>JAXCHB010000056.1:7595000-8795000 GCA_036926305.1 Uropetala carovei
AGAATGTCTGAGTGTCTGAGAGAGAGTGTCTTAGAAAGAGTGTCTGAGAGTGTTTGAGATAGTGTGTCTGAGAGATAGTGAGAGAGAGAGAAGGAATATTGAGAAGGAAGGAGTGGAAAACGAGACCCAATGACATTAAGATGCGACAAGGGTGGTTACGTTTTAAAGCGTTATAAGAGGAGGAGGAAGAGGAGGAGGAAGAGGAGGAGGAAGAGGAGGACGGACAGAGGGAGGGAGGAGTAGGAGGAAGCGAGGAAGAAAGCTCGGAAGGGAGAGAGGGAAAGAGCGAGGCAGAAGAGGGAGTTTAGGAGCGCGGGGACAAATATGGCGAAAGGATAGCGGCGGGGATAAAATGAGACAAAAAAGTGGATGGAGAGAATGGACGAAAAAAAGGGAAATAGCTATAGCGGGTAAGGGGTTTTTTTTGCTAGTGTTGGAGAGGAAAGAGAAAAAAAAGGGCAAAGGGGAGAGCAAGAGTCGACGCGGTATTCGAATATGGACGGCTTGGGGGAAGAGGGGAGGAGGGGGGAAAGACTATTACCGTAGTATCCTATGGGGGAGGGGGAGTGTGGGAGGGTTGTTGGTTAGGTGGGAAGGGTGGATATGTAGATGGACCGAATGAGGGGTGGATTTTTCAGAGAAAAGAAGGAAAAAGAGAGAGAGAGAGAAGGGAGGTGGGATACGGTATGGGATCATCTCATGGGCGTATAGAAGTATAGGGCAAGAGGGAAATAAGGGAAGAAGTTGAGGAGGAGGAGGGTATCCTTCGAGGAGGATGGGTCAACGGAGATCTTACAAGGGGACTACGCGACATTCGGGTAGCCGATTTTGATCTTCTTTTGCAAGCCTTTAGTATTCGATGTTTAATAGAAGTTGTGCAAGCGTTTTGGAGAAAAAAAAGGCCATTTCAAAGTCACAAACACTTTAAGAACTGTTCCCGCTACCTTCCACAATCAAGCCTGGTAGCCGAGGTGGTAAGATACAGGGATCCTGCACCGGGGTTCGAATCTCTGTTGGTGACAATTTTTCCCCCATGTTCTACATATTAGTTGTTACTTTGTTATTGCATTAAAAATATTCACATAAACAAAATTATGTCATTATTAGATGAAAATTTTTAAATGATGTACTTTGTGGTTAATTAACATTAAAATAATAATAGTAACAACTAATATGTAGAAAATGGGAGAAAAAATTGTCATCAACGGAGATTCGAACCCGGTGCATAATCCCTTTATCTTACCACCTCGGCTACAAGGCTTAATCGCGGAAGTTCGCAGGAACAATTCTTAAACTGTTTGTGACTTTGAAAGAGCCTTTTTTCTCCAAAACTTGCACAACTTCTATTATACATCGAATACTAAAGCCTCGCAAAAAGAAGATCAAAATCGGTTACCTGAATGTCGCGTAGTCCCCTTGTTAGATAGAGGATGGAGAGAGGGAGGGGGAGGTAGGAGGTGTGGGGGGGGAAGGGTGAAAAAGGGAGGTGATAGGTTGTAGTAGACGGGGTGGGGTTGGACAACTACGGAGTCGAGTGAGTTTCGGAGGTTAAGGGTGAGGTCCGATGCCAGAGTAGGAAGAGTTAGGTGAGTGGGCGTGTTTTTACTATGGAGGAGATGGAAGGAATCCCTTCTTCCCTTTCCACTTCTGTAGCGGCCTATAGGAGCGGAGTAAGCGTTCGGGTCGAGAGGCAAAGAAGGGTGGAGGAATGGGGAGTCAGCGCATACGGAAGAAAGAGAAGGTTCGAGGAGAAGATGGAAAAAGGGAGAGAGGGAAAATGACCCTCCGGCTGCTATACTTAGGACGAAATTAGGGTTCCTAGAAAGATTGAGAGGAAAAAAATCTTGCGTGTAGAACACTTTCTCCCAAATTCTTTTTTATATCTCCGAGATAAATAGTCTGAAATCTTACGATAGACTGGAAAAGAGAGGAGAAGTGGAAGAGTTGTTTTCGCTTTTTTTTTTCGTCGTTGCACATCCAAAAGTTTTCTTTACGCAGATCGAGGATAGAGAGAAAAAGAGAAGGGGGAAAATATCGCGGGACGTATTTTCTTAGCATACAAATTAGGGCAAAGTGAGGACGAACTACGGAAAAATACATCAATTCCAAGATTTATATTACAAAAAACGTCTGTCTGCGTGGATCATATCATTAACAACTGCTTATAATGACAAAATACTTATGACACTTTTAGGTAGTTTTATCCCCGAGTTAGTTTTACTATAAAAATAAGTCTAGCGCTGCAATTTGAAGGGTTTGGTATCAATTTAGGAGCAATATATAATAGCTGTATTTAAAAAATTATTGTGTAGGCTCGACTAAATATCATTGCCTCCCTCCTGATATGTAGTTTTTTCAATTGACAAGTTCTTTTTTAGGCGAGTTTCGCTTCCACAGTGAGCGCCTATTATCGTCGGACTGTCAGTCCGTCTGTCTGTCCGTCCGTCCGTATGTTCGTTCTCGGCTTCTACCGAAAGATTTTCATGAAATTTGATATTAAGAACTTACAATCAAAGATAATAAGAAAATCGCAAAAATGAATCACGTACGCCAATCAGGGGTACCACTTTACTGGCGACAAAAATGAACTTTCCGTCATATCTCATAAAGTATTAATCAAATCAAAATATTTTTCAAATAAAATATGTAGAACTAGTATAGAAGAGTTTTTCTTTCCCTATACATTTTTAGCGTCAGAGTAGCCGTTATCAAGAAAAGCAAACAAGAATGTCTTAATTCGAGTTGAACTTAATTTTCTTGCGTGGTTACTTCATCATTGTTGCTAACATAATCAGTCTCACAAACAAACGTTTAATTTCCTTACGTGTGCATGCAATATTTTTAAATAGGAAGAAAATGGATTATTCGTGAGGAAGAAAACAACTTTAAAAAGCTATTTCCCTCACGTACACGTACATATGTAATTTCTTTCAAATACTCCATTGCACGAAACGCGCCCATTTGTGATACGTTGTACACTTTCCTAACTTGTTTTCATTTTATTTTTTATTTCGCAGTTCTAATTGCAATAAAAATAAGTTGACCTAAAAAAATAATAACTGTTGCTTCTTTAAGAATGTGTTGCGGCCAAATCAGTGCTCGGATTTCTGTGTTTGCAACATGTTTCTATGCTGAACAAACTGTTTCTCTTTTAATGAATTTATCGTTTTCCAGAATGAGTCTCATAATATTTCTTGTTTAAAACATTTTTCATTTAAAGTGCCTCTACTTTGTGTGAGGAACGTTTGAAAAACTCCAAGTACTTAGGTACATACATAACTAACACATATATCCACATATACGTATACATGTGCACTAGTTAGACATATGTGTGCTTTTATCGAACTTAGGCATGAAATTTCCAAAATAAAAAAGCCAGTGTATTTTGCATTGCTTTTTTTATCTAGCGAAATAATAGGTGACCAGAAAGAGAAGAATTAAAATAATATTATTCGAGTTTATTCTCGGCCTCGTGTCCTATACATGTCTGTATGGTAAAAATCCACCGTTCTTTCGCGATATCCTACGCTGTATTTGTAACACGGGAAAGTATCGGTCGCGTTGGTGTTGTTTGGACGTTCTAAAAAAAAAGAAAATAAATGCGAAAGTTAGGCGCACGAAAAACGCCCAACAGGAGGGAATACGAAGCCAAAATATAAAATAAAAAAGAAAGCAAAATAGTTCGAAGTGGCGCCCCGAGAGCAATGTGAAGAGCTCATTGGAAAGAGCGGTGAAATAAAAAATAGAGAAAAAAACACGCGCGTAATGGCCTCGGATTGGAGCTGCAGTTGTTTCGATTGCCCTCCTATGCGCACCGAGGGATAAATCATTATTGGCTATGCGTCCACGAACGAAGTGTTTTTTTTTTATTCCACTGCCGAACTCGGTGTCTCGGCATCAACAGCGCGATAAAATTCCGGTTAAAAAATTCTTACGTAATTTGTTCCACATTTTCCTTTTTTTTTTAAAGGCACTAATTTAAGAATCGATATAGTTTTGCAGGAAATTGCCAACTGCGAGATGTATAGTGCATGCTTATGTCTCTTGTTGTCGCTGAAAAACAATTCACTGAGTCGTTTAATCAAGATAGAAAATATTATTTTCATGATTTTCCAATCGCTTTCTAGAAGATGAATCCAATTATAAATCGCGAATTCGATTTAGAAGCGGGACGCGTGTTTTTGGCAAAAATTCAGCTATTATCTTGGTAATATACGCACGCATGTGAATCCCTCGGTACGTTCGCATTGATTAGCAATTTCAGTGATAATTTGTTGTTATTCCAACTACTAATTATCAATTCGATTGATAATTTGTTGATTTTCGAACGAATTTTATATTTATTAGCGTAGCAAGTTTGGTAAATATTACGTAAATTAGATTTTCAAACGCTGTTTCCAAAATCAAAAGAAAGGACATTGAGCGTTCAAAAAATTATATATGTTCCTATCATTTAAATTCTTTAAGATTTAGGTAATATTCATAATTATAAATTAGAAAAATTACTTTTGTTTATGAAATTATGAAATATATTTGTCGTGAAACGTGCTTTACATATCATTTACGTAATAATCTCATTCCATACGCTGGAGTCAGTTGATTCTGGATATAAAGTAAAAAGCGAAACATCTCTTCTTATTGATGCTCAACCTTGAAAACCTGTGATCAAAGTGAAATTATTACGTAAATAATATGTAAAGCTACAGCAATGGAAAGAATATTACACCAAAATCTTTTTTTAACGAAAGAAAAGTCCGAAATTTTTCTTGTTTTGTCCTTTTAAGGCCGCCTATTTTGTAAAGTAAAATATTTTATTTGTTATTTTTTTTAAATTCTTACTTGTTTATTCTTTCTAATGTTAGTGATGCTTGATTAGTATGAAGCATTAATCTGGAGCCGAAAAAATTCGCACTTGATGGTTAAAATTTGAATAAACTTTTTATGGCAAGCATTAGATAAAAAAGAATAAACATGAAATACTATAAGTCGACGGTGTAAGTGGCAAAATTTTATTTAAAGTTTTATTTGTACGCTCGACTAGAAATTCCACGCTAACGAGAACGGAAAAAGTTCTCGCAAATTAACTTATTCTGCAATTTAGGAACTTATATTTTCCATAAATAGTAAACGCTGAGGACTAGTTACTAGCTAGATTTATTAATATAGCTAGTACATACCTCCGAATTACCAGGAGCCAAATATGAGTGCATCGGAACAGTAAGCGAGTGAGGCTTTCTTCTGCCCCCGTCCTTCTCTGCCCTCTGGCGAGCGTAGCGGGAGGTTCAATCCCTCCATAAAAAAGCATTGGAAAATATGAGAAAAATCGTAATACCACGCACGAGGGAGAATGATGGAAAAAGAAAAGGTTCAATAAAAAAAAGATGGAAAAGAGTGACAGAGACAGTTATAGAGTTGGGTTGAGAAGTCACGGATGAATTGGGAGAGACGCACTCGATCGCCATTGCCTTGAAAAAGCGCCCCCAATCCCTTATTCTCCCCCTCTCGACGGAGCTATTATCGTTCGTTCTATGATTCTGGATACATTGAGGGTAGAAACTTATTTTTCCCTTGTTTTGCTTTTGACGTTATCCTGTAATGAATGAATATATTTAACTCCGCTTATTTCCGTCGTGCTTTTTGTTTACGATTCGGTATTTTTATTATTTTGGTACAATGACTCGATTATCCAAACCTCATATTGTCCTAGAAATGTTATTTTTATAATTTCTATAACATTGGTAATAAAATAATAGCTATTTTTTTACGGAAAAGTTTTTATTAATCAACGGTTTCACTACCTTTAGATCCACTTATCAATGTTTTAAGCAGTAATACCCTCATTTATCTTGTTATAGTTTTACTTTTCTCTATTTCAAGGTACTTCCCAAAAGATCATTAATCTATTTCTTGATGATAAAAAGTATTTTTTACATTTCTTAGAGAATGTTTTCAAAATACTGGAATGTATTATATGTATTCATTAATGATGTAAAGCAACTGATCGTCTAATATTCTTATTATAAAATTTTTTATATGCGTTGGTCCAATATTTATTTATATATTTTGGGGTAGACCATTTTTTGTTCCCTCATATCTTTTGAACGAATGATCATATCGTAAAGAAAGTTGCATTATTTGAAAGATTATGACTTGCAGATGGTTTTTAGCCCATAAACAATTTCGTATCTCATCTAGAAGTTAAACTGTGAATGTTCAAACTTCCAAAAGTCTATTTGGTTGCGGTGGCTCTGCCGATGAGTCTAGGGCAGGGGTGGCGAACCTATGGCACGCGTGCCCAAAGTGGCACGCGAGAAGATTTATTTGGCACGCGGCATTCACAGCTGCCCCATGTTTTTTGCCCGACCAACCTTACTATATTATGAAGATATTCTGAATATCTCTGAACCGGTAGAAATTGTATTTGATTATCATAAATATCAAACGATTCTGCGAGTGAATACTTTGTTTATACAAACCAGGAATACTGTGAAGTGTTGACAAGAGATTTATAAGCGGGCCGCCGCGCCGGCTGGGCGAGCACGCGTTTTACGGTGGCAGTCGGCAACACGAGAGACAATTTTTGCTTGGACGAGTCCATCGACCGCACGGATCCCCTGAAGGGGTATTTTGGCTGAATGGCCGTACACCCATTGTATGCATACAATGTTTTATACATTGTATACAATGGGAACGCGTCTCAATCGCGGACATAGACGCGTTCCCGAGGTGGGATCGTGTCTCTGTCAGCGGTTGACAATGTATGCAATGATTGATAATTTTATCGAGCCCATCCCCTCTCCCATTACAACGGAAGTTGCGAAAATCTGCAAGTGAAAATCAGTATTCGGGTAATGTTAGAACCGAACAGTTAGCATTCGATCGTTCTGCTCGTACTTTTTCTTCTGTTTGTGAGTGAACATTGAAAATCTTCTGACGTATAGTAGAAAATAGCAAGTACCGACGTACAGAAACGAAGATTTCGAGATAGGTGACAAATA
The DNA here is from genome assembly GCA_036926305.1 of Uropetala carovei. Lineage (NCBI taxonomy): Eukaryota > Metazoa > Arthropoda > Insecta > Odonata > Petaluridae > Uropetala > Uropetala carovei. The sequence goes on from JAXCHB010000056.1 coordinate 7,601,999, forward strand.
TTGACAAGAGGTAAGATGACACCAGAGCTGCAAACCGAACTCTCGTATAGTGTTCTTCCGTGATATTTCCATTACTTGGTAGCTTATCGTCCAGCGAAAACTGGCGAGGTCTTCGGCGGATCCCTTGGATCGGAGGCATTCATTTCCTGCATAATTTCTTGAATTATCTAAAGTACCTAAATTTATATTTAATAATATTTTAGTAAAATTTATTTAAGGTAGAAAAAAATTAATTTCATAATAAAATTAATTAACATGTTGCTGTTACTTAAGGAGGTTCACTCTTCATTTCATAATCGTTTGTTTTGAACCTTAAAGTGTCCGCGCTTCGTATATTGAATAATCAACCCCCGAATTATAATAATCTGTAATGATGAAGAAAGACTTCAAGATACTATTTTGCTGCTCAAAATTCCCATTGGCACCTGAAAGAATTTCTCCGAAAATTATCAACAATATGGGCACAGCGCTCTCAAAAAGGTTCGCCACCCTGGTCTAGGGAGTCACGGAATTTAATGTCAGATAGGGAAAAATGTACTTGAAAGGACAAAATCAATAAATTTTCATATTTTCTATAAATTTAACAACCGGCTCGCAAATTCAGAGGAAAGTTAACAACCGACTCGCGCGAGCTCATCATCGGCTATATTATAATGTCATTAATATTAAACAACGAAAAACGAAAGATTTATTTTTTTGTAAAAAAAATCGCCTTATAATATCTGCTTTCGCAGTACTTTCCTAACTCTTTATTATTGTTTCTTCAAAATATTGTACATACTCGTTTGTTTATTTTTCTGTTCCTTCAAAATTATATAATTCATTTTCAATCTCATTGCACATCAATATTACACTATAATTGTAGTTTCAAATCTTGACAAATACTTCCTTGTTGCTTCCATTCCCCGGAGTGCAGCCTAAAATGCAGTAGGCGTAGAGACTTCCACAACTTTTATCCACATAACTTCTACAAGGGATCTAGCGGCGGGGTTCTGGGGAAAATTTTGTAAGGAAGATATCTCTTAAAAACGTAAAGTCGAGCGAAAATTATATTATCGGAACTTAAAATTTGGAACGTAAATTCGAGGAAAACGGAAAATCGCAGAAACCTAAAATCCGTTCAATTTTAACGTTGTTCTGATGTGTCATTCGCCGGGACCAAGGGAAAAAGGCGTAAAATCGAGGAAAACGTGAAATCGGAGATCGTAAAATCGAATTTACACTCTATAAACCTTAACCAAAATCAAAAATAATTCTAACCCCTTATTTTCATTTTTTCGATGTATATTAGTAAAATAGAATCTAAGTGCTTGAGCAAACACATTTTTTAAAGAACAGCAATCACTTTTTAAATTAAATTTTCCTTTAAAAATTATTTTTATTTAATTACTAGTACGCGGTGCTTCCTTCTACAAGCATTTTGAAATTTTCATTATTTCGTATTTTTTCAATCGATTTTGTCCAAAAACTTATAACCGTACAGAATTTCAAGCTCATCTGAAAGTGACATAAATTTTAACCTCGTATGGAACAATAATGGGGCAGAGCAGCCCATAAAATTGAGATTATATCAATATCTGATTTCTTTCATTGGTCGTAGTTTAATATTAATGCCATTAATAATATAAGTGTTTGATTCCCATTAGAATCTTAACCATTGAGCATTGAGCTCATTGCCACGGCATCAGATTGTTGGAACCCAGAAAAATTATCACTTTTTTCCGATACAAGCTATAAATTTACGCTAATTCTACTCGGATTTGAATTCTGCCTACAAAAATAAGGAACTACAATTTCTACACCTTCCGACAGACCAAGTCCCTTGATCGAATCTTGAAGAAAATAATATAAAAAAAGGCAAATATAAACACCTCTGCGCAGATTTACATGCTTTTCTTATGAAGCAATGATGGGGTCAAAATGTCGAATGTGTTTTTCTCTGCCCCACCCCCTCTTCCCTACCTCTCCTTCTCTCCCTCCGCCATTTTCATTATTTTGCTACATATTTGTAATCATCATAAAATTCTTAGTTGATCGATACCATTGTCGACTGTTTCTCCTTAGTTTTTCTTCCACCTCACCCCCTTCCCTTCCTTCTGTCCCCCTCCATTTTCATTCTTTTGCTGCATATTTGTAATTGTTATAAAATTCTTAGTTGATCGATACAAATGTCGATTGTGTTTCCTTAGTTTTTCTTCTGCCCCACCCCATTTTCCCTCCCCCTCCTTCTCATTTTCATTTTTCGCTACATATTTTGATTAAAAGCCATTAATTTTTTGAGTTGTTGTTTGTTTTTAACATTATACTAAATTTTCATTTGAAAAATCGGGTTTTTAAAATTAAAAGCTTATCCAAAAACAATAATAATTTTGTACTAGTGTATTTATTATTCAATGATAGCAACATCCTAAAGCATCGTATTTTTTGAGTTGTTGTGTTCTCAACATTATACTAAATTTTCATGCGAAATTTCAGGTTCTTAGAATTAAAAGCTTATCCAAAAACAATAATAATTTTGTACTAGTGTATTTATAATTCAATGATTGTGACATCCTTAACCCTCGCTACCTACCTGGAAAAAATTTCAGTCTTACCTTCCTGAGGTATTTTTTGACCCCAGATTCGTTTTTCTTAATTAATAATAAGAATTAAATGTTAAAAATGCATGTTTATTATAAAAATAACAGTTCCGAGGAAAGCACAAACATTTTTAAGTGTAAGTATTCAAAAAGTACCTTGGTACTTGATATATGTGAATACAAAAATTATGAAGGCATGTTCATCTAAAAATCCTATTTACAAATTTTATTGTGTGTCACTATATTCAGATATAGCTCCATTGCGTATACATTGCGTGTACATGTGTACTTGTTACATGAATAAAGTGAAATACAAAATAATGTTTTCTGTTTACCTCAAAATACAAATTATAATTTTTACTCTGACTCACCATCTTCAGGAACAGTTGTATTGCATTTCAAGCAGATATTTCTTTGTTCAACATGGTCTTTGCGTACAAAATTATTGCAAAAATCACTTAACAAATTATTTTTTTATCAACATGACGTGGGCAAATTCAGCATCTAGCTCGCTTACTTTTAGGCAGGGTTTCTCTTTCAATTTTTAGAAGGCAATCGCCGAACCCGGCATTTTCGATCGCTTTCTGAAACGCCCTCGTTCGGCACTGATTATTAAGAATGCGGTGTTGAATTTCAGGTCTTATCAACTCTTTTGCTAGCTCCAGTAAGAACCATTGCCTCACCGACTTCCCACGAGATGAAGGATTTTCTCTCACACACATTTGGTATGCTTTATACTAGCAAAATCCATTATATCAAAGAAGATAGCCAGTGAGTGGAAGGAGAAAATTCAACACATTGTGTTTTATGGATTTACTTGATTACATAGTTGAGACGAAAGCACATTCTGAACAAAGAGCATCGAAGTCAAAAGCAATCACATCTGTAGTAATCAGATGCTCTTTCCGTCTGAGATGGCCAAGTGGGTATAGTGGTGGCCACCCTACTCAAATATCACAGGTTCCAAACCCCCTTCGGGAGCGGTTGTTGTATTCGTCTAGCATTATATACATAAAATATTTGCGGTGCGATATGGCCTTAGCCAAGGGAGCATCAATAACATGAAATACGATTATACATTTTATATCCATGTGACTTTGTATGTGAACACGATTCAGCAAATGAGAAAACAAAATACGTGAAAGTAGTAGAAAAAGTTACAATCCTGGAATGATATAAGTCACACGTTGGCCATTTTATCACATATCTATGTCACAAAATAAAAATTATCCATATATATAATATTGTAGTAAGAATATTAGAGACCTATCAAATAATTTAGGCTGTAGTAACGTGCGGTAACCTAGAGAATAATTTATCCTACCTGGGGTCAACAATGACAAAAGAAAATAAATAATTTTTTTCTGGTGTTTCTCTCATTGGAGAAAAAAAATAATTACCGAACTATATGTATGGCTGTTTGACTGGAGAACTCCAAAATTATTTTTTAAATATTTCTAGTAAAGAAAAAGTTATTAAATTTTTTCTCCGCTTGGGGTCAAAAAAGACACCAGATAGGTGGTGAGGGTTAAAGCAACGTATTTTTTGAGTTGTTAAGCATTCTCAACATTTAACTAAGTTTCTATGCAAAAAATCGGATTTTTAATGTTAAAAGGATCAATAATAATTGCTTTCAACAAATTCATATTAAAGGCCTACCATAAACTATTCTTAAATAAATGTTACATTTACTGCTTATTTACAAAAAAGAATGAAGTCAGTGGGAGTGAAATTACTGGTAGTGAAATTGAGCAGGAAGGAAATTACTGGGAGCAAGATTACCATACTAAAATTACCAGGAACAAGATTACCGGGAGCTAGATTACATAGAAATGGTGTAGTGGCGAGGGCATTGGCATGCTACACTGAGCGTACTCATTGAAAACCTGGGAAAGTTGGATTTTTTCAATAGATCTTGTTGCCCCCTATTTGCATGTTTATAGGAGAACATGCAAATCAATGCTTCATCCATCGGAAGGGACATAAAGCCATTGGTCCTCCTTGGTGCTTTTTGAAAAAAGTAGGCTAATGCCAGTACTGAGTTTCTCATCTTATTTGCTTTGTGATTTAAACTGACGAGCCATCAAGCACTAGAATCGTTTTAAGTCACAATGATTTACAAATCACAAACTTTGACATTAATCAGTGGCGTATGCAGGTAGGGGTTAGGGAGGGTCAGAACCTCCCCATTAGACTTACACATACTTTTTAATCAGTAATAGTATCATTATTCATAACAGAAATATTAAATGTCACATTTAAAATGAGCTTTCTTATGAAAAAGATGCATGTATCAGTATAGGCCTATTCTATTCCCTTAATTTAAGTGAAATCTCAATTCACTTGAAAAATACTACAGTAGCGATACACAAGCCAAATACTCCCTCTACACTAGACTCTCGGGTTACACAGTCTCGGATTAACTATCGAATCGTTTAAAGATTTGTGGGAACAAGAAAATAAACAGTTGTGTTCTGAGTTGCGTATGTCAGTGTTGCGAGTGGTTCGGAGTGTTTACGAGTTTAGGTGAAAAGATGTTGTTAGCTGTAATTGCTATGCTAATTGAAGTTTGGTGGTGTTATCTAAAAATCTCGTATTGTCACAATTCATAGTTCTTGATATGGCAGCTGTGACCTGCTTTCATCAAAGTATTAAACTGATCATTGATGCATTACATTTTATGTACAGTGTCATACACGTGCATCAGCAGTAAAATTATAGTCATTTAGTGATAAGTGATAGTCAGTGTCTTATTGTACCTATTGTCTCTTATTGAATAAGAGATTTAATAGAAGTTAAAAGCAGTAATAATGTGTACTGTTTATGTATGCATGTTTGCTTTCTGCCACTGCCAAACAAATACAGAAAAGAATTCAATTTCCGAATTTTGTAATTAAAAAATCATCAATCATTTGTTACATATTATATAATATTTTTAAATTTTAGTTCAATATGGGTGATGAAAAAAGAAAACTAAGAAGTACTTCTTTAACTGATTATTTTTCTAAAAAACCTAAAGAAAATGAAAATGAGCCTGCAAATTAATCACATAAACACATCGTCAAAGAAGATATTCCTGTTCCTTGCACAATTTTCGCGAAAAGCAAATTTGATTTACACAGATTTTAGAAAATGATATAGGCAATTACACAAGCAGAGATTTGAGCGATGATAAAAGAATGTATTTACTGGAAAATTTGTGGTATCCCGACAAATCCTTCACATTTCCAGCAAGTGGAAAGCGAAATTTAAAGTTTCACTATTCATGGTTTCGTAGGTGGAATTGATTGATGTACTCAAAATTGTTTGATGGCGCTTTCTGTAAATATTGTGTGCTGTTTGGTTTGAATTATGGCGGTGTAGGAAACCAGCCTCTTGGGAAGCTGACGAAAATTCCCTTCTCAAACTGGAAAAAGGCAATAGAAGCATTTAATAATCACCAAGATTGTGAATATCACAAAACCGCAATTCTATGTGCACAAAATAGTCAAGCTATTGCCGAAAGAAACTGAACCTATTAATATTTTTTAGACTCATCCTTAAGTCAGCAAATTCATGAAAACCGTTGCAGATTAACCCCAATAATCGAGACTATAATTTTTTGTGGTCGACAAGGTCTTGCTCTCAGAGGGCATAATGATTTTGCCAAATAAATCAGGATTTACAATAAATCAGGAAAATAATGCAAAAACACTCCTACATAAATATGAACGTATTGTTAATTGTGGGATTGAACAAGGCATTGGAGAACTGAAGTTGTGGTGGCGACACATTTATAGCATTGAAAATGTACCAAAAAATTCTCACAAAGCATTTCTACTATGTGATAAAAATGTGTTTCCTACAGTACGCAGACTACTACAGATATTTGTAACATTACCAGTTAAAACTGCAGTGAGCGAACGTTCATTTTCCACTCTAAGATACCTAAAAACTTACGAAATACTATCAGCGAGGATCGATTGAATGGTTTGGCATAATTAAATATTCATCATGATATTATAATTACGACAGAAGAAGTACTTGATGAACTGGCTAAAAACCCAAGATGACTTGAGCTACGTTTGTGAGAAAATAAATATATATATATGTTCTAATATTATCTACAATTAAGATGTTAGTGATGTTTTTTTGATTAGATGTTAATTTTTTAGTCTGATATTCTGCAATAATTTCTTGTCATTTATAATTTTTATATGTAACCAAACCAAAGTATAGTAACCAAAGACGAAATTGTAAAGTCAACAATTACTTAATAGTAATATTTGTACTTGATTTTGATTTATATAAAATAATTATATTGATAAATATTTTATTAGTTATCACGGTCACTTTTTAGTTTTTCTTTTAAATAACCCCCCCCATGACGGCATCCTGCGTACGTCACTGACATCAATCATTGTAAGAAAGCGGTTGAGGTAAATTATTTATGTTCATTATTTTTCATTGAATGTAATTCTTTTTCGCACTTAAAATATGAATACAGGTAAGAATTTTAAAAAAATTGAAAAATAAAATGTTGTTGCTTTATAAAATAGGCAGCCTTAAAAGCATGAAACAAAAAACTTTCAGATTATTTGTGCATTATAAAGGATTTTGGTGTCATGTTCTTTTCATTACTATAACTTTACATATCATTTACATAATAATCTCATTCCATAAGCTGGAGTAAATGGATTCTGAATATAAAGTTTAACTAAAACACCTTTTCTTATTGAAGCTCAACCTTGAAAACCTCCTATCAAAGCTAAATTATTACGTAAATTATATGTAAAGCAACAGCAATGAAAAGATTATGACAACAAAATCTTTTATAACAAACAAATCTGAAATTTTTCTTATTTTATCTTTTTAAGGCTGCCTATTTAATAATGGAAAAAGATTTTATTTTTGAATTTTTTTAAATTCTTACTTGTTTTCAAATACTATATACCGTATTCACCTGAATCTAAGACGACCTTTTTTTCCAAATTTTCAGTTGTAAATATCAAGAGTCGTCTTACATTCGAATACGAAGTATATTTAAGCATTTAATCAATGGTTTTTACAACAAATGGTATATTAGAGTAAACAATTCACAACAGCAAATTCAAGTACGTACATAAAGAAGTGAAATAAACAAATAGTAATAACAATAAGAAAAACATGACGGGAATAATAATTATTTAGACTAATAATCATCGTCGACGACCATAACACAGACGACGTACTTTCATCTTGCCCGTAATGGCCAGCACAATGTCAAAACAAATGATAGCGGAAATCATTGGGATTCCCCTTTCAAACGACGCACCGCGATTCGCTAAGTGTGACAGTAATTTTGAGTTATGTATTCTTGATTTAAATGCACAACCCTTAAGTTAAAATGACAGATCATGTTGAAGTACGTGGCACGAGTGCAAAGGGAAAGTTAACAAAGGAATTAGACGGAGCTAAGATACAAATTTTAAGCTGATCGTGATAAATTACGCCGAAAAAACTAATAACTGTGATGCGAGTAGAAAGTTCGGTGTATCTGAGGCAAATGTGCGTCGATGGAAACTCTCAAAACAGGAACTAGAAAAAGCCACAAGGAAGTCGCTCAGTGGTCCAAAATAAGGCCGATTTCATGGCATTGAAGAAGAAGTAGTCAAGTTTGTGCGCACCATGAGGAAGAACGGTATGCCTGTTTCGACTGAAAGTATTATACTTAAAGCTAATGAAATTACTAGAGGACTTAATATATCATTGCAAGAATTCAAGGCCAGCAGAAGTTGGTGCGTGAGAATGATGCGACGAAATAATTTTTCTTTACGGCGACGAACTTCGCTGTGTCAGAAATTGTCAGAAGACTATGTAGAAAAACTTCTCGCTTACCAGAAATACGTAATTGGACTTAGAAAAACCAATAATTACCTTTTGAGCCAAATAGGAAATGCCGATGAAACTCCGGTTTTCTTCTACATGCCATCTAATTATACTGTGAACGAAAAAGGTGCGAAGTCCGTCCTAATTAAAACTACAGGCAACGAAAAAATGCGAGTCACGGTAATGTTGGCGGTTTTAGCAGATGGGACTAAATTACCACCATATGTGATTCTAAAGCGGAAAACAATGCCTAAGAAACATTTGCCAAGTGGAATAATAGGTGTCAAGAAAAGGGGTGGATGACTAAAGAACTAATGAGAGATTGGTTACATGTGGTGTGGAATAGACGGCCAGGAGCTTTACTGAAACAAAGAGCAATGCTTTCACTGGATGCATTCAAGGACACTTATCTCCTGAAATTAAAAACATAATGAGTGCGATGAATATTGATCTTATTGTAATACCTGGAGGAATGACATCGCAACTTCAAGTTTTAGATGTTGCTGTCAATAAGTGTTTTAAAAATAATTTAAAGGTTTTGTATTCTGAGTGGTTACAGAGTGGAACTCACACTTTAACACCAAAAGGAAATCTTAAGAAACCTGAAGTTGCAATGCTCTGCCAATGGATCAAGGCATCGTGGCAACAAATAAATGCAAAAGTAATAGTGAAAGGATTTAAGAAATGCTGCTTATCTAATGCCATGGATGGGAGTGAGGATGATGTTTTGTGGGAGACTGATGATGAAGTTGAGAGTGATAAAGATAGTGAGCATGAGGAAAATAGTGAAGGTTGCATAGACAGTGATGATGACTAACACAATAAAATGATTTTATGCAGCACTTGGATTGAAATGTTTTTTTGTTGTCCTGAAATGAGTATATTCTTTCAATGTATTTACTTTATTTTTAATGTTATCTTAAAATGAATGCTACCATTTAATTTGTTTGAAAACCTGAATGGTTCTATTTGTGATGTGATCTTATGATTTTAAAATGTTAAAAGACAATGACATTCAAGAAAAGTATAAGAGAAAATAAATATTTCACAAGATTTATAATTTTTGTAGTAATGAAGGTCAATTTGAGCTTTTTTCTGTTTTGGAATCATCAAAATGGGGGGTCGTCTTAGATTCAGGGTCGTCTTGGATTCGGGTGAATACGGTAATTAAGTTCATTATAAAACTTTAACCTGCAGATGAAGCAAGAAAGCATAACAATGTGAAAAGAGATTTCAGAATAATGTCTGACCACTTTACAAATAGATTATGAATCTGAAATTTATCAAAAGCAGCTTAATATCTGAATAAAAAATAATTAAATTAATTTTAAATGGTACTACCAGAGTGACAACCGCATTGCAGTGTTGTCATGTGAGTGATAAAATAAACAGTCTCATATTTATCCTTTAGAACAGAGGAAGACAAAAAAAAAGAAACTTGATAATTGCCAAATGAAATTGTCTCAAACAGAGTAATTTTAAATTCACTAATTACTTTTCTTCATTAAACAGATTATTAATTTTCTTTTACTACCACCTGCAAGCATTGCAAATCCAAACAAACGATGATTAAAAGCTTTTTGACTAATTATGACCTTCTTCAGTAAGAAAAAACCATAAACTGACAGGTAAACTGATCTTCAGACGAAAAATTCCTTCATCTCTTGCCACCAGTTCTACACCAAGTTGGATTTCCTTTGTCCAGTCCTTATAAAACTAATTTTTTCACATTCCTGTTTCATTTATACCTATACATAGTTTGAGTTTGCCAAGGAAAACTTCCCGAAATATAAAAACCAAGTCTCTACCATTATGGATGTATATGACAATTAGCTCTTTAATATCTCTTTCAACCACTGGTTGCCACTTTATATAAAAAATCACTCAAGTTATATCAGGTTCATATAATAACATATTTAAGGATATGATCCTAAACAAATTGCACAACTGTACAACTTCAACAATATGCATATTTTTTTCTATAATCTTATCTTCAAATCTTTTATTTATATATATATAAATATATTTATATATATATTTGTATCAATAATATTATACCATGACTAAATCAGACTGAATGACATTTTGTCTCTATAATCATTTTGGTAAACAAGAAGACCTATTTTCAGAGGTATTGGAGGTCTATAGAATATATTCTTTCACGAATGAACATTGTGAAACCACATAAATATTAAAATTTCAAGAATCACAATTATATTCTTCTGCAAATCCAAAGATGACAAAAGTATCTGATGCAATAGAACAGTGCTGCCCAAACCTTTTGGGCAGAGGGCCACATAACCCATTGCTGTGATCACATAGCTCAATTATGGGTTAGCCTCGCTTACTCAACAGCCAGATCCAGACCTAGTAACAACCAGAACTATTAACGCCTCCAGCGCCTGAATAATGTACTCCGTAGTCACAGCATTAAAATTGTGGTTCTCTTTGGTTATCCCGGACCCCTTCGGAAAAATAATTTTTTGAGATAACCCTTTCACGCAAAACGAAAGCTTGCAAACACAACTGATCTTACCCAACCGATCACCAGACAATGTGGAGGGACAGATTCGTTCCAGAGAGGCGAAGGGTGCGATAGCACTCTTAGACGGCTACACCTGATATAAAAGGCATTATAATCTAAAAAGAAAGTGAGCCAAAGGCAAACATCCTCGGTTACTTGTAAATACAATTTTATAAAATAAATGATTTTATGACTACGGAGTCCATTATTCAGCCGCTAGAGGCGTTACTAGCTATGTTAAAGTTATTATTAGTCCTGGCTGTTGAATACGCAAGGTGCTCCAATTTACGCCCCCTTCATGGGCCACACCACGTCCATCTTAATTGTACCAGGCCAGTGTCTAGAAAATTGGCAACGTTGCAAGCCGGGCTGTGGAACAACCAGGAGTGTGCAACTCATTCATTTGTTCTGAATGAAGTTACTCCGTTAGACGAGGCCAGGTGTCACTAGTGTCGCTGAAATCAAGCGCGCGCGCCTTTTAAACGTCAGGTTTTTTAATCCTCGTAAAATGCTTAATATAATTGATCGCAAAATTCTAAATATAAATATGAAATTGAAAAAATAACAAAATTATTGTAGGTCAATAATATTGCTTTATTTAAGCTTCACTAGATGTACACATAACAAGTAAATGCCGTATGTTAAAGTGAAAAACCGTCTCACTTAAGCAGATTGCAAACTTGCTTTTGCAAAAATATCACAAATTATTTGCCGATACCGTTGCAGAAATATCAATGCAGTTCTAACAGTAGCATTTCTTTGATATTGCAAACGGGTCTTTGCAAACATCACAAATTACTAACTAAATTCTTAGCATTTAGTGAGGATATTGAAAATTATTTGATTAATCTTTTAAAGGAAGCTTTCGTAATGTTGAACTACTTTTTCTTGTTTTAGATGCCTGATAAATGTTGTGTTCCTGAATGTCAGACAAATTATGAAAGAAAGTCACAGGAGAATTCCTATGTTTCGGTTTTTAAGATACCTTGCAAAGAGGATTTGAGAAGAAAGTGGCTGCAGAAAATACCCCGAAAAAACTGGACGCCTGGAAGCAGGGCTGTAGTGTGTGAAAACCATTTTGAGAAAAAATTCGTTTCTAGGATGGACACTTATAAAGATAAAGATGTGTTAGTGAAAGAGTTTACTAGAAGTAGACCAGTGTTACTTCCCGGTGCAGTGCCCTCAATTTTTCCCTCACTTCCAAGCTATTTATCAAGCAGTGCCACTGTTGAACATCGTGATCCTGAAGAGAGGAGAAAAAAATTCCTGGCATTGAATGAAAAAAAGGCAGAGGAATGGCTAGATAGTGACGTTATAGAAAACTTTGAGCAGCTGAAAGACGGTGTCTCTAATAAGGATAAAATATTAGTGCCGTGGAAAGTACATATAGATGAGACGGAAATAATTTTTTACATTTGTGACTTCAAAACAATTCCAAAAATAGCTACAAGTTTTCGCATCTCTTCAGAAATGGTATGTGAGGTATGTGTAAATAACAATTATGAAAGCAAAAACGATTTGTCATGGATTTTACCCAACAGTATGGTATTAAGTCGTTGGTCTCAAATGGAAAATATTCTTATTCGATATAAAAATGCTGTACTAGATGTATATTCTACTAAAAGTACTGATTGCTTAGTCAGGGAAGTGCAGAATAAACTAGAAATGTTGAAAGATAACTTATCAGAATGCTTGGATGAGGGTAGTGAAAAACTATTTCAATTCAATTTTATTATTGAACAATTTAATTTCATTTTCACTAAGAGATGTAAGCATTCAATTAATTTAGTATTAACATCATTCATGATCTATGCTCAGTCAAGTAAGTGTTACTGAACTTTAAAGAAGAACAATGTCTTAAGTTTGCCACATGAAACAACATTGCAGAAATATAAGGCACTATTTAAATTATCAGCTGATAATGAGAAACTAAATAAACACTTTTTGGGACATGCTTGTTCAGAAATAAAAGATATAGAGAGAAATGTTATTTTGCAAATTGATGAGATACGTGTGAATGATAAACTTGAATATAAAGGAGGTAAACTGATTGGGGTATCTGAAAATAGCAATACTTTTCAGGCAAAAACTGTTCAAGCATTCATGATAAGTTCAGCATTTGGCTCTTTCAAGGAAATAGTGTCATTGCATCCAATGAAAAATATTTCAGGTTTAGAACTGTCAGATTTAGTAATTAAAGCTGCAGAGTTAATTTGTTCATGTGGTTTTATTATATTGACAATTATTACAGATAACAATAGAATAAATGTTAACATGCTTCAACTATTAGAAAAGAAATATTCAATTGAGAAGTTTGCAATTAGATTACCTTATCAAAGTCATAAAATATTTCTTATGTATGACACAGTGCACATCTACAAAAATATAAGAAATAATTGGATTAACTTGAAAGATCATGAAAAAGCATTTCTTTTTCCTCCTTTTGATAATTTACTTCATTTTCAAGCAAAGTTTTCAGATCTTCGAAATCTATTTAGGACAGAAAGTGCAAACATTTTAAAGCTTGCTCCAAAATTAAATAGCACATCTTCTATATCAATCAGCTTTCGAAAGACAGAAAGTTTCTTTAGTGTGTAATGTTTTTCATGAGTCAACATGTACAGCTTTAAAGGAGGTGTGTAAAAACAAGGGTACTGTAATATTCATGGAGATAATATCCAAATGGTGGAATATTATTAATGTAAAACATCCCTTTCATGGTTTTTCAAAGGGAAATGTTAATGGGCTACCATTCAAAGATGTAAATGGTGAAAGGTTACAGTTCCTGAGGAGTTTTTTAATGTGGTTAGACAACTGGAGAAATTTGCCATCAGTAGGTGGAAAGCTAACTACACAGACTCATGATGCTTTATTCGAAAGTACTTATGTGATAATAAAAATTATTGAGCATCCCTTAAATTTAACTGATGTAAAGTATGTTCTTCCTGGAAAGTTTCAGACTGACCACTTAGAAGCTCGATTTAGCCAATATAGACAGTTATCCGGTGGGAATTATAACGTGTCAGACAGATATTAGAGGCAGAGAAAAAGATGCGTGCAGAATCTTTAATTGGGTGTCATTCTGCTAGGTATGTAAATGTTAAATTCTCCTTATCTGTCATTGAAGAAAATAGTGGAAGTGAGACACCAGACCAAGGATCCCAGACATACTTAACTTATTTTCAAGGAATACTGAGCTCCCCTCTATTCAATGTGGATATTCAAGAATCAGTTTTCATTTATATATCTGGTTATGTAACATTTAAGTTATCCAAGACATTAAACTGCAAGAATTGTTCTGAGCAAATATGCTCTGATGAAGCCACAGAAGATAAATATTTCACTGAGTTAAATCATGGTGGATTGACTGTGCCTTCTCCTCTTACATTGGAAGTAGGAAAACGCATCTATTGCTTAATGCAAATGTTAATCTCCGATAAGTATGAAGAGAAATTTTTGAACTGTAACGCCCAAAAAATAGTGTTAATGTCTCTAACCAGAGAGAGCTTCAAAATATTGCATTTGGAGAATAGTATTGATGATGAGTGCTTATGTGGAAGGCATTATAATTCCTTTGTTTCAAGTATGATTCCTACATTCTCAAACATAATGATAAATAACTATTGTAAACATAAAAATAATGTTTTACTTGAAACTAAAAAATGTAATAAGAAAAGAAAACTAAATACTTTAAAATAATATTTAATGTGTAATTAATTAGGGTTAGAAATGTCAAAACATAATTGTACTTTATGGTTCAAATGATCGTTCAAGAGATAATGCCCACAATATGATATTTATGTTTTGAATAAAATTCCTTTTAAATAAATCCTTGTTTTATATTCATTATTATTGGAGATTTTTCATTAACTTTACTTAATTACTTTACAATAATATTTAATATGTAAACATAAATAAAAAGGTTAAAATTTAAATGTACTTTAACGTTGAAATTATAGTATAATCAACAGTATAACACTTAATAGATCTATAACCGTATTCGAAGTTTAATTAAATGTTTTTATTTATAACGATTTTCAAATTGATAAACAGATATTAGAATTTTAACTTTAAATTGAGGTTAAATTTTTGAAGTATATTAGTGGAAAACAATTATGCTTTCATTTCTAAGGTACACGTAAGTTAGGAACAAGAACTACTGCTTATTCTTCTACAAATTCTTCGTAGCTGGATCATTCCATGTCAAATCAGGCAGGAATTGGACCTTACCCTCTCAGATCTTAATGAAAATTTCTTCTTCTTCTTGCATAATTATTCTCAATGAACTATTAATCGTGTGGAATAATTTGTTTATAATCTATTCTTGATGAACATATAAGTACCTAATTAGTTTACATCTTCGTCAAGAATACCATTTGAAATATGGTTATTCTGCGAATACTTCGTTTCTGAATTTCTCATTGAAATTCATGGGTATTTCCGCTAGTTTTTCTACAATTCACATATTTTTTGTTCCTTATTGAAGATCATGCATTCAATTTAAAATATATTTTTTTATACAAGTCAAGTTATTAAATTCAAAACGAGTTTATGTTACATTGTTTTGAAGTTAAAAGTTTTTCTCCTAGTTATTAGTTAAGCTACTGTGTGCAGCGGCCGACTGACGTCACATCAAGTGATGTTGCCAGATCGCACACTCCGGCCTGGTAAAATTAAGTTGGCCATGGCCACACCCAGTCGAAAATAGAGTTTAAGAATAACTTACAGAAATTAAAAATTTAATTGCGAGTCAAAATTACGTAATTTGTTTCGAATACATTCATTTATAATAGGAGTGGAGGTGTAAACACATAATATATTGCTCTTTGTGATTTTTTATTTTTGTTTTATGTTATATTGTATCCTTTCATTGTTAAACTTATTGTGGGCCAGATGGAGACACATGGGCCAGATGTGGCCCGCAGGCTATAGTTTGGACACCACTGCAATAGAATATCACCATCTCATAGATGTTGTGAACATAAAAACAATAATATATCTCCAAAAGTAAAAATTTATTTTTAAGTTCATATTTTACATGGATACATTTTTATTACTTGTACTTAAACAGCATTATAACTACATTAAGAGTACCTATGCGCAAGAAATTAGTGTTTGTGGTGCAGTTAATGAATTCCTGAATTGATCCCAATCAGTACCCAAAACACTTGAGTCAAAATTAAATTCTTTACTTTAATACATCAATTATAAGTGACTTTTTGGAAACAGGGCCATCCCCTATGGTGATGGCATTCTGCAACATGACACGTAATTTCTCTGGTAGTTTAGGAGTTTTATGGTGCACCTCAATCCAAGGACTATCCTTCTTGACCTTATCACCTTCTTTAGCAAGGAAATGTATCCCAACACGATAGTCTAATGGTTGAGATGATGTCAAACGTCCTGCACCAAGGTCACGACAGCATTCACCAATAACCATGGCATCTAAAGTATGTATTATTCCTGCATTTCAAGTTTTATGGAAGAAAGAATATTAGAATCAGTTGTTCTATTAATATAGGCATGTTTTTTTAATGCGCTTATATGTACTTACATTTTGGCACCTGTCTTTGCACTTGCTCAAATTGAAACTGTGCCAAAACCATAAAAGATCAAAAGGTGAAACTTGAAGAATAGATTTTTGTTTGTATTACTGCTATGAGTTGATCTTTAGATTTGAGTTTTGAAAAATAAACAGGGCCAAATAAGAGCACATTTTAAAATGTTTATCTTTAATATCTTCAAAGGAATAAAAGTTAGAAAGCTAAAATTTTGAGAATAAATTATCACAATAATTCCACTTACAAATAAGCTTCTAGTGACCAAATATGTGGCGATATAGCTACATAAGTAATTTTAAAATGCATTAATTTTATCCATCTTCATGGATGAACTATACTTGTGTTAATAATTAAATACTTTTTTGCAAGCAATCTCTTAAATTCATGCCTCTTGCAAAATCTCACGATCTAAGCAGTCTCAATTGAATCACTATCATCATTTTTAGTTTTTTATTTATTTTTATTTATTTTAATCATTACCATGGATTATCTATAGCAAGTTTGGTGCTTAATTTGTAGCCAAATAAGAAAGGGAACGCCTAACTGTACCTAACCTTACAACCAGGGCCGGCTTGAGGCAAGTGCCATCGGCACAGGGCTCCATGCTCCGAAAGGCCCCGTGCAGTCTGCTTTCACATCAAAACATTACAGACAGGCATGTGCCAAAGTGAAACTACAAGCACATTTTTTAAACATGCTAAAAAGAAGGAAATTAATTCTATTGATTGTTCCTGCCAAAATCGCTTATTAAATTCTTACGTATTTTGAAATGCAACATTATGATCTCTGTAAGTAACCGTAAACCCAAAAATTTTGTAATATACCACTTTTGACCTCTTTCAATTCCAAATGGAAAGCAGTGAGGATTGCTGAGTGTGGTGGAAACCTTGGAAAAAACTGATTTTACATTCAATTGGAAAAATAGTATGCAATTCTTGAAAAGTTTCTAAATGTGGAAACGGGCAGTGCCGTATTTACGCACAGGCAACATAGGCAGCTGCCTACGGCGCCAAATTATGAGAGGCAGCAAAATATGAACGACACCTAATTATGAAATGTACCAAATTATGAAAGATGCAAAATATCGAGGTTTTCGTTAAATAGTATACAAATTTTGAATTATTTCGCCTCATCTACTATAATGTATTTTGAAGGGTATGTTTGTTGGTTTGTGTGTTTGCTCATGGAACTCCTCCTAAACGATAAAAGCTAGAATAACCAAATTTGGTACGATTCTTCCTTACATCCTAACTTAGCGAATGGTCAAGGTTTGGTCAACCGGGATTAATCAGTGCTGCCAATATAGGAAATTAACATTTTTCCATAAGATAACACGTATGAATCCATTTCTTGACTTGCAAGGTATTCTTCCTTCAAGCATCAAAATACATAAATATGGACCGATTTTTTTCATTTTTGCTTTATTCGACAAATAAAACTCTATACTATCTTATTCCTGCGAATTTTACATGTTATACATTCAAAGTTTTCAGAAATACGCTATTTGTTTCCAAATTTTGTGGATTTTTCGTACCCCTCCCGGGCATTGCCAAGGTGGCCATCATTGTTACCTCCGATTCAGTTAGCTTCAATGAAGCTTACAAATAGATGAAAGTTTAGCGTTATTCGATTCGCACTTTTGTTTAAGCAACGAAACGTCGATGTTTATGGATGGCAACGTAAATAGATACTGAATATTATTCAGGAAGCGTTTATAACGGTTGATGAAAGTAATTGAACCTTCTTTCGTCTATTGAATACTGGAATCTTACATTTTTTGTAAGTAAAATCATTATATTCTACATTATAATGTTTATTAACGTAAATAAGCTCACGTATCTGGTGTACATTTGCCAGTCAGTGTTCAATCATGGACAACTCTACGTTGCTTTTTCACGGGTTTCTTGCTTACAAGACATAAAAGTAAATATTTCAGTGAGGCATAATTACACAAGAAATGAAGCTGGATTTGGCGAAAGTAATATGATATTAAATAAAATTATCGTTATATTTGAATGCATTAGGCTCAGAAACGGATTGTTACAAGCAAATATGATTAATTGTTAAGACAAGCTAATTGTAATTTTAAAAGTATCTACTATATAGATATTTTAAAGAGTTTGTATGTTGTGCTGTAGTAGCTTCACTAAATCTGTTGAAATTCAACCGGAAATTCTGCTAGTTTAAGAATACACTAGTGTAATGTCCGTCAATGATTATGGGATTCTTTGAAAAATGCGCAAATTTTATGTGTTATATTTTACATTATATTCAAGGTAGTACTAAGGCAAAAATTCGATGGATACACACAAAATAATCCTTTCATATAAACAATTTTCTTATTCGATGGCGGCTGAATCGATCAATGTTTTCTCTGTGGAATAAGCAGTATTGTGCCGACCATCTTAGTCGCCTCTCGAAAGGGGCACCAGAATTTCACTACAATGAAAATCTATCCAAAAAAAGTCATTATTGTTTTAGATAGCGTTTATTCCTTTTTAAACAATGTTGCAACAACCCGCATTTTATATGTTTATGCTGAGTTGACCTTCTGCTGCGTGGTCACATAGTATAACTTATGCAATCCAAGTGGTTTTGTTACAAAATTTAATTTAATGAGAAAAGGCGCATTGAAAAATTGGGCACCAAAAACTTAAATCCGGCCCTGGAAACGGGGAAGGATAATAATGAAATAAAGGGACAGAGTTAAATACTAGGAAGCATTAAGATAAATTTATAATAGAATGCTGATAGAAATTATAAGGAATAGGAAGAAGAGTTTGGTAGAAATTTTTCTGAGAAGTCCTTTGTGGTTAACTACGTGATCTAAAAAAAACTTAAATGCGAAGAAGGAAGAGAATTTTACAATTGTGCGACTTGTAATTCGGGAGTGTTGTTTTTTGGAATTCCTTCCTGATGAAAGAATGCCAAAAATTTAGGACGCCCTAAAAAATGAGGACGTTTGGTAAAGTCCTAACAACTTTTATATGCCAAAAACTTTTTATTTTCTAGATCATTTAATTATGTTAATTTTAGATTAATTTCTTTTTACTTTTTAGTGCATCAGTTGGCGATTTCACCAAAATTAACCTATATTAAATTTTTTCTTCTTTTAGTCAAAGGTTTAAAATTTAGCTTTTTCAGAAATTGCCCTCAAAGAACTTTAAAAAGTTCAGTAATTTTAGTCTCTTTATGTGACTTTATTAACAAATATCAATGAATGATTGAATATTTATTTATTTTCGCTGTATTATTTATCGTACACAAGGAATTGCTTAAACTTAAAAAAACACCACATAAATTTCTTGAATATGTGGACAGATGATGATATGAGCTTATAATTCCAGTCAGTCATAAGAAATTACACCAAACTAGCGTAAGTGCCAGTTGAATTTCAATGGATTTACTTAATCTAATTGTAAGACTTTGACCATGTAACAGGTAAACATCACAAGAATAAGATAGTGCACAGGTTTAGCCGTCAAATAAAGCAAAAATATAGAAAATCGGACCATATTTAGACATTTTGATGAATGAAGGAAAAAAACCTTGCACTCCGGAAAATCTAAAATTACATGTAAACTTATGGGGAAATAATTATTGAAATAAGCATCCTTTTTTCCCCAAATTTTTATCACCATATAGCCTATGTTACCCACAGGGTAAAATTATATACCTATGCGAAGTTTCATGACGATATCTTCAAAAGTGTGGAAATCACAATTTGTGGAAAATCTACGTCTAATTATTATTTAAGTTACATGAATTTAACATTCAACACACTCAATGTCAGAGAAAAACCTGCGGTATTTCTTACAATGCATCACTGAAAAATTTTTATTCATGGTGGGTCCCATGCAAACACTTTGCACCAGGCCCCGTGATTTACCAAGCCGGACCTGCTAACAACCCAGAACAAAACTGAATACATAATGAGATCTATGGTCTTTAATAAATATAAAGTAACTAGGAAAGTGTCAAATTAAAAAAGATATTGTACAAACCAGATGTTGTCCCTCAAGAGGGAGGTTGAAGTGTATAGGCATTCATCAGCCTTTAAATTCTTGTAACTTAAACATTTTTTATTTATAACATCTTAGAATCTTCCTCCCAAATAAGTGAGGGAATGCCGTTCCTTTGTATTTCCCAGAAATTAAGTACTGAGCAAGTATGTAAATTATAACTTGGTGATCTCTATCTAGAACAGGTAACAAAAAGTGAAAATAATACAATTTTATTATTTAATCTATACATACCTGATTCTTTTGCATTTAGAAGAGTGACTTGACTAGATGGCACCTTTGGTAGGACTAACCAAGGATCCTGACAGAGTTTTTCAGCTACTTTGGCATCTACTCCATGACATTGAACCATCTTAGAGAATTTTTGAAGGGCCGATCCATCATTAAGTGATTTGCGAATTTTTTCACGTCCTTCATCTATGCTTTTTGCTATTCCACTTATCTCAAGTAAATGAGCACCTAAAGCAAAGAATAAGATATTTGTTTAATCTTGAGGCAAATATTAATTCTTTTCGTCTAAGATGCTGCACATGATAATAAAACTTGAACCACTCATTTTACAAAAAGGAATGTCATAGTTTAAAAGTTTATTTGCAGTCCATACAATGTAAATTTGCTTATTTAAAAAAATGGCTATACTCTCTCAACCTTAAATAGAACCAGATCGAAATTTTTAAATTTATTTTTTGATTGTAGTCAGTTCAGATAAAAGGTATGTTACCTATACAGTTATCTTGTGTAGTATACATTCAACAACACATTTACCAAATATTAATTTTCTTTTGACTGTTTAATAGTTGACTTTTAGTCATGAAATAAAAAATGTTAAAAGCCATTTAGCATTAAACAGAAAGCAATAGTTTCTAAGAAAATATTTTGCAATATGAAAAAATACAGAATAATTTTGTTTAGGAAATATTAGGTCCCTTTCATTCCATTAGAGTGAAAACATTACCTATACTTTTTTCAATTAATCAGAATGAGATGTTTTTGTACTCCTTCAGTTGTATGGTTTGAGATTTATAATAGAAATGTATGTTGCAGAAAAAATCTTGTTGGGAAGAATTTACATAGCCAATCCTTGCCAAATTGGCCACATGAAGGAATTTTAGATGATTGAACTGTTCATTACATTATAATTTTTTTAATTGAATGAGAACCATTTCTATTGCATTAAGCTAAAGTTTGTCAAAGGACAAGTTTGCAAAATATCTGTCTTCCCTCTTAGTTACTCTATTACAGATCCTTACCAAGCACTTCCACAAGGCACACAATATCTTCTGGTCCTTTTCCTTGCATGCAGTATACAGATTCAGCCACTTCAAGGCCATTTCCAATATAGCATCCAAGTGGTGTGTCCATTCGTGTGAAAGCAACACACATATTTAGGCCCAGGATTTTGGCTGTTCCAAGCTGGTTAAATAAACAAATGCAACCCAAATAAATAGATACAAATACAAGCTGTACTATCCTATCCTTTGAAATAAATAAGGCTAAAAATGTCGTTTATATGTAATTTGACATTCAACATTTTGGGAAACTTTTAGAATTTTGACAAATTTCTTATTTTATAAGATGCTCCAAAACGATAAACCATAATCAAGCTAAGTAATATTTGCATATTATTGCCAATAATTTTTTAATATGCAGCATGTAAGTTCACAAAATTTATATAATTGAGTTATTGTTTTTAAGAAGACTACAAACAATTTCTTGTGCATTTTATAGATACCATGTTTTTCTCCATGACCACAAATAAATTTTATACAGTAAGTTACTTATTATAAAAGATTGTTCTTCACAAACTCTCGCAACTTGTTGTCTCGAGAGGAGATTCATTGCCTGAACATTAATCTCTCTTGTTCAAAAAGAATATTATTTATTTATAATAGTATAAAAATGCATAAATATTGGGGCCAGTTCCGTATTGCCCCCCGCTGCTATGGGGCCACTTCCATATTGCCCCCCACCCTATATTGAAACAATAATATGAAGATTAAGAAAATTTATGTAAACAATCATTATATTATTCAGTACTTTAGTCAAGAGGATATAACATTGAAAGTATATATTGGCAAGCCTTCGGCTCACTTTGTTTAAATGGGTAGTCGTCTCCGGGCGCTACCGCACCCTTCGCCTCGCCCAGAACCAAAGTATTCCTCCCCGTTGTCCGGTGGTTGGGTTTGTAAATGTCGAGACCGGCCAATCAGGTCTGATATTTACTCGATCTACAAAAAAATGTAGTTCCCTCAATTGTTAATCGTGGCCCTAGCAACGTGATAATATTTTTATGGGACAGTTTATTTGTGGGGGACAGTACCCAAGAAATTAACCCTTTCAAATTAAAATAATAATTTCTGTTGTTTAAGAAACTATCTTTGCTTTGTTTATCACATTTAAAAACAAAAGAAAATAGAGGGTTATTATACTGGGGGGCAATATGGAAGTATGGCCGATATTATTAATTTATTTATATCAATAAGTCCATAGAAACCGAGTGGGGGGCAATACGGAACTGTAGCTCAAATATTTTCCTTTAAACTGTATTAAACAAAATTTTCCAGGATAGTAAGTGTGATATAACAAGTTAGAAAGTGTACAACATAACACAAACACGATTCGTGCAATGGAGTATTAGAAAGAAATTATGTACCTGTACGTAATGAAAATAGCATTTTAAAGTTCTTTATTCATCATAAATAATCCATCTTCTTCCTATTTTAAAATAGTGCATGCACACGTAAGTAAATTAAATGTTTGTTTGTGAGATTGTTTATGTTAGCAACAATGAAGAAGTAACCATGCAAGACATTTTCTAAGTTCAACTCAATTTAAGACTTTCTTGTTCGATTTTATGGATAACGGCTACTCCTACGATAAAAATGTATAGGAAAATAAATACTTTAATTTATTAGTTCTTCAAGTTTTATTTGAAAAATATGTTGATATGAGCAATACTTGAGGATATATGACGGTTAGTTGATTTATCACCAGTAAAGTGGTGCCCCTGATCGGCTTATGTGATTCATTCATGCGATTTTCTTATTATATTTGATTGTAAGTCCTTAATATCAAATTTCACGAAAATCCGTTCTGTAGAAGCCGAGAACGAACATGCGGACGGACGGACAGACCGACGATAATAGACGCTCACGCTGGAAGCGAAACGCGCCTAAAAATTCAAAAGCAGTTAAAATTTTAAATGCAATATAAAGATGTGCAGAGTTTTTGAATATCTGTCTGAATGCTGGTTGTTAGAATTTCCATTCATTTGAATTGAATTAGGAAAAATAATTTTTTCTTTGTAAATAATTTTCTTTGTTATTCATTTTTCTTTATATGCAGTTTTTGGCAAATGCAATAGTAGAAGTTTATACATGCTCACCATTTTATCAGCCAGTATTTTAGCAGATTCAACTGTTTTGATAAATGCTGCCTTTCCTACTTTGAGGTCCAAAATCAGAGAGCTTACACCTTCAGCTGTTTTCTTGGACAATATTGATCCTTGAAAATAAAAAATGTTCATCTTCGCACAGCATACATAGTTGGAATAGTTACCAAGTATCATCACAGAAGTCGTATTTATATGATTATCTAGTTATCTTAGCCATTTAATAGCTCTGACAAAATTTAATACACCTGGAATGTTTTGTTTTTGTCTCATTGAGAATTTTACAAAATCAAAATGAATAATTTGCTTCCAAGGCAGAGTAATTGTATTTTTTTAATTTATGAGTGATTTTAAATGGTGCGGCATAAGTTATTAGTATGGTTTACATTGCTCCTTTTATTGCTGAGATCCTTTGAAAACTTTGCCATCAGAGAAAACAAGAAGGAATTTCAAGTTTTACCAAATGCTGTGTGACTTTGAAAATAGCTAAAATATTTTTTACTCATTCATCACAATTCATAATATCAACTCCTAGCTTACTAAATATAGTAAAACCTCGTTATTTCGAAGTCCAAGGGACCAAAAATGTACGACTTCGAAGTAACCATGTTCGAAATATACGAACTTTCAAAAAAATCGAACTTTCTTACTATCCGCTACTTGGAAAGTAAAATCGCAATACAGAATCTTATCTCAGTATGTACATTTTAAGTTATTCTTTAATTCCACATTTCGGAAGAAAAGTCGTTCCCGTCATTTGTAAGAAAAAAACGGGACAAGATTACTATCACGATCAATAGCGAAAAAAGCGAATACAAACTTCCCTTGCAACCTGAAACATGTCAGACTAGAACAAAACTCACAATCAAAAGGGAATCCGACTAGTGTAGTAAGACGAAATTCAGAAGGGGAAAACATGGGCAGGATATAAACGGAGAGCAGGTTTGCCACCTCAAATTTATCAATGATCGTGAGATTTCCTAATCGTACAATTGCGATTGTCATTAACATTTGCTGTTCGTTTGATAAGCCCCATATTTCCGAGAATCCTATACTATCATCTAATCGGAATTTTATTTGCGATGGGCTTCAAAACGAGATAAAATGGCTTTTTTGGCAAAATGACGGTACGGTCGGGAAATGGCTAAGATACGGGATGTCCAGGCGAAAACTGGAAGTCTGGTCACCCTACTTTTAAATAAGTAAAAGGGAGTCACCTGTTTGGGGCACTATGTATTTCGTGCGTGAGAAATGGGGAATAAAAACGTGATGTGATGGCGCGCGAACCTTCCGCTTACACATAAATGAAATGTATATCTATATTTATTCTAAATATAGATATACATAAAATTTTTGAAATAGTACATATATCTTTCCTATCATACGATAAACTTTGCGACTCCCAGTATGGGAACCACTTTTCTGGATACAACTGTATTTTTCAGAGGTTAATTTTTGATAGAAAATTTTTGTTCCTTTTCTTATGAAATAGTCGCGGATTGAGAAAATTTAAGCGCTGTCTACCGATTCATGTTTTATATCTATTAATACGCGTCATAAAAAAATTCCATGCAACTTTTATAAAGCAAAACGTCTCCACGTTTAAACATTTTTAAATTTTCACTGCAAAATAAAAATGTTGTCACGCATATTTTTGGTTTTGCTTTGCATTGTGTATAGTAATCATTCTCAATGAACTTTAAATTTTCTTCAAATTTAAAGATTCAATCGAAAAAGCGACAAAAATACGCGAATCCGAGTTCAGCTTTCGATCCAGATGTAGTGGTCAGGAAGGGAAGTGAATATGCATTACATAGCGGCAGTCATTGCACTCACTGATTCATCTGAATGCTGATCTGTAAATTTTCGTTAATGGCTCAGATAATTATGGATCTTTTCTTCCGCAGATGTCATTTTTCTAAATCGTGCCTGCAAGTCTAATGCTGCCCACTCTCACGTTGTCAAATTACCCAATTGTCTTCATGGTCACGTGTTTTATCTTTAAAACTTCATTAGAATCGGTATAAGGCCATGTTATCATATCCGAATTTTTCAAGTTACGTTGGTTTATTTATCGATGTAAACTTATACAAAGCTAACCGCCTCCGTATGTCTAGTTTTTTTAAGCAACAACTAGTAGGGCAGCCCCGGATCTCCGATCCTCAACGAGATTTAAATAAACTGAAAGTTTAGTGAAATAATTTTGATTGAATAATTAATGAAATAAATGAAATTCAAATAATCTAAATAGTTCGGCCCTAGGTTAGATCTTCTTTGTTCCCTATTCATTTGACCTGTTTCCCTATTTCTTTGTCTTTCTAGTACTCTCCGCTCCTCATCTACACGGGCAATCCTATGAGCTTCCGATCTCTTTCTCTCTCTTTCCTACAATACTCTTCCTTTGATCTCTGGCTCCTCTTTTTTTCTCTGGCAGCTGTAGCTGGGCTAATAGCTCTACCTTACCTTAGCTCCAATGATTATCGTTGCACCCTTATAGACGAATTCACAAACAATTGCTTTACTTCAAGTGTCTATCAACGACTGCTTTTAACTTCTTACAGGACCTACTATAAAGGCGACGTCAATGCAACCGTTTATTTAGATTATCAATGAAAAGAAGATAACCATATAATGTTCACAAAGTAACGTGCGTCCCTATTCTTATCTAATTTTTAATTGATGCGTGAGCCTATTTGCGTTAATAAGGATTAAAGATGTGTAATATGATGGTTCTACTTACAAAAAGGTAAGATTCCAGCATTCAAACGATGAAACAAAACAAAAAACAAATTAATTGCACAATTTAAAATAAAACTCAATACGCTGGGAGCTTGTTTGTTATACACATGTTATTGACACAGCTAGAAACGCTTCCCATACGCAGTCAACAAAATAATTATCCGTAAATATTTACGTTGCTATGCTTCATTAATTTCGATGCTTATGTTAAACAAAATTGCGAAGCGAATAACGCTATTCTTTAACCTATTTGAAGGTATGATTGATAGTAATTGAATCGGAGCATGGCCATCTTAATTGTACCAGGCCAGTGCACTGGCCTGGTACAATTAAGATATAAATTGAATCAGAGGTTTTGGCACACTTTTGGAGTCCGCGGTCCCACTGTGCAGTGTCTAGAAAATTGGCAACGTTGCAAGCAGACCTGTGGAACAACGGAATCACGTAGGACGTAAAGCGTTTGCATGTGAGCATTCGTTGATTGATGTTGTTTTTTTAAGAAGAAGTTTTGAAAGAATTTATTTTCCGATTATGAAAATTGTATTCCACTTCGTTTCATTTTCGTTTAACCTGATATACATAAAATACCAAGGTAAGTCGTGAATAATATATGTAAGTTAAATTTATACAACCAACATACCTTTTTTGTAACTTTTTCATTATTTCTTAATCATTAACTCATTTTATGTGATTACATGAAACAAATATATTACTATTTATCTCACTCTTGAGTTACTTATAATTAGTTGTTTTAATGTCCTAAAATGAAGTTAGGAATTCTTAGCATATATCAGGTTAAACGAAAATGAAACGAAGTGGAATACAATTTTCATAATCGGAAAATAAATTCTTCTTTTAAAACTTCTTAAAAAAAAACAACACATCAACATCAATCTACGAATGCTCACATGCAAACGCTTTACGTCCTACGTGATTCCGTTGTTCCACAGGTCTGCTTGCAACGTTGCCAATTTTCTAGACACTGGCCTGGTACAATTACGATGGCCATGATCGGAGGCAACAATGACGGTCGCCTTGGCAACGCCCGGAAAGAGTACGAAAAATCCGCAAAAGTTCGAAAAAGAATGCGTATTTCTGAAAACTTCGACCGTGTAACATATAATCATGGAAAGAATAAGATAGTATAGAGCTTTAGCCGTCAAATAAAGCAAAAAAGAAGAAAATCGGTCCATATTTACGTATTTTAACGAACGAAGGAAGAAAACCTTGCACTCTGAAAAATCAATCGAAAATCCCGTGTAAACTTATGGGAAAATATAATTGTCTCCTGGATTCGAACCCGGGACACTTTAGCAAACGAAAATATTTTTCCAGGGACCTCATAGTAGAAACAAAACGCCGTTTACTGCATATCTTTACGACGAACGGTTCTCGAGAAATACGCCGATATAAATTGTAAACAAATGTCTAAAGACGTCAACGTAAAATTATTATATAGTTAGATTTCAAACTGTTTTTTATCGATATCCATTTTATCACGTAACTTGTATTATATTATAATGATCATTGGATTATTACGACAGAAAATGTTCGTAAAAGAATAATTATTTTAAAAGGGCAATTTTGTCCAACTTGTATCTTGCATATGATAAAGTTAGCTCTTCTGCCACGGGAATTTCTATTGTCGCCTATTACTAATTTTGAACTATTTTAAAATCCGTCATCCTTACCTGTTATGAGTCCTGGGCTGGGAACTGTTGCGGTGACGTCACGGCGTTGGTATAGCTCTTTATCCGCGGGAACGAGCCTCGACGTTTGGCCGGCGATGAAGCAACCGACTTCGAAAAGAGCTTTTTGCATCTGCTCCGGGGTCATTTCGACGTTGTAACCTGAGATGCAAGATTGTATTGTATAGGTGTCATCTTAAGCTTTGAATTGCAGCTGACGTAGCACATGCCTATATGTTTATAGTCCATTAAAAGTTGAGTTAACTTGATCGTGTAACTGGAACAACTCCTTCGTCACAAAACAGTTGAAATGCCAAAAAAAATATCAGTTGACAAAAAAGATATTATTTAACTGCCGCGTATTCAGGGATTGAAACTAGCGGATCTATAATATCGTAGAGTTTTCGAACGCGTGGAGAAAGATAGATTTATGGGATCCTGCAGTTGCACCTACATAACGAATTACCCCAAAAATTATTTTTGCGGGAGTCCCGAAAGTTTTATTTCCTCCAATGGCTTGAAGCTCGAAATTAAAGCGTTAGCCACGACTATAACTGAGACATAGGTATACATTTTTGATGACATCAACTGAAAAGGGATATACGCGAGCAAAAGAGTAAAGTATTAAAATTCACCAAAATGTTTTGCCAAACTCAATAAGAATTGCATCAAACGGGCGACACACTTTTCTTTTTCCCATTATTTATGTTTCCGTTTATTCGTTATCATACAGAACAAAAATTGGCGAACTTCAATCTGCCAAAGGCGAATAAATCGTGATTAAAATTCGCGAAACAACTCAATCGTTTCGTCTCTATAATTATATGTAATTTGTTTTTTATTCGAACCATAATCTGAGCTTGCAAATACATTTTTCTATTAGCCAATAGTTAATGGCAGTGTTGCCAATCTAGCGAATTTGTAGCTAGGTCTAGCGACTTTCTATTCAAACTAGCTCCGAAAAATCAACCGTAGCGACTTGTTACAAATCTAGCGAATCGAAAAAAGATTTTAGCTTTTTCTAGCTACTATCTAAAACATCCTAGATAAGTCGAAGATATGGTACCCCAACAAACAACTAGCAGTTGCAGATATCCTTAAATGTAAAGGAGGGAATAGACTGGCAAGTTACTTGCGACATCTCGCGCAAGGGACTCGCATGTGTTTTTACTCTCAACAAATATCGCCGCGATTTACTGTCGCGCGAGTTCTCGACTCTGCGATTCGCGCAATTTCTCGCCCGTGCGTTTACATTACCTGTCGTTCTTTCAGAAACATGCCTTCAAAAAGATAGATGGAAATTCCCTCATTGCATAGGCGCCCTGGACGGTAAACACATAGTTATCCAAGCGCCCGATAAAAGCGAAAGTTACTATTATAATTACAAAGGCACGCATAGTGTTGCGCAGGAACTGTTGATGAGGAACATAATGCATCACATGAGATAATTGCAGGCATTTGGCGAAAAGAAGGCGGAGTATCTAAAGAGAACCTTTTCCCTTTTCAAGGAGGCGTACATATGTCATAACTATTCAGCCGATGCTAAAAGTATTCGCTAAGAGTTTAAAAAATCCTTTATTTCGCCGACAGGTGAAGTCCAATGGCAATATAAATTCATTTAATCGTACGTAATGCAAGCAAATTTTGTATTGAAAAATAAACATTTTTTGTCTTTCTACATTGCCATTTCTACTTTTTCATAATTGGCATTGTAACATAGGTACTTGACAAATTATATGTATTATCCGGTCAGTAAGGATTCATATAAAAAGTATTGCTCATCATCAGTTATCCCCTTCACGTCAAGAGATGACGTTTGTTATCAATCTGATGAGGATGATGAAATTTTAAATGTAGAGGATGCAAGTGAATATTATTGAGAATTATGGAATATTGAACCTTAAATTCAATTAAAAGCTTTCATTCAGGTTAATGTTTATCTTTTGTTTTAATTGTATCATTAATTTCTCATACAAAATACCTTATACAGTGAATGCGGAATATTACCTCGACATTAAGTAATTGATGTTTGACCCAAAGATATTTCTCAAATGTAAAAGTTTATGTAGCATTTAATGGTTGAGGTGTATTATTTTTTTATTGTATCTTTAAATGTATTTGTCGTAATTTTCAAAAAAGATTTTATGTGAAGAGAGTCTAATGAAACCTCTTTAAGTAAAAAGACATCTTTCTGAAATGAAGATATATTTTCCTAATTTGAAGTGGAAAATTGTAAAATTGATATTTAAAAAATCAGAAACAGAAGTGAATACTATATATTTTTGTTACAATTTGAAGCGTTTTAATTCAGGATTTAATTTTCTACATAAAACCAGTTATTTTAACTGACTGGGGAGGGAATATTCACAGTATAATTATTTGGGACAACAATAGGAAATCAAATGTTAGATCACACCCAATATACATATGCATTTTAAAGTAAAAGATTTTTCAAGACAGAGAAGACTGCCAAAAAATCTAAAACAAGTTAGGAAAGTGTACAACGTATCAATGGAGTATTAGAAACCAATTATATACCTGTACGTAAGGGAAATAGCGTTTTAAAGTTCTTTTCTTCATCATAAATAATCCATTTCCTTCCTATTTAATAATATTACATGCACACGTAAGGAAATTAACGTTTGTTTGGGAGATTGTTTATGTTAGCAACAATGAAGTAACCATGCAAGAAATTTTCTGTTCAACTCGATATGACTTTCTTGTTTGATTTTCTCGATAACGGCTACTCCTACGATAAAAATGTATAGGAAAGAAAATACTATACTTTACCATTTCTACAACTTTTATTTGAAAAATATTTTGATATGAGCAATACTTTACGAGATATGACGGAAAGTTAATTTTTTTATCACCAGTAAAGTGGTACCCCTGATTGGCGTACGTGATTCATTTTTGCGATTTTCTTATTATATTTGATTGAAAGTCCTTAATATCAAATTTCATGAAAATCCGTTAGGTAGAAGCCGAGAACGAACATGCGGACGGACGGACAGACGGACGGACCGACCGACGATAATAGGCGCTCACGCTGCGCTGTAAGCGAAACGCGCCTAAAAACAGACAAAAACACCAATAACAGCATGGTTTGTACAATTTGAGTCTGCCTTCCTATATAGTTTTCATAAAATTCTTACAAAAGAAACATCCGGTGCTGGGAAAATGGCTTTAAAATGTTTTTCAATTAGCCAAGAAATTGGTTTCATCTTTTGTGTCTGTGTAGTTTATGCATATGCCCAGCACACAATTACAGTACTCTAATAATTTAGAAACATCATATGGTTAGCTTCCTTACACAGCCATGAATATTACAGGTAATTAAATTTTCTAGCAACTTTCTAGCTACCAAGAAGATGAAATCCAGCTCCCAAGTGCTAAAAATAGTGGCAGCACTGGTTAATGGAAATGAGCTTTAGAGCCAGAATATATGTCTCTAAAAAGCTTGGAAAACTAATCTTAAGCGATGTTGTGAACGCGCTCACCAGGTATAGCCTCTAGCTTATCCAGGGTTCCTCCGGTGACATCCAAACCCCTTCCGCTTATCATGGGAACTTTGGCCCCGCATGCGGCCAGCGCTGGTGCTAAAACCAGCGATATTTTATCTCCCACGCCGCCGGTGCTGTGCTTGTCGACCAGTATTGAAGACCACTCCTTCGGCCAAGTCAGGACATCCCCTGCGAAATGAAACCGTCCGCGGTGATGAATTGGTTAATAAACACGGCGGATAAACTAAATTGGAACTTAAAGAGCGACGAAAAACAGATCCTGTGAAGTTTAATTTCCTCCAATTGCCACAGTCTCAACTTTTGATGCTGTTTCCAGTCAGTGCGATAAAATGTTTTCTTTTATAATTTTATCGAATTTGTGACGATTACTGTGTTCAGTGCTAGTATAAACAAAGTACATAAACTGATTTTTCTCAGAAGAATATAATATACTAGGGGCTCCGCCCCTGGCCGCTCCGGGGTCCAACCCCGTGAGATTGGTGGCTGCACCGCCAAATGGGGTAACTTTACCATATTAGAGAATAAATTAATGCTACGCAGTAATTGATGACAAACTTTTATGTTTGTAATTTTCTTTGTTTCTTTTTATTGAAATATGTCCTTTCTTTTTTATATAACAGTTAATTCAACCGTTTATTTAGATTATCTACGAAGAGAAGATAATCTATAAAGTTTGACGTTGCTACAACAACAAAATTTCGAAGTGAATAACGCTATTCTTTCATCTACTTGGTTTCATTGACAGTATTTGAATCGGAGGCAATGATGATGGTCGCCTTGCCAACGACCGGAAATAGTACGAAATACCCACAAAAACTCGAAAACAATTGCGTATTACTGAAAGTTTCGACCGTGTAACATGTAAACATTGCAAGAATAAGAGAGTACGCAGTTTTAACCGCTGAATATAGCAATAACGAAGAAAATCGGTCCATATTTAGGTATTTTAATGAATGAAGGAAAAAAACCTTGCACTCTGAAAAATCGAAAATCCCGTGTAAACTTAGGGGAAAATATAATTGTCTCATGGATTAGAACCCGGGACACTTCAGCAAACGAAAATAGTTTTCAAGTGATCTCCTATCTAGTAGAAACAAAACGCCATTTACAGCACATCTCTACGACGAACGGTTCTCTAGAAATCTGCTGCAACAGCAGCAGACGTTAAGGTAATATTATAAGGACTAGAGGAAACCCGTCAAAAATGACTTGATCGGATGAAAAAATCACTTTAACAGCTCTTTAATCACCACATTCTTCATTCATCAAAATCTTTCCTTGATAATTGGTGTATTGTACAAAGACGTTCACATTTTTACAATTTCTTGCTCTTGCGAGGGCCACGTAGAGTTGACCATGTCCAAATACAGACTCAGGCAAGTAAACACTAACACGATAAAATGTTTGACCTTGAACTTTATTAATTGTCATTCCAAAATCCAAAATGACTGGAAATTTGCGTCTTCGCATGGTGAAAGGTAAACTGCTGTCACTTGCTATCAAATTAATGCGTGGAATAAACAATCGTTCTCCTTTGTTACTTCCCGTAATAATTTCTGCGTCAATAAAGTTATTTCGCAATTTTTTATAAACCAATCAGGTACCATTAAGAAGTCCTTTTTTTTATCTAAATTCCTAAGTAACATGATGAATGCTCCAACTTTGAGACGAATATGATGTTGCGAAATTATTAGAATACAACAATATATAATATTTAAATGTAAACTATTTTGTTTGTTTCTATGGAACGAAATGTTAACAAAATTGTTAAAACAATCAATCAATCACGAAGGAAATTAGTAGTATTAGATGATGAAGGCATGGTAACAAATACCGGGTTAGATTATGGCAATATCAATAAGATCGTCCCTAACCACATGTGGACGAATAGGTCCTCATAAGTTTAATGCTTTTCTCTCAATTGTGAATCGTTGGCCCGCGTAAAATGTTTTTCGTGATATACAATTTGGAGTTTTAGTTCAACCATGCTTTCAATTAATTTCCTATGTTAGAGGCATGAGTGGGAAATATTTCTTTTAAATCAACGTTCAACAAAGCTACTTTTGTTTACTGTTTATAGTACTGTTACTGATGTCGATTTACAACCTTAACCCCATTTTCAAAAGATTGCGAATCCTTTTCGTTAACATGATAATTTCTACTGTGCAGCGAATATGACGATCTGATCGCCAAGACTTCCGCGAGAATCGAATATCCATTGGATTGCAGGTTCAAGGCGTCCTTGTGCATTTCAGCTTCCGGGCGTATCACGTCATTATCTGCGCGGGCAAGGTCGTGCATTGCGTGAATAATGCTTATCGCATGAGTGCGCTGCGATGAAAACAGTTGCGAAGCATTGTGAAAGTTGCATTCTCCGATAACGACGATAGCGAAAGTAACACACTAGAGCAGGGGTCCCCAAAGTGGTCTATATCGACCCCCAGGGGTCGATTAGAAATTATTGAAACAGAAGTATATCACATCACATCATTGCATACTTTATTAAATATTGTTGGTGAAATCGACGTTTTGTGCCGAAAGCAAAAGTCGTATATTATACAAATTGGCAATCGTGCGTCTACTCCGCTGACAGTTGTGATTGCACCAATCAGGAAGCATTGCGAGCATGACGTATTCTTCCCTAATCTCCGTTTTTCACTGTTTCAGTTTTTTTCTGACTTTCCTTAGTGCTAATTACCAGTTATAGTTTCTCTTGATTATTTTACTTATTTATTTGTGTTTGCTTTATCCGGAAGTGGAGATGTGAGTTCCTTTAGTAACTAAAGGAGCTTAATACCAGTTTCGGCCCTACGACGCGACGTATAAAAAGTATCGATTCGCTCAAAACAAGATGCCTGATCCCAACTCGGAGCCGAAGATTGAATGAATGACACGATGAATGAGACTGGAAGACCAAGTGAAGTACATATATGAACTAGTTCTTGAACGAATGAGTGACCGGTTGACTCACTGTTTTATGCGACAGCCTCTCGGAACGAAACGGAATGAAGCCGAATCTAAAAACAAGTGAAGAGTTGGTCACCGCCGCAAAAAACTACTTCAGTCGTTCAGTTTAATTATTCATTCACGAACTACACATCTCTATGTTGAAGTCTTGAACACGGCTGATAGTTTTATATATCCTATAGATATATAGAAGTACGTGAGTATATTATTGAGACATTACTTTTTACTTACTGACTTATTTAATTAATTTAATTATTTTGTTACAACCCCAGTAACCACAATGGCAGCTTCAGATTCTAAAAAGAAATGCAGACAATATTCATGGGAATATTTGAAACTTGGATTTATTCCTTCGTTAGCAAACGGAACAAGGCCTGTGTGTCTTCTCTGTGAAAAAACTTTTAGTAACGATGCAATGAAACCAGCAAAAATGAAAGATCATCTTCAAGAAGGATAAAGATCTTGATTTTTTTAAAGAACTGAAAGAGAAATACATACATCGACCAAATATAAAATCATTTATGAAAGCATCTGCCGAAGCTGACAATGAACGAGGATTAACAACCTCGTACAATATTTCTTTTAATATAGCAAAAAATGGAAAACCATATACAATTGCAGA
This sequence comes from Uropetala carovei, assembly GCA_036926305.1. Taxonomy (NCBI): domain Eukaryota; kingdom Metazoa; phylum Arthropoda; class Insecta; order Odonata; family Petaluridae; genus Uropetala; species Uropetala carovei. The sequence continues at coordinate 7,637,463 of JAXCHB010000056.1, forward strand.
GGACGTCGTTATTCCCGCAATTAAAGAAGTAATTGAAACTATAATAAAAAAGACTCCGATCCTGTTTTAAAATGCTTACCATTGAGTGCGAATACCGTGCAAAGGCGTATTGATGAAATGGCTGAAGATGTAGAAAAAACTGTAGTATCAGAGCTCATACATAGTAAGTTATCCATCCAACTTGATGAGTCCACTTTTGGTAGTTCTTCTATTCTTATGGCTTATATAAGATATTTTAAAATCAAACATCAAATTATTGACGAATTTTTATTTGCAAAATATCTTGAAAGTGATGGAACGGGGTTGACAATTTTCCAGCGATTGGAGGAATATTTAAATAAGTACGATATTCCATTTACTAATATAACAGCAGTAGCCACAGATGGCGCACCTGCGATGGTGGGCCGTTACCGAGGTTTCGCTAACTTTCTTAAAGAAAAAGTTCCCGGTGTACGTACGTGCTATTCACTGTGTGTTGCACAGAAACCATCTGGTGGCAAAAACTCTCAGTGACGAATTGCATGATACTCTAAAGGTGTGTATTAAATGTATTAATCAAATTAGAGCTCATCCTCTTAAATCGCGATTGTGTGCCAAACTTTGTGAAAAAAACGATGAATTATCAAACCAATTACTCTTGCATACTGAAGTAAGATGGTTGTCTAGAGGTGCAAGTTTACAAAGACTTGTTGAGTTGTTCGACTCAACTGTAGGAGTTTCTTACAGATGTTAATTCGTTTTTGAGTGATGAACTGAAGAGAAATAAGAATCATATTTTCTACTTGGCGGACTTATTTGCAAAATTTAATGACGCCCAGACCCGTCTACAAGGTAAAGATGTCACGATTATTCAAGCTCGGACAATTCTTTCAGGCTTCCAAGTTAAATTAGGCTTGTTTAAATCTTCATTGTTACGAAGAGATTTTCAGTACTTTTCGAATCCACGGCAATTGGAAGTAAAAGATGAAGATTTGGAAATATACACTAAGCATCTTCAAAAATTGAGTAATGATTTTAAATTACGCTTTGAGGATTTAGAGAACATGCACATTCCAGATTGGGTTATCGTGCCATTTTCTGCAGAAGTTGAAAACATCGAATGTAACTTACAAGATGAACTTATTGAATTGTCAGTTGATCTTGAAGCTAAGACGCTTTTTAAAAAAAGTGACTTTAAGTTACTTTTGGACGAATATAAATGTTGTACAAAAATATCCAAAACTTTCTGAAATGGTACTTCCCTTTTTGCTTGCATTTCCAAGCTCGTATATGGTTGAAGCTGGTTTCAGCCATGTTAATTCCATCTTAACAAAACAGAGAAATAAGTTAGATATAGAATACCGTGGCGATTTAAGGCTGAAACTTACTAATTTTGAACCCAACATTGCTAATCTTGCCAAGAGTCACCAAGCACACCCGTCACATTGACAATGTCAGTCAATTTTACTAACTTAATAAAAGTCTTATTATAATGCATCTGATTAGACATAATTATATTAGATATATGTAATATAAATGATAAACACTGTAAAATAAACAATCTAAAAAATCACATAAGCGTCTTTGAAATGATGTACAGTCATTTGTAAAAGTCTGTGGGCAAGCTCAGTCGCGCCGCTCACGGCCAAAGAGTGGAGTTAAAATTTATGTTGGCACTACGTGATTCGCTGCGGGAGAGGGGAAGGGTGGTGTGGGGTATATGTTTTGGAAGTTCGAGCGAATGAGTGGCGTCAAGAAATGGCCATAGAATTGCAGGCTACCGCGTTCGAATTGAGACCGCGCCTCGCTCCTGAGGAAAGGTTTCGAAATTGAGACCCAGAGACGGAAAAGCCTTTTCCATGCTCATGCCAGACCCGGCTACGATTCAGCGCAAATCCTCGAAGATATTCCACGTCTCTGATATGGTTCACCAAGGAGGTGGTTTTCCATTTTCGCCGATATACCGATTGTGTGGAATGGAAAGGGGAGTGATGGAAGAGGATAACGGGAAATGAGGTTAATGAAATTTACCAAGGACTTGTTTAGCATCCACCCGCATAATGTAAAATTAAGAATTATATTAATCCTTCAATTTAATTTTAATTTGTGTAACTCACCGATTGTATGTGGAAAGAAGGAGTTGGAAACCTCATGAAAATGGAAGCTATTAAATTCTCTAATACGTTTAAGTACGTTTTTATTATAACGAATTACTATCTTGGTTTAGTATTAAGATTTAGTAGACCTGCTGTTTTGCTCAGTTTTTAACTTCTTTTGACAAGTAGGTTTTTAAACGGGTGGATTGGGCTACCGGGACACTGGACAAAATTCCGGTGGGCCGATGGTCTGTGGACCTGCGATGCCGCCTTGGCCAGAAGCGGGCATTTTTCCGGTTCGTTTCCCACTTCCAATTCGCCACTAGTTATACACACGCAGTTAGCATTCATCGGGCATTGGAAATGGATCGAGCTTCGTTTGCTGAGACTTCGCCTGCGGTCAGATGAGAGATTGTGGGGAGGAAGGCTGCTGGAGTAGCAAGGCAGTTCGGTGTGCACCGAAATTACGTGTACAGATGGGTCAAACGTAGCAACGACGGGGACCGTGATCTCAAAAATAAACCGCGAACGGGCCGGCCCAGATGCACAACTGAAGATCAAGATTTAGCGATTCGACAGCGTGTAGCAGAGCATCCTCTCACAACTAGAAATGACATTTTCCTTATGCATACGTTTGCGCGATCATATTTAAGGGAGAAATAGGAATTGAACAGAGAGGCGGATTGCGTAGCGGCTGATTCCAAATTAAAAAATCCTAGGGACAAATTTTTAAAAAAGTAATATCTTCATGAACCCTCGGGTGAGCGGATTTTTGGCATTAGTGAAAGCGTGGTAGCAAATTTGTTACAATGCCGAATTATACATATTCTTCCGAAATGCACTAATTTAGGACATTTAGTAGTTATAACTGATAAACAACGCAATGGAAATGCATTTTGCTTATAAAACAATTGGATTCTGTTTGATGTATTTGTTGAAAAGAAGAACTTCTCATATAAATATGATTAAATGAAACATAATTCTAATAATGCAAAAAATATACTGCAATTTTCGTCTATTATGTATTTAGAGTGCCAATGTCGATTTAATGTTTGCTTCCAGTAAACTGGAATACTTATTCTAATAACAGATACTGCTATATCTATTGTTATTAAAACACAATTTTCTGCAGTAGAAAATCATCTTTTCGGTTTTCATTAAAAAATAACTTAAAAATACAACCTCAATTCCATGAAATAATCGAAAATTTTAATTAAAAATTTTGTATTAACGCACGCGTCCACATCCTTTACTACGTTGTCGGTTCAAGTCCCTAGCGATCACGGCAACGTAGCCACAGTGTTCGTCCAGCCTAAATGGAAATCCATATCCTTTGGTAAACCGTTTCATACGTGGAATGTCCTCGAGGATGAGCATGGAAAACACTTTCCCGTCTTTGGATCTCTCCTTCGAGGCCCTTCCACCGGGGCGAGAAGCGGTCTCCATTCGACCCCGGTAGCCTGCAATTCTACGGCCATTTCTTGATTCCCCTCATTCGCTCGAAATTCCAAAACATATACCCCACACCACCCTTCCCCTCTCTCGCTGCGACTCACGTAGTGCCAACATAAATTTTAACTTCACTGTTTGGCCGTGAGCGTCGCGACCGAGCTTGCCCACAGACTTTTACAAATGACTGTACATACGTATGGAAGATAGCGTTTTAAAATTCATTTTTTCATCATAAATAATCCATTTTCTTTCCATTTTAAAATATTGAATGCACATGTAAGGAAATTAAACGTTTGTTTGTGAGATTATTTATGTTAGCAACAATGAAGAAGTAACCATGCAAGAAATTTTCAAAGTTCAACTCGAATTCAGACATTCTTGTTTGATTTTCTAGATAACGACTACTCCGACGATAAAAATGTATAGGAAAATAAATACTCTAATTTACCAGTTCTACAAGTTTTACTTGAAAAATATTTTTATGTAACTAATACTTTACGAGATATGACTTAAAGTTCATTTTTTGTCACCTGTAAAGTGGTTTATTTTTGCGATTTTCTTATTATCTTTGATTGCAAGTCCTTAGTATCAAATGTCATGAAAATACGTTCGGTAGAAGCCGAGACCGAACATGCGGACGGATGGACAGACAGACGGACCGACGACAATAGTCGCTCATGCTGGAAGCGAAATGCGTCTAAAAAGGCGTCTTATGTAATTTTCTCTGCAATTCTTTCCTCACTTGTTACGTCTTCTAAAAGGTCTGATGACACAATTTTAAATGTTTTGTGGAATACGATATCTTTACAGCTCATTTTTTCCTTTAAAAATGGAATATTTATATAGGTACCCAATTCAGTTTTTTTCGTATGTAAGCCCTTTGATGTTAACGGTTGAAACAGCTCATAATTCTATAACATTAGTGGTACAGCACCCGTTTATTTATCAGTATTTATCGCTATAACTGCACATGTTTTCCTTGATTTTTCGAATTTAGACTTCCGGATCGCAATTTCAAATTTCTTTTCCCGGAAAATAAAAATACCCACCTGATTCTATCATGCATTTCGTGAGGTTGAAAGTCTCTTGGTCTGAGAGCTTGTTCAGCAGCATGGCCATCAGCATCGCACCTGAAATAAGACACCAAATTACTGGCTGAAATTATTACCGTAACGAAAAAAGCCTTATATAACGAGCATTGTTTCTTCAATTTTTTTTCCACTGAACCTCCATAAAACTAAATTTATGCGACAACTGGGTCAAAAATTAGGATAACGATGACTTTTCGTAATAAATTGGCATGAAAAGCTAATCATATCTTCCATTGGAATTTGTTCCTCTCCACTCTACATATTCCCTCCAATCCCCGAGACGTAAGGTAACTTTCAATCGCTACGTTAGGGGGAACCACCTGTACTCTACGTGCACGCTCTCTACCGGAAGCTTAGAGAACGAACTCAACCTGGCAAAAAGCGTCACCTCACCTTGTCTAATAATATACATAGAGGAATAGATATTTAACCGCTGCACAATAATTGAATAAAACTTAGGTATTTCAAAATATTAATGGGAAATCCAACGTTCAAAAATGTTTGTTATATGGTATTTATGTATTAACGGGATATTGGCAAGCCTTCGGCTCGCTTTCTTTTTAGATTATAACTAGTTGAACCCGCGCAATGTTTGCGCGTTTTTTTCAATTAATTTATCAAAAATTACGGCGTGTAAAAAAAAGTTTATCTCAATAATTCACATTTAAATATACTAATGCATTTAAACTTGGGTCCCCCGTTAATACGTAAGTACCAAAAATTATCCTAACCGGTGCTTTGGATATTGATATCGCACATCGGCTCTTCCAGGGTCTCGACGCTCTTTCAGAAATGTCCATTCAAGTGATCGCTTGTACTTTTCATTTTTTTATCCGTTTTGTAATTATTACAGATCATTCAGTTTAGTTTAAAAGTTGATGGAAAACTGTTATTTTGTTAAATGCAATATTTAGAAACTTTTAAATCTTAACCTTTACTTGGGATTTATAAATGTATTTTTAAACCATGACATTCAAGGAAAAATGTAAATAAGTGCCCTATGGTTAATTAACTATAATCAATGAACAACCCTCTTAATAAACCAGTGTGTGAGTGCTTTACTTTTTAACCCTCCAGCGGGCGCGCACTATTTTCGGACACATGCGGGCGCGTGGTAGCAAATCTGCTATCATGCCGTTTTCCTATAATTTTTTTGTTTTAAACGTGTTTGTTTATCGATATTTCTTCGTTCATCCCTTGTTTCTCCATCATCAAATCGTATGGACCTCAGCGAAAATAAAAATCTTTTGTAGCTTGTACAAGCCCGTAAAATCGGTATTCCCGTACCATCATGAGTCCATAACTCACGTGCATTTGTGCGGTTCCCCATTTTAAAATCCTATCAAATATAGTAGTCCAAGGAGAGCTAATACTCGATTTTTATCGTTTGTTTTATGTCTCTAGCCCGGGAATACGTCACATCCACTTGTTTGTTACTTATGTATAAATTAGTATATTGTACAATGTTTTCAATCATCTCATCATTGAACATTTTCCTAAATGCTTCTAATTTATCGAAAATTCCTTTAACATCGCCTTTAGGTCCGGGAATTTTTTTACGATGTTCTTGGCTTTGGTTTTTGATGTCAACTTGAAAAATGTCGTTTTTTTCCATTTAGTAATTCGGTCACGTCCAATAAAATAATCTTCACTTTCTTCCTAATCTTCAGCTGTAGTGCCACTATCCGGTTCTTTTTCAGATTCAGTGTCGTGATTTTCTAACGTGATAAAGTTTTCTGCACCACTCCCAGTCTCCTTCGCTATCTAGAAAATCGTTTTCCTCCTCAGAGAGTTCTTTCAAAACCTCTCGTACTTTCTCGTCCCATTTATATTTTACAGATTCCCTGTAATGTGAAAACTTTCCTTCATATTTCCATTTCACATCCATATATGTACACGCAAACTCACGCCAGACTGACACTCTCTAGCACAGAAATTCCAACTGGCCTATTCGAACGAAGTACCTACTAAAGATGTTAAAATAACAGCTAACAGTAACATAATTTATAAATCAATTCAATAAAATTAAGAAAATAATACTTTACTAATTACTGTATAAAATGTTATGTAAAAAAACACATGACCGGGCGCGCGGTAGCACTTTTGATACCAACACACACTAAAATATTATTAAGGACTTAGATCTGTACCAAGCGAGGGGATAAACACCATTGAATGACCAGTATGAAGACTAGAAGAGACAGGAGCAAAAGTAAACAGGTGACAATTACGCACAGTTTGTTTAATTCGTTTCAAATTGCAGTGGTAGCAGATTTGCACCAGAGCGCCCGCTCGAGGGTTAAATAATTTTATGGTTATGTTTGTTCACTGATTATACATGACATTTAAGTTGCGTATTTATTCTCAGTTATTCGCGACGAGCGCGTTTTCATTTTTTTTAATCGACATTTTTGAGTTTCACTTCCTCCAGCCGGTATAACGGATTCAAAGTTTTGAAAATTACCTATTTGGCAATCCTGCGCGGTTCCGTCGACCGTGCTGTCGACGAACGCCTTTATTTCGTCGCGCGTCAGTTCCTGCTTGTCCCTCTTCTTCTGGATGAGTTGGACGATTATTTTACCGTCTCCTCCCTCTTCCCTGCTCATGTTTTACTGCAAAAAAAAACAAATTCTTTAACATGACAAATTTTGCTCTTTTGCAGGTGTAATGATTTTCTAGCGGTGTATGTTTAAATCCAATCTTCTCGAGAATAAATATAATATTTTGTATACAATTCAAAATTTATGATTTTGGTTAATAATATTTTTACGCAAGGTTAATCGTTTGAATATACATTGCACAAACTTTCTCATATATCGTATACATGGATCTGGTCTCACTACATTCCTTACTAATAATAAGGATCTCATACTGCTACAGGAACAGCTAGACCGCGGAAAATGTATTCTGCGCCTACATATTATACTATTAATATGTACTGATAACCACATATATATGAAAATCAGAACCGATATATTACATACTTTAATGGAGTATTATTTGGGTTGGCGAAGCCACACAAGCACTGAAGCATTATTATTGCTGGAGGAATATTGTTGAGAGAGCTAGGCGGTAACTGGACGTAAAACTCGATATATGTTAACGTATTCGGACGCTATATATTTATTTTGAGAATATTTCTTACGCCGAAGTGTTTATTACTTCAAGATCTATTACCGAGTGAATTTTAATAAAAATCGTTTGAGCCATTTTTGAACAAATTGACATTTTGCGAAATTCAATTAGAATTGTTTTGCTGTTTTGTTCCCCTCTTTATATTCTCTATTTTGGATATTAATATTTCTAAATTGAAATATCATTTGATTTTGTTCAACCGTTTGAGCTCTAGAGTGCGAACAGACAGACATAAAGGATGGCGAAAACCGGTTTTGGTCACTGGAGCATCTAAAACATCCACTTCCGTCAAAATCTTGGAGTCGATTTTTATAGCAATTATTAACTATCCTTAATCCGCGTGGAGTTTTTATTAGGCTATATATGGTTTTAAAAAACGGAGAAAATCTAAAAACCGGCAACCTGAAGGTACCGAGATTGACGGATTTGGGACTTATTGTTAGTAATTTCAAACCTGCTGGTTTTTATTCAATAGATTTTTTAAATAAAAATCTCCTTATTGCACGAATTGAAGCATTTAATGGATACGATTTATTCACCATTTTACTCTATATGCTTTTTCAATAATCAATAAAAATATAACATCGTAATAAAAAATATTTACGCTACATTAATATCTCATACATCACGTAAAGCATAGATATTCAACCTTTTTTTATTTACCACCCACTTGTACTAAATTTTGCTATTTGAATTAAGTTCTCCGCCCACTTTCCATATGAACTTAACATTACAAGCGCCCACCAAAAATCCTAAATTTAAGACGAGTGATTAAACAAAAGGCTCCTTTTAATGGAACGGAGATTACCTTAGGACACTTATCGCAAAAGTTGAGTTGTTTTTCTTTATGACGAAAGGGAGATTAATCTTTCCTGGAAATGATCCATCCGTTCTTGATAGTATATCTTATTCACTTCGGAGGCCGATCTAATTACCATGGAAACCGAAGAAGAAGAGTGATTGAGTAGTAGCAATCGGATGCATTCTTTCGCTGCTCCACATTTTCTATCTTATCGGCTTAAGAGGGTGTTGAAAGCAATAGGATAACACACGCCCTATAGGGCAAAACCGGGTGACGCGCCGCACTTTTTGAAAATCCGTTATAAAGCGATACAAGTTTAAAGGCCTAAAAAAACCTATACGCATATCTCAAAGAGTGGTCCTGGAACTACATATTTCGACTAGAAAAATAATTTAAAAATGTTATTTAGATGGCATTTACTGTGAAAGAAAAGAAGTTAGCAGACAGGGTGAGTTGCCGCATTGCCGAGTGCTATGCCGCACTCTTGGGAGAGTTGCCGCGAACGTAAAAAACCGAAATGTGATAATAAATTAAATTTTGGAATAGAATGTAAAAAAAGAATAAAATTATTTGTAAGAGTAGTATTAACTGTTGACAGTTATTTATTGAACATATTTTTAAAGGGAAAATCCAAAAACATACATGGCACTTAATCAATTTGAAAGAGTAAATACAAACCTATGTGATTGGCCTCAACAATAAACAAGTTAGGAAAGTGTACAACGTATCAGAAATGGGCGCGTTTCGTGCAATGGAGTATTAGAAAGAAATGATATAAATGTACGTAAGGGAAATAGCGTTTTAAAGTTTTCTTCTTCATAAATAATCCATTTTCTTCCTATTTAAAAATATTGCATGCACACGTAAGTAAATTAAACGTTTGTTTGTGAGATTGTTTATGTTAGCAACAATGAAGAAGTAACCATGCAAGATAATTTTCAACTCGATATAAGACTTTCTTGTTTGATTTTCTCGATAACGGCTACTCCTACGATAAAAATGTATAGGAAAGGAAATACTCTACTTTACCATTTCTATAACTTTTATTTGAAAAATATTTTGATATGAGCAATACTTTACGAGATATAACGAAAATTTAATTTTTTGTCACCAGTAAAGTGGTACCTCTGACTGGCGTACGTGATTAATATTTGCGATTTTCTTCTTATATTTGATTGAAAGTCCTTAATATTAAATTTCATTAAAATCCGTTCGGTTGAAGCCGAGAACGAACATGCGGACGGACAGACAGACGGACGGACAGACCGACGATAACAGGCGCTCACGCTGGAAGCGAAACGCGCCTAAAAAAGGATTTAATATTATCCTAATGTTCAGTTTTCAAAATTAAGAAAGTTTTCAGAAAACGTTTAGGTCTAAAATTACAACTTCAAAAATTTGGCAAAAGGTAATCAAAAAAGTTTCAGTGTCCTCTTGATAATACAGAAATACAGCTAGTTTTCCTCCGTCCACTGGCCACGCTTCCTGGCTCCCTCCCTTCTTTCGTAAACTGTGGGCATCGTTGAGAGGTCTACAAGCGAAAAGCTTAATAATAAAATGAACTAATAATCTTTTTAAAAAGAAATGAATGGAAAACTTCGCCAATTACAACATGTTATTACATCATTTTACAACAAAAATGTTCAATAACTACGGCATATTATTAAAAAATTCATCGTCAGAAAATACTATTGGGTGCGGCATGTCACCCTTAAAAAATCGGTACAACATACATTGTACAAACTTTCTCATATACGTACTAATGCGTCGTTTAGTTATCTTTAGAAAATGAAAATCGTATGAGCCTGTTTTTAGAAAATCCAATTATTGTTCAAGTTACCCAAGAATGAACTAGCCTTATATTCATTCAGTGAGAAAAATGAAATACGTAGTATTATTGAGGATGTAAACATAAGTAACTGGACGAAATTTGATCAAAATCGTTGGAGCCGTTTCTGAGAAAATCGAATTATTGTTAAAGTTGCCTAGAATAAACTAGTCTTATATTCACTTTTTGAGAAATATGAACTATACAGTATTATTGAAGACGTAAACTCAAGTGACTGTGCGAAATTTGATCAAAATCGTTAGAGCCGTTTTCGAGAAAATCGGATTGTTGTTAAAAATGCGTAGAATAAACTACTCTTAATTATTGATCAATATCAACCATTTCTATGTATACTCTGCACAGTATGATAAAATGCCTAAGTACGAGATTTCATTCATTTTCGCTCTACCGTTTAGGCTCCAGAGCCAGTAACAGACAGACAGACGGCATTGCGAAAATCACTTTTTCGGATTTGGCGACACCTAAAACGTATATTTCCGTAAAAATCTCGAGGTCGAATTTTTTCGCTATAACTATATTACCTACGTTAATTGTTTTCCCATTTTTAATGCATTGGATTCAAATCCGGCGGCAATGGGAGTTGTCATGGCTGCTTTTAATTGGTATTGTCATAAAACTAATAACATCGCGTATTTTTCTGATTCTAAATGTATTTTTACGATAATTCGATCAGGATTTGGATTCTGAACTATTTAAGTCTCAAGCTCGAAATATGTTTCTAAGTAATATTAATATTCAATTGAAAAATAAGCTGCAGTCATCCCCATGTTATTCAAACGGGGAAAATGAAAAAAGAAAATATTTTTGAAAAATTAGAATGATCAATCAAATCGGTTTAAAACCTACACCACTTAACTCTTTATTCCGGTTAAAATGATACCCCTTTCTTGCTTCTAAGTGCTGTAATTGCTGATTTATAGAAAAACATACATATATACAAACACTTTTATTTATAGATATCTATAGATTATAGATAGATGCAGATTACTATTTAACCACTAGCAAAATTGCTGGCGTTGCTCGGATTGATATATTTGGCACTTTCCAATGTTAAAACCCTAAATTAAATACCTTTTTCCATGATTAAATACTACATTTTACCGGAAATCGGCTTTGGTGGGATTTATGTCTTTTAAAAATATAAAGTTGATTATTTCAGATTAATATGTTTTTATCCCGAGTTTGTATATTCATTTTAAGAAATATAAATTTGCATAAGAATAAAATTTTGCGAGTCAAGCAATCGATTTTTACTTGTTATCTTAGGGAAAAATGTCAATACCCTTATATGGCAGCACTGACTAATCCCGAATGACCAAACCTTTACCATTCACTAATAAATAAATAGCAATAGAATTTATTTTATAATCATTATAATTGTTATTTACATAATATATCTTGCAGTATACAGTTTACAAGTGAAGTTCAAGTTTCCTGCTGTAAATAAGAGAATGCAGAACGTGTCGGGTCTCTTCCTAAGTCTATCGCGGAACCCAATTTACCTTCTGCTGAACCCTTATGTTTCCTCGGAACACAGTTTGAAGACCTATGTCGTAGAAAGCGTCGAAAGTTTCTTCCAGTGATAAGTACATGAAGGACCGTGTCCCACGTCAGGAGGCAAAAGGAACGGTTAATGACCTTCTAGTTGGCCTTCCTCCACACCATAACCACGCGGGGGGAGGGGGGGGGGGGGGGGATACACTTCGAGGTTGAAAGGGTAGAAAGTGGAACTTCCAATGACATATGGTCAGAATCGAAGATGTTCCTTCCCGCTGAAACAGAAATCTCAACAGAAAGGAAAAGATTTAAAATAGCCTCCTCACGGGTAACACTAATTTTTATTGAAGACAGAAACCGAATCTTGAACGAATTAGCGGAAAAATGCGTTTAGAACAATGGTCTCAAATTCGCGGCCCGCACGTGGCCCGCTTGTTCATTTTATGCGGCCTTTTCACTGGTCCTATTCTAATTATATAATTCGGCCCGGCTCAGTGTCAAACAATTTTTCCAATTTAAAATATTTTTAGCCCTTTTGAAGTGTAAGTTTTTCATTTTTGGACCGCGTACGATTTGCATTAGAGATCTCTGGTTTAGAATCAGAAAAAGACGTGATTTTATCAGTTTTATTACAACACCAAATATAAATTAACATGACAACTCCCATTGCAGCCGAAGTTGAATCCAATGCATTTAAATGAGAAAACATTTACTGTTATATAGTAATATCATCTTTCAATTTCTGTGCGCGTTTTTGCTTTCTTTACATGGAAACCAAATAATTGTTGATATCTGTTATATATAAAAGCTTCTTACCTAAGATATAGGAGAAGAATACAAATTATGAGACACTTCCCGATGTGCTGGAAACTTGATATTTGGCACGATTATAGGTTTTTGGTCACAACCAATGCTGAGCGTCTATTTTGGCCCCATTATTGCCCCATAATAAAAGCACATAAATCAGTGTAGAGGTGTTTATATTTGCTTTTTAAAATTATTTCCCGTCAAGATTCTAACTCGGTACTTCAACTATCGGAAATTATAGTATACTAGTAATAATAATAAATGGTTTTAATGATATTTGCATGTGGAATAGAGTTCTCCATAAGCAAACAGTTTTTAAAACTGTGACAGTAAAGTAAATAATTAGACGTAGATTTTCCACAAATTGTGATTTCCACACCTTCGAAGATATCATGACCACACTTCGCATAGATCTATAATTTTTCCCTGCGGGTAACATAGACTATATGACGATAAAAAAATTTGGGGGCAGAGGGTGCTTGATTCAATAATTATTATAACATATATTATTATAACATATATTATTATAACTTATTTATTATTATAACATATTATTATAACTTGGCATTACTTTTCTGGTTAATAATTAAAATTAATAAGGCTGAGCTTTTATTAGTTGAATTATAAAGCGGGTACCACAAAATATGCTGAATGGTTTTAGCCCCTCAAGCCCGGATAGGATTTATGAGAACCTACCTTATTCGCCGGATGAGGTTTTTTTAAAGCACAGGTAAAGGTGAGAAAATTTGCGAAGATTTTCAAAAATTCATAACTTTTGATGTTTTATTGTTATTTTCATGACTTTTTTTGTGAATATACATAAAAGGTGAAATTTTTAAACAGTATCATTTAAATATATCATATGTCGCACACAAACATTGCTGCAGTAGAAGCGAATAAATAATTTTCCGGTGCGCGCTCACGGTTTATATTAACTTTCGGAATCGCGAGAACTATGAAATGTATTGACATGATGAAATCTTATTCTAAAAACATTTAAACATTACTGAACATTTCTTCGCTGAATGTATCTATCTAAACCAATTAGGTAAAAAGTTTGTCGATTATCAACTTTTCCATGTCATGACTGGAACTTTTTAACTAAGTCTTGTATTTATGATTTTTAAAAGACGTTTTATAAATAATATAAACGTTTTATTTATGCAGTCATCATTCTTAATCATTACAGAAGTCAAATAGAAAAATTGGTTACATTTCGTTCATTAGAAGCGGAGATATGGAGTTGTATTTATCATGAGATTTTAGACACAGAATACGGAAAACTTTTAAAAGTTACATATTAGCTCACAGCTCACAAGTCCTTTCCCGATTGTTTTAGAAAATGTACACATGCGTAATTGGATTCAGCATGAAATTTACATTATAGAATCGTCAACATATCTCTTGTAAGCGAAGTCTTTGAAAAGATACCGTGAATCACATCCGAGCGTGACCGTTTTCTCGTCTACACGCACAATATGGGTTTATGGGTCAACTTGAGAAATCGAAACTGCGTAGGCCCGTGGAATGCGAAAGACAAAAACTGCGTATTATTATTATCATAGATTGTTCATAACTTGCATTTATTATTATTGTAATCAATAAAAATGTATATTTACGTCAAAAATTGATTTTAATGCGCTGTTTTATTTAGTTTTCCCTAACGTTAAATATCGATAAAACATACTTACCTATTGATTCACTAAAATATCAGTCATGTTACGTTTTTGAGTTAGCATTTCATTTTAACGCGCCGTTTCTAGTCTCTGGGGGACGGAAGAACTTGAAAGGTAAACATTGCAAACAGTATAATTAGCGGAACAAGCCGGTTGTTGAAGATCTTTGAAGGATCGCCGAAGACGAAAGCATCCTTGGTGAATTGAAAAGCGATTTTTAGAAGCATCTGAAGTGGGTTGTGTGTATTTAGTATATAGGAGACATATTTCTTTCTCAAGGGGACGACCGCTTTTCTCACAAGGCTGCACAAAGATACAAGGGAAAAGATTATATTTCTTCTCCGAGAAAGTGAAAAGAGGAATCGTAATTTCGTGGGAAAATGAGAATTTCATCGCAAACTTTCACGTTGATTATAAAACGCTAGAACAATAGTAAAAATACAGGTCGTGCATTACTGAAGAGGCCAAAGTTTCCTCTATCAAACTAAGTATAGCTTATTCAGATCGACGAATATGCCTTCCGTATCAAAAGTATGTGGTTGCGCTCCAAATTTTCGGCGCAGAAGCGAAAATTTCACCGCAAACTTTCACGTTGGTTATAAAACGTTAGAACAATAGTAAAATTACAGATCGTAGATTACTGAAGAGGCCAAAGCTTCCTCTATCAAACTACTTATAGCTTATTCAGATCGACAAATATGCCTTCCGTATTTAGACAAAAGTATGTGGTTGCGCTCCAAATTTTCGGCGCAGAAACGAAAATTTCACCGCAAATTTTCACGTTGATTATAAAACGTTAGAACAATAGTAAAATTACAGGTTGTGCATTGCTGAAGAGGCCAAAGCTTCGCCTTTCATAATATATAAAGCTTATTTATTTTTAGGAAACTCCGTTACGCCAAAAGGCGATGAAATATTCAGGCGCACGGTACTTTCGTAAAAAATCGAGCGCAAACTTTACCGTACATTATAAATTATAAAAACACAACAAAAATTACAAGGCATACATTACTAGAAAGGCCAAAGCTTCCTCTTTTAAGATATATAAAGATTATTCAGATTAAAGTATGTCCCTTGCGTCAAAAGACAATTAAAATTAGTGCTGGAGCTCCGTAATTTTGTGGCAAAAATGAAAAATCCATCTCAAACTTTAACGTAGATTATTAAATATAAAGTTATGCATTACTAGAAAGGCCAAAGTTTCCTCTTTGAAAATATATAAGGTTTATTTAGATATAAGAATATCTCTCGCGCCAAAAGACAATTAAATGTAGTGCTGACAGAGGACGTAATAGTCCGTATGACGGCGAATGGGACAGTTTTCGGAGGACCTAATAGCACGTATGACGGCGTCTACGAGTTAGGTAACCTTGATTTTTAAAAAAGTTACGGAGGCCCAAGGTGAAAATATCCTTCGTTCTATTTCTCGGTCGGCGCAGACCGCGCTTTTGTTTATACACCCATATCATGAGAACTACAAAAGGCATTGGATTGGTGTTTTTTCCAGAAGTAAATTTCAACATTTATGCACATTTTCTTCGCTTAATGTATCCCTCTAAATCAATTAGGAAAAGTTTTCCGCAGACTGACTTTTTCATGTCCCAAGTAAAACTTTCGGTGAATGACAAAAGTTATTCGTTTTTCAAAGGCGTTTGAGTAATAATATATGCATTTAATTTCTGTCTTTGCTATAAGCAATCTATCTTGAGGTACAACAAAAGAAATTGTCCTTTTTTGATCAATAGAAGCCGAGATAAGACATTTTATGTTTAAAGAGAAATAAAAACGCAGATACCGGAAGGTTTTATGAGTAACGTTAATAATTTTTCAAAGGCGTTAGATTTACAATGGGTGTTTTTGACTTTACGGTTGTAATATGCAATCTTTCAAGAGGAACGATAAAAATAATTGTTTATATTGGAGTAATAGAAGCTGAGATATGACGTTTAATGTTTAAAGAAGTGTAAGTGCCCGTTGAATTTCAACGGATTTTGTGAATTTAGTTTCGCTGTCAGTTCTAGGGTGTATGCAGAATATACGAAAAAAATGTTATTATACGAAAAACTGGAAACCACCTATATAGAATACTTTTTCAGTTAGCTTTTCTTAACAATTCACCAAATTTATTTGGAAACAATCCGCTTCCAAGTGTGTTGCAGTCAAATATAACGATAGTTTCATTTCCTATCGTATCACTTTCGCCAAATCCAGCTTAATTTCTTGTGTAATTATGCCTTTCTGAAATGTTTATTTTTATGTTATGTAAGCATGAAACTCGTGAATAGGTAACGTTGTCCATGATGGAACGCTGGCTTTGATTAAACTTTTTCCGACAATAACTAACAATTTACGCTAAATCTTTACGATAATTTAAATCACGAGTTCGAAACATGACGGGAAATAATTTTAAAAAGCAAACTTAAAAACCCCTACGCTGATTTACGGGCTTTCCTTATCGGGCAATGCGCGACGAGTTTGTCCTGCGACGAATTGACGTGCGACAAGTTCGTCCTGCGACGAATTGACGCGCGACGAGTTTGTCATGCGACAAATTGACGTGCGACGAGTTGTCTTGCGACGAACCGACGCACGACGAATTGACTGCTACGAGTTGTCGTAGAACCGGTACTGTGTCTGTCAGCTGTTAAAAATCCTAATATCGCTGTTGCGGGCTTATTGGTTTAGTAGACAGTCACTTGTTGAAAGCAGGTGTTTTAACTCGCATTGCTTGTTGGACCTGTTTAGAAGTAATTTGACGAGAACTACAGAATTTTCATAGAAACCAATATTTTTGCAGGAAGTATTTGATTTACATTAATTTTGAAAGAAATAATTGGTGAAATAATTAATAGTCAGTTTAAGTTAGATTATTTCTATAGGTTACAGTTTCCCCATACAATTGGGGTAAGCGTAACCTACCTGATCTAGTAATCAACATGAGAGGACATTAATATATATTTTGATGGCTGAAGTATTTGTTAAAATGCTTGTTTAGGGTAAAATATTGGATCATATTTTCATTTCACCAGGACATTCCAATTTTGTTCATGTTTCGATCATTAATAAATAATATTTTTCTATTTTTACAAATGATTTCCTGAATTTTCCAGAAAAAGTATGTAAATTTTAAGCTAGTTACACTTGCCCCATGAGGTTTATCATGGTTTCTAATAAAAAATTAGCAGTAGATGTCACTTATCCCGTGCATGGAGAAAGTGTAACCTATTAATCAAAATATAAATATGGATTCGGTATAAATAAAGTACTAGCCCAAAAACTATATCACTATGAATATACAAAATGAGTTCATGGTACATTTGAAGAATATGAATAAAAACGAACTAAAATTCGGTGATTAATTCACTGTCAATATTCAACTCTTAAATTTTGCGGTTTACCTTACTTAAATTCAGGCGAACATTTTCTGTTACATCAAAATCTCGAGGTCGAATTTTTTCGCGATAACAATACTTTCTCAATATACTTCGTATATGAGAAAGTAAAAAAATATGTGAAAAGGTTCTGTTGTTACTTGCACAGACGTTACAAAACGGCTTAATTGAGAGCGTCGAGATCGATGTCTCGATCGACCAAATAGTAAACTTTTAACCAAAACGAAATCGCTTTTCACTTGTCAACTTGTTTTATCGCTTGGAAAATTTTTCTTTTCAAGGATGTCTGATTATGAATTTGGCCGTTGCCTTCGACTAGGGGCGTGGTCACTACGTTAAGGGAGCCTTCTACTTTTGCCATTTCGGCTGACACTGTCCTTCAGTGTATTCTTTTCAAGGGTTTATAGTAGTGGTCGGCAACATATGGCACGCGTGCCATAAGGCGAACGCGAAGAGCTTTTACATGGCGAAGAATCAAAAAAATATGTAAACTAACTCCTCGTTTTACGAAACGCTCACTTAACAAATTTGTTAATTTGAGCTTTTTCATTTAAAAAATAAGAAAAATTTACATACCTCCGTTTACACTTTCGTAATAATCAGAAGAAATTTTGTATTGAATTTTTGTGTAATTGTGTGTATTTAAATGATAAATTAGTTGATCAAAAGTAAAAAATATCGGTCTAAAGACATTGTCACCACGAAGTACATTTTTGTAAATGATAAATCCTATATCGATTCTCATATAAATAAAATAATAAGTACATATAATAGAAATTTTAAACAATTAGGCCGTTTTACGACTATATAAATATCAACCATAACTATAATTTTGATATAATTAGTTTTTTAATAGTTCAAAAAGGCATTTCACGTAATATCATATGTACTTCTATAAATAATAAGCGTGGCCAGGCCCGCGCCGGGCATATTTGCCGACCGGGTGCAAGCAGTTCATGCCTCCCCTTACGGACTTATAAAAGCACCCTGGCCAAGATTTTCTTCGATTTTTAGATTAAAAGTTGTATTTAATTTAAGAAATAAATTGTGCAAACTTAAGAGAGATTTTTCTCTCCGCCCGTGAATTGCCGCCCCTAATATGTTGCCGCCCGGATGCGATCCACCCCTTGCACCCATATGCCGTCGCGGCTGTGAGCGTGGCTTCCATATTAATGTCAATTGGGATTACGCTATCGTGTTCAATCCCTAACAATTGAGTTGTCATGAAAAAGGAAACATTCTATGTTCAAAAACCCTTAAATTTTGTGGTAAAAAACTTAATTTTCTACAAATTCGGCTCGTATTTGAAATTTGGCGGTAGGATTATAAAAACTTTAGTTTTTTCTCCGTTTTTGGATTTAAATTTTAAAGTGCAAATTACAAATACACATCCTAGTATGTCAGTTGCAGGACGCGGCAAAATACGTGACGTTGGATGATTAAATCGTTCGTCATTTCGAATCAAAGTGACGGACAGAAACGAAGCCTTGACCATTCACTAATCTAGGATATAAGGAAGAAATGAACCAAATTTGGTTGTTCTAGATTTTATCGTTTAGGAGGAGTTTCATGAACATATAACTTTTCTGTTCGTCTCCATCAATTGGTTAATTCAAAATCCTCTTTGGCGAACCGCTTAGAACGGCGGCGAACAAAGCCTCCCAGACATATCAAACGAGTAAGCAAGCTCGATTTCGTCATTTTTGTGTCGGATGCACGCCGCACTCGTGATTTCCACACAGGCACGATCGCCTTGTGACTCATCCGTGAAGCGACTAGAGATGGGGGAGGAAAAATAAATAAATTCGAAAGTTGCATTCGAGGAAATCCAGGGCGATTACGAGAGACGCCTACAGCCTCATGGGAGCCCACGCGGAAATGACCTTGTTGCGCTTTCACTCCAGTTTCACTCACGCTGGATTCCTTGACCTTTGCGGATCGGCGCATTCGTTATCCTCTATTTCCAACACCTGAGCCATTGCGGAATCATTTAGTTGCAGCGAAAATTCGTTAAAATGTTTATTGCTGGACTTAAAAAATAAAGTTTTGTGAAATTTTCCCAACGTAATATCTGTGAATTCCATTTCGATTAAAATTTATAATATATCGCATAAAACTTTTAAATACCTTTCTGCGATATACTTCTCTTGTGGGAAGTCGGCCGGCGCTTAGGAACGTTTTCGTTGCGGTGAAGCTTTCGTCGTAACGGTAGTCTTATTGTTAGCGAGGTTTTGATCATTGACAACTCCCTGTGGGTTGCTCGGGGTAAGACTTTACGTTCCCATTATTAGAAGCGACGGCAATTGAATTGCGGTGAAAAGGAGTACCAACCCGACGTGAAATGACAAATTTGTCCCCGAGGATATTGGCGAGCCTTCGGCTCGCTGTCTTTTAATGGTGGTCATCTCCGGGCGCTATCGCGCCCTTGGCCTCGCCCGGAGCCAAACTATCCCTCCCCGTTGTCCGATGGTTGGGTTCGTAAATTCGAGACAGGTCAATCAGTCATAATTGACGTAACGTAAAGTCTAGCCTTTTTTTGTATCATAAAAAGTAACACAAACAATATAAATAATATGTCAAAAAACAACTAACCTCAGTGTTAAATGTCCTCAGTCCTCAATTTTTGGCGGATACAGTTTCACTGTCCTTCAGAAAAATTTTGAATAGGCCCTCATTGTAGGGATGGACGATCTTACCTTGAAAGATCGATTCTGTAAATCGATCTAGATCGTATTAATAAAGATCGATTTACCAATAATATCGAACCAAAAAGATCGATTCAAGAAAGTACGATCTTTGATTCTAGCCACAAGGAAGGTTATAAACTAAAAGAATAATTTTTGTGTTACAATTTTTACTTTCTCCATACGTAGTAATGGGAAAGTATTGTGATCACGAAAAAATCGACTTCGAGATTTCAACGGAAATACACGTTTTGTGGCCCCTAGAACAGGTTTCGACTATTTTCGGAATGATGTCTGTGTGGATGTAGGTATGTGATTGTGGGCGCTCTAACTCAAAAAGTACTTGTCATATTAACACCAAATTTCATATACTTATAACACTAGCATGAGCACAAAGAACTGATTAGTCTTTAGACAATACCGGTTAACCGGAAGTTGAGGTTTATTCGAAACCCGATTCGGTTTTTGCGATATTTCTCCGTTAAAACATCATTATTGTATATACAATTCTATATAAAGGTTATAGAGAATGTAATTTCCTACAACTTTCTTTTGAAACAATTTTTCATAGCAGTTATTGTTTAGGAATTAGTTATAAATAATCGGTTTTTTCGGTTTTCGTCAAATATCTCCGTAAAGACGTCGTTACTGGTAATCTTCGTGAGGACCAAGGTTGTAGAGAATAATATTTCTTCCAGGTTTTGTTTGAAACAAATTTTCGTAGAACCATCCATTTCGGAGATATTCAACTTATTCGTAATTTCCAGTATACAGCGCCACCACCACGTAGCGGTTAATTCTGTAGGGCCGTCGCACACGAGCCACTTTGTGGCGGCCACTGTTTGTGGCGTCACAAAAAGTAGCGGACACGGAAATTGTTTTGGCGCACACGGGCGACTAAAGTGGTAGCTTCGTTCAGTTTCGAAATGGATTTCATAGAGACAGCATGTGTATGTGCTCCTGTGACAGAGGGTGGAGGGGGTTGTCAAAAATCGCAAAACTGCTGTGACATCATTTACGGATGGCCCCATATGTAATACTAGCATAAGTGCCCGTTGAATTTCAACGGGTTTAATGAATCTAAATTTTCATCAATCCAACATGTAAAAATCGCAAGAATAAAATTGTGCACTGTTTTAACGATCGAATAAAGCGACAAATGAAGAAATACAGGCCGCATTTATGTTTCTGGATGAAATATAGTACTTGAGTCAATTCAGTACAACTTCCACTTTACATACTGTAAATTACAAAGTAACTCCTTTTATAATAGATAATGCTAGCCTAAAATTAATTCATTCTGTAAAGTGAATAAATAAAGTTCTATCTTTAAACTATAATAGCCACTGTTATTAGATTTAAATGGATAACAAGCCTTAGAACTTACTATGTATTAAATAAGCACCAAAATTCCTTTTATAAAAACAAATCAATTCATTAAAAGATCCACTGTTGTTTCTTCGAAAATTGCCTGTTAACAGTTTTAAATGTCCTTTTAATTTTACCTGAATTTTAATTTATATTCGTTTCCAAACTTCGGCCATTGTTACGAAATTAACAATAACAATATAAATTCGTAAGCACGTATGGTTTACAAAGAATTTAAATTAAGAATGCTTTTTATTTCCAATTTTTCTAAAATGACACCGCTGATACTTAAATTTTTTTATATTTACGTTATTATACTTATTTTCCACAAAACACGCCAATCTCTCCCCTTCCTTTCTCTCTCTCTCGTACTGAAGCACTCAAGGCACGCTTATTCCCAGAAGGATGTATATACAATAATAGTAATTTGAGATATAACAATGGTAATGGTCGACATAGCAACATCACGTTAAAATGGCGAGATTTCTACAAAATATGCAAATTAAACGTTTAACATAGAATATTTCGAACTGTGGGCGAAAAAAGACGAACGGAATAAGAAACTTTATAAATTTTTCTTCAAAATGGTTCAAATTCGAAGGTCGTCTGTTAATTTCTAATTTTAATTTCCAAATGAATAAAAGCCTGCACGTCGAAATATCGCGTTTTACATGTTAAGTAATGGGAAATGGAAATGCCTCTCTTGGAGACGAACGAAGGAATGTTTTCGCGATTTAAGTTCGTCATTCTCTGAATAAGTGTTAATCAAACATCCCTACCAAATTTCGAGTTTCTATCATTATTATTTCTCGAGTTATTAGCGTTTGCATAGCGGACCAACCAACCAACAGACGACGGCCATTATTATACAAAATAATAAAATATTTTATGTTAAAATCTGCATAAGAGCCAAGTTTTAAAATGAAATACTGCTATAAATACACTTTGTTCTTACCTTTCTCACGCCTTTCCTGGTCGGGAAGATTCTGCCAATCCTCTATCAGGATTTCAAATATTTCTCTCCACAGTTTTTCCTTTACACATTTATATTCCTTTAGTCCACTATCATAGACAGCGGGGTTTTTGCACCTCAGATATAAGCACGTCAACGTCAATTTCGTTGTCAGCCATCTCCCTGGCACAGAAGACTGAAGAAAACTGCGTGAACTGAGCCACAAGAAGCAAACCGTGTGCGTGTTTCAACCTGACTGCGTGCGTTCCATGACGTGTGGCCGGTGGCGCGCCACAGTGGTGTGGAGAGGAAAATGGAACACGAGCCACTTTTCTGTGACCGCCACAAAACTGTGTCGTCGTGTGCGGGGTCCAAGCAGAAACCGTTTGTTCTGTTTATCGCCACAAATAGTGGCCGCCACAAAGTGGCTCGTGTGCGACAGCCCGTAAACATATTCAAAATATAATTTATGTTAATAGGGACGATTGTATTCTATTACGATACAAAATAATAATTTTGCCATATAATGCTATTCATAATAATTTAAATATCTATACCCCAAATATGGAGAAAGTCATGTGTTGGCCACATCAGATTTTTTTTATTTAATTATAATAAAGATCGATTTTCGATTCAAGCCATAAGAACCAACATTTTACATTAACATTTTATAATCATAATAAAAAGGAACAAAGAAAATTAAAAACATAAAAGTTCGCGATCAATTACTGCATAGCATTAATTTCCTCTCTAATATGATTTTTAATTTTACAGATTTCTGACTGACTATTATTCGCATAATAAATAGCCATGCCCTCAGCGAGATTCGAACCCGCGAACCTTACATTGGAAACAAAATACACACCTACATTAAAATCCTATACTGGGGAAATGCATTATCAGAGTAAAATGTGAATTATTGAGATCAATTTATTTCACACACTTCTTAAGTTATCATAAATTAATTGAAAAAACCGCGCAAACATTGCGCGGGTACAGCTTGTAAGGTTAAGTTGCCAACTAGGTTTGATGCCCACAACTAGAGTTCACCACTGCCCCTCTCCTTCATAGGCACCCCACCATGTGGGGTCGAACGATTCTCGATTCTGGGCTAAAAGAATCGATCCACATAAAAATCGTAGAACGAAATATCGATCCAAAAAATCGAATCGGCCTTGTAAAAAGATTGATCCTGTAAAAGATCGATCTTGGATCGCCCATCCCTATTCATTGTGGTTTTTGAACTTCCTCCTCCACATGACGCGTACCTATTAAACTACGCTTTATAGCATTCCAGGTACTACCTTCTATAGAATTAATGTGAACACCACTATCTGGGTCTTTAAAGTGGAGTGGTTCACGGTAAAGTGACGGAATCCTTCGTCATTAAGGCAATCGTAAGACCGCCAGCAATCGGAATAAATTGTAGAACCAGGTAAAATGAACCTTTTAATAGTACTTAACAAAGTCTCTTTTGATCTATCTTTAACAACACACACAAAGCATTTATTCGACCCCCTCTCAATCCCTCCAAACACCCAATTACCATCCACACGTTTCCTTCTATTATACTTCCTTTTACCAAATTTAGATTCATCAATTTCAACTATCACATTAACACCACCAATCATTTCACTACCATTTACACACATCTCCACACACACTTCTCTACAAAAATTCCTCCAATCAACAACAGTTCTCGAAGACAAATTTAACTCACGCATAATAAATGCATTCGTAAAATCACAACACCACATATACGTTAAAATTAAAACATCAATCATCCTAAGCCTACTCTCAGCAAACCAAGAACCATTCCTAACAGTACGTTTAACATCATGTCCGTACATACCAAATACCTTACACCGCCACACATACCTGTCAGAAACATCCTTCCTCTTCACTAATCTCGTCAAACTTACACAGTTTTCACATTTGTACGAATTCCCTATCAATCCAACATTCATACACCATTCAATCACTCGCTCATCACCTTCATTCTCCAGTTTCATTAAGTATGTTAAATTTATATTTTCGTCCATTTTTACCTGGGTACAATTTATTCCTAAAATTACACTGAAAATATCTCGCGCGAAACAAAGATCGCTGTAATTCAACAATAAATGAAATAATAAACAACGGTTGCTAGAGCCGTCGCTTCTAACAATGGGGAACGCTCGTAAATGATAGAGATTTTTACAAAATCAAACGCTCGAAAACATTCCTACCTTTCATTGTATGCTCGAGAGAATGACTCCACTTTTTGGAGCATTGCGAAGGCCAGCTTTCCCAAACGATTCCCTCTTAGGCCGTACTTGAAATTCATGGCCGAACAATGGGCCATACCGGCCTGCGTGCAAACAAACGACTTCCTTGAATCTATCGAAGACAATGGTATGCAGTTTATTTAATTTCAAGAATGAAAACGGAATGTCCAAGATTAATTTATCGCAACAATGGTGATAGTAACAACTACGGCCACAACAATAAAAATAACAATTACTATATTTGTTTGTTTACAACGATATCGCTTCACTTAGATTATCTGATGTGAAACTTTGAAGACAACGCCTAGGATGACGCGAGACCGTTTACGTTCAGTTATTCTTCTTTATCGAAGAACGTTTAAAAAACTTGTCATATCTATAATCGCGTAACATCGTGACTCTTGATTTGACACACAAAGTGATTTTTGCTTAATCTCATCAATTAGGACTACTTCGATAATGCCGATATTCAAACGCTGTTTCGTCTTTAACTCCGAACTATAAATCATGCATTTATTCGAAAGCTTAAGTGACGATTTTTTAAAAATATCCCAGGGAGTAATTTTCTGAGGCAGATTCGGACGAGCATACTGCAAACCGTCCATAATGTCCGCTCCTATTCGGTAATGGAATACTTATCAGTCATCAAAAACAGGACAGAAGAATGCGCGTCTGCAAAATCGACCACTTCAGGAGTAGCTGCTCATTATCTCGGCCAAAATACTTTTGAAATTTCTTTTTCTGGTCGGTATTTTGGAAAAAAAATATTCAGCCAGCATCATTAAAAAAAACAACTCGCCTTCAACTATTCCTCAAAGTTGGTGCTTTCTACTTCGCTTTGCGATCGGTTAAGTCGTTCAAAATGCTCGTTTGCTTAACATTAACCGTGCCATATATCGGCCGAGAACTGCTGGCATTAAGCATTTTGAAACATTCTGTAAAAAATAAAATATATACAGTTAATTTGGTCAACAGTAATTTGGTGTATGTAAAACAAAGTAAACAACTTTCAATTATATTGGCAAATAGGTTTGCATTTTAGTCTTGTTTCTGCGGTGAAAATCCCCTCTGTAATTTTCACAGTGAATGCATCGTTTTCGTTTAAGTTCAAAATGCAATTTCATAAATATGTCAGTAATAAAAGATAGAAGTCGTTTCAGAAGTTGTTTAATCGAGACGGACTAGATAATCGGTTAAGATTCGAAAAAGTATTTCTGATGAAGTTCATCATCTGTCAACGGTTTTATTTTATTTTTTATTATAGTCTCGCCCTACCTCTAAATATCATTGCTATATCTTTGACTGCATAATTGACCAGAAAATGCAATATAAAAATGCGCCACCCCGCTCCGCTTCCTGTTCCTCCGTTAATAGCGAGATTTGCGAAGCAGGTATTCACTCCATAGAAAATTTAAATATATAACATATAAGGTCCTGTAAATCGCCGTTAAAAAAAGAAGCGCAAAAAAGTTCTAGCCGGCCGGGTTGGTGTACTGTTAGGCAGTGTGCCTGCCTTCTAACCCAAAGGTCACGGGTTCGAATCTCGCTTCGGGCATGAATGTTGTGATTCCTATTGGGGTTTTTCCCCTACCTGCAGACAAACCTTTGGCTTTGCGGGGAAGGCATCATTTAAAAAAAATAGCATAAAATATCGGCAATACTGAAAGAATATCCACCGATGTTTTTCTAAATACCTTCCTGTGTTTCTAAAACTTTCATTTAATTCCGGAATTTATTACAGAGTAAACAAAAGACGTTTCGCGTGAGGTACTTACGTGCTTATTCTTCCTTCTCGCGCTGAAAACTCGACCACTCTTTCCTCCTTCCTCTGTTATGCACTTCCAAGGAACGCCTGAGAGAGCAATGATACGCCGCCTCTTTGTGGACACAGACAACAGCACTGAGATGAAGAGATTTCGACTTGAAAAGGAGAAAGAGAGAGAGGGGGTGGGGGTGGAAAGGAGAGAGGGGAAGTAAGGGGAGGGTAAGATTATTTTTGTAGTGCGTGTAGTTTTGAGATAACGAGTCGAGACTTCCCGGTAAACGCGGTTGGAAGAGCGGCTAGTATGAAACGTCCGACACGTGTCGATCGAGTGGCGTAATGAATCGCAGCGCGAATATAAAACAATGTGGCAATTGAAGATCGCTTAAAATAAGTCCTCGTGGCTGATAGGCGGTAGGAGTGGCCCAATGCGCGCTCGTTTCTCACTCCGTTTTCCGAATGGACTTTTTATTTAGGCATACATAAAAGCGACTTACTGTCACTCACTTCGAAGTTCATCACGAGGATTCTTAATAAAAGACTAGAGAAAATGGCCGAAGAAATGCTAGGGGAAGATCAATTCGGTTTCAGAAAAGGAAGAGGAACTAGACATGCTATCTACTTCTACATAATACCCTGCAAGTCACCTTATTGGTGGATCGTCCTTCTATTGCCCGCCTGCCAATATTACTGGAATTGTCGAATATTTTCCACCTCGCGTGCCACAAAAAAGTCCTTGATTTTCTTTGCGTGCCAACTAAATTAAATTCGTGATCAAAACATATGAGATTGAAATTTTTTACCATAAAACAAATGTTCACAATGGTTAACTAAATAACACAAATGTTTTTGCGGCACTAAATCAATAAGATAAATGCTTTGATTGGTTTTCGCCTTTCGTTTGCGTGCCAACCAAATCGTCTTGCGTGCCACTTATGGCACGCGTGCCGTAGGTTCGTCATCACTTTCCTAGGGAGAAACGATCCTCTGTATCGCTCCGTCCTACAATCTATCTCGCGGATCTTATCTTCGCTGTCCTGCCTTCCGATATACATATGTCGTACTT
Source organism: Uropetala carovei (assembly GCA_036926305.1). NCBI lineage: Eukaryota > Metazoa > Arthropoda > Insecta > Odonata > Petaluridae > Uropetala > Uropetala carovei. The sequence continues at coordinate 7,665,338 of JAXCHB010000056.1, forward strand.
CTGATAAGATCGACTATCTCATCCGCTAATCTCTCAGACATATATTTTTCTAGCAAATTAAATCTAGCTTGCAGTCTACGTTCCTCTAACGAGGCCCATTTAAGATTTTCTATTAATGAAGTCACTCTTTGTTTACAATCGTAATTTCTCTTTACGAATCTAGCTGCCCTTCGCTGTACCTTTAACCCCTCTACGACGGAGGAGTTTTTACGAATTCCCTCCTCAGCGGACAAAGGAGTTTTTTGAAAAACCACGAAAAAGTTGCGAAAAATTTTAAAAAATCATAACATTTGATGTTTTCAATGTTTTTTGATGAAATTTTTTATGTAGTTACATAAAAGATGAAATATTTAAACAGTATCACTTAAAAAATCATACGTCACATACATACATTGCTACATGCATTTGCAATGAAATTTTCATTTTTGCCCTGAAAAATCGGTGCGTCACCACCTTTTATTGCCTATTGACGCAAGGGTTATTCGTAAATCTTAATAACCTTCATATATTTTGAAAGAGGAAGCTTTGACCTTTCTAGTAATGCAGCTATCTATACATATCTATAAAGTAAGGTGTTTGTATGTATGTATGTTCTGCTAAGGCTCAGAAACTACAACACGCAGAAAAAAGAGGTGTCATATTAACCGTTATCATGTGTACGGTGGTGTAGTAAGGTTTTTAAACCGATTCGGTGTACTATTTTATTATAAAATATTTTCGTTTGTATGGGATTTCCATTTAAAATTTTTTCGTAAATTTCTCGAATTTTTAACTCCTTACATATATATCGCAGACATATGCTCTCGCAGACTTTTTTGGGGTAAATTATCTCCTCTTTTGGAATAATTTTTTAAAAGAGGGGCCTACAGGTCAAATAAGACGAATTGAAGGGAAAATCTTATTTTTCATTATTGCTCAGCATTTGGATATACTTAGCAACCGATGTAAACAAATTACGTTTGAACTATAAACATATCGTAAACGTAGAAATAGCTGATGAAATACTCATGTAATATCTTCTGATTTGATTGTATGTTTCTCTTTCATTATCTCTGGTCTTCTATACACAGGTTAATTCTGCGAATAAACATTAGTGAACTGTTTCTTTTTCTGTAATCGTGTCATTCGCATTATAGGTATGTTTGGATATAAGTTAAATTGTTTTTATATACCTTTTGTCTTATTTTATTTAATATTTTGTTTAAGTGAAAATTACTGAAGATATATGATTAAATTACTACGTTAAAGTTTTTGTGTTTTGTTTTATCAGTTTATCAATAAAAACTGAATTGAGCATTTCATGCTAACATGCAAGTTTTTTCCTATGCTCGTCCATTTTGCGTTTCAATAATAATTAGATACTTTTTTGTAACATATAATATCGTTTTGAATTAAAAGAGAGTTTTATCAATTGGAAATAAGGTTCACTCTTGAGTAATTGTTATTTTAATACGAGAACTAAATTAGATTAACATTTTGAACACGTAGCGCAGTGAATTTCGAAAGATTTTATTTGAATAATACTTTTGTTGAACTTTATTATCTCTTCTGAACTAAAATTAAGAATTCGTGTCTGCGGTTCCATGGGTAAATGTAAACACTACCGATACACTCACGTAATTAATTACGTTAGAAAAGTAAAACATTTTACTACATTATTTAAAATCGATTCGTTCGAATATCTCAATCTATTATTCAATTAATTACGATGGAAAACACAATTAAGATCAATAATTTTATATCTATTTAGAGTAAAAATAGGTATTCTTCTTTAGTTTCTCCTGTTATTATGTTGGCATATAAATTCATATTCCGCGTAATCAATATTTACTTATCACTACGACACGCTATTTTGTGATTGTTGGTTGTTTATTTAGCAACTGAATAGAAAGCGTCAGTCGCCATCATCAGATACATTGAGCTTTAGGAGATTATTCGTTGGTTGGTTTCGGTTAGTTTGTTGTTTTCATTTGCTTTCGTTTCGTGTCCATTTTTTGTGTTCTTTGTTTGTTTTCTTTGTTTTCGTTCTTAGTTGTTCATTTTGAATTCTTTGTTTATATTTAATTTTGGTTAGAGTTTAATTCATTTCTTTTTTCTTGGTGGTTTTTACATTGAACTTATATTCTTTGGTTGTACTCTTAATTTATGTTAATTACTTGGATTTAATAACTTTCACGCAAAACGAAAGCTTACAAGACCATGACGGATCTGCCTTCGGCGACATTTACCCACCCGATCACCCGTCAATGGTGATGGATAACTTCCTTCCAGAGAGGCGAAGGGTGCGATAGCGCCCGAAGACGGCTACACCCGGTATAAAAAGCATTATAATCTTTTTAAAAAAGCGAGCCGAAGGCTCGCCAACATCCTTAGTTACTAGGTTAATAAAAACAGTTATTTTTGACAATTTCCCACTTTTTCTCACGTAGTTCACGCAACCTAATTTCTCGACGTGGAATTAAGGAAAGAACAATATAATAATATTTCACGCACCCTTTTTACTTTCTCCATACGTAGTAATGGGAAAGTATTGTATTCATGAAAAAAATCGACTTCGAGATTTCAACGGATATACATGTTTTGAAGTCCCTAGAACACGTTTAGACTTTTCGGAATGATGTCTGTGTGTGTGTATGTTAGTGTGGGCGCTCTAACTCAAAAAGTACATGCCATATCGTTACCAAACTTCATATCTAACACTCTTACATGAGAACAAAGAACTGATTAGTTTTTGGACAATAACGGATAATCGGAAGTCGAGGTTTATTCGAAACCCGATTCGGTTTTTGCGGTATTTCTTGGTTAAAATATCATTTTTGTATTTACAATTCTATACAAAATTTTAGAGAATGTAATTTGCTACAACTCTTTAGGAGTTATTGCTTAGGAGTTTTTTATAAATAACCGGTTTTTCGGTTTCCGTTAAATATCTCCTTAACAACATCGTTATTGGTAATCTTCCCAAGGACCAAAGTTGTAGAGAATAATATTTCTTCCAAGTTTTGTTTGAAACTAATTTCCGTAGAACCATCCATTTCGGATATATTTCGCTTTTTCTTAATACCAGCCTACAGCGCCAAAACCATGTAGCGGTGAATTCTGTAAACATTCAAAATATACGTAATATACGGCAACGACGTGTCTTCTTTTACGATACGAAATAATAATTTTGCCTTATAATGCTACTCATAATAATTTAAATATCTATACCCCAAATATGGAGAAAGTCATGTGTTGGCCACATCAGATTTTTATTTTAGTAGTCGTCTCCGGGCGCTACCGCGCCCTTCGCCTCGCTGGAACGAAACTATCCCTCCCCATTGTCCGGTGATCGAGTGGGTAAATGTCGCCACAGGCAGATCAGTCATGGGTTTGCACTCCATGACTAACGGATAACAGGAAGTGTTTGTTTAATTTGAACCGTTCAATTGTTAGTAACCTAGCTTGTTTGTATTGTTAGTAATAATAATAATAATAATTGTTAATAAGCGGAACTGGCATTGAAGTAAGCTTTTTTTGCGGTAGGTAAACTGTACAAGTTCCCCCCTCTGTACCTTTTCATCTCTCCCTTCCTGTTTCCCTGCGCCCTAAGTCTCACCTCCCTTCCTCACATTAGCTTCTCAAACATTTTTTTGATCGCGGAATGCCCTTTAGAGTCCAAACATTTTCGCGGAACACCAATTCCTCCGTGAAGGAAAAGTTAAGGAAATAATGCTGATAAAATGCATTTTACTCATTACCTCAACTTTCTTAAAAATTACAAATACCTACATAAGACCCTTCTGCGGCATATTAGTAAGTAGCGGCACACACTTTTGGAAGCACTCTGCCTTATTCTATTTTGCCTCCTTCCTCTCCGTTCCTCTAGCTTTCCCCCTATTACCCCTCCTCCTCTCTTTCTCCCTTCACATTTCTATTACCCATACACGCTCCCTCAGGATGACTTTTAAATAACGTTAATTTTGTCATTGTTAGTTATGTGCGGACCGAAGCAACAATAGGATATCGAGTTAAGCAATAAATTTACTTACAATTAGTCGTTAAGAAAATTTACAAATGTAAATGCAGGAGTTTACCAAGGAACGTGATTTCAAAAATTTATGGACAATATTAGCAATCAGTTCATCAAGCCAACGTTAAGAAACCAGTTTATAGTAGTCCTTTCATATATATTTAATATATTTTCTTCGGTTATTATTTACCTAAATACGAAATTTCTAACTATTCATTTATTTATTTTTATAACAGAGTTACTTCTTCCGTATTTCTTTCTTCACCTCCACTATACGAAATATTCGATATTGTTTCCTTCTCTATCTGTTCCACTCTTTTTTTTCCTCCTTCCATGTTAATGGTCTCTAAATTTCTTACTAGTTCTTTTAATCCATCTCAAGAACACAGAATATTCTTGCAATATGAGAAACTAGGAACTATGAACTTTGATTTAAGAAAAAGACAAAGTAATTACCCCTTTACCCAAACATTAAAATCCTTTTACATTTAGCAGTGCTCGAAACAACGCTAGTTTTGATATCTCCGGACACGAAAACACGAGACGACTGTTGCCGCGAAATTTTTCCCCCATGGAGCATTTTATGACATGTTATAATAACCGCGCGAGGAGGCAAATGGAAGTATTCGGGGAAGACAGGATTTTGAGGGAAGGCTGCGGTAAGGGAACTGTAATGATTCGAGCGCCGCTCCTACGTATCGGTCTCCAGAATATGCCTGTCAAACATATCTAATTTCGTGGATCCCAGGGCAGTCCCTCCGACCCACTCCAAAGCGATCTTCGCCCCATAGACCTATCTTCGTTTTTCGGCCGACCCATCGCTCCTTTGACCCCGCCTCAGACCTCCTTCGACCGCAACTTCAGCCCTTCCTTCTGTCCCCATCCTTCGTGCACCCCCCTTAATTCTCCCCTCAGCTGCCGTTGTGCCCTGCATAATTCACACAATTTGAGTATTAATTATCATCCTCCATAATATTTATATATAAAAGACAGAAATTAGTGCAATTGCCAAAAGGAATTATCAAAATTTGCCGAGTTACAACTACCGGTTGGGCGGCAGTGCACTTTTCAGGCGCGTTTCGCTTCCATCGTGAGCGCCTAGCATCGGTCTGTCCGTCCATCAGTCAGTCAGTCAGTCTCTCTCTATGTATGTCTGCCCGTCCGTCCGCCCGTCCGCATGTTCGTTCTCTTCTTCTACCTAACGGATTTTCATGAAATTTGATAATAAGAACTTACAGTCAACTACAATAAGATAGCCATGTAAATGAATCATGTAAACCAATCAGGTGTACCACTTTAATGGTGATAAAAATTAATTTTCCGTCACATCTCGTGAAGTATTGGTCATATCAAAATAGTTTTCAAATATAACTTTTAGAACTAGTATGCTTTTTACTTTCTCCATACGTAGTAATGGGAAAGTATTGTATTCATGAAAAAAATCGACTTCGAGATTTCAACGGAAATATATGTTTTGAGGTCCCTAAAACACGTTTAGACTTTTCGGAATGATGTCTGTGTGTGTGTATGTTATTGTGGGCGCTCTAACTCAAAAAGTACATGCCATATCGTTACCAAACTTCATATATAACACTTTAGCATGAGCACAAAGAACTGATTAGTTTTTGGACAATAACGGATAACCGAAAGTCGAGGTTTATTCGAAACCCGATTCGGTTTTTGCGATATTTCTCCGTTACAACATCATTATTGTATATACAATTCTATATAAAGGTTATAGAGAATGTAATTTCCTACAACTTTCTTTTGAAACAATTTTTCATAGCAGTTATTGTTTAGGAATTATGTATAAATAATCGGTTTTTTCGGTTTCCGTCAAATATCTCCTTAAAGACGTCGTTACTGGTAATCTTCGTGAGGACCAAGGTTGTAGAGAATAATATTTCTTCCAGGTTTTGTTTGAAACAAATTTTCGTAGAACAATCCATTTCGGATATATTTCGCTTTATCTTAAAACCATCCTACAGCGCCAACACCTTGTAGCGGTGAATTCTGTAAACAATCAAAATATACGTAATTTACGGCAAGGACGTGTCTTCTTTTACGATACGAAATACTAATTTTTCCTTATAATGCTACTCATAATAATTTAAATATCTATACCTCAAATATGGAGAAAGTCATGTGTTGGCCACATCAGATTTTTTGCTTTATTTGACCGCTAAAGCTCTATATTATCCTATTCTTTCCATGTTTATACGTTACACAGTCGAAGTTTTCAGAAATACGCATTCTTTTTCGAACTTTTGCGGATTTTTCGTACTCTTTCCGGGCGTTTCCAAGGCGACCGTCATTGTTGCCGTAAATTGCCTATATTTTGAATGTTTCCAGAATTCACCGCTACATGGTTGTGGCGCTGTATGCTGAAAATTACAAAAAAGTTGACTATCTCCGAAATGGATGGTTCTACGAAAATTTGTTTCAAACAAAACCTGGAAGAAATATTATTCTCTACAACCTAGGTCCTCACGAAGATTACCAGTAACGACGTCTTTAAGGAGATATTTGACGGAAACCGAAAAAACCGATTATTTATACATAATTCCTAAACAATAACTGCTATGAAAAATTGTTTCAAAAGAAAGTTGTAGGAAATTACATTCTCTATAACCTTTATATAGAATTGTATATACAATAATGATGTTGTAACGGAGAAATAACGCAAAAACCGAATCGGGTTTCGAATAAACCTCGACTTTCGGTTAACCGGTATTGTCTAAAAACTAATCAGTTCTTTGTGCTCATGCTAAAGTGTTATATATGATGTTTGGTAACGATATGGGAAGTAATTTTTAAGTTAGAGCGCCCACAATCACATACAACACATCCACACACACACACACAGACATCATTCCTGAAAATAGGCTAAACGTGTTCTAGGGACCTCAAAACGTGTATTTCCGTTGAAATCTCGAAGTCGATTTTTTTCGTGATTACAATACTCCCCCCTGCTTCTGTTCATAGTTAGCGACAAAAAGTGTTCTACACAATATCAGCATGAAATTTGGTTCGTTGTGCGTGAGGATTGAACGAACCCAAAGGTGTGCCGTGATATAAAAAATCTGATGTGGCCAACACATGACTTTCTCCATATTTGGGGTATAGATATTTAAATTATTATGAATAATATTACGAGGCAAAATTATTATTTCGTATCGTAAAAGAAGACACGTCCTTGTTGCCGTAAATTACGCATATTTTGAATGTTTACAGAATTCACCGCTACATGGTGTTGGCGCTGTATACTGGTATTAAGATAAAGCGAAATATATCCGAAATGGACGGTTCTATGAAAATTAGTTTAAAACAAAACTTGGAAGAAATATTATTCTCTACAACTTTGGTCCTTACGAAGATTACCAATAACGATGTTTTTAAGGAGATATTTAACGGAAACCGAAAAACCGGTTATTTATAAATAACTCCTAAACAATAACTCCTATAGAAAATTGTTTCAAATGAGAACTGTAGGAAATTACATTCTCTATAACATTTGTATAGAAATGTACATACAAAAATGATGTTTTAACGGAGAAATATCGCAAAAACCGAATCGGGTTTCGAATAAACCTCGACTTCGTTTAACCATTATTGTCGAAAAACTAATCAGTTCTTTGTGCTCATGTTAAAGTGTTATATATGAAGTTTAGTAACGATCTGGCACGTACTTTTTGAGTTAGAGCGCCTACAATAACATACACACACACACACAGACATCATTCCGAAAATAGTCTAAACGTGTTCTAGGGACCTCAAAACATGTATTTCCGTTGAAATCTCGAAGTCGATTTTTTTCATGAATACAATACTTACTACGTATGGAGAAAGTAAAAAGGGTGCGTGAAATATTATTATATTATTCTTTACTTAATTCCACGTCGAGAAATTAGGTTGCGTGAACTACGTGATGACGTGGATTATCCGAGTACATACGGTATTATTTTACGTATTTAAATGCCGGTCAAAAAATTATTCTAAAAGGCGGAAAAGATTCGACAAATTCGGTTATATTGGCACGCGGACTATAGAAGGTTCGCCATCACTGCTTTAGAAGCATCGCCAATACATCGAGTAATGCACACGGTGCCACGTACCCAGGAGGATATGTAGGATTCCTGTACGTGTGAGCTCGTAGTTCCTCTTGCGTCCACCGGTCACAATAGTGCAAGAGTCTGGCTGGTTTCAAGGCTGGTTTATTCGCAAGCTAAGCCTATAGAAAATAGAAAAGAACTATGTAACCTTCAATATTTTTTTTAAAACGTACGTCCCTGTACTCATCTAATTTTAAATTTATTTATTTATTTGCGTTAGTAAGCATTACAGATGTATAATATAATAGTTTTACTTACAAAAAGGTAAGATTCCAGCATAAAATTAAAAATGAAATGCCTTGAATAGACCGATTAATCGTTTCCCAGACACAGCCAACAGTATAATTATCTTTAAATATTTATGTTGCTATACGTCATTAATTTCGATGCTTAAACAAAAGTTAGAGGCGAACAACGCTTTTCTTTCGTCAATTTGAATGTTTAATTGGCACTAATTGAAACGGAGACAACATTGAGAGTCTCCTTGGCAACTCCCGGAATAAGTACGAAAAATCCGCAAATTTCGAAAAAGAATGCGTATTTCTGAAAACTTCGACCGCGTAACAGGTAAACATTGCAAGAATAAGATAGTATAGAGTTTTAGCCGTCGAATAAAGCAAAAGTAAAGAAAATTGGTCGATATTTACGTATTTTGATGAACAAAGGAAAAAAAACCTTGCACACTGAAAAATCAAAATTCCCGTGTAAACTTATAGGAAAACATAATTGTCTCCTCGTGCTGTTCCAAGCCAAAAATGAAAAAAAAAGCCCTAGGTGCACACCCTCAGGGTGCTCTTAGTATGTATGCCTGGTTTCAGCTTTCTAGGTTTATTGGTTTTGGAGTTACAGCATTAACACACACACACACAAACACACACATTCTCTTTTATTTATATGATTTTTGCTGACCGCCAATACATTGAAGTTCAAAGGTGGGGAGGTATCCAACAGCGGAAACTCTTTACTCATTGTCAGTGTGGGTCTTGATATAACCCGGTATTATGATAACTGAAAAATACACATTTCACAGTCTACTTGATTTATTGATGATCGCTCAAGAGCGAACGCATGATACACTAGGGTGGTCCTTAATTATAGGCAAAAAAATTTTTTTTTAATTTCTTCCGGGACGCCCCCTATATTTGTTCCATTTGGTTAGAAAATAAATTGTGTTAAATATTTTAAAATCGTATAACGGGAAAACGTGCCGCATCGCACTTGAACTTTATATATTTCATCATTTCTGTAGTGTTTGGATCATTCCCAGTGAAAACGGAGCAATTCCAATTTTGGATTCTAACGGATTGTTTTGATATTATTACCAACACTTTATTAGACATTTGTGGTGATGTGTCTCGAATATTCTTATCATCTACCCAGTAGTTGCCAAGATCCGGCCCAAAAAGTGAGCTCGTGCCAAGCAAGTCGCAGCGTGCCGCGGCGCAACAGCTCAAATTCGCTGCCTCTTATCTCGTCAAGTATTTCGCCAGTAGTTTCAAAAAACACAACTTATTATCGTTTTTGGCAGTTCTTTAAGGTTATTTACTTAAATATACCTCATGACTTCCATATTTTGAATAAAAATATGCGAAACTTGAGTAATATTCAGATTTTTTCGTTTCACTATTATATTACGAAGCCAACAGTTTTCGTATTTGAAATAGAAAGAGTTTGAAACCCTTGTTAAATCAATAAAGTGAATTTGAAAGATATAAATAATGTGTAATTTTTTATATTTCTATTTATTTAAAAACTGTTCTTTGTAAATTTGTGGGAAAACATTGTTACTTCAGTGTATTAAAATAATTTTCTCTAAAGGTCTTATTATAATTAAAACAGTAAAGTACCTTTCAGAGAAGTTTAATTTAACAGTATATTCAAATTATAACGATTTTCTCAAAATTCTTTTGACAACGTCGCTCTGCTGCAGTCTGGAAATTTACGCCGGTAGTCTGCGACGACTTTCAAAACGAACTGTTTTTGAGATTCACTTTTAGTAAATAATTTATTAAAGTCCTCCATTATCTTAATTCCTCTTTCTGCAGCGTCGTTGACGACTTTCAGTTGTTTCGCAATCTCCAGTCCCTCTCTATAGGTGTGATTATTTTTCCACATAAGGGGATCCTTAGAGAGAAATGTCATTGAAATATTGAACCTTTTGAAAAATTGTCTAGATTCATTACAAATGAAATGTTCAAGTCCCTTATCTACGAAGTGTTTTATATCTTTCGGGTGTACGGAAAACCTTTTGGTTGAGTCGTCTGAATTCTCGTTGACATTTGATTGCAAGGATAATACCATTTGTCTATTGATACCTTGTCGTCGAAAACGCTAGAGGTGCACTTTCTGGTGCAAGGTACCACAAATGTTTACAAAATTTATTCATTGCCACACGGCTAATTTCACTATCAGTCTTATCGTACTCGTAAATACTTCTCAAAAACAGCAAATCTCTCCGAGGAGCTTCAATGGCAATCGGCGCGATAATCCAAGCCTCCATGTACAAACGTACTAGAAAGACCCACACGTCACATAGTGCAATTTCTTCTTCGGCAGATAAGGAGAATTCATCGTGAAGAAGAAACATTTTTAGGCAGTATATAGCTTTAGCCATCCATCTAGCATGGTAAAATGCACCGGGAACGCGAAATGATGTTCCTCGAGGAGGAACCCCTCCCAGAAAAATGACAGTTCAAGGAGCTCTCGGTAATCTTCCCTGGGGTGATTTTCCTGTAAACGTTGCAGGGCGAAAGCAAGAATTTCGTCTTCCATGTCCTTTAGAACCCGCCAGTCTTGCATTCCAGGTTTAAAATTCTCCCTGTTGAGGCCAGGCTTCCTAAAACCTTTTGAGGAGGGGAACATTTGGGCCCGATGATTTTCCAAATTTTTCGTCAAAGACACTGCTTAAAACAATTTCATAGACGTGGTGCTGCATGGCAAAAACAGGATATCCCTTCCTATTTGCTGTTCTAATAAAACTCAAGCGCCATTCAGTCGCCCTGTGTTTGTTGCCGTCGTATGGTAGCAGAATGAGGTGAGTGAGGTTTCATTCCTCCAACACCTGATGCACAGCAAGAGCTTGACCTCTTCCTCACCCAGAAGGTATATTAGGAACCCCAAGGAGTTGCTCACTTCCCCTACAGGTGACGATTACGGGCTTTCTATCTACGAGTTCCTTACTCGTCAATGAAGGAAGCATTTTTCCGTCCCAGTGTATGGTAACTGCATCCAGCTCAGTTACTGCAAATACTACGCGAAGTTTAGCAGCATGCTCTGCCCACAAGTGCTCACGGCAGGGACGAATAGATGAGCGATTAATGATTAAATCATCAACATTTTGATTTAGCGCTTCGGCTGTTGCTGTCAAAATGTGAACTGCGTCCCTGTCGCTCACTTTGCATTTGTCAAATGCTGCGACGAGTTTCATTGTAATAATAGTTCGACGAGCTCTCTTCTTTTTCGGACTGGGCGGTCCACTGGAAGCATTTTCTTCTAAAGGTCTTCCGAAGTCTGTGGGTTCTTCTTCTTTGCAGCTACTTCCAGAAGATGTCAGAAGAGAAGATTGTCGGAATCTTTGATTCACTATTATATTTCGTAAAAGTACTCCGGCACACGAGGGACATAATACATAGGTGAAACGAAAAAATCTGAATTTTTCTCAAGTTTCGCATATTTTTATTCAAAATATGGAAGTCATGAGGTATATTTAAGTAAATAACCTTAAAGAACTGCCAAAAACGATAATAAGTTGTGTTTTTTGAAACTACTGGCGAAATACTTGACGAGATAAGAGGCAGCGAATTTGACAGATTTGAGCAGTTGCACCGCGGCACGCTGCGACTTGCATGGCACGAGCTCACTTTCCGGGCCGGATCTTGGCAACTACTGGGCAGATGATACGAATATTCGAGACCCATCACCAAAAATGTCTAATAAAGTGTTGGTAATAATATCAAAACAATCCGTTAGAATCCAAAGTTGGAATTGCTCCGTTTTCACTAGGAATGACCCAAATACCACAAAAAATGATATAAAGTTCAAGTGCGATGCGGCACGTTTTCCCGTTATCCGATTGTAAAAATATTTAACACAATTTATATTCTAAACAAAGGGAACAACTTTAGGGGGCCTCCCGAAAGAAATTCAGAGTTCGAAAAATAAGGACCACCCTAATGATACACTCGCTCTCGTAGGGAGTCAGAAACACACTGGGTGAAGCGTCACCCACGCTAGTTAGCAAAAAAGAGACGGTTAAAAACCCGTTACATTGTTACATTTTTCCATGGAGCCTACATAGAGGAGATCCCACTTCAGCTCCAAAGGGGGCGTTTTTTGTTGCCAATTTAGTCGCAGCGTATTAGTTCCAGCTTGGCGGCGCAGGTGTTCTTAGGTTTGCTACAAATTGGGTAGTTTACACGTGGTCTTACGGGTAATCGTTGTATCTATTTCGTTTGTGTGAAATTTTCTCCATCTGCGGTGGAATATTTTATTACAAAATGATGCGAGATTCAAAGTGTTGCTTTGTGCCTGGCTGTTCGACAGGTTATAGCAAAACAGTACGAGTGAACAAGATTTTGGGAGTGAAGAACACAAGTGTTTTCAAGGCAAGGGTAAGTACACATTAGTCAGTAAATATAAATTTATTTAATGTAGAAAGGATATTAATTGAATTGATATTGTCATATTGAAATCGTTTGCTTTCAGGATGAAGCTCAGCTTCAGAAATGGAGGAGGATTATACCCCGCAAAGATCAAGTTTTCAGCGCAACGGACGTTGTCTGTGGGCTGCACTTTGCCGAGGAGGATATCATCAGGTATTACGAAACTATGATGCCTGATGGAAGCATCGAGAGATTTGAAAGAGGAAGGCTCCTTTTAAGACCTGATGCGTTCCCAACAATATTTCCTAATTTACCGAAATATTTTGGGAAGGTGCCAAAAAAGCGGAAGCCTCCATTGGATAGAAATCGTGGAGAAGCTTTGACTCCAGGATTTGATAGGCCTCCCAGCCCAGATATTGGAAGCATAAGTGGAATAGATAACTTAGCGCTTTTGGCTGAGGTTGCTGCAGAAATTAATCCTGTGATACCCGAGATGTTTACGGAAGAGGTCTTCGATGCAACTTCCTTGAAGGAAACGTTCAAGAGTGTCCATTTACCTAGTCCAAACTGGACTTCAGCTCTCGTTGGGAGCAATGTGGTTTTTCTGTCATTAGGGAGCAACTTTATGGCTGAAAAAACACTAGTTGTGTTTATGTTTATGTGTTATGTTTATGTGAAATTGGTATTCAAAGTGGTTTTTGTTCAAGTGCTTTGTTTTTATTTGTAATTATCCTTCTCTCTTTTCAGGTTGCTTCCTCAGTAGATTTGTATGTATACTGAATGTACTGCAAGTCCCACAAGTTATGTAATGTATGTATGTTTATGTGAAATTGGTATTCAAAGTGGTTTTTGTTCAAGTGCTTTGTTTTTATTTGTAATTATCCTTCTCTCGTTTCAGGTTGCTTCCTCAGTAGATTTGTATGTATACTGAATGTACTGCAAGTCCCTCAAGTTATGTAATTTATGTATATATATATGTTTATAGAAATAGAAATTTATGTGAAATTGGTTTTTTAATGTATACAGTGGCAGGGATCTAGGACAATTCACCGACCACAATTCACCGAAGGAAAATTCACCGACCACAATTCACCGACGGAAAATTCACCGAAACCACAATTCACCGAATCACAATTCACCGAAAGGTAAATTCACCGACCCACAATTGATCGAATGCAGTATTCACCGAAATTTCCAATTCACCTTATGAAGACGGGGAAGAGCGGAAGTAATATAAGCGGAATGTTGGCAACAATGACACGTAGCAATAAACCATTAACGTTTAAGGAGGAATGGGTATGGGGAAGATAGAAGGAAGATGGAATAGTATGACAAAATGAAATAATGGCATCATGGATATCCTTCCATTACAAATAACTCGTACATGAATAATAATAAACAAATTATACTGACGGGAGTAGGGGGAGAAGAAGGGGAAGGTTAAACATTAAAGAAAGTAATACTGGCACCATGGGTGTCATTCGATTGCAAATAACTCGTACATAAATAATTAACAATAAATAAACAAATTACGCACTCTACGCTTATGGTAGGGGGAGGGAAGGGGGAAGGTTGAACATTTAAAAACAGAATACGAGCACCATGGGTGGCATTCGATTGCGAATAACTCGTAGATGAATAATAAACAATAAATAAAGAAATTACGCAACCAAGGCTTATGGTACGGGGAGGGAAGGGGGAAGGTTGAACATTTAAAAACAGAATACGAGCACCATGGGTGGCATTCGATTGCGAATAACTCGTAGATGAATAATAAACAATAAATAAAGAAATTACGCAACCAAGGCTTATGGTAGGGGGAGGGAAGGGGGAAGGTTGAACATTTAAAAACAGAATACGAGCACCATGGGTGTCATTCGATTGCGAATAGCTCGTAGAAGAATAATAAACAATAAATAAAGAAATTACGCAACCAAGGCTTATGGTAGGGGGGGGGAAGGGGGAAGGTTGAACATTTAAAAACAGAATACGAGCACCATGGGTGGCATTCGATTGCGAATAACTCGTAGATGAATAATAAACAATAAATAAAGAAATTACGCAACCAAGGCTTATGGTACGGGGAGGGAAGGGGGAAGGTTGAACATTTAAAAACAGAATACGAGCACCATGGGTGGCATTCGATTGCGAATAACTCGTAGATGAATAATAAACAATAAATAAAGAAATTACGCAACCAAGGCTTATGGTAGGGGGAGGGAAGGGGGAAGGTTGAACATTTAAAAACAGAATACGAGCACCATGGGTGTCATTCGATTGCGAATAGCTCGTAGAAGAATAATAAACAATAAATAAAGAAATTACGCAACCAAGGCTTATGGTAGGGGGAGGGAAGGGGGAAGGTTGAACATTTAAAAACAGAATACGAGCACCAAGGGTGTCATTCGATTGCGAATAGCTCGTAGAAGAATAATAAACAATAAATAAAGAAATTACGCAACCAAGGCTTATGGTAGGGGGAGGGAAGGGGGAAGGTTGAACATTTAAAAACAGAATACGAGCACCATGGGTGTCATTCGATTCCGAATAAATCGTAGATGAATAATAAACAATAAATAAAAAAATTACGCAACCAAGGCTTATGGCAGGGGGAGGGAAGGGGGAAGGTTAAAATCCAAAAACAGAATACTAGCACCATGGGTGTCATTCGATTGCAAATAACTCGTATGTGAACAATAAACAATAAATAAACAAATTACTCACTCAACGCTTATGGTAGGGGGAGGGAAGGGGGACGGTTAAACATTCAAAAACCGAATACTAGCACCATGGGTGGCATTCGACTGTAAATAACTCGTATGTGAATAATACACAATAAATAAACAAATTACGCATTCAAAACTTATGGTATGGGGAGGAAAGGCGGAAGGTTAAACATTTAAAAACAGAATACTAAGACCATGGGTGTCATTCGATTACTAATAACTCGCAGATGAAAAATAAACACTAAATGAGTAAATTACGCAAACAAGACTTATGGTAGGGGGAGGGAAGGGGGAAGGTTAAACATTTAAAAACAGAATACGAGCACCATGCGTGTCATTCGATTGCGAATAGCTCGTAGAAGAATAATAAACAATAACTCAACAAATTACGCAACCAAGGGTTATGGTAGGGGGAGGGAAGGGGGAAGGTTAAACATTTAAAAACATAATACTAGCACCATGGGTGTCATTCGATTACAAATAACTCGCAGATGAATAATAAACAATAAATAAACAAATTATGCACTCAACGCTTATGGTAGGTGGAGGGAAGGGGAAGGTTAAACATTTAAAAACAGAATGCGTGCCCGGCCGTCCCGGGGTCGACACTCCAGGAGTAATGGGCAAAGTGACAGCCACCAGTACAATAAGCGGGCCCGAACCCAATCGTTGACACTGCGCTACTGGGAAAAAGTCTCCGTAATAGGAGCGGCTATTAAGGAAAGCCTTTTTCCAGAACTCGCAAGAGTCGCGGACAGGATTCGAACCCGCTTATGTAGAGTACTAGTAGACTGTCACACGCACCACTACTCCAACATGTCGACATGGAAAAGTCGTGCAAAAGTTGGCCTGGCTCTTCCGAACCGAGGCCAGCGAGAGGGGGGAAGGTCGTGAGCAAGCGGGGAGGGTGGGATAGAAAGAGGGGTAAGGTAGAACACTTTCGTCGGAGCTCCAGTCATAGCGAGTGTTGTATGCAGGGTCCTGGCTCTTTCATAGCAGGATGGGGACCGTCTGAGGAGCCAATAGAAAATTCCACATTTGACGTCACGTGGTTCGTTGTCGTCGCGGGTTTGTTGATTCAAATCAGTTGAAGCGGTTTTAACTGTTGTAGGAGGTATAGCGTTGTGTAACGTGTTAAAACTAATTTTTAAAGTGAGTTGGAGTATTGGTCAGAGGTGAAGATATGGGTGGCTCGAAGTGCCGTGTCCCCAATTGCCGCGAAAAGTTGGTTACTGTAGTTAGGTAAGTTTTTTGACAAAAATCAATCATTCTTTTCACGAAATGTATTTTACGAAAACCTCTTATATGTACGTATTTTTTCGAAATTTTCATTTAGCAAGTCTAATTTTGGAATGAACGCTAATAATCTTGTGTTTCTGATAAATTACGTTAAAATATAATGAATTATACGATGTCATTGTCTCAAAAGTATTCGTATACGTTGTTTTGATTGCTGTCCGACATATTCGTTATAGTATACAATGTATAATGATCTTCTATAAAATTTACAACAATGTATGAAAGTAAAACATGGGAAAGAAATTCAGTAATCGTGTTTCTGATAAATTTCGTCTAAAAGTATTCGTTTACATTGTTTCGTGTGTTGTCCGACATTATCGTTACAAACGAAAGTAAGTTTAACATTTTTGGATTCGATGTCAGGGTTATAGTGTGGAGTAAATGAAATAATGAGTGAAATGTTTGAAATTTTCGCTTCACAGTAATGGCTGGGAGTTGTATGTCAGCGAATGGAGTTTAATATTTACAATATATTTAATAGACATTAAAGTTTGTAGATATTTTAAAATAGATTTGGTAAGAGAGTGCTATAAAAGTGTGTTTTGCTGATACATTTAAATTTTATGAATAATAAACATTAAATGAGTAAATTACGCAACCAAGACTTATGGTAGGGGGAGGGAAGGGGGAAGGTTAAATATTCAAAAACAGAATACTAGCACCATGGGTGTCATTCGACTGTATATAACTCGTATGTGAGTAATAAACAATAAATAAACAAATTACGCACTCAAAGCTTATGGTATGGGGAGGAAAGGGGGAAGGTTAATCATTTAAAAACAGAATACTAACACCGTGGGTGTCATTCGATTTCAAATAACCCGTAGGTGAAAAAGAAATAATAAATAAACAAATTACGTTCTCAACGCTTATGGGAGGGGAGGAGAGGGGGGAGGTCAAACAATAAAAATCGTAATAATGTCACCATGGGTGTTATTCGATTGCGAATAACTCGTAGATGAATAATCTATATATATATATATATATAATGTTTGTATGTAATTTTAAAGCGCAATAACTACGTTACGTAGAAACAAGTGTAAGGTAACATTTTAATCGGATGAACGAATACGTGTGTGTAGTAAGGTTTTTATTTCGATTTGATTGGAATGCCGAATTAAAAGACAATAATTTATTTTTTCATTCGAATTACAAAGGGACTAGTGCAGCTTTTTTTCACTTGAATTTTAAATTTACTTAGAAATATGGTACGAACCTGAGACTTGAATAATTCTATGAAGAATAGAAAAATGTTTATTTTTATCGGAGGCATAATTCGAATTCTTATCAAATTAGCATAGAAATGCAATTAGAATCAATAAAATACGTGATTTTATCAGTTTTATTAGAATACCCATTATAATCTACCATGACAACTCCCTTTGTCGCCGAAAGTGACAGTCCAAAGCATTTATATTGAAAATGTTTTAGCGTAATGTCGTTTTTCAATTTCTCTGTGCCAGATTACATTGTGGCGTACAGTTCTCCAAAGCAAGATATTTTTAAAACTACGTAAATAACTTAAATATTTGGACGTAGATTTTCCACAGATTGTGATAGGATAAACAGTTTCATTGTTTCCTAAATATTGTTGATGTAGACAATTTTCTTGTTACAGAACTCGTGGATGAGAGAATCGAGCTAATGGTCTGAGGGTAATATTCACTCTTTTTCTTGAACGTTCCCTATTTCCTTTTTTGTCTTTCATTAAATTTAATCATTTCGTAAGTTCCTTTAGTGATTTATTTTTTGATGATTATTGTGTTCTTGCTGATTTTACTTAGTTTTCGTTTTTAAGAAATCGTCACAAAACTTCGCATAGGTATATAATTTTACCGTGCAGGTAACATAGGTTATAATGATGGCGATAAGAATTGCGAAGAAAGAAACACAAAGTGTGGCATAGAGTTCTCCAAAGCGAACTGTTTTTAAAACTACGTAAGTAACTTAAGTAATCATGAAGTTTAGTCACTTTTATTATTCGA
Source organism: Uropetala carovei (assembly GCA_036926305.1). Taxonomy (NCBI): domain Eukaryota; kingdom Metazoa; phylum Arthropoda; class Insecta; order Odonata; family Petaluridae; genus Uropetala; species Uropetala carovei. The sequence goes on from JAXCHB010000056.1 coordinate 7,684,073, forward strand.
GGATTTCCAAACTAATTAAGTTTAGTCACTTTTATTACAAAGGGTTTCCAAACTCAAGTTCAGTCACTTTTATTATGTAAATTGATATGTATACTTCAAACAACAATCAGTTCATGTTGCTATAAATAATATATTTCGGTACTGGTCGGTTATCCTCCTGCATATTACATTCCATAATGAAGACACTAAAATACACGATGACCAAAATGTTTTATTTATGGAAAATTTTAGACAACATTAACAGAAACTGATTGGCCGGTCTTGACATTTACAAACCCAATCACCGGATAACGAGGAGGGATACTTTGGTTCCGGGTAGCGCCCGGAGACGACTACCCATTAATACAAAACGAGCCGAAGGCTCGTCAATATATCCTTTCTATGTTATATTCTCTTCACTGTTGCGCCGCAAATGGAACCAATGTAATTTATTTGTCGAAACGCATTTCGTGATTCAGATCTTTTCAATAGCTTTTTACTTTGTGTTATTGGGATCTAGGAAAATTCACCGACCACAATTCAATTTTCCGTAAGCCATGTTATTGAGGAGTATGTTTTGTGATTCACTTGAATTTTTATTAAACATGAAAGTAATAAATGTTTTAAAAATTGAATTAGGGATTTCTTGAGTGCTAAAACCTCCTTTATAATAAAAGTGACTAAACTTCATTAGCTTGGAACTCCTTCGATAATAAAAGTGACTAAAGTTCATGATTACCTTAACTTACCTGAACGAGTAACAGTAAGTGTTGTACCATTACACAGTCCTCTCAATGGCATTAGGTTTCTAAGAAGCATGATAATGGCTTCAGTTCATGAGGAGGCATTCTGGCTGTACCCGCATAATGTTTTAATGTATTAATAATAATGTGAATTAATTAATGATGCAAATGACATCCCCATAGAAAACTATTCTATTAAAGACGTATTATACTATTTTCTTGCACTACTGATACATCTTCCTCTCTCTGTCTCTCCCCTTTCCCCTCTCTCCTTTCCTCCCTCCCTCACCCTGTCTCCTTTTCCCATTACCCTCTTTATTATTACATTCCTGCATAACCCTTCTTCTCCCCTAATTCCCTCCTCTCTCTCTCTCTCCCCTCCCTCTCTCTGCCCCCCACGCCGTGCATCATCGCCATTGGAAAGCAAGAAACTGTCTACTTCAATAATTAAATCTATCATTCAATCAAGGAAATCTTAATAGAGGCTCACGGAAAAGAGTTCTCCTAATCGACGAATTGTGTTTCGGTGAATTGTGGTCATTGAATTTTCCTGGACCGTTGATATATATAGCGAAGAATTTTTATTTTGTTTTTTATAAATGAACCAAAGAAATAACGCTTTGTAACTTCCATTGTTTTTATTTCTCTTACGACTGCATAACAATGCTATCGTCAGATGCAGATATGGTGAGAATAGAAAGTATATATGGAGAAAAATGGGTGGAGAGGGGGGAGGGAGGGTAGTGTGTAAGACGGAAAGGAATGGAGGGGAGGGAAAGGAGGAACCAGTCTCAGAGGGTTATTGCGGTAGGTTGTAAAGGGATAAAGGGGAGGGGAAAGGAAAGGCTGAAGGCGGGGGACCACCTCGGGAGGGTTCTGGGAAAGACGGGGGAAGGACTAAAAGAAAGGTCTTGTGGAAGACGGAGAGAGGGTGAACCCCAGAGAGAGGAGGGAGGAAATTATCAATGCGGCACTGGGTGTGTGTGTGTGGGAATAAGGAAAATAAAGGCAAGTGCCGGTGGTAGAACTAAAGAGGTTAAATATTGGGAGACGGACGGTAAGGCCATTGTTATAAATCTTTTTTCCTCTAAATAATCTGTATTACAGGTAAAAAAAAGAAATAAAGATGATGATGGTATTGTAATATATTTAAACTATAAAATTTTCCTTTCTTTAAGTAAATTCTTCTTTCATTTAAAATAATAATGACTGCGGATTGATTTACTTACAGATTGATACTGAATGTGTAATTTGTTTATATTGGATAAAATATTTCTGAATAGTATTTCAAATGATTAATTTAGTTGAACCGAACCACTTGTCAAAATTCTCGTCTGAACCGAACCACTTCCAAAAATTTAGAACCGAACCACTCCCAAATGTTGAAGTGGTTTGCAGCTCTGGTTTGAATTTATAGCTCAAATGGCATAGGTGTGCATAACAATAATGACATTTCACAATCTTACAGTAGAACATAATAGGAGTCCTTTAATTCTAAAAGTCATATTTTATTATGCAGTTCATTCATCTAGAACGTTTTCTTTTTATTTATACGTAGAATCGTAATAAAGGCCAATCCCGGGATCCCAGGATTGGAGAAAGTGAATCCCGAAATCCCGGGATTGAAATATCCCGCCGGGATTGCAATCTCTGGTGTTAAGCATCTTACCGCATAATTAATTTGTTCATGTTAAATCATTATCTATTAGTTCTAAAATTCATAATATATATCCAAATGACAAAAAGATATTCATCTACAATGGAAGTAAATAACAATACACTATTTTAAATTTTATTCCAATGAAATGCAAATAAGCAAACGCAGATATAGCAAAAATCTTATACGTTGAGTTGTTCATTACATTATACATAACAAGCAAGAATTTTGTTGTTAAGGATGGAAACATTCCCAAACCTTTTGATGGATAGATTTTTTTTAAATTTTACAACTGTAATTTCATTAATTTAACAATTTATTTCTGTATTGTTTAATACGTTTCTTTCATTTTTACATATCACTTTAATAACCTATGTTATGTGCAATACCACGTAAATAATCATAAATATTTCCAACATCAAAATTTGATGCAAGCCGATTTATTCTTTCCGCACAATCTCTATATTTTTTACGGCTAGGAGGAACTTCTTGGCCGCGTATATATTGCTCGATTTGGATTTCGTGAAAGCTCTGTTCCCTTTGGATGGCAGCAATAAATTTCCATATACTAGGATGTTCGGCAGAAATTTGCTGCTCAAAACCACGATGCCATCCTTCAATTGAATTATTGGTTTTTGGCAAACCTTCCACTACTCCGTCAAAGCAGTTCCACACGTCGTGAGAAAAACGTGGTTGGCGGCGACGGTGACCTCTTTGTGGAAGACCAATCCACGTATCTTCGTAATAATCCACTACAGCTTGTGCTTCTGGAGGAAGGAGATTATTGTCACAAAGTGATTCGAATGCTTCCACGACGTGTGCTATAGGTACAAATGCTATTGCAGGTAATAGGCGTAGTTGCAAGGCGAATGCTGCCTCTGTTTCATACCTTTTTTGAAGTCCATGGGATTGAATCTTACGGTATATGCATTGGGAGAAGTGAAAATAACATCCGCGATTCCTTGTTTGGGGGAATTCGCGTTTTATTGCATTTGTCATTGCAGATTCAAAATCTGTCAGTATTACTAGAAATAAGAAATTAAGACGCTGCGAAATTTTGCCTAATTCTTATAAATGCTCTAAGATAAGAAATTTAAAATAATAAGTTATTTAAAATAAAGGAACGTTATTGTATATTGGTTACCCAATACTGTAAAAGAAGGTTAAAACCTTTATGTATATTGTAAAAAGAGAAATTTCATTTGTTACAAAAAAATTCCTCCATAAACAAATTCGGTTGAAGCTTTCAATATAAACCTTCGTAAAATGTTTACAAAACCTTCCTTATTAGATTTATCATTGTATGAAGAACAAAGCAAAGCTTATTACAGAATAATTTCCAGTTTATAATGGCAAATCTAAATTTAACAACAAGAACACGCTATTAAGAAAAGAAAAAAAAAACTAATTGAACTTATTAAGAAATATAATGCTTATTTTGATTTACGTTATTTAAATGCTATTTCATATTGTTTTCATTGGAATATTCAGAGCGGGCGGAAATTTGGCATTTGGTTTTATATATTTTTAATTTAAAAAATAAAAACACAAATTAACTATATAAACTAAATTTGAATGAGTGGTAAGTAATTTTCCGATAAATTTCCCATAGGATTTAAAAATATTCATCGGAAATTTTGGCGTCTGGTCCAAACGTTTAATGCAAGATATAAAAATTATATTTAACTACCTTTATAACAACATTTTTCTCGATGTTTATTTTAATCGAAATTTTAAAATTATTTTTATTGATACATATTTAAATTTGAAAATTAAGACAATTTTATACATTTTTTAATAATTATTTTAAAACGGGTAAAAATTAATTAGACGAAATTTCGCCGGCCTTACTAATAAATAAACGGAGGTGTACAACACATGACTTCCTCCATACATAAGTTGTCAAATGCAAAATATTATTAAAGGAAAGTTTCCAAATTTAATCTTTAAAAAAATATTTTGAGGAGTTTTTATGACTCGGAATATATATATATAATAAATAAATAATTATATGATTAAAGAATGAAACATAAGGATATTAGAGTGACATACCCACGAAAATTGTCAACCACCAAAGGTAGTTTGTAATTGTTGTAATAAAACTGATGAAATCACTTCTTTTTTTCTGATTCTAAACCAGAGATCTCTAATGCAAATCGTTCGCGGGCCAAAAATGAGAAACTTCAAAAGGACTAAAAATATTTCCAAATTGGAAAAATTGTTCGACAATGAGCCGGGCCGAATAATATAATTAGAAGAAGATCAGTGAGAAGGCCGCATAAAATGAACAAGCGGGCCGCGAATTTGAGACCCTTGTTCTAAACGCATTTTTCCGCTAATTCGGTCAAGATTCGGTTTCTGTCTTCAATAAAAATTAGTGTTACCCGTGAGGAGGCTATTTTAAATGTTTTCCTTTCCGTTTCAGCGGGAAGGAACATTTTCGATTCTGACCATATACCATTGGAAGCTCCACTCTCTACCCTTTCAACCTCGAAGTGTATCCCCCCCCCCCCCCCCCCCCCCGTGATTAGGGTGTGGAGGAAGGTTTGCCTCCTGACGTGGGACGCGCTCCTTCATGTATGTACTTATTCCTGAAAGAATCTTTCGACGCTTTCTACGACAAAGGTCTTCAAACTGTGACCCGAGGAAATCCAAGGGTTCCGCGATAGACTTATTTACAGCAGGAAACTTGAACTTCACTTGTAAACTGTATATTGCAAGATACATATATTATGTAAATAACAATTATAATGATTATAAAATAAATTCTATTGCTATTTATTTATTAGTGAATTCGGGATTAGTCAGTGCTGCCATTAAAGGGCATTGACATTTTTCCATAAGATAACAAGTAAAAATCGATTGCTTGACTCGCAAAATTTTATTCTTTTGCAAATTTATATTTCTTAAAATGAATATACGAACTCGGGATAAAAACCTATTAATCTGAAAAAATCAACTTTATATTTCTAAAAGACATAAATCCCATCAAAGCCGATTTCCGGTAAAATGTAGTATTTAATCATGAAAAAATGTATTTATTTTAAGTTTTTAACATTGGAAAGTGCCAAATATCATATCAACCCGAGCAACGCCGGGCAGTTTTGCTAGTGGTTAAATAGTAATCTGCATCTATCTACCTATCTCTAGTCTATCTATAGTCTATAGATATCTATAAAGAAAAGTGTTTGTGTGTGTGTTTTTCTATAAATCAACAATTGACAGCACTTAGAAGCAAGAAAAGGGTATCATTTTAACCGGAATAAAGAGTTAAGTGGTGTAGTCGGGTTTTAAACCGATTTGATTGATCATTCTAATTTTTTTTTAATATTCCCTTTTTTAATTTTCCCCATTTGAATAACATGGGGGTGACTGCAGCTTATTTTTCATTTGAATTTTAATATTACTTAGAAACATAGTTCGAACTTGAGACTTAATAGTTCAGAATCCGAATCCTGATCGAATTATCGTAAAAATACATTTAGAATCAGAAAAATACGCGATTTTATTAGTTTTATGACAACACCAATTAAAAGCAGCCATGACAACTCCCATTGCCGCCGGATTTGAATCCAATGCATTAAAAATGGTAAAACATTTAACGTAGGTAATATCGTTTTTACTTTCTCATTCGAAGTATCGAGAAAGTATTGTTTTCGCGAAAAAATTCCACCTCGAGATTTTTACGGAAATATATGTTTTAGGTGTCGCTGAATCCGAAAAAGTGGTTTTTGCAATGCCGTCTGTCTGTTACTGGCTCTGAAGCCTAAACGGTAGAGCAAAAATGAATGAAATCTCGTACTTAGGCATTTTATCATACTGAGCAGAGTATACGTAGAAATGGTTGACATTGCTCAGTAATGAAGAATAGTTTATTCTACACATTTTTAACAATAATTCGATTTTCTCAAAAACGGCTCGAACGATTTTGATCAGATTTCGTACAGTTACTTGTGTTTACGTCCTCAATAATAATGTATAGTTCATATTTCACAAAAAATGAATATAAGACTAGTTTATTATAGGCAACTTTAACAACAATTCGATTTTCTCAAAAACGGCTCTAACGATTTTGATCAAATTTCGTACAGTTACTTGAGTATACATCTACAATAATACTACGTATTTCATTTTTCTCACTGAATGAACATAAGGCTAGTTTATTCTTGGGCAACTTGAACAAAAATTGGATTTTCTAAAAACAGGATCATACAATTTTCATTTTCTAAAGATAACTAAACGACGCATTAGTACCCATATATGAGAAAGTTTGTACAATGTATGTTGTTTTTTAATTTTGCTTTGTTTACACGGAAACCAAATATATGCTGATTTCTTGAAGTAGTACTAATAAAAGGTTTCTAATGATAATATTGTCCCATACGAGAACAAAAATTATAAGGCACTTTCAGCTGAACTTGAAATTTGTAACGGTTATATGTTTTTGGATAAAACCGTTTCGAAAAATTCGAAATTGCAAAAATTCTGAATTTGAAATATGCTTGCAGTGTAGGATTAATAATAAATAGTTTCAATGATATTTTTGTGTTGAATAGAGTTCTTCATAAGCAAACAGTTTTTAAAACTGCATCAGTAACGTAAATAATTAGACGTAGACTTCACAGATTGTGATTTCCACACCTTTGAAGATATCGCGACCACACTTCGCATAGATCTATAATTTTTCCCCGCGGGTAACATAGGCTATATGACGATAAAAATAATTGTTCATATTGGAGTGATTGAAGCTGAGATATGACGTTTAATGTTTAAGGAAGTGTAAGTGCTCGTTGAATTTCAATGGATTTTGTGAATTTAGTTTCGCTATCAGTTCTAGGGCGTATGCAATATATACGAAAACATTTTATTCTACTAAAAACTGGAAACCACCTATAAAGAATACTTTTTCACTTAGCTTTTCTTAACAATTGACCAAATTTATTTGTAAACAATCCGCTTCCAAGTGTGTTGCATTCAAATATAACGATCATTTCATTTCCTATCGTATCACTTTCGCCAAACTCAGCTTAATTTCTTGTGTAATTATGCCTTTCTGAAATGTTTTGTAAGCATGAAACTCGTGAATAGGTAACGTTGTCCATGATTGAACGCTGGCTTTGATTCAACTTTTTCCGATAGTAACTAACAATTTACGCTAAATCTTTATGATAATTTAAATGAGTTCGAAACTTGACGGGAAATAATTTAAAAAGCAAACTTAAAAACCCCTACACTGATTTACGGCCTTTCCTTATGGGGCAATGCGCGACGAGTTTGTCCTGCGACGAAGTGACGTGCGACGAGTTTGTCCTGCGACGAATTGACTACGACGAGTTGACGATATACCATAAGGTGGCCATATAGTTAAGAAAAATAATTAAAACATTATTGTAAAAAAGAGAACGTTCTTTTCTTTTAAGTGAATTTTCACCTCACAATCAGTTGGAACGAAAATCACCTGTGGTTTTACCGTTAATAGTTTTCTATTGTTCTGAAATTTTAAACATTTTAAAACGTGATTTAATCGTCAAATGTAATATTTTCATTAGTAGTTAATTACCAACCAAATTTGTTTGTATATAAACCGCTTCCAAGTGTTTGGCATTCAAATATAACGATAATTTGATCTACGACCGTATCACTTTCGCCAAGTCCAGCATCATTTCTTGTGTAATTACTCCTTTCAGAAATGTTAACTTTTATGTTTTATAAGCATGAAACCCGTGAATAGGCAACGGAAATGTGTAAAAATGTAAATATTATATTAGATATTATTTTAAAACGTGGAAAAACTATACATGCAAAAAAACTTATCACGTTGCGTACGGATGGCGAGAATTCTCGCCATTCAAACGTCACTTTATTGTAACAAATACCTTATTTATTGATACCACCAGGGCCGTCTATAGGCGGTAAGCAGGTAAGACACCGCCTTAGGGCGGCACCTCACTGGGTGCGACAAATGCGTTGGTCTCGTATTCGCTCAAATTGCGTTAGTCATAACTCATTTTCGTTGAAAAAAGACAACATCTTCATATCCGTCGAATACGAAAAAATATGGCGAGGCTAAAGTTTAGATGCAAACACGAAAGTCGGTATCAGTGCAAGCCTCCAGTTTCTACCTACCCCGGCGACCGATAATAAAAGGCGGCACTTGGGTTTTCTTATTTCCACCGCATCGGGCTTCGTTACACTTCCCTAGGGCTCTTTCCCCACCCCTCTTACATCCTTCGCTTTCCTCCCCCATCCCTCTCTTTTGTTTTCCCTTGTGGTAACAGGGGCCGTAAATTCGACTGCCCCTGAGTTTGAGACGAAAATAATGGTATGAGAGAGAAATTTTTGTTCCTAGCGGATTCTTAGGAACGTGAAAGGAAATTAGAAACTGTTTTTAATAGCAAAATTTAAGTGATCAGATTTCCAAGAGCTCACTGTTGTACAAAATGAAAAAATCGGTATAATGTACATTGTACAAACTTTCTCATATAGAAATCAGTGGAGAATCCAGGGGGCGAAGCAAAACCCCAAAAAAATCAGACTCACATTCACGAATCGACCAAGTGCGTCATGTATAAGTTCGTATGCTCGTACAGCAAAGTGCTAAAAAAAAAGTTATACGTAACGTAACGAAATTATGAATTGATTTTTTACTTTCCTATATATGTAGTATATCGTATGTATAGAGATAGTATTGTAATCGTGAAAAGAATACTAATTCCGTTAATATGTATCGTAGAATTTCGTTTAAAAAACGCCAATAATCAGGATTTTCACCGCAATGCAATGATGTAACTTTCAATCGTCTTATTTGCAAAAAGTATTGCAATTTTGCAATGATAGATCGGGAATTTCACCACCCGCTGTGAGGATAGACTACACCGAGTCCTAGTGAGGGTCGCTGATCCTCTCTAATGAGCGTCGAAATGGAAGAGCAGGTAGTCTTCCAAAACATGGCCCCGGATCTGAGACATAAACCATTAAGGTATTCTTCTCGATGTACAAATTATACAACGAATTTTATTATGATTATTGAACGTCATAAATGAAGCTTGCCTTGTTGTTTCGAATTTTAGGAGAGTTATCATTCTCTGTTCATTTATGTTTGCGTCTTTAAAAATCGAAGTACATACATACTTATCCTATGACCACTTTGTAATTCCGATTTCTTAGATTTTGGATTTATTTCGTGTTATTTTTTAAAGTTCTGTGGGGCCGAGGCAGAAGCGGGAAGCGGACGGGGAATTGTCACAGGAAAAACCCCAAGAGAAGGACGCTTCAGGAGAAAGTGACGCCAGGGGTTGAGGGAAGGGGATTAACGGTTTATGCGGGAGACGGTGGCGAAAGGACGCTTTTCGGAAGGCAGAGTAAAGGCGACCTTAGGCGAGACAAGACGATGGTGTGGAGTCAATTGTGTTTGTTTGTTTCTTCGATTAAATCTGTTTAAATTAGCTTGGTGTTTGTTACGCTTATTTCTGATTAATTCCCGTAAATCCCACAAAACTTGGGGGCTCGTCCGGGATGCGGGCTAACTTAATTAGGAATTTGTGAACGTGTGAATCCGGAGGCGTCAAGGAGGAGCAAAGCCGCATGCAGCGATGAGTGGAGATCATCGCACCCCGAAGTACTTGTGAAGGACCGGCGTATCCAGAGGAGCTGGATAAAGGTGAAGCTCAACGCACGAAGGCAGGAGGCCCGGAGCGTGGACCGTCGGACCTGATCATCGGAGAGGGGAGCAGCGTAAGGCTTCTGAGACGCCAACGGAAGGAGTTAGCGGAGCGAATGGAGAATCGCATGTAAGTGCAAAACACGGTGCATTATCGCGCAGGAGTGAGCGCGAGGGTGAATTGCGGGAGAGTCGCATAGGATAAAAACGTCTTTGCGTCGGAGAAAGCGCGGGAGGTACGCTTTGCACGGGTGTACGTGCAAAAGAAAAGGAGGGGCGTCGCACGGGAGTGAGTGCGAGTGAGAAGGAGAGACATCGCACAGGACAGTGTGCGAGAGAGAAAGTCATCGCGTAGGAGAGAGTGCGAAGGCCAGGTGTCACACGGGCGTGGGTGTGAGAGGGGGAAAAAGAGGCGTCGCGCGGGATCCAGCGCAGGGGTGAAGCGTCTCGCAGGAGCTACCGCAAGGGGGAACAACATCGCTCAGGAGAAAGAGCGAGAGGAAGCAACGGCGCGCGGGAGAGGGTGCGAGAAGGAGAACGGGCGCAACTCGAGGGAGGCCCGAGGAGCATCGAGACGGAGGGTCAAGGAGAGGGGAGCGTGCCGAAAGGGCAGTTCGAGAGGCCGAGGAGTAGGAGCAGCCCTTGCTCGCCGAAGCGACAGCAGCCCTCCAGGCGGGTCAAGAGCACCGTTAGGACGAAAATAGCGGAGCGGACAGCCCGGAGGAAAGCAGCCATGGAGGACCGAAACCTGGCGCAGGTGGGAGGTTTGGTCGAGGCAGACGATTCGTCTCGAGGCACGCAGACGACTGCCGAAGCCGACGCAGAGAGATTGCGCCAACTGGTCGAGGTGATGGCGGAGGCTCGACTTGCGGAGGTGAAGGCGGCGATGGAGGAGGAGGTGAGATTGCGGATGGAGCAGCAGATGCGCTCGATGAGGCAGCAGCTACTGAAGGAGCTCCAACAGCCCCGGCCGGACACGCCCGTGGCCCCGCTACTGCCGCCGCCCCCGCCAGCTGACTGGCGTGAAAGGGAGTTGGAGTATCTGCGTCGGGAGAACGAGCTGATGCGGCGTGAAGCAGCTCGTGCACGTGGGGAAGACGTGCCTGGTGCGGCCGCACGGCCGGGTGAGGGGACCAAAATTCCCTTCAGAGACGCAGCGGAGACATTACCGAGATTTGACGGGAAGGATCCAGCTTTGCCCGTGGAATCATGGATCGAGTCGGTGAGTGAGGATGCAGGCGTCTACGGCTGGAGCCCATTTGAAACTTTTGTGGCTGCAAAAAAGGCATTGGAGGGAGCCGCAAAGTCGTGGTTGTCGGCGCAGCGGAATATCACGACATGGGACGGCCTTAAGCAGGCTCTGGAGGAGGAGTTCGCGGATCGAGTGGACAGCAGGGACGTCCACGAGGCACTGGCTAAGGAGGAAAAGAAGCCAGACGAGCTGATGATGGAGTACGTCCAACGTATGCGGTGCATCGGGAGGAGAGGGAATTTGGACGACGCCGTCGTAATCAGATATGTGGTTGACGGGATCGCGGATGATCCCATGAATAAAATCACCCTCTATGGAGCGAGGACGTTTGCCCAGCTGAAAGATCTGCTCGTGGGCTATGAGGTGGCAGTGCGGATGAGAAAGGAGGCATCCCGCTCGAAGCCCGCGCCAGCAGCGGCGAAACAGTCAACGGAGAAGGCGAAAGGAGACCGGCAGTCGAACCGTACCAGGCCGGATCACTGTTTCAACTGCGGAGAAAAGGGCCACATTGGACGCGATTGTTCGCGCAAGAATGATGGTGCACGTTGCTATAGATGCCAGAAGACCGGCCATATCTCCAGAAACTGTCCGGAGGCGAGGGACAGTAAGGCGAAATCCGGAAAGCCCGCGGATGGAGGAAATGAATCCTATAAGATTCTTAGAGTTGCCGCCGGGAGAAACAGGAGCAAGGTGCTGGCGAACATCGGAGGGCGCGAAATCGAGTGCCAGATGGATAGCGGCGCCGATTTCAACGTGTTGGGAGAAAAATTTTATAGAAGCATTGCGGAGCAGCAGGACGTGTCGCAGCTGGAGGAGTGCGTTGAAATTCTCGAGGGGGCAGGAGGAAAGCAGTTCCACACCCTGGGCTGCGTAGATGTCCCGACATTGATCGGAGGAACAACGTACCAGCTGACATATCGAGTGGTACCGGAAGGTGCCGTACCAGCCGATGTCTTACTGGGAGACCCGCTGCTGGACCACGCGAGAGTGGTCCTGGACAAGGAGGGAGCCAGCGTCGGACCTTTAGCCGGGAGCGATTATGTTCTGCTCGTTCTGTCGGAGAAAGGAGACGTGGTGAGCGGCGTATTAGAGGGCGTAAAGGAGGAGTATCAGCGGAGGGCGATGGCTTTGATCGAAGGATACCGGCCGACGGACCAGGAGCAGGCTTCCGTGGAAATGAGGATCGTCTTGAAGGACGAGACGCCGATAAGTCGCAACCCGCGACGTTTGGCGCCAAAGGAGAAGGAAGAAGTGGAGCAGCAGATTGACGAATGGCAGAGGGAGGGGATCGTGGTTCCTAGCAATTCAGAGTTCGCGAGCCCGATAGTGGTCGCGCGAAAAAAGGATGGATCGGCGAGGATTTGCGTGGACTACAAGCTGCTCAACAAGGTGATCGTGAGAGAGCACTTCCCCTTGCCCCTGATAGAAGATCTGCTGGACAGGCTGGCGGATGCCACGGTGTTTTCCACTCTCGACCTGAAGAACGGGGTGCTCTACAAGGGCCCGGAGGGCCTGGAGAAACTGGTCGTGCCAAGAGGCATGCAGGAGGAGTTAATAAAAAATGCTCATGACATCGGGCATTTTGGAGTGAAGAAGACGATGGAGGTGCTGTCGAGGCAGTATTGTTGGGAGAGGATGCAGAAGAGGACAGAGGCGTTCATCCAGAACTGCCTCCCCTGTATTCTAGGAGCACGGAAGCAGGGCAAGGCGGAAGGTTGGTTGCATCCGATTCCAAAGGAGGATCAGCCTCTACACACGCTGCACATCGACCATGTGGGACCGCTGCCGGCGACGAGGAAGAAATACCGGCATTTGCTTGTATTGGTGGACGCCTTCACGAAATTCGTGTGGATTTTCGCCACGAAATCGACAGGCACGGCAGAGGTGTTGGAGAATTTGAGGCAGCATCAGGCGAACTTTGGAAATCCAAAGAGGATTGTCTCCGACAGAGGAACGGCCTTCACTTCAGGCGAGTTCCAGGAGTACTGTCAGGCGGAGGGCGTGCAGCATTTCACGATTGCCACTGGAGTGCCGAGGGGTAACGGGCCATCTATCCCGGGCCATACAGGATCGCCGAGGTGGCCCCGCATGATCGCTACAAGGTGCAGAAGCTTGGAGAAGGGGAGGGCCCTAGGGAGACAACGTGTTCGGCGGACCATGTCAAGCCCTGGAGAGGCTTCACCGACGACTTGGAGGAGGACGACGACAGTGGCAGCAGCTGCTCGGAGGACGACGGCGAGGCTCACGAGGAGGATGGATCGTCTGAGGCAGACGACCGTCAGGAGGGCCGAGCTGTGGGGCCGAGGCAGAAGCGGGAAGCGGACGGGGAATTGTCACAGGAAAAACCCCAAGAGAAGGACGCTTCAGGAGAAAGTGACGCCAGGGGTTGAGGGAAGGGGATTAACGGTTTATGCGGGAGACGGTGGCGAAAGGACGCTTTTCGGAAGGCAGAGTAAAGGCGACCTTAGGCGAGACAAGACGATGGTGTGGAGTCAATTGTGTTTGTTTGTTTCTTCGATTAAATCTGTTTAAATTAGCTTGGTGTTTGTTACGCTTATTTCTGATTAATTCCCGTAAATCCCACAGTTCTGTTTTCACCTTATTCGTCCGTCTGCTGATGTGCAAGATTCCAATTATAATAAAAGGCAGTATTAATTGGTTTGTCCTCTGACTGGTTGTTTGTTTGGTCCGTGTGTCACGCTGTATCGAAATTCTGACAATTCGTTAAATGGTGTACACAGAGGATCGAAAATTTGACAGGATATTTAAATGGGATATATGAAGGTAACGGCGTAATATATCTCGAAAAATGTCGCGAGATCGACCTCTAGCAATTATTTTCATTTCTCGTAAGATAATATGTAATATTTAAAATTCCGCTCAGCAACCCTTGTTCCTATTGCAAATGAAAATTGGAAAATTTGACATGCGTTCTACAGACCAAAAATATTTTTTTAAAAAAAGGAACATTTCTTAATTTGAAAGTCAATTTATCCTTCTATTCGGATTCGCTCAAATTTGGGCGTAATTCCGCGTTTTTAACTAACCATGCCAATTGTTGTATTATTTCACGTGTGTAATGCAAAAGTGTCAATGCGGTGTCTATATGCGCTCGAAAGAGATGTAGAGGGAGGATGGCGAGGAGGAAGGAGATAAATATTGGTATTCAACCGGAAATACGGGAGGTTTTTTCAGGATACGCAAAAGATTCATTTTTCATAACCTTTACGATTAGGTGCAGTGAATACAAACTTAGTCCACCAAAATTAATTCTAATCATTTAAAGATTTTCTGTGGAATTGTTCGTATTATGTGATAATACCAGTGGGTATGCACATCTTCAAAGTTTTCCAAGGGGCACGCTGATCAAAAGGGTTGAATATCACCGAGATGTAGACGGGAAGAGGAAAGTGAGGGGAAGAAAGATCGGGTGTAGGGAGATAGGGTATTTGTGTCAAAGTATTAATCAGATCGGAGTGGATTTTAACCAGTGCTCGAAATGTAAAATGTTACGGAGCGGCGTACCGGTGCGTTCCGGCTCATTCCGAGATCTGATTCTAAGCTGCTTTAAAGGAAATAAATTAGCCATTTAAAATATAATTTGAGTTAATTTCAAGAGGATATTCAACACTGTGATAAATTCATTCATAGTGATTCAGTGGTGAGGATTTGTGGTCAGTTGGGGGCCGGTTAAGTAAAATTTTGCCGGATTGGGAAAAATTGCGTCCGCACGTGGGTAATAGGCATTTTTGTGTTTTGCCCATCCTTGAAAGATTTTTTACTGACGCCCATGTTATCCAGGATTGAACATTGGCTTTGATTCAACTTTTTCTATAAAAACTTGTAAGTTACGATAAACCCCCTCACCCCCTACCATCAGCGTTGAGTGCGACGTTTGTTTATTTATAATTCAACTACGAGTTATTTTCAATCGAATGACACTCATGGTGCCAGTATTACCTTTTTTAATGTTTAACCTTCCCCTCTCCTCCCCCTACGATAAGCCTTGAGTTCATCATTTGTATATTTATTGTTTATATTCATCTACGGGTTATTTGCAACCGAATGACACCCATGGTGCTAGTATTCCGTTTTTAAATGATTAACCTTCCCGCTCTCCTCCCCCTACCATAAGCCTGGAATGCGTCATCTACTTATTTATTGTTTATTATTCATCTACGAGTTATTTGCAATCAAATGATACCCATTGTGCTAGTATTCCGCTTTTAAATGTTTAAAAATTACCACCTCCTCACCCTACCGTAAGCCTTGCATGCGTCCCTTTCCTTATTTATTCTTTCTTATTCATCTCCGAGTTATTTGCAATCAATTGACACCCATGGTGCTCGTATTATGTTTTTAAATGTTTAACCTTTCCACTTCCCTCCCCCTACCATAAGCCCTGAGTGCGTAAATTGTTTATTTATTATTAATTATTCATCTACGAGTTAGTGGCAATCGAATGACGCCCGTGGTGAAAGTATTCCGTTTTTTAATGTTTAACCTTCCCCCTCTCCTCTCCCTACCATAAGCATTGAGTGCGTAATTTGTTTATTTATTGTTTATTATTCACATACGAGTTATTTACAGTCGAATGACACCCATGGTGCTAGTATTCTGTTTTTGAATGTTTAACCTTCCCCTACCATAAGCGTTGAGTGCGTAATTTGTTTATTTATTGTTTATTGTTCACATGCGAGTTATTTGCAATCGAATGACACCCATGGTGCTAGTATTCTGTTTTTGAATGTTAAACCATCCAACTTCCCTCCCCCTACCATAAGCGTTGAGTGCGTAATTTGTTTACTTATTGTTTATCATTCACATACGAGTTATTTGCAATCAAATGACACCCATGGTGCTAGTATTCTGTTTTTGAATGTTAACCTTCCCCCTTCCCACCCGCTCCCATAAGCTTTGTTTGCCTGAGTCGTTTATTTATTTTTTATTATTCACATACGTGTTATTTACAGTCGAATGACACCCATGGTGCTAGTATTCTGTTTTTGAATGTTTAACCTTCCCCCTTCCCTTCCCCTACCATAAGCGTTGAGTGCGTAATTTGTTTATTTATTGTTTATTGTTCACATGCGAGTTATTTGCAATCGAATGACACCCATGGTGCTAGTATTCTGTTTTTGAATGTTAAACCATCCAACTTCCCTCCCCCTACCATAAGCGTTGAGTGCGTAATTTGTTTACTTATTGTTTATCATTCACATACGAGTTATTTGCAATCAAATGACACCCATGGTGCTAGTATTCTGTTTTTGAATGTTAACCTTCCCCCTTCCCACCCGCTCCCATAAGCTTTGTTTGCCTGAGTCGTTTATTTATTTTTTATTATTCACATACGTGTTATTTACAGTCGAATGACACCCATGGTGCTAGTATTCTGTTTTTGAATGTTTAACCTTCCCCCTTCCCTTCCCCTACCATAAGCGTTGAGTGCGTAATTTGTTTATTTATTGTTAATTATTCATCTGCGAGTTATTTGTAATCGAATGACACCCATGGTGCTAGTATTCTGTTTTTAAATGTTTAACCTTCCCCCTTTCCTCCCCATACCATAAGTTTTGAGTGCGTAATTTGTTTATTTATTGTTTATTATTCACATACGAGTTATTTACAGTCGAATGACACCCATGGTGCTAGTATTCTGTTTTTGAATGTTTAACCTTCCAACTTCCCTCCCCCTACCATAAGCGTTGAGTGAGTAATTTGTTTATTTATTGTTTGTTATTCACAAACGAGTATTTGCAATCGAATGACACCCATGGTGCTAGTATTCTGTTTTTGAATGTTAACCTTCCCCCCCCCCCCCCCGTCCCATAAGCCTTGGTTGCGTAAGTCGTTTATTTATTGTTTGTTATTCATCTACGAGTTATTTGCAATCGAATGACACCCATTGTGCTAGTATTCTGTTTTTAAATGTTGAACCTTCCCCCTTTCCTCCCCATACCATAAGCTTTGAGTGCGTAATGTGTTTATTTATTGTTTATTATTCACCTGCGAGTTATTTGCAATCGAATGACACCCATGCTGCTAGTATTCTGTTTTTGAATGTTAACCTTCCCCCTTCCCTCCCCCTACCATAAGCCTTGGTTGCGTAAGTCGTTTATTTATTGTTTGTTATTCATCTACGAGTTACTTGCAATCGAATGACACCCATGGTGCTAGTATGCTGTTTTTAAATGTTAACCTTCCCCCGTCCCTCCCCCTACCATAAGCCATTAGTGCATGATTTGTTTATTATTCACCTACGAGTTATTTGCAATCGAATGACACCCATGGTGCTAATATTATGTTTTCAGATGTTTAACCTTCCCCCTCTCCCCCCCTACCTTAAGCGTCGAGTGCGTAATTTGTTTATTTATTGTTTATTATTTACCTACGAGTTATTTGCAATCGAAATACACCCATGGTGACAGTATTACGTTTCTAAATGTTTGACCTTCCCCCTTCCCTCCCCCTCCCTTAAGCCTTGAGTGCGTAATTTGTTTATTGATTGTTTATTATTCATCTGCGAGTTATTTGCAATCGAATGACATCGATGGTGCTCGTATTCCGTTTTTAAATGTTTAACCTTCCCCCTTCCCTCCCCCTACCATATACGTAGAGTGCGTAATTTGTTTATTTATTGTTAATTATTTATGTACGAGCTATTTGCAATCGAATGACACCCATGGTGCTAGTATTCTGTTTTGAAATGTTTAACCTTCCCCCTTCCCTCCCCCTACCATAAGCGTTGAGTGCGTAATTTGTTTTTTTATTGTTAATTATTCATCTACGAGTTATTTGCAATCGATTGACACCCATGGTGCCAGTATTACTTTCTTTAATGTTTAACCTTCCCCTTCTTCTCCCCCTACTCCCGTGAGTTTAATTTGTTTATTTATTATTCATGTACGAGTTATTTGTAATGGAAGGATATCCATGATGCCATTATTTCATTTTGTCATACTATTCCATCTTCCTTCTATCTTCCCCATACCCATTCCTCCTTAAACGTTAATGGTTTATTGTTACGTGTCATTGTTGCCAACATTCCGCTTATATTACTTCCGCTCTTCCCCGTCTTCATAAGGTGAATTGGAAATTTCGGTGAATACTGCATTCGATCAATTGTGGGTCGGTGAATTTACCTTTCGGTGAATTGTGATTCGGTGAATTGTGGTTTCGGTGAATTTTCCGTCGGTGAATTGTGGTCGGTGAATTTTCCTTCGGTGTATTGTGGTCGGTGAATTGTCCGTAAGCCCAGTGGCAGACACAGAGAATGCAAGAGCCTAAGGCGAATGTTATTTACAAGGCCAACAGCTTACGTCTGACCATGTGTGCCATTAGGTGTTCTGCTCATAGCCCTAGGTGCTTGCCTAGGTCGCCTAGCCCTGTAACTGACCCTAAATGTACGTATATATATTTGTTATTAGTTTGTATTATAGTTTTTGTTCTTGTGATTTGGTATATTTTGTAATTATCTTTCTGTCTTTCCAGGTGTGCTTCCTCAGTTGAACTTCGTTTTTCAATATTTATCTGAATGCCTTTAGCCAGCAAAGGCATAAATAGAATAGATAACATTAGTCTGGAGGAGGCTTGAATGCACGGCATTTCTGCTAAGTTTTTTAAATGTATATGTATCTACTTTAATTGCATTAATTTATATTATATGCGCTTAGTTTTCACTATAGTTTTTAATGTTCTGAATAGATATTTTTAGTAATCATCTTTCTTTCTTTTCAGGAGCTGGGCAAATGGGATATTGTTCAACTTTATTTGCACTTATTTATTTTATGTTATTGTTCATCATTGAATTGGTTTTTTAAGTAATTCTCTTCCTTTATTTTCAGCTGCTGGTTAATTGTGTATCTTAGTTTGGTTAGCTACCTTCTATTTTCCTTCGCAGGTTTTTTAACCCCCCTTCCTTTGTGGGTTTTTCCTGCAACTGTGGGTTTTTCTAGAGAATCCTTAAGGTTCTATAGCTTTTTCCCACACACAATCTTTATTAAATAAACTGTTTTAATACAAACATAAAATGCCATTGTGTTCTTATTTCATATTCCCGTTTTACTATACTATAAAATATCTCATTGGATTACCAAAACAAATATGACGTTCCTATTTAATGTGACAATATAACTGCATAGCATTTCGAAATGTCAAATTTCTGACAAAATACCTTATGGACATGTTACGAAATTTAAATAATCGTCAGCTTAAGAAAAAAATGCATCAATATATTACATGACGGTGTAATACTTATTTCGTCTCGAATGTTTGCCTGTATTTTGTAATAATATTGTCATTTCGTATTATAATAAAATACTGAATGTCGCATATATTTACCATAAGTAAAATTAGATATACTGATTATATTTTTGGATATTGCTATGTACACGTCGAACCGAACCGAAGTAAAAGGCACTCGATTTCCAGATACCATGGATAATGAAAAAGTCCAAATTTTACCTCCACCTATCTATCCTCTATACAGTGAATTCCATAGTCGACCAAAGTCACAATAAATTTATCGAATATGGATTAAGCGAAATACTGAACATCAGAACAACCATTCCGTCCTGTAATTATACCCTAAACGAGGTTTTTTCAGGCGGAATTCCAATCAATTGATCCGCTACGTAATTCATGTAACATACTCGGTACTTCGTAAAAACAAATAGTTTATATTCATAGATTGATTTACAAACCTAAATTACCAATGCCATCTTACGTAACAAACTATTATCGCAAATAGAAACACGAAAATTACATTGTATCATACCTACGCCCCACAACTTCAGCAAACCTACCGCTCGCAGCGCTGCGTGTGGCGACTTTGGCAACTAAAACTTGAGCGACCAAACTGGCAACAGTTACGGACCCGGAGTGGAGTCTCCTCTATGTAGGCTCCATGCATTTTTCCTAGGATGCGGGGAGAAATCATGTGAAAAGAAAAGGGGGGCGGGCACGCATACGAAACCACTGGGACACTTCACCTCTACGTCGCATGTTGGCGTGGCAGTCGCATGCCGCCAAGTTTGAAATGGTCGAAGCAACATATGTTCCAAACAGTCAGTATGATTCCCACGAGCCGTTTTCTAAAACCAAGTCATTAAACGTCAATTTTAAAGGCTTCGGTGCATCTATCCATGAGAATATTAAGTAAGACGTTAATGCGTAATTATATTAATGGTAAAACTTTACAATACAATATATAAAATAGTAAATGTTAATGTAAGCATCGCTTGCGTAATTAAGGAATGGGGAACGTTTGCGCCGAGCAATAAAAATCGTTTGCTACTTAAAAGAAAACTTTCCCGAGCGAAGCCGAGCGTTTCAGCTAGTGAAAAATAAGCTGCACTCATCCATATGTTATTCAAATGGAGTAAAAGGAAAAATGAAATATTTTAAAAATTAGAAAGGTTAATCAAATCGGTTTAAAAACCTGACTACACCACTTAGCTCTTTATTCCGGTAAATGACACCTTCCTCCTGTTTCTACGTACTGTAGTTTCTAAGTTATAAAAAACATACATGCAAACACTTTTCTTTATAGATATCCATAGATTTATGTTAAATACGTCGCTAATTGATACCATTGTTTTCGCTGTTATGACAAAATTTTCTAATTGCTGATAGCGTTGCGTGCGCTGCCAAGGGTCATTTTAATTGCGCATCGAAATTTTGTTATACATAGAAAAAGTTAACAATTTTCTTTGCTTATTGTTTTTAAAAAAATAAAGTTCTGTACGGAGAAATTCATGTGTTGGCCACATCAGATTTTTTATGCATGTACTTTGTAAGCACGTCAAATATTTTTTTAGAAAGTACGGGGCTCTGCAGTAGCACCGATGGCACCGTGTGATTTTTATGGAATCATCTTATTGCATTTAAATTTTCACATTTTAACCACGTAACTTTGGTGTTACGTTAAAACTGAAATAAACCGTAAACTTGGTGAAGAAAAACGACTCCTATTCTAAAAATGACGATGCTGAAATAATGAGAAATTCTCTGTTATTGTCGAGAATATTTAGTTTTAAATTTAAATTTTTGAGGGGATAAACGTAATTTAAGATACCTTCTGCGTCTCAGAAATTCGATCAAATCTCATTAATCAAAATTCAAATTCCCTCTTTTTAGGAATTCCCGGAAGATGGCTACTAAGCGCATTTCGATGTTCTTTATTATTGACAAACCCGCATGGTATGTGTTATTCTAGTTTAACTTTGTGTTTTTATACTTATTAAAGTTATTTTGTCATTTTAGTCTATACTGTCTGTTATTACTTGAGAATATAATTTGTAATGTTCGGAGACAGCGACTCGGATGGATGGGATGAAATAGAAGAGAAGGAAAATGTTATTCCATGTATTTTTTGTCGTGAGCAGCTTTCAACCCTAGACAATGCATTAGCGCATTGTAAAACCGACCATCAGCTTAATTTATCCATACTTAAATACAAATTTAAAATGGACTGTTATTCCTATATCAAATTGGTTAATTTTATTCGGGCAGAGAAGATCGATGCACAAGCAATCATGAATTCTTCGCAATCGCTTTGGGAAGATGATAAGTATATGAAGCCTGTTGTTCCTGGTGATCCATGGCTTATGCTTGGTAAATTTTCCAATTTTTGCTTATAATTTAAATGAAATGTTGTTTGCCGGAATGTTTTTTATGGAGTTCTTACTCTGCATGAATAACTCGATATTAATTATTTCGACTCGTGCTCTAGATTTTTAAACGCTCTATTGCGCTTCTAGGAAAATGAATAAGGTATCAAGTTTTTTTAGATTTTAAAACTTCTCTTACTATATTTCAAAATTTTCAGATTTTGATGAGCTGCCAGAAGAGAATACCGGAGACGTACATTCTGTGCCTATGAATAAAGAAGATACACTTACTGCACAAATTGAAGAACTGAAGAAAGAATTGGAAGCCACAAAGCAAGGGAACTTAGTTGTCATGGGTGCCGTTCGCCAAATGCAACAAGTGATGCAGGAATTAGTGAAAGGAGGTTGTGAGGTAGGGAAGAATTCTAAACATAAAAAGCTTCATCATGGATCTGATGAATGTGATGATGATGAAGATGATAGCTACTTTGGCACATATGCTCACTTTGGAATCCACCATGAGATGCTTAGTGTGAGTTTAAATATATCTACCCTCTTTTTCGCAGCCATTCAAAAATGTTTTATACCTAAGTAAATTTTGCACTCAATTTTAATTATATCAATTTACTCATGAAATTCCAACCACCTAATTAATGCTTCCTTCAGGAAAAGTTGAACTTCTTTTATATAATTATATTGTTTATTTCTGCTGTAAACCCAGGTGTTCCTTTTCTTTGGAAGGATAAGTATATATGTTGCTTCAAATTGAACGTTATCATTTTATTCATAGTTATTTCTGTAACTGAGCAAGAAAAAAGTATTTTAGCTTTGACTGAATCAATAGAACCTCTTACCTCTTTTTTTATTACTTGCAGTCAACGAGGCTATGTGTCTCTTTGCTAGTCCCCATTAATTTCGTATTTTTTTATTGTTCCCCTTAATTTCTTTACTCTTTTTGGTTCATAATGGTTATAATTAGTGCTTGTTTGTTTAATTGTGGTGAAACTTTGAATCCAGACAAGGATATTAAGTGTGATTCATGTAAACGTCTTTGTCATGCTACCTGTGCGGGTATCTCCAGACAAGAGGAATTGCAGCTAAAAGCTCCTGCTAGAAAAATTTCTTATTTTTGTGATAATTGCAGCACTTCGACACTTTCATATGAGGTGTCAGAGTTAAAAAAGTTAATTATAGACTTGAGAAACAACAATCGTCATGATTCTTTTGCTGATCCAGTTGAACAAGCTAACTTCATGGAAGATGTCATTATGGAAGTTAATGATCGCAGAAGGAGAGCTAATAACATCATCTTGTATAATGTTCCGGAATCATCTTCTTCTGAGACCCCTGCTAGAATAACTCATGACATTTCTGAAGTTAATAATCTCTTTAAGCAGGTATCTTCTGATGTACCCTTATCGCCTGTTCATGTTATGAGACTCGGTAAGGTTAACAATTCTTCTTCTAATTTAAATGATAAGCATAGGCCTATGAAGGTGGTTTTGGGAACTGAACATGATGCTGTTTCCATATCCAAGAAAATCAATTTAGCTTTTAAGTCTGGCTCGACTGCTACATCTGTGTCTAGAGATCGCACTCCTTCCTAGACGATTTATCTTAGTAATCTTAGAAATCAGTTAAAGAGAAGAGTTGAAGGTGGTGAAAGTGGACATGATAAAGTACTTGAATGGTACACCAAAAATCATCAATAGCAGGGCTCAAAAAAACACTTAGGATCTGTGTTGGTTATTTATTATCAAAATGTGAGAGGATTGCGCACCAAATTTGACCATCTCAGATCATCACTGCCTCTCTTGGACTACGTAGAGGTATTTTTGTTAATTGAGACTGGTCTATCATCAGAACATTTTACTGAAGAGCTTGGTTTCTCTAACTACAACGTCTTTCGCTGTGATAGATCTGATATGACTAGTAGTAAATCTTTTGGTGGGGAGTTCTTATAGCAATTAATAAAAAGTATCCTGCTTTTGAAATTACGACAACCGCAAATAACATTGAACATGTATTTGTTCATGTTTCCCTCAAAAATAGTAAAATCATAATTGGATGTACCTACCTACCCCCCAATCTGATTTCAATCACTATACTGATCACTGTGATCAGGTTGAGTTAATATCACTTCAATACCCAGACATAAACATTCTCCTTGTGGGTGATTATAATCTTCCATTCCTTACTTGGTCTGATGAAGGTATTATATCTTCCAGTACTGATACACTTTCTGCTGTAGAACGAGTCATTGTAGACATGGCCAGCTTTGTTGGACTCAATCAAAAGAATTCTGTCCCCAATGCCCAAGGAAGAACATTGGACTTGATTTTCTCCAATAATGACTTAACTTCTGTCAGTTATTCAATGGATTCAGTGGTACCTATGGATACTCAGTTCCACCCACCGCTTCTTGTAAATTTTCACCTACCTGCCGAGAATTCTTACCTGAGCTCGAGGATAGAATATCGTGACTTTTCCAATGGTGATTATGTGAATATGTCAAATTATTTGAATAGTTATAATTGGTGCTCTTTACCTACCTGTGGTATTAATGTAGCTATTAGTCAATTTTATGCTGTGATTGAGTAAGCTATTAAGCGTTTTGTCCCTATTAAAGTTTACCATAAGAGTAAGTTCCCTCATTGGTTTACAAGTGAGTTAAAAGTATTAGTTAGAAAGAAAAGAATTTTATATTGCAAGTTTAAAATTTCTGGGTCACTTGACGATTATCTTAATTTTTCACTGATTCGTAAAAAATGCAAATCACTTTCTAGTGAATGCTATAGAAATTATATTAGTGTAGTTGAAAATGGTATTTCTATGAAGAATATTAAACAGTTTTGGAACTATGTCAGTTCACTTAATAATAATAAAGGAATTCCTAGTTTTATGAAACTTGATAATGTAAGTTGGTATTGCTAATCTTTTTTCCAAACACTTTTCTAGTATGTATGAACCTGCTGATAATGTATGTTTTCAGAACTTTAGTTACCAGAATGCTATTACTATTTCTAATATCAAAATCTGTGTGGATGACATATCCACTAAGCTTGAAAACATTGATTTAAATAAGAATCCAGGACCTGACTCTATTCACCTACTTATATTAAGGAGTTGCTCTTCTTCATTAACTCTTCCCTTATTCATCTTGTTCAACATGTCTTTAACCAAAGGAATTTTTCCTTCTGCTTGGAAGGTTGGATATATTACTCCTGTTTTCAAATCTGGCAATGTTAATGATATTAAAAATTATCGTCCTGTTTGCATCCAGTCTGTCATCCCTAAACTTTTCAAAAGTATTATTCATGATAAATTGGTTCCACAATTTTGTCATATTATATCTCCTTATCAACATGGTTTTGTCTCTGGCCATTCTACTTTTACTAATTTGCTTATATTAGAGCAACATATAATTCAGGCTTTTGAATCAAAATTCCAACTAGATTGTGTATATACAGACCTAAGCAACGCCTTCGATAAACTCAGTCATTCTATCCTTTTGTCTAAACTTGAAGCCCTTGGTATCCATGGTCGTTTTTTAGCCTGGTTGGGCAGTTTCTTATCCAATAGACTTTTACAAGTTAAAGCAAATGGGTTACTTTCCAGCGGCATAAAGGCTACATCTGGGGTGCCCCAAGGATCCCATTTAGGACCTCTAATGTTTTTATTATTTATTAATGATGTAGAGGAAATCTTTGAGGGTGTCCATTATTTGTTATTTGCTGATGACATTAAAATTTATAAAACTGTAAAATCTGTTAACGACTCCATAACTTTGCAGGAGAATTTAGACATTCTTTGATTATTGTACCAGTAACCGCCTGTCTCTCAATATTGATAAATGTATTTATATGGTATTTCACAGAGTCTGTAATATTGTTGATTTCAATTATAGTATAAACAGGATATCTTGACCTCGTGTTTTTACCTTTAAGGATCTTGGAGTAGTTTTTGACCCTAAGATAACTTTTATTCCACACGTTGAAATGATCACATCCAAGGCTCTTACAAAGAGAGTGTCAGGTTAACGGGAAAGGGATTTGTCTGAAAATTTGCGAGCTGGTAGAGCTAGACTTGGGAATCATGATTTACCCCCCTTTTGGGCGTAGACGGTCAATAGTTTAAACAATAAATGGATTTGTTTATTTAAACACCGTTTAAGTACCTTGTTTGTTTCGCTTGCTCGATAAGCACGTTTGGCCGTGAGGTTATAATTGGCACTACGAAGTCAGAGGTCCCTGGTTCGAATCCTGGTGACTTCTTTTTTTGCGTTTATGTTATATTTATTTTTAAATATTGTTTTCAATTTGTATTTTTTCATATATTCTTTGTTTTTTTTACTTTTAACGTTTGTGTTATTTTTTCATTTTTTTTCGTATATTCTTTATTAGAGTTACTATAATGTTTTAAAAGTTTTTCTCATTTTTTAAAATGCCTTTCTCGTCTTCTATTACTTTCTTAAAAGGGATTTCACAATGAACCCTCACAGTTTCCTGGATGATACATATCGTAGAAGCAGCGGAAGCAATAATATTTTCGACACCGCACACATTTGGAGAAACAATGTTCGCCACAGTGACATTCTTGGATTCGGCTTCTCGGCTCATTGTCATACATTGAAATCCTGATAGAGATAAAATACAAAAATATCTAATGGCAATGCTATTACTTGAGCTCGTTCGCTTTTAAGAAAGTAATAGAAGACGAGAAAGGCATTTTAAAAAATGAGAAAAACTTTTAAAACATTATAGTAACTCTAATAAAGAATATACGAAAAAATTGAAAAAAATAACACAAGCATTAAAAGTAAAAAAAACAAAGAATATATGAAAAAATACAAATTGAAAACAATATTTAAAAATGAATATAACATAAACGCAAAAAAAAGAAGTCACCAGGATTCGAACCAGGGGCCTCTGACTTTGTAGTGCCAATTATAACCTCACGGCCAAACGTGCTTATCGAGCAAGCGAAACTAACAAGGTACTTAAACGGTGTCTAAATAAACATATCCATTTATTGTTTAAACTATTGACCGTCTATGCCCAAAAGGGAGGTAAATCATGATTTCCAAGTCTAGCTATACCAGCTCGCAAATTTTCAGACAAATCCCTTTCCCGTTAACCTGACACTCCCCTTGTTAGAATGCTTGGTTTCATTCTTAGAACCTGTAAAAATTTTGAATCATTGGAATGTTTTATTTACCTATACTGTTCACTTGTTCGTTCACGTCTTGAATATTGTTCTGTTGTATGGCATCCCTATTACAAAGTACATTTTGATACAATTGTAAGGGTTGAACATAAATTTCTCAGATTTATACATTTTAAACTTGGAATACCAATCGAACATATTAATTATAACCATTTATTATCTACAATTAATCTTATCCCCGTAGAGGATAGATTCGTAATTCATGATCTAATTCTCCTGTTTAAATTTATCCATAATTTCATTGACTGTTCCGAATTATTATCAAAAATTTCTTTTCATGTTCCATCACAGCCTACTAGACTAACTTTGCCATTTGAAACCTCATTTCATTATACTAATTATTCATTCCATTCTTCTATTGATCGCTTGTTGAGGACAGGCAATAAATATTCATCTAAGTTTGTCATTTATAATTGTAATCTTGGGACAATTACCGTATTTAATTGATTATAAGCCGACCTTACTTTTCACTAGGGCATGCTAGGAAAATTCCATGTTGGGTGTAGAGACGTCCTAGTTTTCCGGGATTTGTTGCGAAAAAATACCGAAAAGTATGAATGCCCTGGTTTTTTCAGTTCGTAATTAAATAAAAAAGGTATCAACTAAAATTAGGACAACACAAATTACATACATTATATTCAAGCATTCAATACAATTTTTTCTAAATGTAATCTGTCCCGGTTATGTCCCAGATGTTTAATCACGCAACAAAAATATCCTGGTTTCTCTCTTTGTCTTCTCCAACGTCTCACACTCATCAATCCTGTGCACCATTGTGCAACAAGGGTTGATGTTTCTTCCGCATATACTATCACTTTTCCCGTAAAGTCTACAGAATAATGTGTTCGTCCCATTATGAGATTATTAAGAAAAACTGAAAAACGCCAAAGTAAATGACAAAAATTTATGCTTGCAAAGATACGAGGAAATTGATTGACTCGGTGAATCCTAAGATTATGCACACGCACATACTAGAGATGGCTCAGGAGTGAAGTTATTGAAACATTTATTTCAATTTTTAATACTCGATTCTAAGCCGAGTGACAATTATTAAGGCGGTAAAAAAGTAAAAAAAAAAGGTCGGCTTACAATCGATTAAATACGGTAAATTTCTGACATTATAATGAATGATGGGATTACAGATATATAATATACCCCTATGTGCATATGTATACACTTAATTTTTACTTATTCTTTTATATTCAATATATATTTATGTAGGTACTTGTTTATGTATGACTATACGATGTATGTAACCTCTTTTGTATAAATTTGGGCTTTATACCCGTAAATAAATATCTTATCTTTGTTAATGCAAAAACCTTTTTAAATACTGATAGTATATTTTAAACTATGTTAAAATTATAGTAATTCCTGATTTAATTCATAATCAATCCTATTTATTGTTTCATGCACTGTAAGCCAGTTAGGGAAACGAATTTTACTGTGGCTAGCTTTATTGTTTCCTTCTGCTATGAGATTATCAATGAGAAATGATGTTTCAATATTATTAGCAACATTTCTGAAGGAAACATATTTAAGTGTATGATTCTGTAATTATTTTAGGACAAAACAAGAACAGAAGCATACAAATCATCATTTGAGAGAAACACAGATATTATAAGGGGAAAAGTAGTTCTTGATGTAGGATGTGGAACAGGAATACTCTCCTTGTTTGCATCCAAAGCTGGAGCAAAACAAGTTTTTGCTATAGAGAAATCTGAAATTGCTTACTCAGCAATGGACATAGTAAGGTAAGACAATTGCAACAGAAAAATGGACCATTTAAAATTGAATAAATTAATAGTTATAATAATTGGATTTTTTAAATAAAATTAATTTTCTTATTGAAAGCAAAAGAAAATTATGTGACAATATCTTGAAATATTTCAAATATTGTTCCTCAAAAAGGATATTTGAAATTAACTACAGGTGACTCCCGAGATTCGACAGGGATGCGTTCCTGAAAACGTGGTCGAATCTCGAACAGTCGAATGTCGGATTAGCACAAATTCAAACAATTAGAGCAGAAATAACGATGTCTAGACTGAAACTAAACCTCTCGTGGTCGGGTGGGCCAAAAATTACTTCGTGTAAACTAGTTTCTAATTCGACCGATCGATCAGCTGGGTCGATTCGACCGGTCGAATTCTCGAGTTGGTCGAATCTCGAACGGTCGAATCTCGGCAGTCGCCTGTATACATGTACTGAAGCATTTAAAAAATTTGTAACAGTTCCTTACATGTGTTATAAATCTATTTCCAGAGAAAATGGGTATGATGACAAAATAAAAGTGAAGAGAGGACGATTAGAAGACTGCAAAGAACTACCAAAGGTGGACATAATCGTTTCAGAATGGATGGGTTACTTCCTTCTGTTTGAGGGAATGTTAGATTCTGTCCTAATGGCTCGAGATCAACACCTCAAAGAAGGTGGTTTAATGTTCCCTAACCGCTGCTCTCTTCACCTCGTTGGTGTCCACGACGAAGGTTAGTGGTACTTGTATAAAAACAATTAATTGGCATTTGAGAGGCAAAACTTTTTCTTAAAAGTAAGAATTTTCTGCAGTGTTTTTGTCCATCGTACTCCCTCCAGAGATTAATCGATCTTCTCTCATGGTTCCTTTTCACTGATAACAATCAATTTATCTGTTTCAGGTTATTTTTTAGACAAATACAATGTTATTTTTATTGCTTTTTGATCATTTGAAAGGAATTCATAATTACTTACTAATTTATTTTTAAAAGAATTTTTGTTAATGACATTACTGAGAATAATGTTTAAGAAAGTATAATAGAAATTAATTGAAATGAATCAAAAAATTTTCAAAATTATCTGCCTAGAGCAGGGTTTCACAAAGTGGGGTACTTTTAAAGATGTAGGGAGTACTTGCGATAATGTATCTAATGGCTGATATTATGACACTCCAAATCAGCTTTTTTCCCTCTGATGTTATTATAGAATATATTTTATAATAAATTTCTTCATTATGTGTGCACATAAACAAAACAGTATATTTTTCCTCTAAAAACATTGAATGTGCATACATAGCAGTAAACTGTAGCCTTATCGCTGAGGGTAGGGGCTTAAGTATTTTGTTTGCTTCCGTTGACCAAGGGACAAGATGCGTTACGGATTAAGTCATAAAACCAGGTTAAACCAAATGGGTGAATCTGAAATATGCACAAGTCTCTATTCCTCACTTTGAATTTGTCAGATATAAAGGAACATTTGGAAGAACTCACAGAACAATTACGATAATATTTTCCAGAAATGGACTGTTCTAATACAGGCAGTCCTCAACTTCCGTACATTCGACATCCGTACAATTCGCTCTTTCGTACATTATAAATTCTCGCCTCTAAACCGCCTTTCGTACTCCGAATTCGGACTTTCGTATATGGGCTGGCAAACAAACATTTAGAGCTATCACATAATAGCGCTCTCTGTCAGCCAAGCCAACACTTTTAATAAATTACCAAATTAAAGTATGCTATGCAATGATATACGTATTATATGTAATGTAAGATTTGTGTGTAATGTTTTTTAATATTGTACTGAAATTTGACAAGAGTAATACCACTGTAAAGTCGGTTAATAATCAATAAGTTATTATTATTATTCAGTCTTGGCAACGTTACCATCTTTGTTTGTACGTATAGCCATGTTTCTTTGTTTGTGCATTTTACACCTGTTATTTTATAAACATGAGTGAGAAACAGAAAACTAAAAGTGCAATGAAACTTAGGACTCATAAACTGAACAAGATTGAGACAAAGATGGAAATAATTAGGCTTGCCGAAAGCGGCGAATCTTTAGCTTCAATCGGACGCTCATTGGACTTAAGCCGGTCGAGTATGTGTTCAGTTGTGAAAGAGAAGAACAAATATAATAATGCAATACATACTGTGGCATTCTGAATAAATGCCACATTTTTTTAAAGAGCAAGGAACTGATCTACACACGTTTCGATGATGTTGGCAATATCCCGTTAGCAGACCGCGAAACAATTTGAGACAATAACTGTGCAGTTGCTTGGCTTTCTCGTGAATGACAAATGAACTCAGTGAGATTTACGTGCGAGTTTGGGTCTCAATTCACAGGTTTAAAACCTTCTCTGTCTTCTCTACATATGGATTCCTAGGTACAAAAGACACTTTTGTACTCGTTGAAGTACCACTTGCAACACTAGCTCTAATCGCTTCTTCACTTTCCTTATCGATTTTATTGTGGATTCGGTCACACCAAGTAATTTACCAACTGATGAAGCAGTTCATTATGCGCAAGCCTATCTAAAACTTCAATTTTCTTCTCCAAACTCATCACTTTTTTCGCCCTTTTTACAGACTTTTCTTTCATTTCAATCATCACTCTCTTTGGGGCCATGATTAGGCAATATTACAAAAAACTATGAAAACAGCAATATGCTTTAATGAAAAAAACTCGAACTTTCATACATTATACATTGGCAACCCTAAGCCACCTTCCGTACGCCGAATTTGGACTTTCGTGCGTCAGTGCCAGCCACCAGGCCACTAGTTTCTGCTGCGTCGCCATCTTTGTCTGTACAGCAGTGTTTATTTGTGCAATTATTTAAATACTTTATTGCATTTGGCCCTATCTCTCTATATTATAAAATCGACAATTGTGTCTAAAAGGCTACTGCTCAAAAAACTAAACATTTATACCATAATTAAAGATTTTATAATATTTTTTGTCTCTCTGGGAACGGAACCCTCCCTATAACATGTAAATCTATGTTTGGCTTTCGTACATTCAACTTCCATACACGTTTTCAGGACCGCATTATGTACAGATGTCGAGGACTGCCTGTACTTGGATGCGCAATCCCTTTGATGTGCATTTTTCGATTCCACATCTAACAGGAAAAGAACAAGAAAGCCTCATGGATATTTCTACTGACGATTACTTGAAAATTAAATTCTTGAAAGTATCTTTGATTGCTTTCTGGGCAAAATTATTAAACTAGTATGGGGAATGGACTAATAGAAAAGAGCAATAAAAATATATATTCATTCCTTTCCCCACAATGTGCATGTTCAAATCTGGATTTTCGCCCCGAGTTTGATTAAGACAAAAAGTCATCGGAAATTGTATGTTGAGCCTGATTTACGATTGAAGCTTTCTTCAATCGAGCCATTGATTGATTCTTTATGTCATGGATAGCAACCACATTCCTCTCAATAAGTATTATTTATTGTATGTAAATCTCATTTGTTTTTAAATAAGTCTATTTTGTGTAATACTTGTTGCATTCAGTTGATTGATTGATTTCTAAGGGATATGCGGTCAAAAAGGTTTGAGAAACCCTGCCCTAAAGCATTTTAAAAATTGAATTATTTTTTTATATTTGAAGTAAAAACAACATCAGGAAAGTCGTTAACATTATGAAAAGACATGATTTATCCTCATTACCTTGGAATATTCAGAAATAATCATCTGCATTCATTGAATGTAACTATGAGTTTGTCATGCTCTCTGTCTTTCTTACAATTCTTCCCTAATTTATATTATGATCCTGTTACTGTTCTCTTCCCCCTTCTTCCTCCAACCTATTTCCTCCCAACCATTTGTTTTTTTAAAATTTCTTGTACATTAATTTTCATTTTATAAAAAAAGAATTGCCTCAAGTAATTGCTGAAAACTGAAGATATCGTTTTTACTGCCATGGAACAATTTAATGCTTATCATTATAAATCCCTCATCAAAATTAGTTGCTCTTAGTTAACATCTAAAATCAATAATATTAATATAACATTATCACTTTTTATGGGAACACCTTCATGAGTTTTTACTTGAAAGTTCTTCTGGCACAAGTGCATAGTTACCTATTATCTCATTAGGTCACTTTTTATACCCATTCAGATCGCCACAAGGAGCTGGTAGGCTTTTGGTCAGACGTGTATGGTTTCAGGATGTCATGCTTAAGAAGGGAGTGTACGAGAGAGGCAATGGTGGAGCTTGTGAGAGCATCATCTGTTTTCACCACAACAGCAACTCTGCTTTCGCTTGACATAAGCAGCTGCTCACCAGCTGATGTTTGGTTCTCCAGTCCCTTTGAGCTGGTAGCAGAGCGAGATGGATGCTTGACTGCATTGGTGGGGTACTTCGACGCTCACTTTGACTTCCCATCACCTGTGTTGCTATCTACATCTCCCCTTGCCCCTGCAACTCACTGGAAACAAACAGTATTCCTGTTGGAAGAGCCTATTCAACTTGTTGCAGGTATATTACATAAAGGTTTATTGGAGTGTGATTTAGTTTTACTTTCTCCATATGCAGATTAGAGAAAGTATTGTTTTCACAAAAAAATCAAATTCAAAATTTAAACAGAAATACAGTGAAACCCAAATAATAAGTTCCCGCATAAGAAGTTTTCCCGTGTAAGAAGTTTGGATTTTTATTCCCGAATTCATGCCCATAAGACATATGGTAAAATTTCCCACGTAAGAGGTTTCCCGTTTAAAAGGTTTTTCCACATAAGAAGTCTGAAAAGATATCAATCAGAAATTTTTTTCCTGCTTAACAAGTTTTTTAACATATATAAATATGAAATTGTAACAAAGTGGGACTTGTGTACCCCACGCATCTTTTTTCTCAAAACACCTGTAAAAAAGGGGGTGCGGGTCTTACACGAGGATTTCTGAATTGGTTATATAAGTATTGATAGTAAATTCTCTGCAATATATTATATTCGCAAAAGATGTCGAATTCTACGAGATATACACGTATTTATGCGGCCAAGCAAACATTTAGGACATGCCCGGGCTGCAGGCAAAAACTTGCAAAAGCAGGCAGAAAGAATATGCAGACTAGGGTACTATCCTATGCTGCCACCTAGTGAGAGGTGATTTAGTTACTTTTATTTAACTTTTTTGTTCTGGGCAGCTGCATACAGTTTGAAGGTCTGTTATGTAGACTGCACGTTTTTTCTTTGTGGTTTTCATTTTGTTTTATTGAAAATGGCACTCAAGAAGAAGTGGAGTGAGGATTGTAAGTTAGAGTTTGTGCTTTCTATCCGAGAGGACAGTGATAGCGATATTCCTGAGGAAGAAATTAGGGAGGAAAGTGAAAACATTGGACCTTTACATTCATCTGATGAAGCTGAAGAGGAGGATGCAGAGCAAGCTCATTATGATAAAAGAAACAGATTGACCTAGTCCAGAAGAGGTTTGATAAGTGTAGATAATAAGGGTAGCAGGGAGAGAATCGGATTTGGCAACACTAAGGAGAGGGGTGAGGTAAGGTTGCCCACTCTCACCAGCGTTGTTTAACATTTATGCAGAGGAAATGATAATGGAGGCATGGGAAGGTGCAGAAATAGGGATAAAAGTGGGAGGGAGCCTGATTAAATCGGTTAGATATGTAGACGACAAAGCATTGGCGAGTAATTCTGAAAGGGGCCTTCAGATGCTAGTTAGTTCTTTAAATGAACTACCTGCTCCAGTCTTTCCCCATCCACAATAATATTGACCTGGATATCTCCATCCTTGGAAAATCTCATAACTTTCATCCCATAGCACCGTTACGCTGCTATGCTATCACTTTCCTCTTAAAGTTCACTGAATAATGTGTTTGTCCCATAATGGAGTTATTTAATAAAAACTGAAAAACTCCCTATAATAAATGACAGAAATTTGTACTTGCTAAGGCATGAGGAAGTGACAGTTCGCTCAGGAAATCCCAGTATGCTCATGCTAGACACACTGAAACAAGATAGATAGAGGAGGAAGGGGAGGGGGGTAGGAAAGGCAAATGTTTCGATTCACGAGTAAAATGAAACATTGTGTACATTCTTACGCATATGTGCGCTATCACTGCATTTTTTTACAACTTTGATGCGCCACGTATTATTTACATAATTTATATCTTCGTAGGTGTTCAGTCATTTTCATTCCTTTTTGCATACATTTAAAGTAGATAGTTTACTTCCACTTTAATACACTTATATCTCACGTTATAATGTAACTACAGACATAAATTCATTGACTACTTTTTTACACTGATTCTAAGCCGAGTGGTGATTTCTGAGATGGTAAAAAGGTAAAAATAAAAGGTCGGCTTACAATCAATTAAATACGGTATTAGGACCTCACCTGAATGATTTGAAGCATAGTATTTGTTGTAATTTCGAGTGATAAGATAGACAGGTAGACCTCGTCTTTTGTGTATTTCAATCTTTTGCGGTTCTGCAATTGCGACCAGTTTTGTCTTTCGCTGTCTCATGTTTCACTCTTTTGCAGAGAAAAATCACGGAAAAGGCTACGCCAAAATTTTTTATATGTGGAATGAATCGCCTTTTCCTCATCTTTTATCTCATAGTCAGGCCTGAAAAAATGTTGTTGCGATATTCTAATATGTAAAAATATATTACCTAAGTGCATCAATGTAATATATATGCATACGTAATTTTTAAAAATAGATACACGTGTCTTATATATACTTTTAAATATTTTTAGCATGCAATCCTCCCATACTTTTGTGCCCCTTCACATATGAAAAGTTGCAGAATATAAGCTGGTATCACCTTTCAGGAGCTTTCTTTCTTTTTGATGACAGGGAAGTCCCGAAGGGGAAAAACTCAACTCTCAACTCCTGATCCTTCCTATTCAGGATCATTGGGACATTTCCTCAGGTTTGACATAGTTCAAACGCTTAAGCTTTGCATTTTACGCATCATTTATTATTGGTGGAGTTTCGCGAAGGTTTTCAGGAATGTAACACCCTGAGAAAGACAGTCATGCCTCATTTAACGCATGGTTGTTTAGCGCAATTTTGATGTAGCACAATTAGAATCCCATGATATACATTTTTATTTATTTATTTAATAAAATACATACTGTATGTATGGTACGTACTTAAAAATTAAAATACTGTTCATGGTGTGCATTTTTGCCAGCTTTTGTTTGCTTAAAAAATAAAGGAAAGCTGTTTTCACGTGATCAGTTCCCAGTGAGATATTTGCTGTGTTTTATGTAATATACCGTATTCACCTGATTCTAAGACGACGTTTTTTTCCAAATTTTCAGCTGTAAATATCAAGAGTCGTCTTACATTCGAATACGAAGTATATTTAAGCATTTAATCAATGGTTTTTACAACAAATGGTATATTAGAGTAAACAATTTACAACAGCAAATTCAAGTACGTACATAAAGAAGTGAAATAAACAAATAGTAATAATAATAAGAAAAACATGACGGGAATAATAATTATTTAGACTAATAATCATCGTCGACGATCATAACACAGATGTCAAAACAAATGAGAGCGGAAATCATTGGGATTCCCCTTTCAAACGACGCGCCGCGATTCACTAAGCGTGACAGTAATTTTGAGTTGTGCATTCTTGATTTAAATGCACAACCCTTAAGTTAAAATGACAGATCATGTTGAAGTACGTGGCACAAGTGCAAAGGGAAAGTTAACAAAGGAATTAGACGGAGCTAAGATACAAATTTTAAGCTGATCGTGATAAATTACGCCGAAAAAACTAATAACTGTGATGCGAGTAGAAAGTTCGGTGTATCTGAGGCAAATGTGCGTCGATGGAAACTTTCAAAACAGGAACTAGAAAAAGCCAAAGCCACAAGGAAGTCGCTCAGTGGTTCAAAATTAGGCCGATTTCATGGCATTGAAGAAGTAGTCAAGTTTGTGCGCACCATGAGGAAGAACGGTATGCCTGTTTCGACTGAAAGTATTATACTTAAAGCTAATGAAATTACTAGAGGACTTAATATATCATTGCAAGAATTCAAGGCCAGCAGAAGTTGGTGCGTGAGAATGATGCGACGAAATAATTTTTTACGGCGACGAAGTAATTTTTCTTTACGGCGACGAACTTCGCTTTGTCAGAAATTGTCAGAAGACTATGTTGAAAAACTTCTCGCTTACCAGAAATACGTAATTGGACTTAGAAAAACCAATAATTACCTTTTGAGCAAAATAGGCCATCTAATTATACTGTGAACGAAAAAGGTGCGAAGTCCGTCCTAATTAAAACTACAGGCAACGAAAAAATGCGAGTCACGGTAATGTTGGCAGTTTTAGCAGATGGGACTAAATTACCACCATATGTGATTCTAAAGCGGAAAACAATGCCTAAGAAACATTTGCCAAGTGGAATAATAGGTGTCAAGAAAAGGGGTGGATGACTAAAGAACTAATGAGAGATTGGTTACATGTGGTGTGGAATAGACGGCCAGGAGCTTTACTGAAACAAAGAGCAATGCTTTCACTGGATGCATTCAAGGACACTTATCTCCTGAAATTAAAAACATAATGAGTGCGATGAATATTGATCTTATTGTAGTACCTGGAGGAATGACATCGCAACTTCAGGTTTTAGATGTTGCTGTCAATAAGTGTTTTAAAAATAATTTAAAGGTTTTGTATTCTGAGTGGTTACAGAGTGGAACTCACACTTTAACACCAAAAGGAAATCTTAAGAAACCTGAAGTTGCAATGCTCTGCCAATGGATCAAGCATCGTGGCAACAAATAAATGCAAAAGTAATAGTGAAAGGATTTAAGAAATGCTGCTTATCTAATGCCATGGATGGGAGTGAGGATGATGTTTTGTGGGAGACTGATGATGAAGTTGAGAGTGATAAAGATAGTGAGCATGAGGAAAATAGTGAAGGTTGCATAGACAGTGATGATGACTAACACAATAAAATGATTTTATGCAGCACTTGGATTGAAATGTTATTTTGTTGTCCTGAAATTAGTATATTCTTTCAATGTATTTACTTTATTTTTAATGTTATCTTAAAATGAATGCTACCATTTAATTTGTTTGAAAACCTGAATGGTTCTATTTGTGATGTGATATTATGATTTTAAAATGTTAAAAGACAATGACATTCAAGAAAAGTATAAGAGAAAATAAATATTTCACAAGATTTATAATTTTTGTAGTAATGAAGGTCAATTTGAGCTTTTTCTGTTTTGGAATCATCAAAATGGGGGGTCGTCTTAGATTCAGGGTCGTCTTGGATTCGGGTGAATACGGTATATGGCAAAATAATAATAGGGAGAAATAATTTCAGTAAATCATGGCAGAAAGGAGAAAACTGAGTAAAGGAAAAGCATACATCTTGAGGAAAAACTGAAAGTGATTCAGTGTTTTGAACAAGGTGAGCATCAGAGCAATATTGTACATAAGTTTAACTTCAAAACTTCTACAATTCATACAATTTTGTTAAATAAAGACAAAATAATAAGTTCCATAATAAGTTCCATTGAAGTTACTGCAAAGAAACTCACACGATCATGTAGTAATATGCTTGAAAAAATGGAAAAACTGCTAGTGTTATGGATTGATTCTAAGCACACACATGCCCCTTAGTCAAGCAATCATTTGCAGTAAAGCACTTTCCCTGTTTGAATGTGTAAAGCAAGAAGAGGGTGGAGATTCTTCAGAAACATTTCATGCCAGTTCTGGTTGGTTTCAAATTTTTAAACATTGCATAAATATACATAGCGTTCATTTGACAGGTGAATCAGGAAGTGCAGATAATGATGCAACTATAAAGTTTCATGACAAATTTCAAGCAATTATTGAAAATGTTGAATACATGCCAATGTATTTTTCAATGTGGATGAAACAGGACTATTTTAGAAGAGAATGCCATCACATCTTTCATTTCACTAGAAGAAAAACTCGCATCAGGATTCAAAGCATCAAAGGACAGGCTCACGGTGATGCTAGGTACAAACGCATCAGGTGATTGTAAACTGAAACCACTGCTCGTGTACCATTCACAAACCCCACGAGCTATGAATGAAAGGATTTTCTACATCACGTTTACCTGTTGTTTGGATATCTAATAAAAAGGCTTGGGTAGCACAGGAAATTTTTATGGATCGGTTCATGAATCACTTTTTTTCAAGTGTCTTGTCTTACTGTGAACTGAAAGGTTTAGAACCAAAAGCTTTATTGCTACTGAACAATGCCCCAGGCCACCCACAGACATTAAATAACCTCCGAACCTCCCTGCCAGTGGAAGTTATTTTCCTTCCCCTTAACACCACATCCCTCCTTCAGTCCATGGACCAGGGTGTTATTGCTATGTTTAAATCACGTTATCTAAAACAAACCTTTAAACAAATTTTTGAAAAAGTTGATGGGGATGACAGAGAATCAATAAGTTCATTTTGGAAGTCTTACAATATCATGTCAGCCATAGACAACATTAGAGAGGGTTGGGAAGAGGTAACAGTAAGTTGCTTGAATGGTGTTTGGCATCATGTTTGGCCTGAAGTTGTCAGTAATTTTGCAGGATTCAGTCAGGAGGAAATTGTCAGGTTACCAATGGTATTGCCATCCTGGCCAAAGAACTTGGAATGGAAGATATTGATTTGGAAAATGTTCAAGAGCTTCTGGATGAAGAACTGAAGGAACTTTCACAAAATCCTTAGCCTTCTGAAGAAGTCACACAAGTGAATGAACCTGAAAAAATTCTCACGAGAAAAAATTTGGCTGAGTGTATGGACCAAATAACAGTAGTGCTGGACAAGCTTAGTGGAAATGATCCTAATTTTGAGCACAGCAGCAACATGAGGCGCAGTGTTTTAGCAAGTCTGACCTGCCTCAAGGAACTTCTTCTTCAGATAGACCGCAAAAACCGCCAGTCGACTCTTGAAGATTTTTTCAAGAAGAAGGCGAAAGATTACGATGAGTCATAACCCATCTAGGTATCCAGATTATACTGATTATATTAAACCCAACTTTGGCCCCCAGCTCACTCTCTGAAAATTATTATCATGTTACTTTACAATTCTTTTGCTGTGCAATAAAATTCTGCAAAATTATTATTTTTCTTTACTAAGCACATTATTTTATCATTCTAGACATTATTTGTAACATTCCTAGCATTAATGTATGTTTCTTTAATCTCTCTAGATGTCATCCTCTCTGAAACTAAGGATTATTAAATTTAGTAAATAATAGTAATTACAGTAAAGCCTCATAAACCCGCATTCAAAAACCCAGCATTCTCAAAAACTCAGCACTTTTTTGAAAGTTAAATGTAGAAAATCCTAATACTTTAGAAATTACTTTAAATGATGTACACTTATCTATTTTCATTGTTTCGTTTACCTCATTAGAACCAAATGTTTAGATTCGTGGCAATAGCATTTTTTTTCGTTAATGTAAGTAGTACTTTTGTTAAATTTTATTTTGACATTGCTTCAAAAGAAGAAAACCCATAAGTGGTGTTACGAAACGTAAACAAAAAAATCTCATGATTGAAAAAAAGTGGAATTACTAAGAAAACTTAATAAAGGTACTTTGGTGAAGAGACTCTGGTAGTTCCACTGTGTGTGACTTAAAGAAGAAAAACGTGGAAATATTGAAATTTTATGCAGAGAGTGATATACCTAAAGCTATGTGTAGCTATAAAACACTACACGTCCCGGTTAAATATTGTTGATAGGGTATTGTTTGAGTGGTTTTGTCAGCGAAGAAGTGAAGGTGTACCTATTTCAGGCCTAATGCTGATACAGCAAGTGAAAAATTTTCACAATAGCAAAAAGAGTGGTGGAAAATGACATTGAAAACTGGGTTGATATCGATGATGATGTGCCTGTCGTACTTCAGCTAACTGATGTGAAATAGTGGACATGGTTGTGAAACCTGAGCATGACAAAGATGAAGAAAATGAAAGTGATGATGATCAAGAGATAGTTAAGGGCAAACCTTCAATAGATCACTGTATACAGTTGGTCACATATACAATATCTGATTTAGAACAACGCTCTTGCATTGATTTTTTGTTTGTATCGAATACAAGATAAACTTATGAAGGAAAAATCAAAATGCATGAAGCAAGTGAGTTTGCCTGATCTGTTTAAAAAAAATTCTCACAATAATGTGTGATGAAATTAATGTTGTAAATGCGTATTAGATATACGCTTTATTTCACGTTCGTTATTTACTCTTTAATGGCTCTTTTATAATTCCTCATTTTAGTTCATGTATAAGCAATAGTCTTTATTGATAATAGGTTCCCTTGTAATTGTTATTGATCATTTGAATTTATAATGTTACCAAAAATGTACATTACTTAAGGATTTTTTATAGATTTTCAAAAACCCATCATTTTCAAAAATCCGGCAAATGTTAGGCCCCGAGGTTGCCAGGTTTATGAGGTTCTATTGTACTTGCAAAAGATGTCACATACATACAGATAAGTAATTTACGGGTAGATGTGAGTGCTGCAGTGACAAAAATGATAAATCGCAGAACCTAGCGATCTGTGCATAAATGCAAGCACTGCCACAAAAGATTTAAAATTGTATTAATATCGATTTTTAATGATAATTAGTATTAAATAAATACAAAAAGTAACATTAGTTTTATTTCTGTGTATTACTACATTATTTGTAAATGTAATTTTAAAAATATAGCAAACCTTGCAATTTTGTGAACTGATCACTACTAAGTACTAGTGATGCACTGAAGTTCCGCCTCGGTATTCGGCCAAAATCTGCTATTCGGCCTTGGCTTCGGCCTTTGGATCAGAATGGCACCCCTGGCCGTGGCCAACTGGCCGCAGCCGACCGGCTGCGAGACAACTGGCAGCGGGGCCAACTGGCCGCGAGACAACTGGCCACGATTAAGTTTCTCGAAAATGGTCTACGATTACTGAAATACTGTGCAATGGTTGTGAACTCGATAACATTGAAATATATATCCCTTCTCCACAGTCAACTGGTTACTTCAGAAACAACCAAAAAATCACTCTAACAAAAATATTCAACCCATCTTTTGAACCAATGGCTAAAATGTAATTCGGTGAAGGAATTCATGTGAATATTTCAAGTGCATTTATGAAAATTATTTCTTTTTACTTTCTCCATATACCGTAGTATAGAGAAAGTATTGTTTTCATGAAAATAATCAACTTCGAAATTTCAACGGAAATACACGTTTTGAGTAAAATGTGAGAAATTTTTGTATTTCCTCATTTACTCAAGTAATTTAATTTTTAAAAATTTTATAACGCATTTAATTTTTTGCTTTCAAATCTTTCAATTTATCATTCATTTATTTATTATAAAAAGCAATTAATAAGTAAGTAATAATGCATTAAAATGTATAATAGTCGCGTGTTTTTAAAGGATCTGCCCCTTAATATCGTCAAACATATGTTATACAATGTAATCCTCCGATCAAAACAACAATGAGAGGTCCTAACATCTGGAAATTTATCAACGGATTACGTAAAGTTCA
The DNA here is from genome assembly GCA_036926305.1 of Uropetala carovei. Lineage (NCBI taxonomy): Eukaryota > Metazoa > Arthropoda > Insecta > Odonata > Petaluridae > Uropetala > Uropetala carovei. The sequence goes on from JAXCHB010000056.1 coordinate 7,726,464, forward strand.
GCGTGGGAGAGATTTTTATTATGAGCAGTTAATTGCAGGACAAAATCCTCCCGTAAAATTGAAATTGTTGCAGATTACGGAAATAGAGACAAAATCGAATATTTAAGGGGTATTGATCATAATTTTGAAATGGACGCCTAACTTTTTTTATTATCTGTATTACGATATTACCTATATTTTAATTTTTTCTGTATTATTATTAATTCCTACATTTTGATATTTTATAATAAATTTCATTGATATGTAACCTTGCCTTTGCTATTTTTATTTTCTGCCGCAGTCTATTATTATACTCTTTTCACATGTAATGAACAAAAAACATCAAAATGTTACAAATAATTATAATGTTTTATAATCAATTTCCATTCTCATATTTTGTAAAATATTGTTTCTAATTTTAATAATAATTAAATAAACCCATTTCAATATTATCGGGTTCACAACCATTACACAGTATTTCAGTAATCTCAGACCATTTTCAAGAAACTTATTCGCGGCCAGTTGTCTCGTGGCCAGTTGGTCTCTCAGCCAGTTGTCTCGCGGCCAGTCGGCCGTGGCCAGTTGTCCTAGACCGCTTTGGATGGCCGAATAGCTGAATACTACATTTTTTTTTGATAAAATGAAAAATGATAATGACATAATAGAAAAAAGCTGAAAACACTAAATAAAAGCATAATACATTAAGTTGTTGCGAATACAATTCACATATCTCGGATTCAGCCTGACAATTATGTGCTACTCGTTTTTATGGCCTACGACGTATAATATATTAGTGTGTTCCAATATGTGGACAATTCGTTTATTTAGAATACTCCTCATTAGTTGGAATTTTTGATATTTTACAGTACTGTGTAAGTTGCAGACAACCTCTGACATCTGGTTCACGTTTTTGCATGACGTAATATGACGTATAAACAGTAGCGCCATCGTGCCAAAACCAAAATGACACAGTGTCGACTGAGTTTTCGTTTCATGTTTGAATTTCATAAGTGCAGACATTTTTATATAACAGAATATATAATAAACTTAACAAGGCTGCGATTCTTTGTATATATCTTCATATTAACAAAGAATTAAAATAGATTTCTATATAAAACAGTGTTCATTAGTTGGTATTTCAGGTTGGTAGTGTTTTAAAAACGATTTCGGAAATTCCCTGAGAGGAATATTCTTGCGATTGTAACCGACTTTCACAGTCAACATTGGGGATGTGTGCAGATTTTTTGTAAACTCAGAACTTATTAGTAGTATCATTTTAAAAATTAATAGGCGAGGCTCCGTCCCACGTACAAGTGACACGGGTGGTGAGAGCGACTAAGCAGAAAAACAATACAACGTAATGTTATGGCGGTGTCCCAAGTTCTGGTGTCAATGCGTGTACTCATTTGAGCGGTGAGTGAGTGTCTTCGAAGCAATCACACCCCTTGTTTTTGAAGCGAGTGACCAGAACCGCCATTGGCAAATACTTTGTATTTCAGCATTTTCTTTGTAGTTTTATCGCTGTTTTAAGTTGTGTTCTTATACTGTTATGGAAATGAACGAAAATTTAATTTCCGAGATCCAAAAGTGTTCCATCTCATAGAATTTAAAAGACAAAAATTATTTTAATCATTTTTGGCCGATTACCAAGGCCGAAGCCGATATTCGGTGCATCCCTAATTTATGCTAATGGAGATATTCGGCTTCGGCCGAATACTGATTTTAATATTCGGCCATTCGGTATTTGGCCAAAATGAGTATTCGGTGCATCTCTACTAAGTACATGTTATAATCAGTTTGTTTAGTTCAAATTTGGTTAACTCAAAGACCGTTCAGAACATATTCTTTGCTCTAAACAAGGCACTGTATTTGGAAATTCGCTTCTGCAAGTTAGGCAACCGCAGTTCATTTTTCTCAATTCTATGGCGGAACCAGAGGCACGCTGTGCCTCACGGCCTCCTGTATGCAAGTCTCTCATTTGCCACCCTTTTTAGGCACTCTTTACAAAAATTTTTAAAAACGCCTTTTGGTATGATAAATTTCCATAGCCAATCAATATGTAAGAATATATGGCATATTGTAATACAATCCACATTACTGTTAAAAATACTGTACGTGTCTGACGATAAATCAGCCATCCCCGTTGTTTGGCCGCCCCTGTGTGTTGCACACATAACACATATGGACGGAACTTAAGTAAGATTTTATTTTCTGATACTTTTTTTGTGTTCTTTTATCTCTATTTCATTGACGTTCATTTTTCTATCTCATTCTCTATTTTTCTGCAGTCACCAATACAGAGGACAAATGATTCGTTACTTATTTCTCTTTCGCGATTTCATCTTTCAGGAATATAACTCTCGTGAAGGACGAGATCTGCCTGTTTGTGTAATTAAGTATGAAAATTTATTAAAAACATGTAATAAACAAATTCTTTTTATAAATAAATTTTCTATAGATAATTTATTGCTAGTAGCTCTCTGTGGTAAGCATTAAAGACCAACTGAATACATAACTTTTATTTAAATAAAGGACAAAAATATTTTTTCATTAATATTTTAGTGCTATATTTTCATTTACTTTTATTTGGCTATTTTATTTGTCTCTAATGTACATAGTGTTAAAAATTGCAAATCTGCCATTTAAATATTTTGAAAACTGAAAAAGTAAATTCAGTATAAAGTAATCCAAGTTTTGATCAATAATAATGGTTAAGCTCAGTAGCCCAGAGATGCCCTACATCATATAGATTGTTTTTACTATGAAAATTGATCAATGTTACAGGAATGAAAAAATAATATATTGTTTTTATTATAAAGTGAATTTTTTGGAAACATTCTTTAACTAAAATAGAAATAAATTATAACCCAGGACCGGCCAAAGGGAGGTCCCCAGAAGTTTTCAATTACTCAAGTATCGAGTGCAAATTTTGTTCAATTATTGTTCAAATGAACAGAACAAACTCTGAGAAGAGTCTGCCCGCTCTTTATATACAATCACTACAAGTAACAACATTACAACACATTCACACAATGCCAACAATAAATAAATACAAGTACATAGATTGTTTCATTTACAGCAGTCGTGTGCTGAACATCAGATTTTTCATAATCGTTCGTTGCCATGTGGAATTGATGACAATAAATAAAGTAACAGGGAAAATGGTATTCAGTTGCCACATTTACACTCATTGTATTGAGGAAGAGGAGGAGAATCAGCAGGGGAAAAAAGAGAAAATGTTATGTAGCAGGCAAATTTAAAATTTTTGTTGAGAAATATGTTTCTTGGTTGTGGTCTTTATATTTCTTTATAAATTTAGGAAGTTACTACAGAGTCTATGCTGTGAAAGTTGATGCTCCTTTCTGTGAATGGGCCAACCTCTTACTTTCTTTTTTAGTTTAATTGCTGATGCTTTGGCTGTTGAGTGGGTTTTTTATAGCCTTTTTGTAGTCATTGGCAAATTATTGTCCCTGCAAATTTCTTTCTAAATCCTGCCTCTCTCCCTGAAGAAGAATTATCCACATTTATAAGCATAAAGAATATTATCCATCAACATCTGATGCATAGCATCTTTAAGCCTATGAAAGCCTCCTCTGCAATATTTGCCTTGAAAAACGTAAAATTTTTCACTACTAGGAGTCACCACAAATAAGCAAATCTGCAAACAAAAAGCCAAGTACACAAGGTATAAACGTAATTTATCACAAGACAAAATCTCTCTTAGACTTTTTGGAAAACATTTGAATTATCTTGGTATAAAAACAAGGTTAAACCATAGCTTGTGTCTGCTATTTCATTAGACTTAATTCAAAATTTTCACAGTATTTGATGATTGTTTGATTTATTTTGTCAACAATTATTGATTAACAATGGTAAAAATCTTTCCCAAATAGTGAAATACTGAACTTGCACAGTGCTTTGAATGAAAATATTAATTATTATTATTAATTTCGTGAGATACCAATTTAATTTGTTATCAATAATACATTGTAAAATGTTTCATGTAGGCAAAAAAATCAGCGGTGTCCTGGAATGTGGTCGGCAAGCCAAAAATCCTCGTGCTCTGAAAGTTTCAATAAGTTTTCAAGGACAAACCACAAAGGATTACTACCTGAACTGAGGAGTGTGCCATAAAACTTTGAAACTTGTATGGCTGTACAAGTTGTACTCCTGATCAGCTTGAACGTTACAAAAATTCCGTTAAATATTTGCTCATCAAAGTGTCAATAGCAAGGTTGTGTTAATGTAATATTGGCAATTTTTTATTAAAAAAAGAATGTTTGTGAATGTATTTACTTTATTTTACAAAATATTATTTTCGAAAATATTTTCCAAAAAATTATTTTTGAAAATCTTTTCACGAAAAAGTTTTCGAAAACTTTTGGAAAATTTTTTAAAAAAGAATTTGGAAAATATTTTCTATAAAGTTTGCAATAGGCTTTATATTTGAAATTTTCAATTGTTTCAAAGCACTTGTATATTGCTTTTAAGTCATTGCTAAATGTTCATTTTCTTTTACTAATGGCTAAAAATAGAAAAGAATTTTTATCTTTAATAATCATTAAATATGTATAATAAAACCCAATTTTTCATTGAAAATTATACAGGCAAACCTCTGCTTATGAACATTTAAGTTACAAACAATTCAGACACGCACATTCCACTTACTAAAGAATTGTGACTCCCTATTCAGTTAACGAACACATCTCTCTCAGATATGAACGTCTGGACCCATAGGAGTTCCTTTAATCTTCAAGTGGAGACAAACAATCCCCGTATATGAGAATGCTTATCTCTGCTGTGCGTCTTGAATCTATCAGCCATGACATAAACGTAAATGTATCCTTTTAATTAAGTTTCTGAGTATTGGGCATCTGCACTTAAGCTTATGACTTCTTCTGGTCTATCATAGGCAGTCGTAGGTAAAACATTCACTTGTGTGGCAGCAGACGGTAGTGAGTTATTTTTCTATAGTGAAATAATTTTTACAGTTACACCTGGCTGTACCGTATCATAAAGGATATATCAGATACCCAGTCAACTAGCTAAGAAAAGGGATTGGAAAAACCTCTTGACATCAGTAAGTACACTTTCCAGAATTTGAATAATCAGAATTCTCCGCTAAGAACATTTCCTCGACAACATGAGGAAACCATGGAGCTCTATTATTTATCGAAACAGACATTGTTGCATATGATTGACATTTTTTTAATTACGAAAAGCTAAAATATCATAGACTTGCGCATTCTAAAGTTTTTAAAATGTCATTTATTAGGCCTGTTTTCTACTGCAAGCGGGTTTTTGCAGCTAGATTACGGAGGTCTTCTGACTAGGCTGCCCTCGGACACTCAGAGACGTAGTTAGCCTCTGCTTATGACTCGAGTTGCTTTGTGAATTTCAAACCATACTGATGTGCACCGATATTTCCCTTTCTATTTTTTTAATACCCTTTCAAATAAGGAAAGCAAGCATAAAAATTTTTTCTCGAAATTTTTTTCAAAAATTTTTTTCAAAATTTTTTTCGAAATTTTTTTCGAAATTTTTTTTCAAATTTTTTTTTGGAAATTTTTTTTCGAAAATTTTTTTCAAAATTTTTTTCCAAAATTTTTTTTCAAAATTTTTTTCGAAATTTTTTTCAAAATTTTTTTTCAAATTTTTTTTCGAAATTTTTTTTTTAAATTTTTTTTCGAAATTTTTTTTGAAAATTTTTTTCAAAATTTTTTTTGAAAATTTTTTTCGAAATTTTTTTTCCAATTTTTTTTCGAAATTTTTTTTGAAAATTTTTTTCAAAATTTTTTTTGAAAATTTTTTTTTCAAAATTTTTTTAGAAATTTTTTTTCAAAATTTTTTTCGAAAATTTTTTTTCGAAATTTTTTTCGAAAATATTTTTCGAAATTTTTTTCAAAATTTTTTTTCAAATTTTTTTTCGAAAATTTTTTCGAAATTTTTTTTCAAAATTTTTTTAGAAATTTTTTTTCAAAATTTTTTTCGAAATTTTTTTTTCGAAATTTTTTTTCGAAATTTTTTTTTCGAAATTTTTTTTTCGAGATTTTTTTCAAAATTTTTTTTGAAAATTGTTTTCGAAATTTTTTTTCAAAATTTTTTTAGAAATTTTTTTCGAAATTTTTTTTGAAAATTTTTTTCGAAATTTTTTTTCAAAATTTTTTTAGAAATTTTTTTCGAAATTTTTTTTCAAAATTTTTTTCAAAATTTTTTTCGAAAATTTTTTGGTAATTTTTTTTTCAAAATTTTTTTTGAAAAATTTTTACAAAATTTTTTTTGAAAATTTTTTTCGAAATTTTTTTTCAAAATTTTTTTAGAAATTTTTTTCGAAATTTTTTTTCAAAATTTTTTTCGAAAATTTTTTTTCAAAATTTTTTTCGAAAATTTTTTTTCGAAATTTTTTTCGAAAATATTTTTCGAAATTGTTTTAGAAATTTTTTTTCAAAATTTTTTTCGAAATTTTTTTTAAAAATTTTTTTTCGAAATTTTTTTTTCGAAATTATTTTTGAAAATTTTTTTTAAAATTTTTTTTGAAAATTTTTTTTTAAATTTTTTTTGAAAATTTTTTTTCGAAATTTTTATTCAAAATTTTTTTAGAAATTTTTTTCGAAATTTTTTTTAAAATTTTTTTTCGAAATTTTTTTCAGTTTTTTTAGAAATTTTTTTTCAAAATTTTTTTCGAAATTTTTTTTTCGAAATTTTTTTTAAAAATTTTTTTTCAAAATTTTTTTAGAAATTTTTTTCGAAAATATTTTTCGAAATTTTTTTCAAAATTTTTTTTCAAATTTTTTTTCGAAAATTTTTTTCAAAATTTTTTTCGAAAATTTTTTGGAAATTTTTTTTTCAAAATTTTTGTTAAAATTTTTTTTCGAAATTTTTTTAAAAATTTTTTTCGAAAATTTTTTTTCCAAAATTTTTTCGAAAATTTTTTTCGAAATTTTTTTTCAGTTTTTTTAGAAATTTTTTTTCAAAATTTTTTTTGAAAATTTTTTTTAAAATTTTTTTTGAAAATTTTTTTCGAAATTTTTTTTCAAAATTTTTTTAGAAATTTTTTTCGAATTTTTTTTTCAAAATTTTTTTAGAAATTTTTTTCGAAATTTTTTTTCAAAATTTTTTTTCGAAATTTTTTTCGAAATTTTTTTTCAAAATTTTTTTCGAAAATTTTTTTTCGAAATTTTTTTCAAAAATTTTTTTCCAAAATTTTTTTTCGAAAATTTTTTTGAAATTTTTTTTCAAAATTTTTTCCAAAATTTTTTCGAAAATTTTTTTTAAAATTTTTATTCAAAATTTTTTTAGAAATTTTTTTCGAAATTTTTTTTAAAATTTTTTTTCGAAATTTTTTTCAAAATTTTTTTCCAAAATTTTTTTTCAAAATTTTTTCGAATTCTTTTTCCAAAATTTTTTTCGAAATTTTTTTTCAAAATTTTTTTAGAAATTTTTTTTCAAAATTTTTTTCGAAATTTTTTTTTCGAAATTTTTTTTAAAATTTTTTTTTCAAAATTTTTTTAAAAATTTTTTTCGAAAATATTTTTCGAAATTTTTTTCAAAATTTTTTTTCAAATTTTTTTTCGAAAATGTTTTTCAAAATTTTTTTCGAAAATTTTTTGGAAATTTTTTTTTCAAAATTTTTGTTAAAATTTTTTTTCGAAATTTTTTTAAAAATTTTTTTCGAAAATTTTTTTTCCAAAATTTTTTCGAAAATTTTTTTCGAAATTTTTTTTCAAAATTTTTTTAGAAATTTTTTTTCAAAATTTTTTTCGAAATTTTTTTTTCGAAATTTTTTTTCGAATTTTTTTTTTCGAAATTTTTTTTGAAAATTTTTTTTAAAATTTTTTTTCAAAATTTTTTTTGAAATTTTTTTTCAAAATTTTTTTAGAAATTTTTTTCGAAAATTTTTTTTCCAAAATTTTTTCGAAAATTTTTTTCGAAATTTTTTTTCAAAATTTTTTTCGAAATTTTTTTTTCGAAATTTTTTTTAAAAATTTTTTTTTCGAAATTATTTTTGAAAATTTTTTTCAAAATTTTTTTTGAAAATTTTTTTTAAAATTTTTTTTGAAAATTTTTTTCGAAATTTTTATTCAAAATTTTTTTAGAAATTTTTTTCGAAATTTTTTTTCAAAATTTTTTTTCGAAATTTTTTTCAAAATTTTTTTCCAAAATTTTTTTTCAAAATTTTTTTCGAATTCTTTTTCCAAAATTTTTTTCGAAATTTTTTTTCAAAATTTTTTTAGAAATTTTTTTTCAAAATTTTTTTCGAAATTTTTTTTTCGAAATTTTTTTTAAAAATTTTTTTAGAAATTTTTTTCGAAAATATTTTTCGAAATTTTTTTCAAAATTTTTTTTCCAATTTTTTTTCGAAAATTTTTTTCAAAATTTTTTTCGAAAATTTTTTGGAAATTTTTTTTTCAAAATTTTTTTTAAAATTTTTTTTCAAAGTTTTTTTAGAAATTTTTTTTCAAATTTTTTTTTGAAAATTTTTTTTAAAATTTTTTTTGAAAATTTTTTTCGAAATTTTTTTTCAAAATTTTTTTAGAAATTTTTTTCGAATTTTTTTTTCAAAATTTTTTTAGAAATTTTTTTCGAAATTTTTTTTCAAAATTTTTTTTCGAAATTTTTTTCGAAATTTTTTTTCAAAATTTTTTTCGAAAATTTTTTTTCGAAATTTTTTTCAAAAATTTTTTTCCAAAATTTTTTCGAAAATTTTTTTGAAATTTTTTTTCAAAATTTTTTTCGAAATTTTTTTTCCAAAATTTTTTCGAAAATTTTTTGGTAATTTTTTTTTCAAAATTTTTTTGAAAATTTTTTTTCGAAATTTTTTTAAAAATTTTTTTCGAAAATTTTTTCCCAAATTTTTTCGAAAATTTTTTTCGAAATTTTTTTTCAAAATTTTTTTAGAAATTTTTTTTCAAAATTTTTTTCGAAATTTTTTTTTCGAAATTTTTTCTAAAAATTTTTTTTCGAAATTTTTTTTTCGAAATTATTTTTGAAAATTTTTTTCAAAATTTTTTCGAAAATTTTTTTCGAAATTTTTTTTCAGTTTTTTTAGAAATTTTTTTTCAAAATTTTTTTCGAAATTTTTTTTTTCGAAATTTTTTTAAAAAATTTTTTTTCGAAATTTTTTTTTCGAATTTTTTTTTGAAAATTTTTTTTTTAATTTTTTTTGAAAATTTTTTTCGAAATTTTTTTTCAAAATTTTTTTAGAAATTTTTTTCGAATTTTTTTTCAAATTTTTTTTAGAAATTTTTTTTCAAAATTTTTTTCGAAATTTTTTTTTCGAAATTTTTTTTCGAAATTTTTTTTTCGAAATTATTTTTGAAAAATTTTTTTAAAATTTTTTTTGAAAATTTTTTTTTAAATTCTTTTTGAAAAATTTTTTCGAAATTTTTATTCAAAATTTTTTTAGAAATTTTTTTCGAAATTTTTTTTCAAAATTTTTTTTCGAAATTTTTTTCAAAATTTTTTCCAAAATTTTTTTTCAAAATTTTTTTCGAATTCTTTTTCCAAAATTTTTTTCGAAATTTTTTTTCAAAATTTTTTTAGAAATTTTTTTTCAAAATTTTTTTCGAAATTTTTTTTTCGAAATTTTTTTTAAAAATTTTTTTTCAAAATTTTTTTAGAAATTTTTTTCGAAAATATTTTTCGAAATTTTTTTTCAATTTTTTTTTCGAAAATTTTTTTCGAAATTTTTTTCAAAATTTTTTTCGAAAATTTTTTTTCCAAAATTTTTTCGAAAATTTTTTTCGAAATTTTTTTTCAAAATTTTTTTAGAAATTTTTTTTCAAAATTTTTTTCGAAATTTTTTTTTCGAAATGTTTTTTCGAAATTTTTTTTTCGAAATTTTTTTTGAAAATTTTTTTCAAAATTTTTTTTTCAAAATTTTTTCGAAATTTTTTTTCAAAATTTTTTTAGAAATTTTTTTCGAAATTTTTTTTGAAAATTTTTTTCGAAATTTTTTTTCAAAATTTTTTTAGAAATTTTTTTCGAAATTTTTTTTCAAAATTTTTTTCGAAAATTTTTTTTCGAAATTTTTTTCGAAAATATTTTTCGAAATTTTTTTCAAAATTTTTTTTCAAATTTTTTTTCAAAAATTTTTTTCAAAATTTTTTTCGAAAATTTTTTGCTAATTTTTTTTCAAAATTTTTTTGAAAATTTTTTTTCGAAATTTTTTTAAAAATTTTTTTCGAAAATTTTTTTTCCAAAATTTTTTCGAAAATTTTTTTCGAAATTTTTTTTCAAAATTTTTTTAGAAATTTTTTTTCAAAATTTTTTTCGAAATTTTTTTTTCGAAATTTTTTTTAAAAATTTTTTTTTCGAAATTATTTTTGAAAATTTTTTTCAAAATTTTTTTTGAAAATTTTTTTTTAAATTTTTTTTGAAAATTTTTTTCGAAATTTTTATTCAAAATTTTTTTAGAAATTTTTTTCGAAATTTTTTTTCAAAATTTTTTTTCGAAATTTTTTTCAAAATTTTTTCCAAAATTTTTTTTCAAAATTTTTTTCGAATTCTTTTTCCAAAATTTTTTTCGAAATTTTTTTTCAAAATTTTTTTAGAAATTTTTTTTCAAAATTTTTTTCGAAATTTTTTTTTCGAAATTTTTTTTAAAAATTTTTTTTAAAAATTTTTTTAGAAATTTTTTTCGAAAATATTTTTTGAAATTTTTTTCGAATTTTTTTTTCAATTTTTTTTTCGAAAATTTTTTTCGAAATTTTTTTCAAAATTTTTTTCGAAAATTTTTTTTCCAAAATTTTTTCGAAAATTTTTTTCGAAATTTTTTTTCAAAATTTTTTTAGAAATTTTTTTTCAAAATTTTTTTCGAAATTTTTTTTCGAAATTTTTTTTTCGAAATTTTTTTTGAAATTTTTTTTCAAAATTTTTTTTCAAAATTTTTTTCGAAATTTTTTTTCAAAATTTTTTTAGAAATTTTTTTCGAAATTTTTTTTGAAAATTTTTTTCGAAATTTTTTTCAAAATTTTTTTTCAAATTTTTTTTCAAAAATTTTTTTCAAAATTTTTTTCGAAAATTTTTTGGTAATTTTTTTTTCAAAATTTTTTTGAAAATTTTTTTTCGAAATTTTTTTAAAAATTATTTTCGAAAATTTTTTTTCCAAAATTTTTTCGAAAATTTTTTTCGAAATTTTTTTTCAAAATTTTTTTAGAAATTTTTTTTCAAAATTTTTTTCGAAATTTTTTTTTCGAAATTTTTTTTAAAAATTTTTTTTTTGAAATTATTTTTGAAAATTTTTTTCAAAATTTTTTTTGAAAATTTTTTTTAAAATTTTTTTTGAAAATTTTTTTCGAAATTTTTATTCAAAATTTTTTTAGAAATTTTTTTCGAAATTTTTTTTCAAAATTTTTTTTCGAATTTTTTTTCAAAATTTTTTTCCAAAATTTTTTTTCAAAATTTTTTTCGAATTCTTTTTCCAAAATTTTTTTCGAAATTTTTTTTCAAAATTTTTTTAGAAATTTTTTTTCAAAATTTTTTTCGAAATTTTTTTTTCGAAATTTTTTTTAAAAATTTTTTTTCAAAATTTTTTTAGAAATTTTTTTCGAAAATATTTTTCGAAATTTTTTTCAAAATTTTTTTTCCAATTTTTTTTCGAAAATTTTTTTCGAAACTTTTTGGAAATTTTTTTTTCAAAATTTTTTTTAAAATTTTTTTTAAAATTTTTTTTCGAAATTTTTTTAAAATTTTTTTCGAAAATTTTTTTTCCAAAATTTTTTCGAAAATTTTTTTCGAAATTTTTTTTCAAAGTTTTTTTAGAAATTTTTTTTCAAAATTTTTTTCGAAATTTTTTTTTCGAAATTTTTTTTAAAAATTTTTTTTCGAAATTTAATTTTCGAAATTTTTTTTGAAAATTTTTTTTTAAATTTTTTTTGAAAATTTTTTTCGAAATTTTTTTTCAAAATTTTTTTAGAAATTTTTTTTAGAAATTTTTTTTCAAAATTTTTTTCGAAATTTTTTTTTCGAAATTTTTTTTAAAAATTTTTTTTCGAAATTTTTTTTTCGAAATTATTTTTGAAAATTTTTTTTAAAATTTTTTTTGAAAATTTTTTTTAAAATTCTTTTTGAAAATTTTTTTCGAAATTTTTATTCAAAATTTTTTTAGAAATTTTTTTCGAAATTTTTTTTCAAAATTTTTTTTCGAAATTTTTTTCAAAATTTTTTCCAAAATTTTTTTTCAAAATTTTTTTCGAATTTTTTTCCAAAATTTTTTTCGAAATTTTTTTTCAAAATTTTTTTAGAAATTTTTTTTCAAAATTTTTTTCGAATTCTTTTTCCAAAATTTTTTTCGAAATTTTTTTTCAAAATTTTTTTAGAAATTTTTTTTCAAAATTTTTTTCGAAATTTTTTTTTCGAATTTTTTTTTAAAAATTTTTTTTCAAAATTTTTTTAGAAATTTTTTTCGAAAATATTTTTCGAAATTTTTTTCAAAATTTTTTTTCCAATTTTTTTTCGAAAATTTTTTTCGAAACTTTTTGGAAATTTTTTTTTCAAAATTTTTTTTAAAATTTTTTTTAAAATTTTTTTTCGAAATTTTTTTAAAATTTTTTTTCCAAAATTTTTTCGAAAATTTTTTTCGAAATTTTTTTTCAAAGTTTTTTTAGAAATTTTTTTTCAAAATTTTTTTCGAAATTTTTTTTTCGAAATTTTTTTAAAAAATTTTTTTTCGAAATTTAATTTTCGAAATTTTTTTTGAAAATTTTTTTTTAAATTTTTTTTGAAAATTTTTTTCGAAATTTTTTTTCAAAATTTTTTTAGAAATTTTTTTCGAAATTTTTTTTCAAAATTTTTTTAGAAATTTTTTTTCAAAATTTTTTTCGAAATTTTTTTTTCGAAATTTTTTTTAAAAATTTTTTTTCGAAATTTTTTTTTCGAAATTATTTTTGAAAATTTTTTTTAAAATTTTTTTTGAAAATTCTTTTTGAAAATTTTTTTTGAAATTTTTATTCAAAATTTTTTTAGAAATTTTTTTCGAAATTTTTTTTCAAAATTTTTTTTCAAAATTTTTTTCAAAATTTTTTCCAAAATTTTTTTTCAAAATTTTTTTCGAATTCTTTTTCCAAAATTTTTTTCGAAATTTTTTTTCAAAATTTTTTTAGAAATTTTTTTTCAAAATTTTTTTCAAAATTTTTTTTTCGAAATTTTTTTTAAAAAATTTTTTTCGAAATTTTTTTGTCGAAATTATTTTTGGTAATTTTTTTTTCAAAATTTTTTTGAAAATTTTTTTTCGAAATTTTTTTAAAAATTTTTTTCGAAAATTTTTTTTCCAAAATTTTTTCGAAAATTTTTTTCGAAATTTTTTTTCAAAATTTTTTTTGAAATTTTTTTTCAAAATTTTTTTCGAAATTTTTTTTAAAATTTTTTTTTTCGAAATTATTTTTGAAAATTTTTTTCAAAATTTTTTTTCCAAAATTTTTTTCGAAATTTTTTTTCAAAATTTTTTTAGAAATTTTTTTTCAAAATTTTTTTCGAAATTTTTTTTTCGAAATTTTTTTCAAAAATTTTTTTCCAAAATTTTTTTTCCAAAATTTTTTCGAAAATTTTTTTGAAATTTTTTTTCAAAATTTTTTTCGAAATTTTTTTTCCAAAATTTTTTCGAAAATTTTTTTCAAATTTTTTTTCGAAAATTTTTTCGAAAATTTTTTTTCAAAATTTTTTTTAAAATTTTTTTTCAAAATTTTTTTCAAAATTTTTTTTTAAATTTTTTTTGAAAATTTTTTTCGAAATTTTTTTTCAAAATTTTTTTAGAAATTTTTTTCGAATTTTTTTTTCAAAATTTTTTTAGAAATTTTTTTCGAAATTTTTTTTCAAATTTTTTTTTCGAAATTTTTTTCGAAATTTTTTTTCAAAATTTTTTTCGAAAATTTTTTTTCGAAATTTTTTTTCAAAAATTTTTTCCAAAATTTTTTTTCCAAAATTTTTTCGAAAATTTTTTTGAAATTTTTTTTCAAAATTTTTTTCGAAATTTTTTTTCCAAAATTTTTTCGAAAATTTTTTTTAAATTTTTTTTCGAAAATTTTTTCGAAAATTTTTTTTCAAAATTTTTTTTAAAATTTTTTTTCAAAATTTTTTTCAAAATTTTTTTCGAAAATTTTTTTTCCAAATTTTTTCGAAAATTTTTTTCGAAATTTTTTTTCAAAATTTCTTTAGAATTTTTTTTTCAAAATTTTTTTCGAAATTTTTTTTTCGAAATTTTTTTTCGAAATTTTTTTTTCGAAATTTTTTTTGAAAATTTTTTTCAAAATTTTTTTTCAAAATTTTTTTTGAAATTTTTTTTCAAAATTTTTTTAGAAATTTTTTTCGAAATTTTTTTTGAAAATTTTTTTCGAAATTTTTTTTCAAAATTTTTTTAGAAATTTTTTTCGAAATTTTTTTTCAAAATTTTTTTCGAAAATTTTTTTTCAAAATTTTTTTCGAAAATATTTTTCGAAATTTTTTTCAAAATTTTTTTCAAATTTTTTTTCAAAAATTTTTTTCAAAATGTTTTTCGAAAATTTTTTGGTAATTTTTTTTTCAAAATTTTTTTGAAATTTTTTTTTCGAAATTTTTTTAAAAATTTTTTTCGAAAATTTTTTTTCCAAAATTTTTTCGAAAATTTTTTTCGAAATTTTTTTTCAAAATTTTTTTAGAAATTTTTTTTCAAAATTTTTTTCGAAATTTTTTTAAAAAATTTTTTTTCGAAATTTTTTTTTCGAAATTTTTTTTGAAAATTTTTTTTTAAATTTTTTTTGAAAATTTTTTTCGAAATTTTTTTTCCAAAATTTTTTCGAAAATTTTTTTCGAAATTTTTTTTCAAAATTTTTTTAGAAATTTTTTTTCAAAATTTTTTTCGAAATTTTTTTTTCGAAATTTTTTTTCGAAATTTTTTTTTCAAAATTTTTTTTGAAAATTTTTTTCAAAATTTTTTTCGAAATTTTTTTTCAAAATTTTTTTAGAAATTTTTTTCGAAAATTTTTTTGAAAATTTTTTTTCAAATTTTTTTTCGAAATTTTTTTCGAAATTTTTTTTCAAAATTTTTTTCAAAATTTTTTTTTCGAAATTTTTTTTAAAAATTTTTTTTCGAAATTTTTTTTTCGAAATTTTTTTCGAAAATATTTTTCGAAATTTTTTTTCAAAATTTTTTTTCAAATTTTTTTTCGAAAATTTTTTTTGAAAATTTATTTCGAAATTTTTTTTCAAATTTTTTTTCGAAAATTTTTCTCAAAATTTCGAAATTTTTTTTCAAAACTTTTTTTGAAATTTTTTTTCAAAATTTTTTTCGAAAATTTTTTTTCGAAATTTTTTTCGAAAATTTTTCTCAAAATTTTTTTCCAAAATTTTTTTTCAAAATTTTTTTCGAAATTTTTTTCAAAATTTTTTTTGAAATTTTTTTTCAAAATTTCAATTCGAAATTTTTTTCGAAAATTTTTTTCTAATTTTTTTTTGAAAATTTTTTTTTCATAATTTTTTCGAAAATTTTTTTCAGAATTTTTTTAGAAATTTTTTTCGAAATTTTTTTCCAAAATTTTTTTTAAAAATTTTTTTCGAAATTTTTTTCGAAATTTTTTTTTCGAAATTTTTTTTGAAAATTTTTTTCGAAAATTTTTTCCAAAATTTTTTTTGAAAATTTTTTTTCAAAATTTTTTCGAAAATTTTTTTGAAAATTTTTTCGAAAATTTTTTTGAAAATTTTTTTTCAAATTTTTTTTCGAAATTTTTTTCGAAATTTTTTTTCAAAATTTTTTTCGAAAATTTTTTTTCGAAATTTTTTTCAAAAATTTTTTTCCACAATTTTTTTTCGAAATTTTTTTTCAAAATTTTTTTCGAAAATTTTTTTCAAAATTTTTTTTTTCAAAATTTTTTTCAAAATTTTTTTTTTAAATTTTTTTTCGAAATTTTTTTTGAAAATTTTTTTCAAAATTTTTTTTCAAAATTTTTTTTTGAAATTTTTTTTCAAAATTTTTTTCGAAAATTTTTTTTCGAAATTTTTTTCGAAAATTATTCTCAAAATTTTTTTCCAAAATTTTTTTTCAAAATTTTTTTCGAAATTTTTTTCAAAATTTTTTTCGAAATTTTTTTTCAAAATTTCAATTCGAAATTTTTTTCGAAAATTTTTTTCTAATTTTTTTTTGAAATTTTTTTTTTCATAATTTTTTCGAAAATTTTTTTGAAAATTTTTTTCGAAATTTTTTTCAAAAATTTTTTTCCAAAATTTTTTTTCGAAATTTTTTTTCAAAATTTTTTTCGAAAATTTTTTTTAAAATTTTTTTTGAAATTTTTTTTTTTAAAATTTTTTCGAAAATTTTTTTGAAAATTTTTTTTCAAATTTTTTTTTAAATTTTTTTTCGAAATTTTTTTTTCAAATTTTTTTTCGAAAATTTTTTTTGAAAATTTTTTTCGAAATTTTTTTTTCGAAATTTTTTTTGAAAATTTTTTTCGAAAATTTTTTTCAAAATTTTTTTTGAAAATTTTTTTTTCAAAATTTTTTCGAAAATTTTTTTGAAAATTTTTTTTCAAAATTTTTTTCGAAAATTTTTTTTCAAATTTTTTTTCGAAATTTTTTTCGAAATTTTTTTTCCCAATTTTTTTTTGGAAATTTTTTTCAAAATTTTTTTCGAAAATTTTTTTTCCAAAATTTTTTCGAAAATTTTTTTCGAAATTTTTTTTCAAAATTTTTTTCGAAAATTTTTTTTCAAAATTTTAATTCGAAATTTTTTTCGAAAATTTTTTTCAAAATTTTTTTTGAAAATTTTTTTTTCATAATTTTTTCGAAAATTTTTTTCGAAAATTTTTCTCAAAATTTTTTTCGAAATTTTTTTTCAGAATTTTTTTAGAAATTTTTTTCGAAATTTTTTTCCAAAATTTTTTTTAAAAATTTTTTTCGAAATTTTTTTTTCGAAATTTTTTTCGAAAATTTTTTTTCAAATTTTTTTTCGAAAATTTTTTTTGAAAATTTTTTTCGAAATTTTTTTTTAGAAATTTTTTTTGAAAATTTTTTTCAAAAATTTTTTTCAAAATTTTTTTTGAAAATTTTTTTTTCAAAATTTTTTCGAAAATTTTTTTGAAATTTTTTTTTCAAATTTTTTTTCGAAATTTTTTTCGAAATTTTTTTTCAAAATTTTTTTCGAAAATTTTTTTTCGAAATTTTTTATCAAAAATTTTTTTCCAAAATTTTTTTTCGAAATTTTTTTTCAAAATTTTTTTGGAAAATTTTTTTTCAAAATTTTTTTCGAAAATTTTTTTTCAAATTTTTTTTCGAAATTTTTTTCGAAATTTTTTTTCCCAAATTTTTTTTCGAAATTTTTTTCAAAATTTTTTTCGAAAATTTTTTTTTCAAAATTTTTTCGAAAATTTTTTTCGAAATTTTTTTTCAAAATTTTTTTTCAAAATTATTTTCGAAATTTTTTTTCAAAATTTTTTTTGGAAAATTTTTTTTGGAAGTTTTTTTCAAATTTTTTTTTCGAAATTTTTTTCAAAATTTTTTTCCAAAATTTTTTTTCAAAATTTTTTTCGAATTTTTTTTCGAAAATTTTTTTAAAATTTTTTTACCAAAATTTTTTTTCCAAAATTTTTTTCAAAATTTTTTTTCAAATTTTTTTTCGAAAATTTTTTTTGAAAATTTATTTCGAAATTTTTTTTAAAAATTTTTTTTCGAAATTTTTTTTGAAAATTTTTTTCAAAATTTTTTTTCAAATTTATTTTCGAAATTTTTTTAAAAATTTTTTTCGAAAATTTTTTTTCCAAAATTTTTTCGAAAATTTTTTTTGAAATTTTTTTTCAAATTTTTTTTAAAAATTTTTTTTCGAAATTTTTTTTTCGAAATTTTTTTCGAAAATATTTTTCGAAATTTTTTTTCAAAATTTTTTTTCAAATTTTTTTTCGAAAATTTTTTTTGAAAATTTATTTCGAAATTTTTTTTAAAAATTTTTTTCGAAAAATTTTTTTCGAAATTTTTTTTGAAAATTTATTTCGAAATTTTTTTAAAAATTTTTTTTCGAAAATTTTTTTTCAAAATTTTTTTCGAAAATTTTTTCAAAATTTTTTTCCAAAATTTTTTTTAAAAATTTTTTTCGAAATTTTTTTCGAAATTTTTTTTTCGAAATTTTTTTTGAAAATTTTTTTCGAAAATTTTTTTCAAAATTTTTTTTGAAAATTTTTTTTTCAAAATTTTTTCGAAAATTTTTTTGAAAATTTTTTTTCAAATTTTTTTTCGAAATTTTTTTCGAAATTTTTTTTCAAAATTTTTTTCGAAAATTTTTTTTCGAATTTTTTTCAAAAATTTTTTTCCAAAATTTTTTTTCGAAATTTTTTTTCAAAATTTTTTTGGAAAATTTTTTTTCAAAATTTTTTTCGAAAATTTCTTTTCAAATTTTTTTTAGAAATTTTTTTTCAAAATTTTTTTCGAAATTTTTTTTTCGAAATTTTTTTTTAAAATTTTTTTTTCGAAATTTTTTTTTTTGAAATTTTTTTCGAATTTTTTTTTCAAAATTTTTTTCGAAAATTTTTTTTCGAAATTTTTTTCGAAAATTTTTTTCAAAATTTTTTTCCAAAATTTTTTTTCAAATTTTTTTTCGAAATTTTTTTCGAAAATTTTTTCAAAATTTTTTTCCAAAATTTTTTTTAAAAATTTTTTTCGAAATTTTTTTCGAAATTTTTTTTTCGAAATTTTTTTTGAAAATTTTTTTCGAAAATTTTTTTCAAAATTTTTTTTGAAAATTTTTTTTTCAAAATTTTTTCAAAAATTTTTTTCAAATTTTTTTTTCAAAATTTTTTTCAAAATTTTTTTTCAAATTTTTTTTCGAAAATTTTTTTTGAAAATTTTTTTCAAAATTTTTTTTCAAATTTTTTTTCAAAATTTTTTTTAAAATTTTTTTCGAAAATTTTTTTTCCAAAATTTTTTCGAAATTTTTTTTTGAAATTTTTTTTCAAATTTTTTTTAGAAATTTTTTTTCAAAATTTTTTTCGAAATTTTTTTTTCGAAATTTTTTTTTAAAATTTTTTTTTCGAAATTTTTTTTTTTGAAATTTTTTTCGAATTTTTTTTTCAAAATTTTTTTCGAAAATTTTTTTTCGAAATTTTTTTCGAAAATTTTTTTCAAAATTTTTTTCCAAAATTTTTTTTCAAAATTTTTTTCGAAATTTTTTTCAAAATTTTTTTTCAAATTTTTTTTCGAAAATTTTTTTTCGAAATTTTTTTTCAAAATTTTTTTTCGAAATTTTTTTCAAAATTTTTTCCAAAATTTTTTTTCAAAATTTTTTTCGAATTCTTTTTCCAAAATTTTTTTCGAAATTTTTTTTCAAAATTTTTTTAGAAATTTTTTTTCAAAATTTTTTTCGAAATTTTTTTTTCGAAATTTTTTTTAAAAATTTTTTTTCAAAATTTTTTTAGAAATTTTTTTCGAAAATATTTTTCGAAATTTTTTTTCAATTTTTTTTTCGAAAATTTTTTTCGAAATTTTTTTCAAAATTTTTTTCGAAAATTTTTTTTCCAAAATTTTTTCGAAAATTTTTTTCGAAATTTTTTTTCAAAATTTTTTTAGAAATTTTTTTTCAAAATTTTTTTCGAAATTTTTTTTTCGAAATTTTTTTTCGAAATTTTTTTTTCGAAATTTTTTTTGAAAATTTTTTTCAAAATTTTTTTTTCAAAATTTTTTCGAAATTTTTTTTCAAAATTTTTTTAGAAATTTTTTTCGAAATTTTTTTTGAAAATTTTTTTCGAAATTTTTTTTCAAAATTTTTTTAGAAATTTTTTTCGAAATTTTTTTTCAAAATTTTTTTCGAAAATTTTTTTTCGAAATTTTTTTCGAAAATATTTTTCGAAATTTTTTTCAAAATTTTTTTTCAAATTTTTTTTCAAAAATTTTTTTCAAAATTTTTTTCGAAAATTTTTTGCTAATTTTTTTTCAAAATTTTTTTGAAAATTTTTTTTCGAAATTTTTTTAAAAATTTTTTTCGAAAATTTTTTTTCCAAAATTTTTTCGAAAATTTTTTTCGAAATTTTTTTTCAAAATTTTTTTAGAAATTTTTTTTCAAAATTTTTTTCGAAATTTTTTTTTCGAAATTTTTTTTAAAATTTTTTTTTTCGAAATTATTTTTGAAAATTTTTTTCAAAATTTTTTTTGAAAATTTTTTTTTAAATTTTTTTTGAAAATTTTTTTCGAAATTTTTATTCAAAATTTTTTTAGAAATTTTTTTCGAAATTTTTTTTCAAAATTTTTTTTCGAAATTTTTTTCAAAATTTTTTCCAAAATTTTTTTTCAAAATTTTTTTCGAATTCTTTTTCCAAAATTTTTTTCGAAATTTTTTTTCAAAATTTTTTTAGAAATTTTTTTTCAAAATTTTTTTCGAAATTTTTTTTTCGAAATTTTTTTTAGAAATTTTTTTCGAAAATATTTTTTGAAATTTTTTTCGAAATTTTTTTTCAATTTTTTTTTCGAAAATTTTTTTCGAAATTTTTTTCAAAATTTTTTTCGAAAATTTTTTTTCCAAAATTTTTTCGAAAATTTTTTTCGAAATTTTTTTTCAAAATTTTTTTAGAAATTTTTTTTCAAAATTTTTTTCGAAATTTTTTTTCGAAATTTTTTTTTCGAAATTTTTTTTGAAATTTTTTTTCAAAATTTTTTTTCAAAATTTTTTTCGAAATTTTTTTTCAAAATTTTTTTAGAAATTTTTTTCGAAATTTTTTTTGAAAATTTTTTTCGAAATTTTTTTCAAAATTTTTTTTCAAACTTTTTTTCAAAAATTTTTTTCAAAATTTTTTTCGAAAATTTTTTGGTAATTTTTTTTTCAAAATTTTTTTGAAAATTTTTTTTCGAAATTTTTTTAAAAATTTTTTTCGAAAATTTTTTTTCCAAAATTTTTTCGAAAATTTTTTTCGAAATTTTTTTTCAAAATTTTTTTAGAAATTTTTTTTCAAAATTTTTTTCGAAATTTTTTTTTCGAAATTTTTTTTAAAAATTTTTTTTTTGAAATTATTTTTGAAAATTTTTTTCAAAATTTTTTTTGAAAATTTTTTTTAAAATTTTTTTTGAAAATTTTTTTCGAAATTTTTATTCAAAATTTTTTTAGAAATTTTTTTCGAAATTTTTTTTCAAAATTTTTTTTCGAATTTTTTTTCAAAATTTTTTTCCAAAATTTTTTTTCAAAATTTTTTTCGAATTCTTTTTCCAAAATTTTTTTCGAAATTTTTTTTCAAAATTTTTTTAGAAATTTTTTTTCAAAATTTTTTTCGAAATTTTTTTTTCGAAATTTTTTTTAAAAATTTTTTTTCAAAATTTTTTTAGAAATTTTTTTCGAAAATATTTTTCGAAATTTTTTTCAAAATTTTTTTTCCAATTTTTTTTCGAAAATTTTTTTCGAAACTTTTTGGAAATTTTTTTTTCAAAATTTTTTTTAAAATTTTTTTTAAAATTTTTTTTCGAAATTTTTTTAAAATTTTTTTCGAAAATTTTTTTTCCAAAATTTTTTCGAAAATTTTTTTCGAAATTTTTTTTCAAAGTTTTTTTAGAAATTTTTTTTCAAAATTTTTTTCGAAATTTTTTTTTCGAAATTTTTTTTAAAAATTTTTTTTCGAAATTTAATTTTCGAAATTTTTTTTTTAAATTTTTTTTTAAATTTTTTTTGAAAATTTTTTTCGAAATTTTTTTTCAAAATTTTTTTAGAAATTTTTTTCGAAATTTTTTTTCAAATTTTTTTTAGAAATTTTTTTTCAAAATTTTTTTCGAAATTTTTTTTTCGAAATTTTTTTTAAAAATTTTTTTTCGAAATTTTTTTTTCGAAATTATTTTTGAAAATTTTTTTTAAAATTTTTTTTGAAAATTTTTTTTAAAATTCTTTTTGAAAATTTTTTTCGAAATTTTTATTCAAAATTTTTTTAGAAATTTTTTTCGAAATTTTTTTTCAAAATTTTTTTTCGAAATTTTTTTCAAAATTTTTTCCAAAATTTTTTTTCAAAATTTTTTTCGAATTCTTTTTCCAAAATTTTTTTCGAAATTTTTTTTCAAAATTTTTTTAGAAATTTTTTTTCAAAATTTTTTTCGAATTCTTTTTCCAAAATTTTTTTCGAAATTTTTTTTCAAAATTTTTTTAGAAATTTTTTTTCAAAATTTTTTTCGAAATTTTTTTTTCGAAATTTTTTTTAAAAATTTTTTTTCAAAATTTTTTTAGAAATTTTTTTTCAAAATTTTTTTCGAAATTTTTTTTTCGAAATTTTTTTAAAAAATTTTTTTTCGAAATTTAATTTTCGAAATTTTTTTTGAAAATTTTTTTTTAAATTTTTTTTGAAAATTTTTTTCGAAATTTTTTTTCAAAATTTTTTTAGAAATTTTTTTCGAAATTTTTTTTCAAAATTTTTTTAGAAATTTTTTTTCAAAATTTTTTTCGAAATTTTTTTTTCGAAATTTTTTTTAAAAATTTTTTTTCGAAATTTTTTTTTCGAAATTATTTTTGAAAATTTTTTTTAAAATTTTTTTTGAAAATTCTTTTTGAAAATTTTTTTTGAAATTTTTATTCAAAATTTTTTTAGAAATTTTTTTCGAAATTTTTTTTCAAAATTTTTTTTCAAAATTTTTTTCAAAATTTTTTCCAAAATTTTTTTTCAAAATTTTTTTCGAATTCTTTTTCCAAAATTTTTTTCGAAATTTTTTTTCAAAATTTTTTTAGAAATTTTTTTTCAAAATTTTTTTCAAAATTTTTTTTTCGAAATTTTTTTTAAAAATTTTTTTTCGAAATTTTTTTGTCGAAATTATTTTTGGTAATTTTTTTTTCAAAATTTTTTTGAAAATTTTTTTTCGAAATTTTTTTAAAAATTTTTTTCGAAAATTTTTTTTCCAAAATTTTTTCGAAAATTTTTTTCGAAATTTTTTTTCAAAATTTTTTTTGAAATTTTTTTTCAAAATTTTTTTCGAAATTTTTTTTAAAATTTTTTTTTTCGAAATTATTTTTGAAAATTTTTTTCAAAATTTTTTTTCCAAAATTTTTTTCGAAATTTTTTTTCAAAATTTTTTTAGAAATTTTTTTTCAAAATTTTTTTCGAAATTTTTTTTTCGAAATTTTTTTCCAAAATTTTTTTTCCAAAATTTTTTCGAAAATTTTTTTGAAATTTTTTTTCAAAATTTTTTTCGAAATTTTTTTTCCAAAATTTTTTCGAAAATTTTTTTCAAATTTTTTTTCGAAAATTTTTTCGAAAATTTTTTTTCAAAATTTTTTTTAAAATTTTTTTTCAAAATTTTTTTCAAAATTTTTTTTTAAATTTTTTTTGAAAATTTTTTTCGAAATTTTTTTTCAAAATTTTTTTAGAAATTTTTTTCGAATTTTTTTTTCAAAATTTTTTTAGAAATTTTTTTCGAAATTTTTTTTCAAATTTTTTTTTCGAAATTTTTTTCGAAATTTTTTTTCAAAATTTTTTTCGAAAATTTTTTTTCGAAATTTTTTTTCAAAAATTTTTTCCAAAATTTTTTTTCCAAAATTTTTTCGAAAATTTTTTTGAAATTTTTTTTCAAAATTTTTTTCGAAATTTTTTTTCCAAAATTTTTTCGAAAATTTTTTTTAAATTTTTTTTCGAAAATTTTTTCGAAAATTTTTTTTCAAAATTTTTTTTAAAATTTTTTTTCAAAATTTTTTTCAAAATTTTTTTTGAAAATTTTTTTTCCAAATTTTTTCGAAAATTTTTTTCGAAATTTTTTTTCAAAATTTCTTTAGAATTTTTTTTTCAAAATTTTTTTCGAAATTTTTTTTTCGAAATTTTTTTTCGAAATTTTTTTTTCGAAATTTTTTTTGAAAATTTTTTTCAAAATTTTTTTTCAAAATTTTTTTTGAAATTTTTTTTCAAAATTTTTTTAGAAATTTTTTTCGAAATTTTTTTTGAAAATTTTTTTCGAAATTTTTTTTCAAAATTTTTTTAGAAATTTTTTTCGAAATTTTTTTTCAAAATTTTTTTCGAAAATTTTTTTTCAAAATTTTTTTCGAAAATATTTTTCGAAATTTTTTTCAAAATTTTTTTCAAATTTTTTTTCAAAAATTTTTTTCAAAATTTTTTTCGAAAATTTTTTGGTAATTTTTTTTTCAAAATTTTTTTGAAATTTTTTTTTCGAAATTTTTTTAAAAATTTTTTTCGAAAATTTTTTTTCCAAAATTTTTTCGAAAATTTTTTTCGAAATTTTTTTTCAAAATTTTTTTAGAAATTTTTTTTCAAAATTTTTTTCGAAATTTTTTTAAAAAATTTTTTTTCGAAATTTTTTTTTCGAAATTTTTTTTGAAAATTTTTTTTTAAATTTTTTTTGAAAATTTTTTTCGAAATTTTTTTTCCAAAATTTTTTCGAAAATTTTTTTCGAAATTTTTTTTCAAAATTTTTTTAGAAATTTTTTTTCAAAATTTTTTTCGAAATTTTTTTTTCGAAATTTTTTTTCGAAATTTTTTTTTCGAAATTTTTTTTGAAAATTTTTTTCAAAATTTTTTTTCAAAATTTTTTTCGAAATTTTTTTTCAAAATTTTTTTAGAAATTTTTTTCGAAATTTTTTTTGAAAATTTTTTTCGAAATTTTTTTTCAAAATTTTTTTAGAAATTTTTTTCGAAATTTTTTTTCAAAATTTTTTTCGAAAATTTTTTTTCGAAATTTTTTTCGAAAATATTTTTCGAAATTTTTTTCAAAATTTTTTTTCAAATTTTTTTTCAAAAATTTTTTTCAAAATTTTTTTTCAAATTTTTTTTCGAAAATTTTTTTTGAAAATTTATTTCGAAATTTTTTTTAAAAATTTTTTTCGAAAATTTTTTTTGAAAATTTTTTTCGAAATTTTTTTCAAATTTTTTTTCGAAAATTTTTTTCAAAATTTTTTTCCAAATTTTTTTTTCAAAATGTTTTTCGAAATTTTTTTCAAAATTTTTTTTCAAATTTTTTTTCGAAAATTTTTTTTCGAAATTTTTTTTGAAAATTTATTTCGAAATTTTTTTAAAAATTTTTTTTCGAAATTTTTTTTTCAAAATTTTTTTCGAAAATTTTTTCAAAATTTTTTTCCAAATTTTTTTTTTTAAATGTTTTTCGAAATTTTTTTCGAAATTTTTTTTTCGAAATTTTTTTTGAAAATTTTTTTCGAAAATTTTTTTCAAAATTTTTTTTGAAAAAATTTTTTTCAAAATTTTTTCGAAAATGTTTTTGAAAATTTTTTTTCAAATTTTTTTTCGAAATTTTTTTCGAAATTTTTTTTTCGAAATTTTTTTTAAAAATTTTTTAAAAATTTTTTTTCAAGATTTTTTTCGAAATTTTTTTCGAAATTTTTTTTCAAAATTTTTTTCGAAAATTATTTTTCGAAATTTTTTTCGAAAATTTTTTTTCGAAATTTTTTTTCAAAATTTTTTTCGAAATTTTTTTCGAAATTTTTTTTCAAAATTTTTTTTCGAAATTTTTTTCAAAATTTTTTTTCAAATTTTTTTTCGAAATTTTTTTTTTAAATTTTTTTTCGAAATTTTTTTTGAAAATTTTTTTCAAAATTTTTTTTCAAATTTTTTTTTCGAAAATTTTTTTTCAAATTTTTTTTCGAAAATTTTTTTTGAAAATTTTTTTTGAAATTTTTTTTTCGAAATTTTTTTTCGAAATTTTTTTTTTAAATTTTTATTCGAAATTTTTTTTGAAAATTTTTTTCGAAATTTTTTTTCAAATTTTTTTTCGAAAATTTTTTTTCAAATTTTTTTTCGAAAATTTTTTTTTGAAAATTTTTTTCGAAATTTTTTTTTCGAAATTTTTTTTGAAAATTTTTTTCGAAAATTTTTTTCAAAATTTTTTTTGAAAATTTTTTTTTCAAAATTTTTTCGAAAATTTTTTTGAAAATTTTTTTTCAAATTTTTTTTCGAAATTTTTTTCGAAATTTTTTTTCAAAATTTTTTTCGAAAATTTTTTTTCGAAATTTTTTTCAAAAATTTTTTTCCAAAATTTTTTTCGAAATTTTTTTTCAAAATTTTTTTCGAAAATTTTTTTCAAAATTTTTTTTGAAATTTTTTTTTTCAAAATTTTTTCGAAAATTTTTTTGAAAAATTTTTTTCAAATTTTTTTTCAAAATTTTTTTTAAAAATTTTTTTTCGAAATTTTTTTCCAAAATTTTTTTTCAAATTTTTTTTCGAATTTTTTTTCGAAAATTTTTTTCAAATTTTTTTACCAAAATTTTTTTTCCAAATTTTTTTTCAAAATTTTTTTTCAAATTTTTTTTCGAAAATTTTTTTTGAAAATTTATTTCGAAATTTTTTTTGAAAATTTTTTTTTTTAATTTTTTTCAAAATTTTTTTTCAAATTTTTTTTCGAAATTTTTTTAAAAATTTTTTTCGAAAATTTTTTTTCCAAAATTTTTTCGAAAATTTTTTTCGAAATTTTTTTTCAAAATTTTTTTAGAAATTTTTTTTCAAAATTTTTTTCGAAATTTTTTTTTCGAAATTTTTTTTAAAAATTTTTTTTCGAAATTTATTTTTCGAAATTTTTTTCGAAATTTTTTTTCAAAATTTTTTTCGAAAATTTTTTTTCGAAATTTTTTTCAAAAATTTTTTTCAAAATTTTTTTCCAAAATTTTTTTTCAAAATTTTTTTCGAAATTTTTTTCAAAATTTTTTTTCAA
The DNA here is from genome assembly GCA_036926305.1 of Uropetala carovei. Classification (NCBI taxonomy): domain Eukaryota; kingdom Metazoa; phylum Arthropoda; class Insecta; order Odonata; family Petaluridae; genus Uropetala; species Uropetala carovei. Next base: position 7,753,020 of record JAXCHB010000056.1, read on the forward strand.
ATTTTTTTTCGAAAATTTTTTTTCGAAAATTTTTTTTGAAAATTTTTTTCGAAATTTTTTTCAAATTTTCTTTCGAAAATTTTTTTTCGAAATTTTTTTCGAAAATATTTTTCGAAATTTTTTTTCAAAATTTTTTTTCAAATTTTTTTTCGAAAATTTTTTTTCGAAATTTTTTTTGAAAATTTATTTCGAAATTTTTTTAAAAATTTTTTTTCGAAAATTTTTTTTCAAAATTTTTTTCGAAAATTTTTTCAAAATTTTTTTCCAAAATTTTTTTTAAAAATTTTTTTCGAAATTTTTTTCGAAATTTTTTTTTCAAATTTTTTTTTGAAAATTTTTTTCGAAAATTTTTTTCAAAATTTTTTTTGAAAATTTTTTTTTCAAAATTTTTTCCAAAATTTTTTTGAAATTTTTTTTTCAAATTTTTTTTCGAAATTTTTTTCGAAATTTTTTTTCAAAATTTTTTTCGAAAATTTTTTTTCGAAATTTTTTTCAAAAATTTTTTTCCAAAATTTTTTTTCGAAATTTTTTTTCAAAATTTTTTTGGAAAATTTTTTTTCAAAATTTTTTTCGAAAATTTTTTTTCAAATTTTTTTTCGAAATTTTTTTCGAAATTTTTTTTCCCAAATTTTTTTTCGAAATTTTTTTCAAAATTTTTTTCGAAAATTTTTTTTCCAAAATTTTTTCGAAAATTTTTTTCGAAATTTTTTTTCAAAATTTTTTTGGAAAATTTTTTTTCAAAATTTTTTTCGAAAATTTTTTTTCAAATTTTTTTTCGAATTTTTTTTCGAAAATTTTTTTCAAATTTTTTTACCAAAATTTTTTTTCCAAAATTTTTTTAAAATTTTTTTTCAAATTTTTTTTCGAAAATTTTTTTTGAAAATTTTTTTCAAAATTTTTTTTCAAATTTTTTTTCGAAATTTTTTTAAAAATTTTTTTCGAAAATTTTTTTTCCAAAATTTTTTCGAAATTTTTTTTTGAAATTTTTTTTCAAATTTTTTTTAGAAATTTTTTTTCAAAATTTTTTTCGAAATTTTTTTTTCGAAATTTTTTTTAAAAATTTTTTTTCGAAATTTTTTTTTCGAAATTTTTTTCTAAATTTTTTTTCAAAATTTTTTTCGAAAATTTTTTTTCGAAATTTTTTTCGAAAATTATTTTCAAAATTTTTTTCCAAAATTTTTTTTCAAAATTTTTTTCGAAATTTTTTTCAAAATTTTTTTTCAAATTTTTTTCGAAAATTTTTTTTCGAAAATTTTTTTTGAAAATTTTTTTCGAAATTTTTTTCAAATTTTTTTTCGAAAATTTTTTTTCGAAATTTTTTTCGAAAATATTTTTCGAAATTTTTTTTCAAAATTTTTTTTCAAATTTTTTTTCAAAAATTTTTTTTGAAAATTTATTTCGAAATTTTTTTTAAAAATTTTTTTCGAAAATTTTTTTTCGAAATTTTTTTTGAAAATTTATTTCGAAATTTTTTAAAAAATTTTTTTTCGAAAATTTTTTTTCAAAATTTTTTTCGAAAATTTTTTCAAAATTTTTTTCCAAAATTTTTTTTAAAAATTTTTTTCGAAATTTTTTTCGAAATTTTTTTTCGAAATTTTTTTTGAAAATTTTTTTCGAAAATTTTTTTCAAAATTTTTTTTGAAAATTTTTTTTTCAAAATTTTTTCGAAAATTTTTTTGAAAATTTTTTTTTCAAATTTTTTTTCGAAATTTTTTTCGAAATTTTTTTTCAAAATTTTTTTCGAAAATTTTTTTTCAGTTTTTTTCGAAAATTTTTTTTCAAATTTTTTTTCGAAATTTTTTTCGAAATTTTTTTTCCCAAATTTTTTTTCGAAATTTTTTTCAAAATTTTTTTCGAAAATTTTTTTTCCAAAATTTTTTCGAAAATTTTTTTCGAAATTTTTTTTCAAAATTTTTTTTCAAAATTTTTTTCGAAATTTTTTTTCAAAATTTTTTTTGGAAAATTTTTTTCGTAATTTTTTTTCAAAATTTTTTTTCGAAATTTTTTTCAAAATTTTTTTCCAAATTTTTTTTCAAAATTTTTTTCGAATTTTTTTTCGAAAATTTTTTTCAAATTTTTTTACCAAAATTTTTTTTCCAAAATTTTTTTCGAAAATTTATTTTCGAAATTTTTTTTGAAAATTAATTTCGAAATTTTTTTTAAAATTTTTTTTCGAAAATTTTCTTTCAAAATTTTTTTCGAAAATTTTTTCAAAATTTTTTTCCAAAATTTTTTTTAAAAATTTTTTTCGAAATTTTTTTCGAAATTTTTTTTTCGAAATTTTTTTTGAAAATTTTTTTCAAAATTTTTCTTGAAAATTTTTTTTTCAAAATTTTTTCGAAAATTTTTTTGAAAATTTTTTTGAAAATTTTTTTTCAAATTTTTTTCGAAATTTTTTTCGAAATTTTTTTTCAAAATTTTTTTCGAAAATTTTTTTTCGAAATTTTTTTCAAAAATTTTTTTCCAAAATTTTTTTTCGAAATTTTTTTTCAAAATTTTTTTGGAAAATTTTTTTGGAAAATTTTTTTCGAAATTTTTTTCGAAAATTTTTTTCGAAATTTTTTTTCAAAATTTTTTTCGAAATTTTTTTTCAAAATTTTTTTTTTTAAATTTTTTCGAAATTTTTTTTTGAAATTTTTTTTCAAATTTTTTTTAGAAATTTTTTTTCAAAATTTTTTTCGAAATTTTTTTTTCGAAATTTTTTTTAAAAATTTTTTTTCGAAATTTTTTTTCAAAATTTTTTTCGAAAATTTTTTTTCGAAATTTTTTTCGAAAATTTTTTTCAAAATTTTTTTCCAAAATTTTTTTTCAAAATTTTTTTCGAAATTTTTTTCAAAATTTTTTTTCAAATTTTTTTTCGAAAATTTTTTTTCGAAAATTTTTTTTGAAAATTTTTTTCGAAATTTTTTTCAAATTTTTTTTCGAAAATTTTTTTTCGAAATTTTTTTCGAAAATATTTTTCGAAATTTTTTTTCAAAATTTTTTTTCAAATTTTTTTTCGAAAATTTTTTTTGAAAATTTATTTCGAAATTTTTTTTAAAAATTTTTTCCGAAAATTTTTTTTCGAAATTTTTTTTGAAAATTTATTTCGAAATTTTTTTAAAAATTTTTTTTCGAAAATTTTTTTTCAAAATTTTTTTCGAAAATTTTTTCAAAATTTTTTTCCAAAATTTTTTTTAAAAATTTTTTTCGAAATTTTTTTCGAAATTTTTTTTTCGAAATTTTTTTTGAAAATTTTTTTCGAAAATTTTTTTCAAAATTTTTTTTGAAAATTTTTTTTTCAAAATATTTTCGAAAATGTTTTTGAAAATTTTCTTTCCAATTTTTTTTCGAAATTTTTTTCGAAATTTTTTTTCAAAATTTTTTTGGAAATTTTTTTTTCAAAATTTTTTTCGAAAATTTTTTTTCAAATTTTTTTTCGAAATTTTTTTCGAAATTTTTTTTCCCAAATTTTTTTTCGAAATTTATTTTCAAAATTTTTTTCGAAAATTTTTTTTCCAAAATTTTTTCGAAAATTTTTTTCGAAATTTTTTTTCAAAATTTTTTTTCAAAATTTTTTTCGAAATTTTTTTTCAAAATTTTTTTTGGAAAATTTTTTTCGTAATTTTTTTTCAAAATTTTTTTTCGAAATTTTTTTCAAAATTTTTTTCCAAAATTTTTTTTCAAAATTTTTTTCGAATTTTTTTTCGAAAATTTTTTTCTAATTTTTTTACCAAAATTTTTTTTCCAAAATTTTTTTCAAAATTTTTTTTCAAATTTTTTTTCGAAAATTTTTTTTCAAAATTTTTTTCAAAATTTTTTTTCAAATTTTTTTTCGAAATTTTTTTAAATATTTTTTTCGAAAATTTTTTTTCCAAAATTTTTTCGAAATTTTTTTTTGAAATTTTTTTTCAAATTTTTTTTAGAAATTTTTTTTTCGAAATTTTTTTCGAAAATTTTTTTTTAAATTTTTTTTCGAAATTTTTTTCGAAAATTTTTTTCGAAATTTTTTTTCAAAATTTTTTTTCAAAATCTTTTTCGAAATTTTTTTTCAAAATTTTTTTTGGAAAATTTTTTTCGTAATTTTTTTTCAAAATTTTTTTTCGAAAGTTTTTTCAAAATTTTTTTCCAAAATTTTTTTTCAAAATTTTTTTCGAATTTTTTTTCGAAAATTTTTTTCAAATTTTTTTACCAAAATTTTTTTTCCAAAATTTTTTTCAAAATTTTTTTTCAAAATTTTTTCGAAAATTTTTTTTTTTAAATTTTTTTCAAAATTTTTTTTCAAATTTTTTTTCGAAAATTTTTTTTCAAAATTTTTTTCGAAAATTTTTTCAAAATTTTTTTCCAAAATTTTTTTTAAAAATTTTTTTCGAAATTTTTTTCGAAATTTTTTTTTCGAAATTTTTTTTGAAAATTTTTTTCGAAAATTTTTTTCAAAATTTTTCTTGAAAATTTTTTTTTCAAAATTTTTTCGAAAATTTTTTTGAAAATTTTTTTTCAAATTTTTTTCGAAATTTTTTTTCAAAATTTTTTTCGAAAATTTTTTTTCGAAATTTTTTTCAAAAATTTTTTTCCAAAATTTTTTTTCGAAATTTTTTTTCAAAATTTTTTTGGAAAATTTTTTTGGAAAATTTTTTTTCAAAATTTTTTTCGAAAATTTTTTTTTAAATTTTTTTTCGAAATTTTTTTCGAAAATTTTTTTCGAAATTTTTTTTCAAAATTTTTTTTCAAAATTTTTTTCGAAATTTTTTTTCAAAATTTTTTTTGGAAAATTTTTTTCGTAATTTTTTTTCAAAATTTTTTTTCGAAATTTTTTTCAAAATTTTTTTCCAAAATTTTTTTTCAAAATTTTTTTCGAATTTTTTTTCGAAAATTTTTTTACCAAAATTTTTTTTCCAAAATTTTTTTCAAAATTTTTTTTCAAATTTTTTTTCGAAAATTTTTTTAAAAATTTTTTTTCGAAATTTTTTTTTCGAAATTTTTTTCGAATTTTTTTTTCAAAATTTTTTTCGAAAATTTTTTTTCGAAATTTTTTTCGAAAATTTTTTTCAAAATTTTTTTCCAAAATTTTTTTTCAAAATTTTTTTCGAAATTTTTTTCAAAATTTTTTTTCAAATTTTTTTTCGAAAATTTTTTTTTGAAAATTTTTTTTGAAAATTTTTTTCGAAATTTTTTTCAAATTTTTTTTCGAAAATTTTTTTTCGAAATTTTTTTCGAAAATATTTTTCGAAATTTTTTTTCAAAATTTTTTTTCAAATTTTTTTTCGAAAATTTTTTTTGAAAATTTATTTCGAAATTTTTTTTTTAAATTTTTTTCGAAAATTTTTTTTCGAAATTTTTTTTGAAAATTTATTTCGAAATTTTTTTAAAAATTTTTTTTCGAAAATTTTTTTTCAAAATTTTTTTCGAAAATTTTTTCAAAATTTTTTTCCAAAATTTTTTTTAAAAATTTTTTTCGAAATTTTTTTCGAAATTTTTTTCGAAATTTTTTTTTCGAAATTTTTTTTGAAAATTTTTTTCGACAATTTTTTTCAAAATTTTTTTTGAAAATTTTTTTTTCAAAATTTTTTCGAAAATTTTTTTGAAAATTTTCTTTCAAATTTTTTTTCGAAATTTTTTTCGAAATTTTTTTTCAAAATTTTTTTCGAAAATTTTTTTTCGAAATTTTTTTCAAAAATTTTTTTCCAAAATTTTTTTTCGAAATTTTTTTTCAAAATTTTTTTGGAAAATTTTTTTTCAAAATTTTTTTCGAAAATTTTTTTTCAAATTTTTTTTCGAAATTTTTTTCGAAATTTTTTTTCCCAAATTTTTTTTCGAAATTTTTTTCAAAATTTTTTTCGAAAATTTTTTTTCCAAAATTTTTTCGAAAATTTTTTTCGAAATGTTTTTTCAAAATTGTTTTTCAAAATTTTTTTCGAAATTTTTTTTCAAAATTTTTTTTGGAAAATTTTTTTCGTAATTTTTTTTCAAAATTTTTTTTCGAAATTTTTTTCAAAATTTTTTTCCAAAATTTTTTTTCAAAATTTTTTTCGAATTTTTTTTCGAAAATTTTTTTCAAATTTTTTTACCAAAATTTTTTTTCCAAAATTTTTTTCAAAATTTTTTTTCAAATTTTTTTTCGAAAATTTTTTTTGAAAATTTTTTTCAAAAATTTTTTTCAAATTTTTTTTCGAAATTTTTTTAAAAATTTTTTTCGAAAATTTTTTTTCCAAAATTTTTTCGAAATTTTTTTTTGAAATTTTTTTTCAAATTTTTTTTAGAAACTTTTTTTCAAAATTTTTTTCGAAATTTTTTTTTCGAAATTTTTTTTAAAAATTTTTTTTCGAAATTTTTTTTTCGAAATTTTTTTCGAAATTTTTTTTCAAAATTTTTTTCGAAAATTTTTTTTTGAAATTTTTTTCGAAAATTTTTTTCAAAATTTTTTTCCAAAATTTTTTTTCAAAATTTTTTTCGAAATTTTTTTCAAAATTTTTTTTCAAATTTTTTTTCGAAAATTTTTTTTCGAAAATTTTTTTCAAAAATTTTTTTCCAAAATTTTTTTTCGAAATTTTTTTTCAAATTTTTTTTGGAAAATTTTTTTTCAAAATTTTTTTCGAAAATTTTTTTTCAAATTTTTTTTCGAAATTTTTTTCGAAATTTTTTTTCCCAAATTTTTTTTCGAAATTTTTTTCAAAATTTTTTTCGAAAATTTTTTTTCCAAAATTTTTTCGAAAATTTTTTTCGAAATTTTTTTTCAAAATTTTTTTTCAAAATTTTTTTCGAAATTTTTTTTCAAAATTTTTTTTGGAAAATTTTTTTCGTAATTTTTTTTCAAAATTTTTTTTCGAAATTTTTTTCAAAATTTTTTTCCAAAATTTTTTTTCAAAATTTTTTTCGAATTTTTTTTCGAAAATTTTTTTCAAATTTTTTTACCAGAATTTTTTTTCCAAAATTTTTTTCAAAATTTTTTTTCAAATTTTTTTTCGAAAATTTTTTTTGAAAATGTTTTTCAAAAATTTTTTTCAAATTTTTTTTCGAAATTTTTTTTAAAATTTTTTTCGAAAATTTTTTTTCCAAAATTTTTTCGAAATTTTTTTTTGAAATTTTTTTTCAAATTTTTTTTAGAAACTTTTTTTCAAAATTTTTTTCGAAATTTTTTTTTCGAAATTTTTTTTAAAAATTTTTTTTCGAAATTTTTTTTTCGAAATTTTTTTCAAATTTTTTTTCAAAATTTTTTTCGAAAATTTTTTTTTGAAATTTTTTTCGAAAATTTTTTTCAAAATTTTTTTCCAAAATTTTTTTCAAAATTTTTTTCGAAATTTTTTTCAAAATTTTTTTTCAAATTTTTTTTCGAAAATTTTTTTTCGAAAATTTTTTTTGAAAATTTTTTTCGAAATTTTTTTCAAATTTTTTTTCGAAAATTTTTTTTCGAAATTTTTTTCGAAAATATTTTTCGAAATTTTTTTTCAAAATTTTTTTTCAAATTTTTTTTCGAAAATTTTTTTTGAAAATTTACTTCGAAATTTTTTTTTTTAATTTTTTTCGAAAATTTTTTTCGAAATTTTTTTTTCAAAATTTTTTTAAAAAATTTTTTTTCGAAATTTTTTTTTCGAAATTTTTTTCGAAATTTTTTTTCAAAATTTTTTTTCGAAATTTTTTTCGAAAATTTTTTTCAAAATTTTTTTCCAAAATTTTTTTTCAAAATTTTTTTCGAAATTTTTTTCAAAATTTTTTTTCAAATTTTTTTTCGAAAATTTTTTTTCGAAAATTTTTTTTGAAAATTTTTTTCGAAATTTTTTTCAAATTTTTTTTCGAAAATTTTTTTCAAAATTTTTTTCCAAATTTTTTTTTCAAAATGTTTTTCGAAATTTTTTTCAAAATTTTTTTTCAAATTTTTTTTCGAAAATTTTTTTTCGAAATTTTTTTTGAAAATTTATTTCGAAATTTTTTTAAAAATTTTTTTTCGAATTTTTTTTTTCAAAATTTTTTTCGAAAATTTTTTCAAAATTTTTTTCCAAATTTTTTTTTTAAAATGTTTTTCGAAATTTTTTTCGAAATTTTTTTTTCGAAATTTTTTTTGAAAATTTTTTTCGAAAATTTTTTTCAAAATTTTTTTTGAAAAAATTTTTTTCAAAATTTTTTCGAAAATGTTTTTGAAAATTTTTTTTCAAATTTTTTTTCGAAATTTTTTTCGAAATTTTTTTTCAAAATTTTTTTCGAAATTTTTTTTTCGAAATTTTTTTTAAAAATTTTTTAAAAATTTTTTTTCAAGATTTTTTTCGAAATTTTTTTCCAAATTTTTTTTCAAAATTTTTTTCGAAAATTATTTTTCGAAATTTTTTTCGAAAATTTTTTTTCGAAATTTTTTTTCAAAATTTTTTTCGAAATTTTTTTCGAAATTTTTTTTCAAAATTTTTTTTCGAAATTTTTTTCAAAATTTTTTTTCAAATTTTTTTTCGAAATTTTTTTTTTAAATTTTTTTTCGAAATTTTTTTTGAAAATTTTTTTCAAAATTTTTTTTCAAATTTTTTTTTCGAAAATTTTTTTTCAAATTTTTTTTCGAAAATTTTTTTTGAAAATTTTTTTTGAAATTTTTTTTTCGAAATTTTTTTTCGAAATTTTTTTTTTAAATTTTTATTCGAAATTTTTTTTGAAAATTTTTTTCGAAATTTTTTTTCAAATTTTTTTTCGAAAATTTTTTTTCAAATTTTTTTTCGAAAATTTTTTTTTGAAAATTTTTTTCGAAATTTTTTTTTCGAAATTTTTTTTGAAAATTTTTTTCGAAAATTTTTTTCAAAATTTTTTTTGAAAATTTTTTTTTCAAAATTTTTTCGAAAATTTTTTTGAAAATTTTTTTTCAAATTTTTTTTCGAAATTTTTTTCGAAATTTTTTTTCAAAATTTTTTTCGAAAATTTTTTTTCGAAATTTTTTTCAAAAATTTTTTTCCAAAATTTTTTTTCGAAATTTTTTTTCAAAATTTTCTTCGAAAATTTTTTTCAAAATTTTTTTTGAAATTTTTTTTTTCAAAATTTTTTCGAAAATTTTTTTGAAAAATTTTTTTCAAATTTTTTTTCAAAATTTTTTTTAAAAATTTTTTTTCGAAATTTTTTTCCAAAATTTTTTTTCAAATTTTTTTTCGAATTTTTTTTCGAAAATTTTTTTCAAATTTTTTTACCAAAATTTTTTTTCCAAATTTTTTTTCAAAATTTTTTTTCAAATTTTTTTTCGAAAATTTTTTTTGAAAATTTATTTCGAAATTTTTTTTAAAAATTTTTTTTCGAAATTTTTTTTGAAAATTTATTTTATAATTTTTTTCGAAAATTTTTTTCAAAATTTTTTTTCAAATTTTTTTTCGAAATTTTTTTAAAAATTTTTTTCGAAAATTTTTTTTCCAAAATTTTTTCGAAAATTTTTTTCGAAATTTTTTTTCAAAATTTTTTTAGAAATTTTTTTTCAAAATTTTTTTCGAAATTTTTTTTCAAAATTTTTTTCGAAAATTTTTTTTCAAATTTTTTTTCGAAATTTTTTTCGAAATTTTTTTTCCCAAATTTTTTTTCGAAATTTTTTTCAAAATTTTTTTCGAAAATTTTTTTTCCAAAATTTTTTCGAAAATTTTTTTCGAAATTTTTTTTCAAAATTTTTTTGGAAAATTTTTTTTCAAAATTTTTTTCGAAAATTTTTTTTCAAATTTTTTTTCGAATTTTTTTTCGAAAATTTTTTTCAAATTTTTTTACCAAAATTTTTTTTCCAAAATTTTTTTAAAATTTTTTTTCAAATTTTTTTTCGAAAATTTTTTTTGAAAATTTTTTTCAAAATTTTTTTTCAAATTTTTTTTCGAAATTTTTTTAAAAATATTTTTCGAAAATTTTTTTTCCAAAATTTTTTCGAAATTTTTTTTTGAAATTTTTTTTCAAATTTTTTTTAGAAATTTTTTTTCAAAATTTTTTTCGAAATTTTTTTTTCGAAATTTTTTTTAAAAATTTTTTTTCGAAATTTTTTTTTCGAAATTTTTTTCTAAATTTTTTTTCAAAATTTTTTTCCAAAATTTTTTTTCAAAATTTTTTTCGAAATTTTTTTCAAAATTTTTTTTCAAATTTTTTTCGAAAATTTTTTTTCGAAAATTTTTTTTGAAAATTTTTTTCGAAATTTTTTTCAAATTTTTTTTCGAAAATTTTTTTTCGAAATTTTTTTCGAAAATATTTTTCGAAATTTTTTTTCAAAATTTTTTTTCAAATTTTTTTTCGAAAATTTTTTTTGAAAATTTATTTCGAAATTTTTTTTAAAAATTTTTTTCGAAAATTTTTTTTCGAAATTTTTTTTGAAAATTTATTTCGAAATTTTTTAAAAAATTTTTTTTCGAAAATTTTTTTTCAAAATTTTTTTCGAAAATTTTTTCAAAATTTTTTTCCAAAATTTTTTTTAAAAATTTTTTTCGAAATTTTTTTCGAAATTTTTTTTCGAAATTTTTTTTGAAAATTTTTTTCGAAAATTTTTTTCAAAATTTTTTTTGAAAATTTGTTTTTCAAAATTTTTTCGAAAATTTTTTTGAAAATTTTTTTTTCAAATTTTTTTTCGAAATTTTTTTCGAAATTTTTTTTCAAAATTTTTTTCGAAAATTTTTTTTCAAAGTTTTTTTCGAAAATTTTTTTTCAAATTTTTTTTCGAAATTTTTTTCGAAATTTTTTTTCCCAAATTTTTTTTCGAAATTTTTTTCAAAATTTTTTTCGAAAATTTTTTTTCCAAAATTTTTTCGAAAATTTTTTTCGAAATTTTTTTTCAAAATTTTTTTTCAAAATTTTTTTCGAAATTTTTTTTCAAAATTTTTTTTGGAAAATTTTTTTCGTAATTTTTTTTCAAAATTTTTTTTCGAAATTTTTTTCAAAATTTTTTTCCAAATTTTTTTTCAAAATTTTTTTCGAATTTTTTTTCGAAATTTTTTTCAAATTTTTTTACCAAAGGTTTTTTTCCAAAATTTTTTTCGAAAATTTATTTTCGAAATTTTTTTTGAAAATTAATTTCGAAATTTTTTTAAAAATTTTTTTTCGAAAATTTTCTTTCAAAATTTTTTTCGAAAATTTTTTCAAAATTTTTTTCCAAAATTTTTTTTAAAAATTTTTTTCGAAATTTTTTTCGAAATTTTTTTTTCGAAATTTTTTTTGAAAATTTTTTTCAAAATTTTTCTTGAAAATTTTTTTTTCAAAATTTTTTCAAAATTTTTTTCGAAAATTTTTTTTCGAAATTTTTTTTCAAAATTTTTTTAGAAATTTTTTTTCAAAATTTTTTTAGAAATTTTTTTTCAAAATTTTTTTCGAAATTTTTTTTTCGAAATTTTTTTTAAAAATTTATTTTCGAAATTTTTTTTCAAAATTTTTTTCGAAAATTTTTTTTCGAAATTTTTTTCGAAAATTTTTTTCAAAATTTTTTTCCAAAATTTTTTTTCAAAATTTTTTTCGAAATTTTTTTCAAAATTTTTTTTCAAATTTTTTTTCGAAAATTTTTTTTGAAAATTTTTTTCGAAATTTTTTTCAAATTTTTTTTTGAAAATTTTTTTTCGAAATTTTTTTCGAAAATATTTTTCGAAATTTTTTTTCAAAATTTTTTTTCAAATTTTTTTTCGAAAATTTTTTTTGAAAATTTATTTCAAAATTTTTTTTAAAAATTTTTTCCGAAAATTTTTTTTCGAAATTTTTTTTGAAAATTTATTTCGAAATTTTTTTAAAAATTTTTTTTCGAAAATTTTTTTTAAAAATTTTTTCCGAAAATTTTTTTTCGAAATTTTTTTTGAAAATTTATTTCGAAATTTTTTTAAAAATTTTTTTTCGAAAATTTTTTTTCAAAATTTTTTTCGAAAATTTTTTCAAAATTTTTTTCCAAAATTTTTTTTAAAAATTTTTTTCGAAATTTTTTTCGAAATTTTTTTCGAAATTTTTTTTTCGAAATTTTTTTTGAAAATTTTTTTCGAAAATTTTTTTCAAAATTTTTTTTGAAAATTTTTTTTTCAAAATATTTTCGAAAATGTTTTTGAAAATATTCTTTCCAATTTTTTTTCGAAATTTTTTTCGAAATTTTTTTTCAAAATTTTTTTCGAAAATTTTTTTTCGAAATTTTTTTCAAAAATTTTTTTCCAAAATTTTTTTTCGAAATTTTTTTTCAAAATTTTTTTGGAAATTTTTTTTTCAAAATTTTTTTCGAAAATTTTTTTTCAAATTTTTTTTCGAAATTTTTTTCGAAATTTTTTTTCCCAAATTTTTTTTCGAAATTTATTTTCAAAATTTTTTTCGAAAATTTTTTTTCCAAAATTTTTTCGAAAATTTTTTTCGAAATTTTTTTTCAAAATTTTTTTTCAAAATTTTTTTCGAAATTTTTTTTCAAAATTTTTTTTGGAAAATTTTTTTCGTAATTTTTTTTCAAAATTTTTTTTCGAAATTTTTTTCAAAATTTTTTTCCAAAATTTTTTTTCAAAATTTTTTTCGAATTTTTTTTCGAAAATTTTTTTCAAATTTTTTTACCAAAATTTTTTTTCCAAAATTTTTTTCAAAATTTTTTTTCAAATTTTTTTTCGAAAATTTTTTTTGAAAATTTTTTTCAAAATTTTTTTTCAAATTTTTTTTCGAAATTTTTTTAAAAATTTTTTTCGAAAATTTTTTTTCCAAAATTTTTTCGAAATTTTTTTTTGAAATTTTTTTTCAAATTTTTTTTAGAAACTTTTTTTCAAAATTTTTTTCGAAATTTTTTTTTCGAAATTTTTTTTAAAAATTTTTTTTCGAAATTTTTTTTCGAAATTTTTTTCGAAATTTTTTTTCAAAATTTTTTTCGAAAATTTTTTTTTGAAATTTTTTTCGAAATTTTTTCAAAATTTTTTTCCAAATTTTTTTTTCAAAATTTTTTTCGAAATTTTTTTCAAAATTTTTTTTCAAATTTTTTTTCGAAAATTTTTTTTCGAAAATTTTTTTTGAAAATTTTTTTCGAAATTTTTTTCAAAATTTTTTTCGAAAATTTTTTTTCGAAATTTTTTTCGAAAATATTTTTCGAAATTTTTTTTTGGAAATTTTTTTTGAAAATTTTTTTCGAAAATTTTTTTCAATATTTTTTTTGAAAAAATTTTTTTCAAAATTTTTTCGAAAATGTTTTTGAAAATTTTTTTTCAAATTTTTTTTCGAAATTTTTTTCGAAATTTTTTTTCAAAATTTTTTTTTCAAATTTTTTTTCGAAAATTTTTTTTGAAAATTTACTTCGAAATTTTTTTTTTAAATTTTTTTCGAAAATTTTTTTCGAAATTTTTTTTTCGAAATTTTTTTTAAAAATTTTTTTTCGAAATTTTTTTTTCGAAATTTTTTTCGAAATTTTTTTTCAAAATTTTTTTTCGAAATTTTTTTCGAAAATTTTTTTCAAAATTTTTTTCCAAAATTTTTTTTCAAAATTTTTTTCGAAATTTTTTTCAAAATTTTTTTTCAAATTTTTTTTCGAAAATTTTTTTTCGAAAATTTTTTTTGAAAATTTTTTTCGAAATTTTTTTCAAATTTTTTTTCGAAAATTTTTTTTCGAAATTTTTTTCGAAAATATTTTTCGAAATTTTTTTTCAAAATTTTTTTTCAAATTTTTTTTCGAAAATTTTTTTTGAAAATTTTTTCAAAATTTTTTTCCAAAATTTTTTTAAAAAATTTTTTTCGAAATGTTTTTCGAAATTTTTTTTTGGAAATTTTTTTTGAAAATTTTTTTCGAAAATTTTTTTCAATATTTTTTTTGAAAAAATTTTTTTCAAAATTTTTTTGAAAATGTTTTTGAAAATTTTTTTTCAAATTTTTTTTCGAAATTTTTTTCGAAATTTTTTTTCAAAATTTTTTTTTCAAATTTTTTTTCGAAAATTTTTTTTGAAAATTTACTTCGAAATTTTTTTTTTAAATTTTTTTCGAAAATTTTTTTCGAAATTTTTTTTTCGAAATTTTTTTTAAAAATTTTTTTTCGAAATTTTTTTTTCGAAATTTTTTTCGAAATTTTTTTTCAAAATTTTTTTTCGAAATTTTTTTCGAAAATTTTTTTCAAAATTTTTTTCCAAAATTTTTTTTTCAAAATTTTTTTCGAAATTTTTTTTCGAAAATTTTTTTTCGAAATTTTTTTCGAAAATATTTTTCGAAATTTTTTTTCAAAATTTTTTTTCAAATTTTTTTTCGAAAATTTTTTTTGAAATTTTTTTTCGAAATTTTTTTTGAAAATTTATTTCGAAATTTGTTAAAAAATTTTTTTTCGAAAATTTTTTTTCAAAATTTTTTTCGAAAATTTTTTCAAAATTTTTTTCCAAAATTTTTTTTAAAAATTTTTTTCGAAATTTTTTTCGAAATTTTTTTTCGAAATTTTTTTTGAAAATTTTTTTCGAAAATTTTTTTCAAAATTTTTTTTGAAAATTTGTTTTTCAAAATTTTTTCGAAAATTTTTTTGAAAATTTTTTTTTCAAATTTTTTTTCGAAATTTTTTTCGAAATTTTTTTTCAAAATTTTTTTCGAAAATTTTTTTTCAAAGTTTTTTTCGAAAATTTTTTTTCAAATTTTTTTTCGAAATTTTTTTCGAAATTTTTTTTCCCAAATTTTTTTTCGAAATTTTTTTCAAAATTTTTTTCGAAAATTTTTTTTCCAAAATTTTTTCGAAAATTTTTTTCGAAATTTTTTTTCAAAATTTTTTTTCAAAATTTTTTTCGAAATTTTTTTTCAAAATTTTTTTTGGAAAATTTTTTTCGTAATTTTTTTTCAAAATTTTTTTTCGAAATTTTTTTCAAAATTTTTTTCCAAATTTTTTTTCAAAATTTTTTTCGAATTTTTTTTCGAAAATTTTTTTCAAATTTTTTTACCAAAGTTTTTTTTCCAAAATTTTTTTCGAAAATTTATTTTCGAAATTTTTTTTGAAAATTAATTTCGAAATTTTTTTAAAAATTTTTTTTCGAAAATTTTCTTTCAAAATTTTTTTCGAAAATTTTTTCAAAATTTTTTTCCAAAATTTTTTTTAAAAATTTTTTTCGAAATTTTTTTCGAAATTTTTTTTTCGAAATTTTTTTTGAAAATTTTTTTCAAAATTGTTCTTGAAAATTTTTTTTTCAAAATTTTTTCGAAAATTTTTTTGAAAATTTTTTTGAAAATTTTTTTTCAAATTTTTTTTCGAAATTTTTTTCGAAATTTTTTTTCAAAATTTTTTTCGAAAATTTTTTTTCGAAATTTTTTTTCAAAATTTTTTTAGAAATTTTTTTTCAAAATTTTTTTCGAAATTTTTTTTTCGAAATTTTTTTTAAAAATTTATTTTCGAAATTTTTTTTCAAAATTTTTTTCGAAAATTTTTTTTCGAAATTTTTTTCGAAAATTTTTTTCAAAATTTTTTTCCAAAATTTTTTTTCAAAATTTTTTTCGAAATTTTTTTCAAAATTTTTTTTCAAATTTTTTTTCGAAAATTTTTTTTCGAAAATTTTTTTTGAAAATTTTTTTCGAAATTTTTTTCAAATTTTTTTTCGAAAATTTTTTTTCGAAATTTTTTTCGAAAATATTTTTCGAAATTTTTTTTCAAAATTTTTTTTCAAATTTTTTTTCGAAAATTTTTTTTGAAAATTTATTTCAAAATTTTTTTTAAAAATTTTTTCCGAAAATTTTTTTTCGAAATTTTTTTTGAAAATTTATTTCGAAATTTTTTTAAAAATTTTTTTTCGAAAATTTTTTTTCAAAATTTTTTTCGAAAATTTTTTCAAAATTTTTTTCCAAAATTTTTTTTAAAAATTTTTTTCGAAATTTTTTTCGAAATTTTTTTCGAAATTTTTTTTTCGAAATTTTTTTTGAAAATTTTTTTCGAAAATTTTTTTCAAAATTTTTTTTGAAAATTTTTTTTTCAAAATATTTTCGAAAATGTTTTTGAAAATTTTCTTTCCAATTTTTTTTCGAAATTTTTTTCGAAATTTTTTTTTTAAAATTTTTTTCGAAAATTTTTTTTCGAAATTTTTTTCAAAAATTTTTTTCCAAAATTTTTTTTCGAAATTTTTTTTCAAAATTTTTTTGGAAATTTTTTTTTCAAAATTTTTTTCGAAAATTTTTTTTCAAATTTTTTTTCGAAATTTTTTTCGAAATTTTTTTTCCCAAATTTTTTTTCGAAAATTTTTTTTCGAAAATTTTTTTTGAAAATTTTTTTCGAAATTTTTTTCAAATTTTTTTTCGAAAATTTTTTTTCGAAATTTTTTTCGAAAATATTTTTCGAAATTTTTTTTTGGAAATTTTTTTTGAAAATTTTTTTCGAAAATTTTTTTCAATATTTTTTTTGAAAAAATTTTTTTCAAAATTTTTTCGAAAATGTTTTTGAAAATTTTTTTTCAAATTTTTTTTCGAAATTTTTTTCGAAATTTTTTTTCAAAATTTTTTTCGAAAATTTTTTTTCGAAAATTTTTTTTGAAAATTTACTTCGAAATTTTTTTTTTTAATTTTTTTCGAAAATTTTTTTCGAAATTTTTTTTTCGAAATTTTTTTTAAAAATTTTTTTTCGAAATTTTTTTTTCGAAATTTTTTTCGAAATTTTTTTTCAAAATTTTTTTTCGAAATTTTTTTCGAAAATTTTTTTCAAAATTTTTTTCCAAAATTTTTTTTCAAAATTTTTTTCGAAATTTTTTTCAAAATTTTTTTTCAAATTTTTTTTCGAAAATTTTTTTTCGAAAATTTTTTTTGAAAATTTTTTTCGAAATTTTTTTCAAATTTTTTTTCGAAAATTTTTTTTCGAAATTTTTTTCGAAAATATTTTTCGAAATTTTTTTTCAAAATTTTTTTTCAAATTTTTTTTCGAAAATTTTTTTTGAAAATTTTTTCAAAATTTTTTTCCAAAATTTTTTTAAAAAATTTTTTTCGAAATGTTTTTCGAAATTTTTTTTTGGAAATTTTTTTTGAAAATTTTTTTCGAAAATTTTTTTCAATATTTTTTTTGAAAAAATTTTTTTCAAAATTTTTTTGAAAATGTTTTTGAAAATTTTTTTTCAAATTTTTTTTCGAAATTTTTTTCGAAATTTTTTTTCAAAATTTTTTTTTCAAATTTTTTTTCGAAAATTTTTTTTGAAAATTTACTTCGAAATTTTTTTTTTAAATTTTTTTCGAAAATTTTTTTCGAAATTTTTTTTTCGAAATTTTTTTTAAAAATTTTTTTTCGAAATTTTTTTTTCGAAATTTTTTTCGAAATTTTTTTTCAAAATTTTTTTTCGAAATTTTTTTCGAAAATTTTTTTCAAAATTTTTTTCCAAAATTTTTTTTCAAAATTTTTTTCGAAATTTTTTTCAAATTTTTTTTCGAAAATTTTTTTTCGAAATTTTTTTTCAAAATTTTTTTTGGAAAATTTTTTTCGTAATTTTTTTTCAAAATTTTTTTTCGAAATTTTTTTTCAAAATTTTTTTCCAAAATTTTTTTTCAAAATTTTTTTCGAATTTTTTTTCGAAAATTTTTTTCAAATTTTTTTACCAAAATTTTTTTTCCAAAATTTTTTTCAAAATTTTTTTTCAAATTTTTTTCGAAAATTTTTTTTGAAAATTTTTTTCAAAATTTTTTTTCAAATTTTTTTTCGAAATTTTTTTAAAAATTTTTTTCGAAAATTTTTTTTCCAAAATTTTTTCGAAATTTTTTTTTGAAATTTTTTTTCAAATTTTTTTTAGAAGCTTTTTTTCAAAATTTTTTTCGAAATTTTTTTTTCGAAATTTTTTTTAAAAATTTTTTTTCGAAATTTTTTTTTCGAAATTTTTTTCGAAATTTTTTTTCAAAATTTTTTTCGAAAATTTTTTTTTGAAATTTTTTTCGAAAATTTTTTTCAAAATTTTTTTCCAAAATTTTTTTTCAAAATTTTTTTCGAAATTTTTTTCAAAATTTTTTTTCAAATTTTTTTTCGAAAATTTTTTTTCGAAAATTTTTTTTGAAAATTTTTTTCGAAATTTTTTTCAAATTTTTTTTCGAAAATTTTTTTTCGAAATTTTTTTCGAAAATATTTTTCGAAATTTTTTTTCAAAATTTTTTTTCAAATTTTTTTTCGAAAATTTTTTTTGAAAATTTTTTCAAAATTTTTTTCCAAAATTTTTTTTAAAAATTTTTTTCGAAATTTTTATCGAAATTTTTTTTTCGAAATTTTTTTTGAAAATTTTTTTCGAAAATTTTTTTCAAAATTTTTTTTGAAAAAATTTTTTTCAAAATTTTTTCGAAAATGTTTTTGAAAATTTTTTTTCAAATTTTTTTTCGAAATTTTTTTCGAAATTTTTTTTCAAAATTTTTTTTCAAATTTTTTTTTGAAAATTTACTTCGAAATTTTTTTTTAAAATTTTTTTCGAAAATTTTTTTCGAAATTTTTTTTTCGAAATTTTTTTTAAAAATTTTTTTTCGAAATATTTTTTTCGAAATTTTTTTCTAAATTTTTTTTCAAAATTTTTTTTCAAAATTTTTTTCGAAATTTTTTTCAAATTTTTTTTTCAAATTTTTTTTCGAAAATTTTTTTTGAAAATTTTTTTCAAAATTTTTTTTCAAATTTTTTTTCGAAATTTTTTTAAAAATTTTTTTCGAAAATTTTTTTTCCAAAATTTTTTCGAAATTTTTTTTTGAAATTTTTTTTCAAATTTTTTTTAGAGGCTTTTTTTCAAAATTTTTTTCGAAATTTTTTTTTCGAAATTTTTTTTAAAAATTTTTTTTCGAAATTTTTTTTTTCGAAATTTTTTTCGAAATTTTTTTTTTAAATTTTTTTCGAAAATTTTTTTTTGAAATTTTTTTCGAAAATTTTTTTCAAAATTTTTTTCCAAAATTTTTTTTCAAAATTTTTTTCGAAATTTTTTTCAAAATTTTTTTTCAAATTTTTTTTCGAAAATTTTTTTTCGAAAATTTTTTTTGAAAATTTTTTTCGAAATTTTTTTCAAATTTTTTTTCGAAAATTTTTTTTCGAAATTTTTTTCGAAAATATTTTTCGAAATTTTTTTTCAAAATTTTTTTTCAAATTTTTTTTCGAAAATTTTTTTTGAAAATTTTTTCAAAATTTTTTTCCAAAATTTTTTTTAAAAATTTTTTTCGAAATTTTTTTCGAAATTTTTTTTTCGAAATTTTTTTTGAAAATTTTTTTCGATAATTTTTTTCAAAATTTTTTCGAAAATGTTTTTGAAAATTTTTTTTCAAATTTTTTTTCGAAATTTTTTTCGAAATTTTTTTTCAAAATTTTTTTTCAAATTTTTTTTTGAAATTTTTTTTTGAAAATTTACTTCGAAATTTTTTTTTTTAATTTTTTTCGAAAATTTTTTTCGAAATTTTTTTTTCGAAATTTTTTTTAAAAATTTTTTTTCGAAATTTTTTTTTCGAAATTTTTTTCGAAATTTTTTTTCAAATTTTTTATCGAAAATTTTTTTTCGAAATTTTTTTCGAAAATTTTTTTCAAAATTTTTTTTCAAATTTTTTTTCGAAAATTTTTTTTCGAAAATTTGTTTTGAAAATTTTTTTCGAAATTTTTTTTAAATTTTTTTTCGAAAATTTTTTTTCGAAATTTTTTTCGAAAATTTTTTTCGAAATTTTTTTTCAAAATTTTTTTTCAAATTTTTTTTCGAAAATTTTTTTTGAAAATTTATTTCGAAATTTTTTTTTAAAATTTTTTTCGAAAATTTTTTTTCGAAATTTTTTTTAAAAATTTATTTCGAAATTTTTTTTTAAATTTTTTTTCGAAATTTTTTTTTCAAAATTTTTTTCGAAAATTTTTTCAAAATTTTTTTCCAAAATTTTTTTTAAAAATTTTTTTCGAAATTTTTTTCGAAATTTTTTTTTCGAAATTTTTTTTGAAAATTTTTTTCGAAAATTTTTTTCAAAATTTTTTTTGAAAAAATTTTTTTCAAAATTTTTTCGAAAATGTTTTTCAAAATTTTTTTTCGAAATTTTTTTCGAAAATTTTTTTCAAAATTTTTTTCCAAAATTTTTTTTCAAAATTTTTTTCGAAATTTTTTTCAAAATTTTTTTTCAAATTTTTTTTCGAAAATTTTTTTTCGAAAATTTTTTTTGAAAATTTTTTTCGAAATTTTTTTCAAATTTTTTTTCGAAAATTTTTTTTCGAAATTTTTTTTCAAAATTTTTTTTGGAAAATTTTTTTCGTAATTTTTTTTCAAAATTTTTTTTCGAAATTTTTTTCAAAATTTTTTTCCAAAATTTTTTTTCAAAATTTTTTTCGAATTTTTTTTCGAAAATTTTTTTCAAATTTTTTTACCAAATTTTTTTTTCCAAAATTTTTTTCAAAATTTTTTTTCAAATTTTTTTTCGAAAATTTTTTTTGAAAATTTTTTTCAAAATTTTTTTTCAAATTTTTTTTCGAAATTTTTTTAAAAATTTTTTTCGAAAATTTTTTTTCCAAAATTTTTTCGAAATTTTTTTTTGAAATTTTTTTTCAAATTTTTTTTAGAAGCTTTTTTTCAAAATTTTTTTCGAAATTTTTTTTAAAAATTTTTTTTCGAAATTTTTTTTTCGAAATTTTTTTCGAAATTTTTTTTCAAAATTTTTTTCGAAAATTTTTTTTTGAAATTTTTTTCGAAAATTTTTTTCAAAATTTTTTTCCAAAATTTTTTTTCAAAATTTTTTTCGAAATTTTTTTCAAAATTTTTTTTCAAATTTTTTTTCGAAAATTTTTTTTCGAAAATTTTTTTTGAAAATTTTTTTCGAAATTTTTTTCAAATTTTTTTTCGAAAATTTTTTTTCGAAATTTTTTTCGAAAATATTTTTCGAAATTTTTTTTCAAAATTTTTTTTCAAATTTTTTTTCGAAAATTTTTTTTGAAAATTTTTTCAAAATTTTTTTCCAAAATTTTTTTTTTAAATTTTTTCCAAAATTTTTTTTCAAAATTTTTTTCGAATTTTTTTTCGAAAATTTTTTTCAAATTTTTTTACCAAAATTTTTTTTCCAAAATTTTTTTCAAAATTTTTTTTCAAATTTTTTTTCGAAAATTTTTTTTGAAAATTTTTTTCAAAATTTTTTTTCAAATTTTTTTTCGAAATTTTTTTAAAAATTTTTTTCGAAAATTTTTTTTCCAAAATTTTTTCGAAATTTTTTTTTGAAATTTTTTTTCAAATTTTTTTTAGAAACGTTTTTTCAAAATTTTTTTCGAAATTTTTTTTTCGAAATTTTTTTTAAAAATTTTTTTTCGAAATTTTTTTTCGAAATTTTTTTCGAAATTTTTTTTCAAAATTTTTTTCGAATTTTTTTTCGAAAATTTTTTTCAAATTTTTTTACCAAAATTTTTTTTCCAAAATTTTTTTCAAAATTTTTTTTCAAATTTTTTTTCGAAAATTTTTTTTGAAAATTTTTTATCAAAATTTTTTTTCAAATTTTTTTTCGAAATTTTTTTAAAAATTTTTTTCGAAAATTTTTTTTCCAAAATTTTTTCGAAATTTTTTTTTGAAATTTTTTTTCAAATTTTTTTTAGAAACTTTTTTTCAAAATTTTTTTCGAAATTTTTTTTTCGAAATTTTTTTTAAAAATTTTTTTTCGAAATTTTTTTTTGGAAATTTTTTTTGAAAATTTTTTTCGAAAATTTTTTTCAATATTTTTTTTGAAAAAATTTTTTTCAAAATTTTTTCGAAAATGTTTTTGAAAATTTTTTTTCAAATTTTTTTTCGAAATTTTTTTCGAAATTTTTTTTCAAAATTTTTTTTTCAAATTTTTTTTCGAAAATTTTTTTTGAAAATTTACTTCGAAATATTTTTTTTAAATTTTTTTCGAAAATTTTTTTCGAAATTTTTTTTTCGAAATTTTTTTTAAAAATTTTTTTTCGAAATTTTTTTTTCGAAATTTTTTTCGAAATTTTTTTTCAAAATTTTTTTTCGAAATTTTTTTCGAAAATTTTTTTCAAAATTTTTTTCCAAAATTTTTTTTCAAAATTTTTTTCGAAATTTTTTTCAAAATTTTTTTTCAAATTTTTTTTCGAAAATTTTTTTTCGAAAATTTTTTTTGAAAATTTTTTTCGAAATTTTTTTCAAATTTTTTTTCGAAAATTTTTTTTCGAAATTTTTTTTCAAAATTTTTTTTGGAAAATTTTTTTCGTAATTTTTTTTCAAAATTTTTTTTCGAAAATTTTTTCAAAATTTTTTTCCAAAATTTTTTTTAAAAATTTTTTTCGAAATTTTTTTCGAAATTTTTTTTTCAAAATTTTTTTTGAAAATTTTTTTCGAAAATTTTTTTCAAAATTTTTTTTGAAAAAATTTTTTTCAAAATTTTTTCGAAAATGTTTTTGAAAATTTTTTTTCAAATTTTTTTTCGAAATTTTTTTCGAAATTTTTTTTCAAAATTTTTTTTCAAATTTTTTTTTGAAAATTTTTTTTGAAAATTTACTTCGAAATTTTTTTTTAAAATTTTTTTCGAAAATTTTTTTCGAAATTTTTTTTTCGAAATTTTTTTTAAAAATTTTTTTTCGAAATTTTTTTTTCGAAATTTTTTTCGAAATTTTTTTTCAAAATTTTTTTCGAAAATTTTTTTTCGAAATTTTTTTCGAAAATTTTTTTCAAAATTTTTTTCCAAAATTTTTTTTCAAAATTTTTTTCGAAATTTTTTTCAAAATTTTTTTTAAAATTTTTTTTCGAAAATTTTTTTTCGAAAATTTGTTTTGAAAATTTTTTTCAAATTTTTTTTCGAAAATTTTTTTTCGAAATTTTTTTCGAAAATTTTTTTCGAAATTTTTTTTCTAAATTTTTTTTCAAATTTTTTTTCGAAAATTTTTTTTGAAAATTTATTTCGAAATTTTTTTTTAAAATTTTTTTCGAAAATTTTTTTTCGAAATTTTTTTTGAAAATTTATTTCGAAATTTTTTTAAAAATTTTTTTTCGAAATTTTTTTTTCAAAATTTTTTTCGAAAATTTTTTCAAAATTTTTTTCCAAAATTTTTTTTAAAATTTTTTTTCGAAATTTTTTTCGAAATTTTTTTTTCGAAATTTTTTTTGAAAATTTTTTTCGAAAATTTTTTTCAAAATTTTTTTTGAAAAAATTTTTTTGAAATTTTTTTCGAAAATTTTTCTCAAAATTTCGAAATTTTTTTTCAAAATTTTTTTCGAAATTTTTTTTCAAAATTGTTTTCGAAAATTTTTTTTCGAAATTTTTTTCGAAATTTTTTCTCAAAATTTTTTTCCAAAATTTTTTTTCAAAATTTTTTTCGAAATTTTTTTCAAAATTTTTTTCGAAATTTTTTTTCAAAATTTTAATTCGAAATTTTTTTCGAAAATTTTTTTCAAAATTTTTTTTGAAAATTTTTTTTTCATAATTTTTTCGAAAATTTTTTTGTAAATTTTTTTCGAAATTTTTCTTCAAAATTTTTTTTGAAATTTTTCTTCAAAATTTTTTTCGAAATTTTTTTTTCGAAATTTTTTTTAAAAATTTTTTTCAAAATTTTTTTTCAAGATTTTTTTCGAAATTTTTTTCGAAATTTTTTTTCAATATTTTTTTCGAAAATTATTTTTCGAAATTTTTTTCGAAAATTTTTTTCAAAATTTTTTTCCAAAATTTTTTTTCGAAATTTTTTTCGAAATTTTTTTCAAAATTTTTTTTCAAATTTTTTTTCGAAAATATTTTTTCGAAAATTTTTTTTGAAAATTTTTTTCGAAATTTTTATTTTAAATTTTTTTTCGAAATTTTTTTTGAAAATTTTTTTCGAAATTTTTTTCAAAATTTTTTTTCAAATTTTTTTTCGAAAATTTTTTTTCGAAATTTTTTTCGAAAATATTTTTCGAAATTTTTTTTCAAAATTTTTTTTCAAATTTTTTTTCGAAAATTTTTTTTGAAAATTTTTTCAAAATTTTTTTCCAAAATTTTTTTTAAAAATTTTTTCCAAAATTTTTTTTCAAAATTTTTTTCGAATTTTTTTTCGAAAATTTTTTTCAAATTTTTTTACCAAAATTTTTTTTCCAAAATTTTTTTCAAAATTTTTTTTCAAATTTTTTTTCGAAAATTTTTTTTGAAAATTTTTTTCAAAATTTTTTTTCAAATTTTTTTTCGAAATTTTTTTAAAAATTTTTTTCGAAAATTTTTTTTCCAAAATTTTTTCGAATTTTTTTTGAAATTTTTTTTCAAATTTTTTTTAGAAACGTTTTTTCAAAATTTTTTTCGGAATTTTTTTTTCGAAATTTTTTTTAAAAATTTTTTTCGAAATTTTTTTTCGAAATTTTTTTCGAAATTTTTTTTCAAAATTTTTTTCGAAAATTTTTTTTTGAAATTTTTTTCGAAAATTTTTTTCAAAATTTTTTTCCAAAATTTTTTTTCAAAATTTTTTTCGAAATTTTTTTCAAAATTTTTTTTCAAATTTTTTTTCGAAAATTTTTTTTCGAAAATTTTTTTTGAAAATTTTTTTCGAAATTTTTTTCAAATTTTTTTTCGAAAATTTTTTTTCGAAATTTTTTTTTAAAATTTTTTTTGGAAAATTTTTTTCGTAATTTTTTTTCAAAATTTTTTTTCGAAATTTTTTTCAAAATTTTTTTCCAAAATTTTTTTTCAAAATTTTTTTCGAATTTTTTTTCGAAAATTTTTTTCAAAATTTTTTTTCAAATTTTTTTTCGAAAATTTTTTTTGAAAATTTTTTTCAAAATTTTTTTTCAAATTTTTTTTCGAAATTTTTTTAAAAATTTTTTTCGAAAATTTTTTTTCCAAAATTTTTTCGAAATTTTTTTCTGAAATTTTTTTTCAAATTTTTTTTAGAAGCTTTTTTTCAAAATTTTTTTCGAAATTTTTTTTTCGAAATTTTTTTTAAAAATTTTTTTTCGAAATTTTTTTTTCGAAATTTTTTTCGAAATTTTTTTTCAAAATTTTTTTCGAAAATTTTTTTTTGAAATTTTTTTTGAAAATTTTTTTCAAAATTTTTTTCCAAAATTTTTTTTCAAAATTTTTTTCGAAATTTTTTTCAAAATTTTTTTTCAAATTTTTTTTCGAAAATTTTTTTTCGAAAATTTTTTTTGAAAATTTTTTTCGAAATTTTTTTCAAATTTTTTTTCGAAAATTTTTTTTCGAAATATTTTTACAAAAATATTTTTCGAAATTTTTTTTCAAAATTTTTTTTCAAATTTTTTTTCGAAAATTTTTTTTGAAAATTTTTTCAAAATTTTTTTCCAAAATTTTTTTCAAAATTTTTTTTGAAAAAATTTTTTTCAAAATTTTTTCGAAAATGTTTTTGAAAATTTTTTTTCAAATTTTTTTTCGAAATTTTTTTCGAAATTTTTTTTCAAAATTTTTTTTCAAATTTTTTTTTGAAAATTTTTTTTGAAAATTTACTTCGAAATTTTTTTTAAAAATTTTTTTCGAAAATTTTTTTCGAAATTTTTTTTTCGAAATTTTTTTAAAAATTTTTTTTCGAAATTTTTTTCGAAATTTTTTTTCAAAATTTTTTTCGAAAATTTTTTTTCGAAATTTTTTTCGAAAATTTTTTTCAAAATTTTTTTCCAAAATTTTTTTTCAAAATTTTTTTCGAAATTTTTTTCAAAATTTTTTTTCAAATTTTTTTTCGAAAATTTTTTTTCGAAAATTTGTTTTGAAAATTTTTTTCGAAATTTTTTTCAATTTTTTTTTTCGAAATTTTTTTTAAAAATTTTTTTTCGAAATTTTTTTTTCGAAATTTTTTTCGAAATTTTTTTCCAAAATTTTTTTTAAAAATTTTTTTCGAAATTTTTTTCGAAATTTTTTTTTCGAAATTTTTTTTGAAAATTTTTTTCGAAAATTTTTTTCAAAATTTTTTTTGAAAAAATTTTTTTCAAAATTTTTTCGAAAATGTTTTTCAAAATTTTTTTTCGAAATTTTTTTCGAAAATTTTTTTCAAAATTTTTTTCCAAAATTTTTTTTCAAAATTTTTTTCGAAATTTTTTTCAAAATTTTTTTTCAAATTTTTTTTCGAAAATTTTTTTTCGAAAATTTTTTTTGAAAATTTTTTTCGAAATTTTTTTCAAATTTTTCTTCGAAAATTTTTTTTCGAAATTTTTTTTCAAAATTTTTTTTGGAAAATTTTTTTCGTAATTTTTTTTCAAAATTTTTTTTCGAAATTTTTTTCAAAATTTTTTTCCAAAATTTTTTTTCAAAATTTTTTTCGAATTTTTTTTCGAAAATTTTTTTCAAATTTTTTTACCAAAATTTTTTTTCCAAAATTTTTTTCAAAATTTTTTTTCAAATTTTTTTTCGAAAATTTTTTTCGAAAATTTTTTTTCCAAAATTTTTTCGAAATTTTTTTTTGAAATTTTTTTTCAAATTTTTTTTAGAAGCTTTTTTTCAAAATTTTTTTCGAAATTTTTTTTTCGAAATTTTTTTTAAAAATTTTTTTTCGAAATTTTTTTTTCGAAATTTTTTTCGAAATTTTTTTTCAAAATTTTTTTCGAAAATTTTTTTTTGAAATTTTTTTCGAAAATTTTTTTCAAAATTTTTTTCCAAAATTTTTTTTCAAAATTTTTTTCGAAATTTTTTTCAAAATTTTTTTTTTAAATTTTTTTTCGAAAATTTTTTTTCGAAAATTTTTTTTGAAAATTTTTTTCGAAATTTTTTTCAAATTTTTTTTCGAAAATTTTTTTTCGAAATTTTTTTCGAAAATATTTTTCGAAATTTTTTTTCAAAATTTTTTTTCAAATTTTTTTTCGAAAATTTTTTTTGAAAATTTTTTCAAAATTTTTTTCCAAAATTTTTTTAAAAAATTTTTTTCGAAATTTTTTTCGAAATTTTTTTTTCGAAATTTTTTTTGAAAATTTTTTTCGAAAATTTTTTTCAAAATTTTTTTTGAAAAAATTTTTTTCAAAATTTTTTCGAAAATGTTTTTGAAAATTTTTTTTCAAATTTTTTTTCGAAATTTTTTTCGAAATTTTTTTTCAAAATTTTTTTTCAAATTTTTTTTTGAAAATTTTTTTTGAAAATTTACTTCGAAATTTTTTTTTTAAATTTTTTTCGAAAATTTTTTTCGAAATTTTTTTTTCGAAATTTTTTTTAAAAATTTTTTTTCGAAATTTTTTTTTCGAAATTTTTTTCGAAATTTTTTTTCAAAATTTTTTTCGAAAATTTTTTTTCGAAATTTTTTTCGAAAATTTTTTTCAAAATTTTTTTCCAAAATTTTTTTTCAAAATTTTTTTCGAAATTTTTTTCAAAATTTTTTTTCAAATTTTTTTTCGAAATTTTTTTTTCGAAAATTTGTTTTGAAAATTTTTTTCAAATTTTTTTTCGAAAATTTTTTTTCGAAATTTTTTTCGAAAATTTTTTTCGAAATTTTTTTTCAAAATTTTTTTTCAAATTTTTTTTCGAAAATTTTTTTTGAAAATTTATTTCGAAATTTATTTTTAAAATTTTTTTCGAAAATTTTTTTTCGAAATTTTTTTTGAAAATTTATTTCGAAATTTTTTTAAAAATTTTTTTTCGAAATTTTTTTTTCAAAATTTTTTTCGAAAATTTTTTCAAAATTTTTTTCCAAAATTTTTTTTAAAATTTTTTTTCGAAATTTTTTTCGAAATTTTTTTTTCGAAATTTTTTTTGAAAATTTTTTTCGAAAATTTTTTTCAAAATTTTTTTTGAAAAAATTTTTTTCAAAATTTTTTCGAAAATGTTTTTGAAAATTTTTTTTCAAATTTTTTTTCGAAATTTTTTTCAAATTTTTTTTCAAAATTTTTTTCGAAAATTTTTTTTCGAAATTTTTTTTAAAATTTTTTTTCCAAAATTTTTTTTCGAAATTTTTTTCAAAATTTTTTTCGAAAATTTTTTTCAAAATTTTTTTTGAAATTTTTTTTTTCAAAATTTTTTTCAAAATTTTTTTCGAAAATTTTTTTTCGAAATTTTTTTCAAAAATTTTTTTCAAAATTTTTTCGAAATTTTTTTTTCGAAATTTTTTTCGAAAATTTTTTTCAAAATTTCTTTCCAAATTTTTTTTCAAAATTTTTTTCGAAATTTTTTTTTGAAATTTTTTTCGAAAATTTTTCTCAAAATTTCGAAATTTTTTTTCAAAATTTTTTTCGAAATTTTTTTTCAAAATTGTTTTCGAAAATTTTTTTTCGAAATTTTTTTCGAAAATTTTTCTCAAAATTTTTTTCCAAAATTTTTTTTCAAAATTTTTTTCGAAATTTTTTTCAAAATTTTTTTCGAAATTTTTTTTCAAAATTTTAATTCGAAATTTTTTTCGAAAATTTTTTTCAAAATTTTTTTTGAAAATTTTTTTTTCATAATTTTTTCGAAAATTTTTTTGTAAATTTTTTTCAAAATTTTTCTTCAAAATTTTTTTTGAAATTTTTTTTCAAAATTTTTTTCGAAATTTTTTTTTCGAAATTTTTTTTAAAAATTTTTTTCAAAATTTTTTTTCAAGATTTTTTTCGAAATTTTTTTCGAAATTTTTTTTCAATATTTTTTTCGAAAATTATTTTTCGAAATTTTTTTCGAAAATTTTTTTCAAAATTTTTTTCCAAAATTTTTTTTCGAAATTTTTTTCGAAATTTTTTTTAAATTTTTTTTCAAATTTTTTTTCGAAAATTTTTTTTCGAAAATTTTTTTTGAAAATTTTTTTCGAAATTTTTATTTTAAATTTTTTTTCGAAATTTTTTTTGAAAATTTTTTTCAAAATTTGTTTCGAAATTTTTTTTCAAAATTTTTTTCGAAAATTTTTTTTTGAAATTTTTTTCGAAAATTTTTTTCAAAATTTTTTTCCAAAATTTTTTTTCGAAATTTTTTTCGAAATTTTTTTCAAAATTTTTTTTCAAATTTTTTTTCGAAAATTTTTTTTCGAAAATTTTTTTTGAAAATTTTTTTCGAAATTTTTTTTTAAAATTTTTTTTCGAAATTTTTTTTAAAAATTTTTTTCCAAAATTTTTTTTCGAAATTTTTTTCAAAATTTTTTTCGAAAATTTTTTTCAAAATTTTTTTTGAAATTTTTTTTTTCAAAATTTTTTTCAAAATTTTTTTCGAAAATTTTTTTTCGAAATTTTTTTCAAAAATTTTTTTCAAAATTTTTTCGAAATTTTTTTTTCGAAATTTTTTTCGAAAATTTTTTTCAAAATTTCTTTCCAAATTTTTTTTCAAAATTTTTTTCGAAATTTTTTTTTGAAATTTTTTTCGAAAATTTTTCTCAAAATTTCGAAATTTTTTTTCAACATTTTTTTCGAAATTTTTTTTCAAAATTGTTTTCGAAAATTTTTTTTCGAAATTTATTTCGAAAATTTTTCTCAAAATTGTTTTCCAAAATTTTTTTTCAAAATTTTTTTCGAAATTTTTTTCAAAATTTTTTTCGAAATTTTTTTTCAAAATTTTAATTCGAAATTTTTTTCGAAAATTTTTTTCAAAATTTTTTTTGAAAATTTTTTTTTTCATAATTTTTTCGAAAATTTTTTTGTAAATTTTTTTCAAAATTTTTCTTCAAAATTTTTTTTGAAATTTTTTTTCAAAATTTTTTTCGAAATTTTTTTTTCGAAATTTTTTTTAAAAATTTTTTTCAAAATTTTTTTTTCAAGATTTTTTTCGAAATTTTTTTCGAAATTTTTTTTCAATATTTTTTTCGAAAATTATTTTTCGAAATTTTTTTCGAAAATTTTTTTCAAAATTTTTTTCCAAAATTTTTTTTCGAAATTTTTATCGAAATTTTTTTCAAAATTTTTTTTCAAATTTTTTTTCGAAAATTTTTTTTCGAAAATTTTTTTTGAAAATTTTTTTCGAAATTTTTATTTTAAATTTTTTTTCAAAATTTTTTTTGAAAATTTTTTTCAAAATTTTTTTCGAAATTTTTTTTCAAAATTTTTTTCGAAAATTTTTTTTCGAAATTTTTTTCGAAAATTTTTTTCGAAATTTTTTTTCAAATTTTTTTTCGAAAATTTTTTTTCAAATTTTTTTTCGAAAATTTTTTTTGAAAATTTTTTTCAAAATTTTTTTTTCGAAATTTTTTTTGAAAATTTTTTTCGAAAATTTTTTTCAAAATTTTTTTTGAAAATTTTTTTTTCAAAATTTTTTCGAAAATTTTTTTTGAAATTTTTTTCGAAAATTTTTCTCAAAATTTCGAATTTTTTTTTCAAAATTTTTTTCGAAATTTTTTTTCAAAATTGTTTTCGAAAATTTTTTTTCGAAATTTTTTTCGAAAATTTTTCTCAAAATTTTTTTCCAAATTTTTTTTTCAAAATTTTTTTCGAAATTTTTTTCGAAATTTTTTTTCAAAATTTTTTTCGAATTTTTTTTTTCGAAATTTTTTTTAAAAATTTTTTTCAAAATTTTTTTTCAAGATTTTTTTCGAAATTTTTTTCGAAATTTTTTTTCAAAATTTTTTTCGAAAATTATTTTTCGAAATTTTTTTCGAAAATTTTTTTTCGAAATTTTTTTCAAAAATTTTTGTAGAAATTTTTTTTCAAAATTTTTTTTGAAATTTTTTTTCAAAATTTTATTTGGAAAATTTTTTTCGAAAATTTTTTTTCAAATTTTTTTTCGAAATTTTTTTTTTAAATTTTTTTTCGAAATTTTTTTTGAAAATTTTTTTCGAAATTTTTTTTCAAATTTTTATTCGAAAATTTTTTTTCAAATTTTTTTTTGAAAATTTTTTTTGAAAATTTTTTTCGAAATTTTTTTTTCGAAATTTTTTTTCGAAATTTTTTTTTAAAATTTTTTTTCGAAATTTTTTTTGAAAATTTTTTTCGAAATTTTTTTTCAAATTTTTTTTCGAAAATTTTCTTTCAAATTTTTTTTCGAAAATTTTTTTTGAAAATTTTTTTCGAAATTTTTTTTTCGAAATTTTTTTTGAAAATTTTTTTCGAAAATTTTTTTCAAAATTTTTTTTGAAAATTTTTTTTTCAAAATTTTTTCGAAAATTTTTTTTGAAATTTTTTTCGAAAATTTTTCTCAAAATTTCGAAATTTTTTTTCAAAATTTTTTTCGAAATTTTTTTTCAAAATTGTTTTCGAAAATTTTTTTTCGAAATTTTTTTCGAAAATTTTTCTCAAAATTTTTTTCCAAAATTTTTTTTCAAAATTTTTTTCGAAATTTTTTTCAAAATTTTTTTCGAAATTTTTTTTCAAAATTTTAATTCGAAATTTTTTTCGAAAATTTTTTTCAAAATTTTTTTTGAAAATTTTTTTTTCATAATTTTTTCGAAAATTTTTTTGAAAATTTTTTTCGAAATTTTTCTTCAAAATTTTTTTTGAAATTTTTTTTCAAAATTTTTTTCGAAATTTTTTTTTCGAAATTTTTTTTAAAAATTTTTTTCAAAATTTTTTTTCAAGATTTTTTTCGAAATTTTTTTCGAAATTTTTTTTCAAAATTTTTTTCGAAAATTATTTTTCGAAATTTTTTTCGAAAATTTTTTTCAAAATTTTTTTCCAAAATTTTTTTTCGAAATTTTTTTCGAAATTTTTTTCAAAATTTTTTTTCAAATTTTTTTTCGAAAATTTTTTTTCGAAAATTTTTTTTGAAAATTTTTTTCGAAATTTTTATTTTAAATTTTTTTTCGAAATTTTTTTTGAAAATTTTTTTCAAAATTTTTTTCGAAATTTTATTTCAAAATTTTTTTCGAAAATTTTTTTTCGAAATTTTTTTCGAAAATTTTTTTCAAAATTTTTTTCCAAAATTTTTTTTCGAAATTTTTTCCGAAATTTTTTTCAAAATTTTTTTTCAAATTTTTTTTCGAAATTTTTTTTTTAAATTTTTTTTCGAAATTTTTTTTGAAAATTTTTTTCGAAATTTTTTTTCAAATTTTTTTTCGAAAATTTTTTTTCAAATTTTTTTTCGAAAATTTTTTTTGAAAATTTTTTTCGAAATTTTTTTTTCGAAATTTTTTTTGAAAATTTTTTTCGAAAATTATTTTTCGAAATTTTTTTCGAAAATTTTTTTTCGAAATTTTTTTCAAAAATTTTTGTAGAAATTTTTTTTCAAAATTTTTTTCGAAATTTTTTTCGAAATTTTTTTTCAAAATTTTATTTGGAAAATTTTTTTCAAAATTTTTTTCCAAAATTTTTTTTCAAAATTTTTTTTCGAATTTTTTTTCGAAATTTTTTTTAAAAATTTTTTTTCGAAATTTTTTTTAAAAATTTTTTTAGAAATTTTTTTTCAAATTTTTTTTCGAAATTTTTTTTTCGAAATTTTTTTTTTAATTTTTTTAGAAATTTTTTTCGAAATTTTTTTTCAAAATTTTTTTTCGAAATTTTTTTCAAAATTTTTTTTCAAATTTTTTTTCGAAATTTTTTTTTTAAATTTTTTTTCGAAATTTTTTTTGAAAATTTTTTTCGAAATTTTTTTTCAAATTTTTTTTCGAAAATTTTTTTTCAAATTTTTTTTCGAAAATTTTTTTTGAAAATTTTTTTCGAAATTTTTTTTTCGAAATTTTTTTTGAAAATTTTTTTCGAAAATTTTTTTCAAAATTTTTTTTGAAAATTTTTTTTTCAAAATTTTTTCGAAAATGTTTTTGAAAATTTTTTTTCAAATTTTTTTTCGAAATTTTTTTCGAAATTTTTTTTCAAAATTTTTTTTCAAATTTTTTTTTGAAATTTTTTTTTGAAAATCTACTTCGAAATTTTTTTTTAAAATTTTTTTCGAAAATTTTTTTCGAAATTTTTTTTTCGAAATTTTTTTTAAAAATTTTTTTTCGAAATTTTTTTTTCGAAATTTTTTTCGAAATTTTTTTTCAAATTTTTTATCGAAAATTTTTTTTCGAAATTTTTTTCGAAAATTTTTTTCAAAATTTTTTTTCAAATTTTTTTTCGAAAATTTTTTTTCGAAAATTTGTTTTGAAAATTTTTTTCGAAATTTTTTTCAAATTTTTTTTCGAAAATTTTTTTTCGAAATTTTTTTCGAAAATTTTTTTCGAAATTTTTTTTCAAAATTTTTTTTCAAATTTTTTTTCGAAAATTTTTTTTGAAAATTTATTTCGAAATTTTTTTTTAAAATTTTTTTCGAAAATTTTTTTTCGAAATTTTTTTTGAAAATTTATTTCGAAATTTTTTTTTAAATTTTTTTTCGAAATTTTTTTTTCAAAATTTTTTTCGAAAATTTTTTCAAAATTTTTTTCCAAAATTTTTTTTAAAAATTTTTTTCGAAATTTTTTTCGAAATTTTTTTTTCGAAATTTTTTTTGAAAATTTTTTTAGAAAATTTTTTTCAAAATTTTTTTTGAAAAAATTTTTTTCAAAATTTTTTCGAAAATGTTTTTCAAAATTTTTTTTCGAAATTTTTTTCGAAAATTTTTTTCAAAATTTTTTTCCAAAATTTTTTTTCAAAATTTTTTTCGAAATTTTTTTCAAAATTTTTTTTCAAATTTTTTTTCGAAAATTTTTTTTCGAAAATTTTTTTTGAAAATTTTTTTCGAAATTTTTTTCAAATTTTTTTTCGAAAATTTTTTTTCGAAATTTTTTTTCAAAATTTTTTTTGGAAAATTTTTTTCGTAATTTTTTTTCAAAATTTTTTTTCGAAATTTTTTTCAAAATTTTTTTCCAAAATTTTTTTTCAAAATTTTTTTCGAATTTTTTTTCGAAAATTTTTTTCAAATTTTTTTACCAAATTTTTTTTTCCAAAATTTTTTTCAAAATTTTTTTTCAAATTTTTTTTCGAAAATTTTTTTTGAAAATTTTTTTCAAAATTTTTTTTCAAATTTTTTTTCGAAATTTTTTTAAAAATTTTTTTCGAAAATTTTTTTTCCAAAATTTTTTCGAAATTTTTTTTTGAAATTTTTTTTCAAATTTTTTTTAGAAGCTTTTTTTCAAAATTTTTTTCGAAATTTTTTTTTCGAAATTTTTTTTAAAAATTTTTTTTCGAAATTTTTTTTTCGAAATTTTTTTCGAAATTTTTTTTCAAAATTTTTTTCGAAAATTTTTTTTTGAAATTTTTTTCGAAAATTTTTTTCAAAATTTTTTTCCAAAATTTTTTTTCAAAATTTTTTTCGAAATTTTTTTCAAAATTTTTTTTCAAATTTTTTTTCGAAAATTTTTTTTCGAAAATTTTTTTTGAAAATTTTTTTCGAAATTTTTTTCAAATTTTTTTTCGAAAATTTTTTTTCGAAATTTTTTTCGAAAATATTTTTCGAAATTTTTTTTCAAAATTTTTTTTCAAATTTTTTTTCGAAAATTTTTTTTGAAAATTTTTTCAAAATTTTTTTCCAAAATTTTTTTTTTAAATTTTTTCCAAAATTTTTTTTCAAAATTTTTTTCGAATTTTTTTTCGAAAATTTTTTTCAAATTTTTTTACCAAAATTTTTTTTCCAAAATTTTTTTCAAAATTTTTTTTCAAATTTTTTTTCGAAAATTTTTTTTGAAAATTTTTTTCAAAATTTTTTTTCAAATTTTTTTTCGAAATTTTTTTAAAAATTTTTTTCGAAAATTTTTTTTCCAAAATTTTTTCGAAATTTTTTTTTGAAATTTTTTTTCAAATTTTTTTTAGAAACGTTTTTTCAAAATTTTTTTCGAAATTTTTTTTAAAAATTTTTTTTCGAAATTTTTTTTCGAAATTTTTTTCGAAATTTTTTTTCAAAATTTTTTTCGAATTTTTTTTCGAAAATTTTTTTCAAATTTTTTTACCAAAATTTTTTTTCCAAAATTTTTTTCAAAATTTTTTTTCAAATTTTTTTTCGAAAATTTTTTTTGAAAATTTTTTATCAAAATTTTTTTTCAAATTTTTTTTCGAAATTTTTTTAAAAATTTTTTTCGAAAATTTTTTTTCCAAAATTTTTTCGAAATTTTTTTTTGAAATTTTTTTTCAAATTTTTTTTAGAAACTTTTTTTCAAAATTTTTTTCGAAATTTTTTTTTCGAAATTTTTTTTAAAAATTTTTTTTCGAAATTTTTTTTTGGAAATTTTTTTTGAAAATTTTTTTCGAAAATTTTTTTCAATATTTTTTTTGAAAAAATTTTTTTCAAAATTTTTTCGAAAATGTTTTTGAAAATTTTTTTTCAAATTTTTTTTCGAAATTTTTTTCGAAATTTTTTTTCAAAATTTTTTTTTCAAATTTTTTTTCGAAAATTTTTTTTGAAAATTTACTTCGAAATTTTTTTTTTAAATTTTTTTCGAAAATTTTTTTCGAAATTTTTTTTTCGAAATTTTTTTTAGAAATTTTTTTTCGAAATTTTTTTTTCGAAATTTTTTTCGAAATTTTTTTTCAAAATTTTTTTTCGAAATTTTTTTCGAAAATTTTTTTCAAAATTTTTTTCCAAAATTTTTTTTCAAAATTTTTTTCGAAATTTTTTTCAAAATTTTTTTTCAAATTTTTTTTCGAAAATTTTTTTTCGAAAATTTTTTTTGAAAATTTTTTTCGAAATTTTTTTCAAATTTTTTTTCGAAAATTTTTTTTCGAAATTTTTTTTCAAAATTTTTTTTGGAAAATTTTTTTCGTAATTTTTTTTCAAAATTTTTTTTCGAAAATTTTTTCAAAATTTTTTTCCAAAATTTTTTTTAAAAATTTTTTTCGAAATTTTTTTCGAAATTTTTTTTTCAAAATTTTTTTTGAAAATTTTTTTCGAAAATTTTTTTCAAAATTTTTTTTGAAAAAATTTTTTTCAAAATTTTTTTTCGAAACTTTTTTCAAAATTTTTTCGAAATTTTTTTTTCGAAATTTTTTTCGAAATTTTTTTTCAAAATTTCTTTCCAAATTTTTTTTCAAAATTTTTTTCCAAAATTTTTTTTCAAAATTTTTTTCAAAATTTTTTTCATAATTTTTTCGAAAATTTTTTTGTAAATTTTTTTCGAAATTTTTCTTCAAAATTTTTTTTGAAATTTTTTTTGAAAATTTTTTTCGAAATTTTTATTTTAAATTTTTTTTCGAAATTTTTTTCAAAATTTTTTTTCAAATTTTTTTTCGAAAATTTTTTTTCGAAATTTTTTTCGAAAATATTTTTCGAAATTTTTTTTCAAAATTTTTTTTCAAATTTTTTTTCGAAAATTTTTTTTGAAAATTATTTCAAAATTTTTTTCCAAAATTTTTTTAAAAAATTTTTTCCAAAATTTTTTTTCAAAATTTTTTTCGAATTTTTTTTCGAAAATTTTTTTCAAATTTTTTTACCAAAATTTTTTTTCCAAAATTTTTTTCAAAATTTTTTTTCAAATTTTTTTTCGAAAATTTTTTTTGAAAATTTTTTTCAAAATTTTTTTTCAAATTTTTTTTCGAAATTTTTTTAAAAATTTTTTTCGAAAATTTTTTTTCCAAAATTTTTTCGAAATTTTTTTTGAAATTTTTTTTCAAATTTTTTTTAGAAACGTTTTTTCAAAATTTTTTTCGGAATTTTTTTTTCGAAATTTTTTTTAAAAATTTTTTTTCGAAATTTTTTTTCGAAATTTTTTTCGAAATTTTTTTTCAAAATTTTTTTCGAAAATTTTTTTTTGAAATTTTTTTCGAAAATTTTTTTCAAAATTTTTTTCCAAAATTTTTTTTCAAAATTTTTTTCGAAATTTTTTTCAAAATTTTTTTTCAAATTTTTTTTCGAAAATTTTTTTTCGAAAATTTTTTTTGAAAATTTTTTTCGAAATTTTTTTCAAATTTTTTTTCGAAAATTTTTTTTCGAAATTTTTTTCGAAAATATTTTTCGAAATTTTTTTTCAAAATTTTTTTTCAAATTTTTTTTCGAAAATTTTTTTTGAAAATTTTTTCAAAATTTTTTTCCAAAATTTTTTTAAAAAATTTTTTTCGAAATGTTTTTCGAAATTTTTTTTTGGAAATTTTTTTTGAAAATTTTTTTCGAAAATTTTTTTCAATATTTTTTTTGAAAAAATTTTTTTCAAAATTTTTTCGAAAATGTTTTTGAAAATTTTTTTTCAAATTTTTTTTCGAAATTTTTTTCGAAATTTTTTTTCAAAATTTTTTTTTCAAATTTTTTTTCGAAAATTTTTTTTGAAAATTTACTTCGAAATTTTTTTTTTTAATTTTTTTCGAAAATTTTTTTCGAAATTTTTTTTTCGAAATTTTTTTTAAAAATTTTTTTTGGAAATTTTTTTTTCGAAATTTTTTTCGAAATTTTTTTTCAAAATTTTTTTTCGAAATTTTTTTCGAAAATTTTTTTCAAAATTTTTTTCCAAAATTTTTTTTCAAAATTTTTTTCGAAATTTTTTTCAAAATTTTTTTTCAAATTTTTTTTCGAAAATTTTTTTTCGAAAATTTTTTTTGAAAATTTTTTTCGAAATTTTTTTCAAATTTTTTTTTGAAAATTTTTTTTCGAAATTTTTTTCGAAAATATTTTTCGAAATTTTTTTTCAAAATTTTTTTTCAAATTTTTTTTCGAAAATTTTTTTTGAAAATTTATTTCAAAATTTTTTTTAAAAATTTTTTCCGAAAATTTTTTTTCGAAATTTTTTTTGAAAATTTATTTCGAAATTTTTTTAAAAATTTTTTTTCGAAAATTTTTTTTCAAAATTTTTTTCGAAAATTTTTTCAAAATTTTTTTCCAAAATTTTTTTTAAAAATTTTTTTCGAAATTTTTTTCGAAATTTTTTTCGAAATTTTTTTTTCGAAATTTTTTTTGAAAATTTTTTTCGAAAATTTTTTTCAAAATTTTTTTTGAAAATTTTTTTTTCAAAATATTTTCGAAAATGTTTTTGAAAATATTCTTTCCAATTTTTTTTCGAAATTTTTTTCGAAATTTTTTTTCAAAATTTTTTTCGAAAATTTTTTTTCGAAATTTTTTTCAAAAATTTTTTTCCAAAATTTTTTTTCGAAATTTTTTTTCAAAATTTTTTTGGAAATTTTTTTTTCAAAATTTTTTTCGAAAATTTTTTTTCAAATTTTTTTTCGAAATTTTTTTCGAAATTTTTTTTCCCAAATTTTTTTTCGAAATTTATTTTCAAAATTTTTTTCGAAAATTTTTTTTCCAAAATTTTTTCGAAAATTTTTTTCGAAATTTTTTTTCAAAATTTTTTTTCAAAATTTTTTTCGAAATTTTTTTTCAAAATTTTTTTTGGAAAATTTTTTTCGTAATTTTTTTTCAAAATTTTTTTTCGAAATTTTTTTCAAAATTTTTTTCCAAAATTTTTTTTCAAAATTTTTTTCGAATTTTTTTTCGAAAATTTTTTTCAAATTTTTTTACCAAAATTTTTTTTCCAAAATTTTTTTCAAAATTTTTTTTCAAATTTTTTTTCGAAAATTTTTTTTGAAAATTTTTTTCAAAATTTTTTTTCAAATTTTTTTTCGAAATTTTTTTAAAAATTTTTTTCGAAAATTTTTTTTCCAAAATTTTTTCGAAATTTTTTTTTGAAATTTTTTTTCAAATTTTTTTTAGAAACTTTTTTTCAAAATTTTTTTCGAAATTTTTTTTTCGAAATTTTTTTTAAAAATTTTTTTTCGAAATTTTTTTTCGAAATTTTTTTCGAAATTTTTTTTCAAAATTTTTTTCGAAAATTTTTTTTTGAAATTTTTTTCGAAATTTTTTCAAAATTTTTTTCCAAATTTTTTTTTCAAAATTTTTTTCGAAATTTTTTTCAAAATTTTTTTTCAAATTTTTTTTCGAAAATTTTTTTTCGAAAATTTTTTTTGAAAATTTTTTTCGAAATTTTTTTCAAATTTTTTTTCGAAAATTTTTTTTCGAAATTTTTTTCGAAAATATTTTTCGAAATTTTTTTTTGGAAATTTTTTTTGAAAATTTTTTTCGAAAATTTTTTTCAATATTTTTTTTGAAAAAATTTTTTTCAAAATTTTTTCGAAAATGTTTTTGAAAATTTTTTTTCAAATTTTTTTTCGAAATTTTTTTCGAAATTTTTTTTCAAAATTTTTTTTTCAAATTTTTTTTCGAAAATTTTTTTTGAAAATTTACTTCGAAATTTTTTTTTTAAATTTTTTTCGAAAATTTTTTTCGAAATTTTTTTTTCGAAATTTTTTTTAAAAATTTTTTTTCGAAATTTTTTTTTCGAAATTTTTTTCGAAATTTTTTTTCAAAATTTTTTTTCGAAATTTTTTTCGAAAATTTTTTTCAAAATTTTTTTCCAAAATTTTTTTTCAAAATTTTTTTCGAAATTTTTTTCAAAATTTTTTTTCAAATTTTTTTTCGAAAATTTTTTTTCGAAAATTTTTTTTGAAAATTTTTTTCGAAATTTTTTTCAAATTTTTTTTCGAAAATTTTTTTTCGAAATTTTTTTCGAAAATATTTTTCGAAATTTTTTTTCAAAATTTTTTTTCAAATTTTTTTTCGAAAATTTTTTTTGAAAATTTTTTCAAAATTTTTTTCCAAAATTTTTTTAAAAAATTTTTTTCGAAATGTTTTTCGAAATTTTTTTTTGGAAATTTTTTTTGAAAATTTTTTTCGAAAATTTTTTTCAATATTTTTTTTGAAAAAATTTTTTTCAAAATTTTTTTGAAAATGTTTTTGAAAATTTTTTTTCAAATTTTTTTTCGAAATTTTTTTCGAAATTTTTTTTCAAAATTTTTTTTTCAAATTTTTTTTCGAAAATTTTTTTTGAAAATTTACTTCGAAATTTTTTTTCTAAATTTTTTTCGAAAATTTTTTTCGAAATTTTTTTTTCGAAATTTTTTTTAAAAATTTTTTTTCGAAATTTTTTTTTCGAAATTTTTTTCGAAATTTTTTTTCAAAATTTTTTTTCGAAATTTTTTTCGAAAATTTTTTTCAAAATTTTTTTCCAAAATTTTTTTTTCAAAATTTTTTTCGAAATTTTTTTTCGAAAATTTTTTTTCGAAATTTTTTTCGAAAATATTTTTCGAAATTTTTTTTCAAAATTTTTTTTCAAATTTTTTTTCGAAAATTTTTTTTGAAATTTTTTTTCGAAATTTTTTTTGAAAATTTATTTCGAAATTTGTTAAAAAATTTTTTTTCGAAAATTTTTTTTCAAAATTTTTTTCGAAAATTTTTTCAAAATTTTTTTCCAAAATTTTTTTTAAAAATTTTTTTCGAAATTTTTTTCGAAATTTTTTTTCGAAATTTTTTTTGAAAATTTTTTTCGAAAATTTTTTTCAAAATTTTTTTTGAAAATTTGTTTTTCAAAATTTTTTCGAAAATTTTTTTGAAAATTTTTTTTTCAAATTTTTTTTCGAAATTTTTTTCGAAATTTTTTTTCAAAATTTTTTTCGAAAATTTTTTTTCAAAGTTTTTTTCGAAAATTTTTTTTCAAATTTTTTTTCGAAATTTTTTTCGAAATTTTTTTTCCCAAATTTTTTTTCGAAATTTTTTTCAAAATTTTTTTCGAAAATTTTTTTTCCAAAATTTTTTCGAAAATTTTTTTCGAAATTTTTTTTCAAAATTTTTTTTCAAAATTTTTTTCGAAATTTTTTTTCAAAATTTTTTTTGGAAAATTTTTTTCGTAATTTTTTTTCAAAATTTTTTTTCGAAATTTTTTTCAAAATTTTTTTCCAAATTTTTTTTCAAAATTTTTTTCGAATTTTTTTTCGAAAATTTTTTTCAAATTTTTTTACCAAAGTTTTTTTTCCAAAATTTTTTTCGAAAATTTATTTTCGAAATTTTTTTTGAAAATTAATTTCGAAATTTTTTTAAAAATTTTTTTTCGAAAATTTTCTTTCAAAATTTTTTTCGAAAATTTTTTCAAAATTTTTTTCCAAAATTTTTTTTAAAAATTTTTTTCGAAA
Source organism: Uropetala carovei (assembly GCA_036926305.1). NCBI lineage: Eukaryota > Metazoa > Arthropoda > Insecta > Odonata > Petaluridae > Uropetala > Uropetala carovei. The sequence goes on from JAXCHB010000056.1 coordinate 7,793,435, forward strand.
TTTTTTTCGAAATTTTTTTTTCGAAATTTTTTTTGAAAATTTTTTTCAAAATTTTTCTTGAAAATTTTTTTTTCAAAATTTTTTCGAAAATTTTTTTGAAAATTTTTTTGAAAATTTTTTTTCAAATTTTTTTTCGAAATTTTTTTCGAAATTTTTTTTCAAAATTTTTTTCGAAAATTTTTTTTCGAAATTTTTTTTCAAAATTTTTTTAGAAATTTTTTTTCAAAATTTTTTTCGAAATTTTTTTTTCGAAATTTTTTTTAAAAATTTATTTTCGAAATTTTTTTTCAAAATTTTTTTCGAAAATTTTTTTTCGAAATTTTTTTCGAAAATTTTTTTCAAAATTTTTTTCCAAAATTTTTTTTCAAAATTTTTTTCGAAATTTTTTTCAAAATTTTTTTTCAAATTTTTTTTCGAAAATTTTTTTTCGAAAATTTTTTTTGAAAATTTTTTTCGAAATTTTTTTCAAATTTTTTTTCGAAAATTTTTTTTCGAAATTTTTTTCGAAAATATTTTTCGAAATTTTTTTTCAAAATTTTTTTTCAAATTTTTTTTCGAAAATTTTTTTTGAAAATTTATTTCAAAATTTTTTTTTAAAATTTTTTCCGAAAATTTTTTTTCGAAATTTTTTTTGAAAATTTATTTCGAAATTTTTTTAAAAATTTTTTTTCGAAAATTTTTTTTCAAAATTTTTTTCGAAAATTTTTTCAAAATTTTTTTCCAAAATTTTTTTTAAAAATTTTTTTCGAAATTTTTTTCGAAATTTTTTTTTCGAAATTTTTTTTGAAAATTTTTTTCGAAAATTTTTTTCAAAATTTTTTTTGAAAATTTTTTTTTCAAAATATTTTCGAAAATGTTTTTGAAAATTTTCTTTCCAATTTTTTTTCGAAATTTTTTTCGAAATTTTTTTTCAAAATTTTTTTCGAAAATTTTTTTTCGAAATTTTTTTCAAAAATTTTTTTCCAAAATTTTTTTTCGAAATTTTTTTTCAAAATTTTTTTGGAAATTTTTTTTTCAAAATTTTTTTCGAAAATTTTTTTTCAAATTTTTTTTCGAAATTTTTTTCGAAATTTTTTTTCCCAAATTTTTTTTCGAAATTTATTTTCAAAATTTTTTTCGAAAATTTTTTTTCCAAAATTTTTTCGAAAATTTTTTTCGAAATTTTTTTTCAAAATTTTTTTTCAAAATTTTTTTCGAAATTTTTTTTCAAAATTTTTTTTGGAAAATTTTTTTCGTAATTTTTTTTCAAATTTTTTTTTCGATTTTTTTTTCAAAATTTTTTTCCAAAATTTTTTTTCAAAATTTTTTTCGAATTTTTTTTCGAAAATTTTTTTCAAATTTTTTTACCAAAATTTTTTTTCCAAAATTTTTTTCAAAATTTTTTTTCAAATTTTTTTTCGAAAATTTTTTTTGAAAATTTTTTTCAAAATTTTTTTTCAAATTTTTTTTCGAAATTTTTTTAAAAATTTTTTTCGAAAATTTTTTTTCCAAAATTTTTTCGAAATTTTTTTTTGAAATTTTTTTTCAAATTTTTTTTAGAAACTTTTTTTCAAAATTTTTTTCGAAATTTTTTTTTCGAAATTTTTTTTAAAAATTTTTTTTCGAAATTTTTTTTCGAAATTTTTTTCGAAATTTTTTTTCAAAATTTTTTTCGAAAATTTTTTTTTGAAATTTTTTTCGAAAATTTTTTTCAAAATTTTTTTCCAAAATTTTTTTTCAAAATTTTTTTCGAAATTTTTTTCAAAATTTTTTTTCAAATTTTTTTTCGAAAATTTTTTTTCGAAAATTTTTTTTGAAAATTTTTTTCGAAATTTTTTTCAAATTTTTTTTCGAAAATTTTTTTTCGAAATTTTTTTCGAAAATATTTTTCGAAATTTTTTTTTGGAAATTTTTTTTGAAAATTTTTTTCGAAAATTTTTTTCAATATTTTTTTTGAAAAAATTTTTTTCAAAATTTTTTCGAAAATGTTTTTGAAAATTTTTTTTCAAATTTTTTTTCGAAATTTTTTTCGAAATTTTTTTTCAAAATTTTTTTTTCAAATTTTTTTTCGAAAATTTTTTTTGAAAATTTACTTCGAAATTTTTTTTTTAAATTTTTTTCGAAAATTTTTTTCGAAATTTTTTTTTCGAAATTTTTTTTAAAAATTTTTTTTCGAAATTTTTTTTTCGAAATTTTTTTCGAAATTTTTTTTCAAAATTTTTTTTCGAAATTTTTTTCGAAAATTTTTTTCAAAATTTTTTTCCAAAATTTTTTTTCAAAATTTTTTTCGAAATTTTTTTCAAAATTTTTTTTCAAATTTTTTTTCGAAAATTTTTTTTCGAAAATTTTTTTTGAAAATTTTTTTCGAAATTTTTTTCAAATTTTTTTTCGAAAATTTTTTTTCGAAATTTTTTTCGAAAATATTTTTCGAAATTTTTTTTCAAAATTTTTTTTCAAATTTTTTTTCGAAAATTTTTTTTGAAAATTTTTTCAAAATTTTTTTCCAAAATTTTTTTAAAAAATTTTTTTCGAAATGTTTTTCGAAATTTTTTTTTGGAAATTTTTTTTGAAAATTTTTTTCGAAAATTTTTTTCAATATTTTTTTTGAAAAAATTTTTTTCAAAATTTTTTTGAAAATGTTTTTGAAAATTTTTTTTCAAATTTTTTTTCGAAATTTTTTTCGAAATTTTTTTTCAAAATTTTTTTTTCAAATTTTTTTTCGAAAATTTTTTTTGAAAATTTACTTCGAAATTTTTTTTTTTAAATTTTTTTCGAAAATTTTTTTCGAAATTTTTTTTTCGAAATTTTTTTTAAAAATTTTTTTTCGAAATTTTTTTTTCGAAATTTTTTTCGAAATTTTTTTTCAAAATTTTTTTTCGAAATTTTTTTCGAAAATTTTTTACAAAATTTTTTTCCAAAATTTTTTTTCAAAATTTTTTTCGAAATTTTTTTCAAATTTTTTTTCGAAAATTTTTTTTCGAAATTTTTTTTCAAAATTTTTTTTGGAAAATTTTTTTCGTAATTTTTTTTCAAAATTTTTTTTCGAAATTTTTTTTCAAAATTTTTTTCCAAAATTTTTTTTCAAAATTTTTTTCGAATTTTTTTTCGAAAATTTTTTTCAAATTTTTTTACCAAAATTTTTTTTCCAAAATTTTTTTCAAAATTTTTTTTCAAATTTTTTTCGAAAATTTTTTTTGAAAATTTTTTTCAAAATTTTTTTTCAAATTTTTTTTCGAAATTTTTTTAAAAATTTTTTTCGAAAATTTTTTTTCCAAAATTTTTTCGAAATTTTTTTTTGAAATTTTTTTTCAAATTTTTTTTAGAAGCTTTTTTTCAAAATTTTTTTCGAAATTTTTTTTTCGAAATTTTTTTTAAAAATTTTTTTTCGAAATTTTTTTTTCGAAATTTTTTTCGAAATTTTTTTTCAAAATTTTTTTCGAAAATTTTTTTTTGAAATTTTTTTCGAAAATTTTTTTCAAAATTTTTTTCCAAAATTTTTTTTCAAAATTTTTTTCGAAATTTTTTTCAAAATTTTTTTTCAAATTTTTTTTCGAAAATTTTTTTTCGAAAATTTTTTTTGAAAATTTTTTTCGAAATTTTTTTCAAATTTTTTTTCGAAAATTTTTTTTCGAAATTTTTTTCGAAAATATTTTTCGAAATTTTTTTTCAAAATTTTTTTTCAAATTTTTTTTCGAAAATTTTTTTTGAAAATTTTTTCAAAATTTTTTTCCAAAATTTTTTTTAAAAATTTTTTTCGAAATTTTTATCGAAATTTTTTTTTCGAAATTTTTTTTGAAAATTTTTTTCGAAAATTTTTTTCAAAATTTTTTTTGAAAAAATTTTTTTCAAAATTTTTTCGAAAATGTTTTTGAAAATTTTTTTTCAAATTTTTTTTCGAAATTTTTTTCGAAATTTTTTTTCAAAATTTTTTTTCAAATTTTTTTTTGAAAATTTACTTCGAAATTTTTTTTTAAAATTTTTTTCGAAAATTTTTTTCGAAATTTTTTTTTCGAAATTTTTTTTAAAAATTTTTTTTCGAAATATTTTTTTCGAAATTTTTTTCTAAATTTTTTTTCAAAATTTTTTTTCAAAATTTTTTTCGAAATTTTTTTCAAATTTTTTTTTCAAATTTTTTTTCGAAAATTTTTTTTGAAAATTTTTTTCAAAATTTTTTTTCAAATTTTTTTTCGAAATTTTTTTAAAAATTTTTTTCGAAAATTTTTTTTCCAAAATTTTTTCGAAATTTTTTTTTGAAATTTTTTTTCAAATTTTTTTTAGAGGCTTTTTTTCAAAATTTTTTTCGAAATTTTTTTTTCGAAATTTTTTTTAAAAATTTTTTTTCGAAATTTTTTTTTTCGAAATTTTTTTCGAAATTTTTTTTTTAAATTTTTTTCGAAAATTTTTTTTTGAAATTTTTTTCGAAAATTTTTTTCAAAATTTTTTTCCAAAATTTTTTTTCAAAATTTTTTTCGAAATTTTTTTCAAAATTTTTTTTCAAATTTTTTTTCGAAAATTTTTTTTCGAAAATTTTTTTTGAAAATTTTTTTCGAAATTTTTTTCAAATTTTTTTTCGAAAATTTTTTTTCGAAATTTTTTTCGAAAATATTTTTCGAAATTTTTTTTCAAAATTTTTTTTCAAATTTTTTTTCGAAAATTTTTTTTGAAAATTTTTTCAAAATTTTTTTCCAAAATTTTTTTTAAAAATTTTTTTCGAAATTTTTTTCGAAATTTTTTTTTCGAAATTTTTTTTGAAAATTTTTTTCGAAAATTTTTTTCAAAATTTTTTCGAAAATGTTTTTGAAAATTTTTTTTCAAATTTTTTTTCGAAATTTTTTTCGAAATTTTTTTTCAAAATTTTTTTTCAAATTTTTTTTTGAAATTTTTTTTTGAAAATTTACTTCGAAATTTTTTTTTTAAATTTTTTTCGAAAATTTTTTTCGAAATTTTTTTTTCGAAATTTTTTTTAAAAATTTTTTTTCGAAATTTTTTTTTCGAAATTTTTTTCGAAATTTTTTTTCAAATTTTTTATCGAAAATTTTTTTTCGAAATTTTTTTCGAAAATTTTTTTCAAAATTTTTTTTCAAATTTTTTTTCGAAAATTTTTTTTCGAAAATTTGTTTTGAAAATTTTTTTCGAAATTTTTTTCAAATTTTTTTTCGAAAATTTTTTTTCGAAATTTTTTTCGAAAATTTTTTTCGAAATTTTTTTTCAAAATTTTTTTTCAAATTTTTTTTCGAAAATTTTTTTTGAAAATTTATTTCGAAATTTTTTTTTAAAATTTTTTTCGAAAATTTTTTTTCGAAATTTTTTTTGAAAATTTATTTCGAAATTTTTTTTTAAATTTTTTTTCGAAATTTTTTTTTCAAAATTTTTTTCGAAAATTTTTTCAAAATTTTTTTCCAAAATTTTTTTTAAAAATTTTTTTCGAAATTTTTTTCGAAATTTTTTTTTCGAAATTTTTTTTGAAAATTTTTTTCGAAAATTTTTTTCAAAATTTTTTTTGAAAAAATTTTTTTCAAAATTTTTTCGAAAATGTTTTTCAAAATTTTTTTTCGAAATTTTTTTCGAAAATTTTTTTCAAAATTTTTTTCCAAAATTTTTTTTCAAAATTTTTTTCGAAATTTTTTTCAAAATTTTTTTTCAAATTTTTTTTCGAAAATTTTTTTTCGAAAATTTTTTTTGAAAATTTTTTTCGAAATTTTTTTCAAATTTTTTTTCGAAAATTTTTTTTCGAAATTTTTTTTCAAAATTTTTTTTGGAAAATTTTTTTCGTAATTTTTTTTCAAAATTTTTTTTCGAAATTTTTTTCAAAATTTTTTTCCAAAATTTTTTTTCAAAATTTTTTTCGAATTTTTTTTCGAAAATTTTTTTCAAATTTTTTTACCAAATTTTTTTTTCCAAAATTTTTTTCAAAATTTTTTTTCAAATTTTTTTTCGAAAATTTTTTTTGAAAATTTTTTTCAAAATTTTTTTTCAAATTTTTTTTCGAAATTTTTTTAAAAATTTTTTTCGAAAATTTTTTTTCCAAAATTTTTTCGAAATTTTTTTTTGAAATTTTTTTTCAAATTTTTTTTAGAAGCTTTTTTTCAAAATTTTTTTCGAAATTTTTTTTAAAAATTTTTTTTCGAAATTTTTTTTTCGAAATTTTTTTTGAAATTTTTTTTCAAAATTTTTTTCGAAAATTTTTTTTTGAAATTTTTTTCGAAAATTTTTTTCAAAATTTTTTTCCAAAATTTTTTTTCAAAATTTTTTTCGAAATTTTTTTCAAAATTTTTTTTCAAATTTTTTTTCGAAAATTTTTTTTCGAAAATTTTTTTTGAAAATTTTTTTCGAAATTTTTTTCAAATTTTTTTTCGAAAATTTTTTTTCGAAATTTTTTTCGAAAATATTTTTCGAAATTTTTTTTCAAAATTTTTTTTCAAATTTTTTTTCGAAAATTTTTTTTGAAAATTTTTTCAAAATTTTTTTCCAAAATTTTTTTTTTAAATTTTTTCCAAAATTTGTTTTCAAAATTTTTTTCGAATTTTTTTTCGAAAATTTTTTTCAAATTTTTTTACCAAAATTTTTTTTCCAAAATTTTTTTCAAAATTTTTTTTCAAATTTTTTTTCGAAAATTTTTTTTGAAAATTTTTTTCAAAATTTTTTTTCAAATTTTTTTTCGAAATTTTTTTAAAAATTTTTTTCGAAAATTTTTTTTCCAAAATTTTTTCGAAATTTTTTTTTGAAATTTTTTTTCAAATTTTTTTTAGAAACGTTTTTTCAAAATTTTTTTCGAAATTTTTTTTTCGAAATTTTTTTTAAAAATTTTTTTTCGAAATTTTTTTTCGAAATTTTTTTCGAAATTTTTTTTCAAAATTTTTTTCGAATTTTTTTTCGAAAATTTTTTTCAAATTTTTTTACCAAAATTTTTTTTCCAAAATTTTTTTCAAATTTTTTTTTCAAATTTTTTTTCGAAAATTTTTTTTGAAAATTTTTTATCAAAATTTTTTTTCAAATTTTTTTTCGAAATTTTTTTAAAAATTTTTTTCGAAAATTTTTTTTCCAAAATTTTTTCGAAATTTTTTTTTGAAATTTTTTTTCAAATTTTTTTTAGAAACTTTTTTTCAAAATTTTTTTCGAAATTTTTTTTTCAAAATTTTTTTTGAAAATTTTTTTCGAAAATTTTTTTCAAAATTTTTTTTGAAAAAATTTTTTTCAAAATTTTTTCGAAAATGTTTTTGAAAATTTTTTTTCAAATTTTTTTTCGAAATTTTTTTCGAAATTTTTTTTCAAAATTTTTTTTCAAATTTTTTTTTGAAAATTTTTTTTGAAAATTTACTTCGAAATTTTTTTTTAAAATTTTTTTCGAAAATTTTTTTCGAAATTTTTTTTTCGAAATTTTTTTTAAAAATTTTTTTTCGAAATTTTTTTTTCGAAATTTTTTTCGAAATTTTTTTTCAAAATTTTTTTCGAAAATTTTTTTTCGAAATTTTTTTCGAAAATTTTTTTCAAAATTTTTTTCCAAAATTTTTTTTCAAAATTTTTTTCGAAATTTTTTTCAAAATTTTTTTTAAAATTTTTTTTCGAAAATTTTTTTTCGAAAATTTGTTTTGAAAATTTTTTTCAAATTTTTTTTCGAAAATTTTTTTTCGAAATTTTTTTCGAAAATTTTTTTCGAAATTTTTTTTCTAAATTTTTTTTCAAATTTTTTTTCGAAAATTTTTTTTGAAAATTTATTTCGAAATTTTTTTTTAAAATTTTTTTCGAAAATTTTTTTTCGAAATTTTTTTTGAAAATTTATTTCGAAATTTTTTTAAAAATTTTTTTTCGAAATTTTTTTTTCAAAATTTTTTTCGAAAATTTTTTCAAAATTTTTTTCCAAAATTTTTTTTAAAATTTTTTTTCGAAATTTTTTTCGAAATTTTTTTTTCGAAATTTTTTTTGAAAATTTTTTTCGAAAATTTTTTTCAAAATTTTTTTTGAAAAAATTTTTTTGAAATTTTTTTCGAAAATTTTTCTCAAAATTTCGAAATTTTTTTTCAAAATTTTTTTCGAAATTTTTTTTCAAAATTGTTTTCGAAAATTTTTTTTCGAAATTTTTTTCGAAATTTTTTCTCAAAATTTTTTTCCAAAATTTTTTTTCAAAATTTTTTTCGAAATTTTTTTCAAAATTTTTTTCGAAATTTTTTTTCAAAATTTTAATTCGAAATTTTTTTCGAAAATTTTTTTCAAAATTTTTTTTGAAAATTTTTTTTTCATAATTTTTTCGAAAATTTTTTTGTAAATTTTTTTCGAAATTTTTCTTCAAAATTTTTTTTGAAATTTTTTTTCAAAATTTTTTTCGAAATTTTTTTTTCGAAATTTTTTTTAAAAATTTTTTTCAAAATTTTTTTTCAAGATTTTTTTCGAAATTTTTTTCGAAATTTTTTTTCAATATTTTTTTCGAAAATTATTTTTCGAAATTTTTTTCGAAAATTTTTTTCAAAATTTTTTTCCAAAATTTTTTTTCGAAATTTTTTTCGAAATTTTTTTCAAAATTTTTTTTCAAATTTTTTTTCGAAAATATTTTTTCGAAAATTTTTTTTGAAAATTTTTTTCGAAATTTTTATTTTAAATTTTTTTTCGAAATTTTTTTTGAAAATTTTTTTCGAAATTTTTTTCAAAATTTTTTTTCAAATTTTTTTTCGAAAATTTTTTTTCGAAATTTTTTTCGAAAATATTTTTCGAAATTTTTTTTCAAAATTTTTTTTCAAATTTTTTTTCGAAAATTTTTTTTGAAAATTTTTTCAAAATTTTTTTCCAAAATTTTTTTTAAAAATTTTTTCCAAAATTTTTTTTCAAAATTTTTTTCGAATTTTTTTTCGAAAATTTTTTTCAAATTTTTTTACCAAAATTTTTTTTCCAAAATTTTTTTCAAAATTTTTTTTCAAATTTTTTTTCGAAAATTTTTTTTGAAAATTTTTTTCAAAATTTTTTTTCAAATTTTTTTTCGAAATTTTTTTAAAAATTTTTTTCGAAAATTTTTTTTCCAAAATTTTTTCGAATTTTTTTTGAAATTTTTTTTCAAATTTTTTTTAGAAACGTTTTTTCAAAATTTTTTTCGGAATTTTTTTTTCGAAATTTTTTTTAAAAATTTTTTTTCGAAATTTTTTTTCGAAATTTTTTTCGAAATTTTTTTTCAAAATTTTTTTCGAAAATTTTTTTTTGAAATTTTTTTCGAAAATTTTTTTCAAAATTTTTTTCCAAAATTTTTTTTCAAAATTTTTTTCGAAATTTTTTTCAAAATTTTTTTTCAAATTTTTTTTCGAAAATTTTTTTTCGAAAATTTTTTTTGAAAATTTTTTTCGAAATTTTTTTCAAATTTTTTTTCGAAAATTTTTTTTCGAAATTTTTTTTTAAAATTTTTTTTGGAAAATTTTTTTCGTAATTTTTTTTCAAAATTTTTTTTCGAAATTTTTTTCAAAATTTTTTTCCAAAATTTTTTTTCAAAATTTTTTTCGAATTTTTTTTCGAAAATTTTTTTCAAAATTTTTTTTCAAATTTTTTTTCGAAAATTTTTTTTGAAAATTTTTTTCAAAATTTTTTTTCAAATTTTTTTTCGAAATTTTTTTAAAAATTTTTTTCGAAAATTTTTTTTCCAAAATTTTTTCGAAATTTTTTTCTGAAATTTTTTTTCAAATTTTTTTTAGAAGCTTTTTTTCAAAATTTTTTTCGAAATTTTTTTTTCGAAATTTTTTTTAAAAATTTTTTTTCGAAATTTTTTTTTCGAAATTTTTTTCGAAATTTTTTTTCAAAATTTTTTTCGAAAATTTTTTTTTGAAATTTTTTTTGAAAATTTTTTTCAAAATTTTTTTCCAAAATTTTTTTTCAAAATTTTTTTCGAAATTTTTTTCAAAATTTTTTTTCAAATTTTTTTTCGAAAATTTTTTTTCGAAAATTTTTTTTGAAAATTTTTTTCGAAATTTTTTTCAAATTTTTTTTCGAAAATTTTTTTTCGAAATATTTTTACAAAAATATTTTTCGAAATTTTTTTTCAAAATTTTTTTTCAAATTTTTTTTCGAAAATTTTTTTTGAAAATTTTTTCAAAATTTTTTTCCAAAATTTTTTTCAAAATTTTTTTTGAAAAAATTTTTTTCAAAATTTTTTCGAAAATGTTTTTGAAAATTTTTTTTCAAATTTTTTTTCGAAATTTTTTTCGAAATTTTTTTTCAAAATTTTTTTTCAAATTTTTTTTTGAAAATTTTTTTTGAAAATTTACTTCGAAATTTTTTTTAAAAATTTTTTTCGAAAATTTTTTTCGAAATTTTTTTTTCGAAATTTTTTTAAAAATTTTTTTTCGAAATTTTTTTCGAAATTTTTTTTCAAAATTTTTTTCGAAAATTTTTTTTCGAAATTTTTTTCGAAAATTTTTTTCAAAATTTTTTTCCAAAATTTTTTTTCAAAATTTTTTTCGAAATTTTTTTCAAAATTTTTTTTCAAATTTTTTTTCGAAAATTTTTTTTCGAAAATTTGTTTTGAAAATTTTTTTCGAAATTTTTTTCAATTTTTTTTTTCGAAATTTTTTTTAAAAATTTTTTTTCGAAATTTTTTTTTCGAAATTTTTTTCGAAATTTTTTTCCAAAATTTTTTTTAAAAATTTTTTTCGAAATTTTTTTCGAAATTTTTTTTTCGAAATTTTTTTTGAAAATTTTTTTCGAAAATTTTTTTCAAAATTTTTTTTGAAAAAATTTTTTTCAAAATTTTTTCGAAAATGTTTTTCAAAATTTTTTTTCGAAATTTTTTTCGAAAATTTTTTTCAAAATTTTTTTCCAAATTTTTTTTTCAAAATTTTTTTCGAAATTTTTTTCAAAATTTTTTTTCAAATTTTTTTTCGAAAATTTTTTTTCGAAAATTTTTTTTGAAAATTTTTTTCGAAATTTTTTTCAAATTTTTCTTCGAAAATTTTTTTTCGAAATTTTTTTTCAAAATTTTTTTTGGAAAATTTTTTTCGTAATTTTTTTTCAAAATTTTTTTTCGAAATTTTTTTCAAAATTTTTTTCCAAAATTTTTTTTCAAAATTTTTTTCGAATTTTTTTTCGAAAATTTTTTTCAAATTTTTTTACCAAAATTTTTTTTCCAAAATTTTTTTCAAAATTTTTTTTCAAATTTTTTTTCGAAAATTTTTTTCGAAAATTTTTTTTCCAAAATTTTTTCGAAATTTTTTTTTGAAATTTTTTTTCAAATTTTTTTTAGAAGCTTTTTTTCAAAATTTTTTTCGAAATTTTTTTTTCGAAATTTTTTTTAAAAATTTTTTTTCGAAATTTTTTTTTCGAAATTTTTTTCGAAATTTTTTTTCAAAATTTTTTTCGAAAATTTTTTTTTGAAATTTTTTTCGAAAATTTTTTTCAAAATTTTTTTCCAAAATTTTTTTTCAAAATTTTTTTCGAAATTTTTTTCAAAATTTTTTTTTTAAATTTTTTTTCGAAAATTTTTTTTCGAAAATTTTTTTTGAAAATTTTTTTCGAAATTTTTTTCAAATTTTTTTTCGAAAATTTTTTTTCGAAATTTTTTTCGAAAATATTTTTCGAAATTTTTTTTCAAAATTTTTTTTCAAATTTTTTTTCGAAAATTTTTTTTGAAAATTTTTTCAAAATTTTTTTCCAAAATTTTTTTAAAAAATTTTTTTCGAAATTTTTTTCGAAATTTTTTTTTCGAAATTTTTTTTGAAAATTTTTTTCGAAAATTTTTTTCAAAATTTTTTTTGAAAAAATTTTTTTCAAAATTTTTTCGAAAATGTTTTTGAAAATTTTTTTTCAAATTTTTTTTCGAAATTTTTTTCGAAATTTTTTTTCAAAATTTTTTTTCAAATTTTTTTTTGAAAATTTTTTTTGAAAATTTACTTCGAAATTTTTTTTTTAAATTTTTTTCGAAAATTTTTTTCGAAATTTTTTTTTCGAAATTTTTTTTAAAAATTTTTTTTCGAAATTTTTTTTTCGAAATTTTTTTCGAAATTTTTTTTCAAAATTTTTTTCGAAAATTTTTTTTCGAAATTTTTTTCGAAAATTTTTTTCAAAATTTTTTTCCAAAATTTTTTTTCAAAATTTTTTTCGAAATTTTTTTCAAAATTTTTTTTCAAATTTTTTTTCGAAATTTTTTTTTCGAAAATTTGTTTTGAAAATTTTTTTCAAATTTTTTTTCGAAAATTTTTTTTCGAAATTTTTTTCGAAAATTTTTTTCGAAATTTTTTTTCAAAATTTTTTTTCAAATTTTTTTTCGAAAATTTTTTTTGAAAATTTATTTCGAAATTTATTTTTAAAATTTTTTTCGAAAATTTTTTTTCGAAATTTTTTTTGAAAATTTATTTCGAAATTTTTTTAAAAATTTTTTTTCGAAATTTTTTTTTCAAAATTTTTTTCGAAAATTTTTTCAAAATTTTTTTCCAAAATTTTTTTTAAAATTTTTTTTCGAAATTTTTTTCGAAATTTTTTTTTCGAAATTTTTTTTGAAAATTTTTTTCGAAAATTTTTTTCAAAATTTTTTTTGAAAAAATTTTTTTCAAAATTTTTTCGAAAATGTTTTTGAAAATTTTTTTTCAAATTTTTTTTCGAAATTTTTTTCAAATTTTTTTTCAAAATTTTTTTCGAAAATTTTTTTTCGAAATTTTTTTTAAAATTTTTTTTCCAAAATTTTTTTTCGAAATTTTTTTCAAAATTTTTTTCGAAAATTTTTTTCAAAATTTTTTTTGAAATTTTTTTTTTCAAAATTTTTTTCAAAATTTTTTTCGAAAATTTTTTTTCGAAATTTTTTTCAAAAATTTTTTTCAAAATTTTTTCGAAATTTTTTTCGAAAATTTTTTTCAAAATTTCTTTCCAAATTTTTTTTCAAAATTTTTTTCGAAATTTTTTTTTGAAATTTTTTTCGAAAATTTTTCTCAAAATTTCGAAATTTTTTTTCAAAATTTTTTTCGAAATTTTTTTTCAAAATTGTTTTCGAAAATTTTTTTTCGAAATTTTTTTCGAAAATTTTTCTCAAAATTTTTTTCCAAAATTTTTTTTCAAAATTTTTTTCGAAATTTTTTTCAAAATTTTTTTCGAAATTTTTTTTCAAAATTTTAATTCGAAATTTTTTTCGAAAATTTTTTTCAAAATTTTTTTTGAAAATTTTTTTTTCATAATTTTTTCGAAAATTTTTTTGTAAATTTTTTTCAAAATTTTTCTTCAAAATTTTTTTTGAAATTTTTTTTCAAAATTTTTTTCGAAATTTTTTTTTCGAAATTTTTTTTAAAAATTTTTTTCAAAATTTTTTTTCAAGATTTTTTTCGAAATTTTTTTCGAAATTTTTTTTCAATATTTTTTTCGAAAATTATTTTTCGAAATTTTTTTCGAAAATTTTTTTCAAAATTTTTTTCCAAAATTTTTTTTCGAAATTTTTTTCGAAATTTTTTTTAAATTTTTTTTCAAATTTTTTTTCGAAAATTTTTTTTCGAAAATTTTTTTTGAAAATTTTTTTCGAAATTTTTATTTTAAATTTTTTTTCGAAATTTTTTTTGAAAATTTTTTTCAAAATTTGTTTCGAAATTTTTTTTCAAAATTTTTTTCGAAAATTTTTTTTTGAAATTTTTTTCGAAAATTTTTTTCAAAATTTTTTTCCAAAATTTTTTTTCGAAATTTTTTTCGAAATTTTTTTCAAAATTTTTTTTCAAATTTTTTTTCGAAAATTTTTTTTCGAAAATTTTTTTTGAAAATTTTTTTCGAAATTTTTTTTTAAAATTTTTTTTCGAAATTTTTTTTAAAAATTTTTTTCCAAAATTTTTTTTCGAAATTTTTTTCAAAATTTTTTTCGAAAATTTTTTTCAAAATTTTTTTTGAAATTTTTTTTTTCAAAATTTTTTTCAAAATTTTTTTCGAAAATTTTTTTTCGAAATTTTTTTCAAAAATTTTTTTCAAAATTTTTTCGAAATTTTTTTTTCGAAATTTTTTTCGAAAATTTTTTTCAAAATTTCTTTCCAAATTTTTTTTCAAAATTTTTTTCGAAATTTTTTTTTGAAATTTTTTTCGAAAATTTTTCTCAAAATTTCGAAATTTTTTTTCAACATTTTTTTCGAAATTTTTTTTCAAAATTGTTTTCGAAAATTTTTTTTCGAAATTTTTTTCGAAAATGTTTCTCAAAATTGTTTTCCAAAATTTTTTTTCAAAATTTTTTTCGAAATTTTTTTCAAAATTTTTTTCGAAATTTTTTTTCAAAATTTTAATTCGAAATTTTTTTCGAAAATTTTTTTCAAAATTTTTTTTGAAAATTTTTTTTTTCATAATTTTTTCGAAAATTTTTTTGTAAATTTTTTTCAAAATTTTTCTTCAAAATTTTTTTTGAAATTTTTTTTCAAAATTTTTTTCGAAATTTTTTTTTCGAAATTTTTTTTAAAAATTTTTTTCAAAATTTTTTTTTCAAGATTTTTTTCGAAATTTTTTTCGAAATTTTTTTTCAATATTTTTTTCGAAAATTATTTTTCGAAATTTTTTTCGAAAATTTTTTTCAAAATTTTTTTCCAAAATTTTTTTTCGAAATTTTTATCGAAATTTTTTTCAAAATTTTTTTTCAAATTTTTTTTCGAAAATTTTTTTTCGAAAATTTTTTTTGAAAATTTTTTTCGAAATTTTTATTTTAAATTTTTTTTCAAAATTTTTTTTGAAAATTTTTTTCAAAATTTTTTTCGAAATTTTTTTTCAAAATTTTTTTCGAAAATTTTTTTTCGAAATTTTTTTCGAAAATTTTTTTCAAAATTTTTTTCCAAAATTTTTTTTCGAAATTTTTTTCGAAATTTTTTTCAAAATTTTTTTTCAAATTTTTTTTCGAAAATTTTATTTCGAAAATTTTTTTTGAAAATTTTTTTCGAAATTTTTTTTTTAAATTTTTTTTCGAAATTTTTTCAAATTTTTTTTGGAAAATTTTTTTCGAAAATTTTTTTCAAAATTTTTTTCCAAAATTTTTTTTCAAAATTTTTTTCGAAATTTTTTTCAAAATTTTTTTTCAAATTTTTTTTCGAAATTTTTTTTTTTAATTTTTTTTCGAAATTTTTTTTGAAAATTTTTTTCGAAATTTTTCTTCAAAATTTTTTTTGAAATTTTTTTTCAAAATTTTTTTCGAATTTTTTTTTTCGAAATTTTTTTTAAAAATTTTTTTCAAAATTTTTTTTCAAGATTTTTTTCGAAATTTTTTTCGAAATTTTTTTTCAAAATTTTTTTCGAAAATTATTTTTCGAAATTTTTTTCGAAAATTTTTTTTCGAAATTTTTTTCAAAAATTTTTGTAGAAATTTTTTTCAAAAATTTTTGTAGAAATTTTTTTTCAAAATTTTTTTCGAAATTTTTTTCGAAATTTTTTTTCGAATTTTTTTTCGAAATTTTTTTTAAAAATTTTTTTTCGAAATTTTTTTTAAAAATTTTTTTAGAAATTTTTTTTCAAATTTTTTTTCGAAATTTTTTTTTCGAAATTTTTTTTTAAATTTTTTTAGAAATTTTTTTCGAAATTTTTTTTCAAA
This sequence comes from Uropetala carovei, assembly GCA_036926305.1. Lineage (NCBI taxonomy): Eukaryota > Metazoa > Arthropoda > Insecta > Odonata > Petaluridae > Uropetala > Uropetala carovei. Next base: position 7,808,910 of record JAXCHB010000056.1, read on the forward strand.
ATTTTTTTTCGAAATTTTTTTCAAAATTTTTTTTCAAATTTTTTTTCGAAATTTTTTTTTTAAATTTTTTTTCGAAATTTTTTTTCGAAATTTTTTTTGAAAATTTTTTTCGAAATTTTTTTTCAAATTTTTTTTCGAAAATTTTTTTTCAAATTTTTTTTTGAAAATTGTTTTTGAAAATTTTTTTCGAAATTTTTTTTTCGAAATTTTTTTTCGAAATTTTTTTTTAAAATTTTTTTTCGAAATTTTTTTTGAAAATTTTTTTCGAAATTTTTTTTCAAATTTTTTTTCGAAAATTTTTTTTCAAATTTTTTTTCGAAAATTTTTTTTGAAAATTTTTTTCAAAATTTTTTTTTCGAAATTTTTTTTGAAAATTTTTTTCGAAAATTTTTTTCAAAATTTTTTTTGAAAATTTTTTTTTCAAAATTTTTTCGAAAATTTTTTTTGAAATTTTTTTCGAAAATTTTTCTCAAAATTTCGAATTTTTTTTTCAAAATTTTTTTCGAAATTTTTTTTCAAAATTGTTTTCGAAAATTTTTTTTCGAAATTTTTTTCGAAAATTTTTCTCAAAATTTTTTTCCAAATTTTTTTTTCAAAATTTTTTTCGAAATTTTTTTCGAAATTTTTTTTCAAAATTTTTTTCGAATTTTTTTTTTCGAAATTTTTTTTAAAAATTTTTTTCAAAATTTTTTTTCAAGATTTTTTTCGAAATTTTTTTCGAAATTTTTTTTCAAAATTTTTTTCGAAAATTATTTTTCGAAATTTTTTTCGAAAATTTTTTTTCGAAATTTTTTTCAAAAATTTTTGTAGAAATTTTTTTTCAAAATTTTTTTCGAAATTTTTTTTCAAAATTTTATTTGGAAAATTTTTTTCGAAAATTTTTTTTCAAATTTTTTTTCGAAATTTTTTTTTTAAATTTTTTTTCGAAATTTTTTTTGAAAATTTTTTTCGAAATTTTTTTTCAAATTTTTATTCGAAAATTTTTTTTCAAATTTTTTTTCGAAAATTTTTTTTGAAAATTTTTTTCGAAATTTTTTTTTCGAAATTTTTTTTCGAAATTTTTTTTTTAAATTTTTTTTCGAAATTTTTTTTGAAAATTTTTTTCGAAATTTTTTTTTGAAATTTTTTTTCGAAAATTTTCTTTCAAATTTTTTTTCGAAAATTTTTTTTGAAAATTTTTTTCGAAATTTTTTTTTCGAAATTTTTTTTGAAAATTTTTTTCGAAAATTTTTTTCAAAATTTTTTTTGAAAATTTTTTTTTCAAAATTTTTTCGAAAATTTTTTTTGAAATTTTTTTCGAAAATTTTTCTCAAAATTTCGAAATTTTTTTTCAAAATTTTTTTCGAAATTTTTTTTCAAAATTGTTTTCGAAAATTTTTTTTCGAAATTTTTTTCGAAAATTTTTCTCAAAATTTTTTTCCAAAATTTTTTTTCAAAATTTTTTTCGAAATTTTTTTCAAAATTTTTTTCGAAATTTTTTTTCAAAATTTTAATTCGAAATTTTTTTCGAAAATTTTTTTCAAAATTTTTTTTGAAAATTTTTTTTTCATAATTTTTTCGAAAATTTTTTTGAAAATTTTTTTCGAAATTTTTCTTCAAAATTTTTTTTGAAATTTTTTTTCAAAATTTTTTTCGAAATTTTTTTTTCGAAATTTTTTTTAAAAATTTTTTTCAAAATTTTTTTTCAAGATTTTTTTCGAAATTTTTTTCGAAATTTTTTTTCAAAATTTTTTTCGAAAATTATTTTTCGAAATTTTTTTCGAAAATTTTTTTCAAAATTTTTTTCCAAAATTTTTTTTCGAAATTTTTTTCGAAATTTTTTTCAAAATTTTTTTTCAAATTTTTTTTCGAAAATTTTTTTTGAAAATTTTTTTCGAAATTTTTATTTTAAATTTTTTTTCGAAATTTTTTTTGAAAATTTTTTTCAAAATTTTTTTCGAAATTTTATTTCAAAATTTTTTTCGAAAATTTTTTTTCGAAATTTTTTTCGAAAATTTTTTTCAAAATTTTTTTCCAAAATTTTTTTTCGAAATTTTTTCCGAAATTTTTTTCAAAATTTTTTTTCAAATTTTTTTTCGAAATTTTTTTTTTAAATTTTTTTTCGAAATTTTTTTTGAAAATTTTTTTCGAAATTTTTTTTCAAATTTTTTTTCGAAAATTTTTTTTCAAATTTTTTTTCGAAAATTTTTTTTGAAAATTTTTTTCGAAATTTTTTTTTCGAAATTTTTTTTGAAAATTTTTTTCGAAAATTATTTTTCGAAATTTTTTTCGAAAATTTTTTTTCGAAATTTTTTTCAAAAATTTTTGTAGAAATTTTTTTTCAAAATTTTTTTCGAAATTTTTTTCGAAATTTTTTTTCAAAATTTTATTTGGAAAATTTTTTTCAAAATTTTTTTCCAAAATTTTTTTTCAAAATTTTTTTTCGAATTTTTTTTCGAAATTTTTTTTAAAAATTTTTTTTCGAAATTTTTTTTAAAAATTTTTTTAGAAATTTTTTTTCAAATTTTTTTTCGAAATTTTTTTTTCGAAATTTTTTTTTTAATTTTTTTAGAAATTTTTTTCGAAATTTTTTTTCAAAATTTTTTTTCGAAATTTTTTTCAAAATTTTTTTTCAAATTTTTTTTCGAAATTTTTTTTTTAAATTTTTTTTCGAAATTTTTTTTGAAAATTTTTTTCGAAATTTTTTTTCAAATTTTTTTTCGAAAATTTTTTTTCAAATTTTTTTTCGAAAATTTTTTTTGAAAATTTTTTTCGAAATTTTTTTTTCGAAATTTTTTTTGAAAATTTTTTTCGAAAATTTTTTTCAAAATTTTTTTTGAAAATTTTTTTTTCAAAATTTTTTCGAAAATGTTTTTGAAAATTTTTTTTCAAATTTTTTTTCGAAATTTTTTTCGAAATTTTTTTTCAAAATTTTTTTTCAAATTTTTTTTTGAAATTTTTTTTTGAAAATTTACTTCGAAATTTTTTTTTAAAATTTTTTTCGAAAATTTTTTTCGAAATTTTTTTTTCGAAATTTTTTTTAAAAATTTTTTTTCGAAATTTTTTTTTCGAAATTTTTTTCGAAATTTTTTTTCAAATTTTTTATCGAAAATTTTTTTTCGAAATTTTTTTCGAAAATTTTTTTCAAAATTTTTTTTCAAATTTTTTTTCGAAAATTTTTTTTCGAAAATTTGTTTTGAAAATTTTTTTCGAAATTTTTTTCAAATTTTTTTTCGAAAATTTTTTTTCGAAATTTTTTTCGAAAATTTTTTTCGAAATTTTTTTTCAAAATTTTTTTTCAAATTTTTTTTCGAAAATTTTTTTTGAAAATTTATTTCGAAATTTTTTTTAAAAATTTTTTTCGAAAATTTTTTTTCGAAATTTTTTTTGAAAATTTATTTCGAAATTTTTTTTTAAATTTTTTTTCGAAATTTTTTTTTCAAAATTTTTTTCGAAAATTTTTTCAAAATTTTTTTCCAAAATTTTTTTTAAAAATTTTTTTCGAAATTTTTTTCGAAATTTTTTTTTCGAAATTTTTTTTGAAAATTTTTTTAGAAAATTTTTTTCAAAATTTTTTTTGAAAAAATTTTTTTCAAAATTTTTTCGAAAATGTTTTTCAAAATTTTTTTTCGAAATTTTTTTCGAAAATTTTTTTCAAAATTTTTTTCCAAAATTTTTTTTCAAAATTTTTTTCGAAATTTTTTTCAAAATTTTTTTTCAAATTTTTTTTCGAAAATTTTTTTTCGAAAATTTTTTTTGAAAATTTTTTTCGAAATTTTTTTCAAATTTTTTTTCGAAAATTTTTTTTCGAAATTTTTTTTCAAAATTTTTTTTGGAAAATTTTTTTCGTAATTTTTTTTCAAAATTTTTTTTCGAAATTTTTTTCAAAATTTTTTTCCAAAATTTTTTTTCAAAATTTTTTTCGAATTTTTTTTCGAAAATTTTTTTCAAATTTTTTTACCAAATTTTTTTTTCCAAAATTTTTTTCAAAATTTTTTTTCAAATTTTTTTTCGAAAATTTTTTTTGAAAATTTTTTTCAAAATTTTTTTTCAAATTTTTTTTCGAAATTTTTTTAAAAATTTTTTTCGAAAATTTTTTTTCCAAAATTTTTTCGAAATTTTTTTTTGAAATTTTTTTTCAAATTTTTTTTAGAAGCTTTTTTTCAAAATTTTTTTCGAAATTTTTTTTTCGAAATTTTTTTTAAAAATTTTTTTTCGAAATTTTTTTTTCGAAATTTTTTTCGAAATTTTTTTTCAAAATTTTTTTCGAAAATTTTTTTTTGAAATTTTTTTCGAAAATTTTTTTCAAAATTTTTTTCCAAAATTTTTTTTCAAAATTTTTTTCGAAATTTTTTTCAAAATTTTTTTTCAAATTTTTTTTCGAAAATTTTTTTTCGAAAATTTTTTTTGAAAATTTTTTTCGAAATTTTTTTCAAATTTTTTTTCGAAAATTTTTTTTCGAAATTTTTTTCGAAAATATTTTTCGAAATTTTTTTTCAAAATTTTTTTTCAAATTTTTTTTCGAAAATTTTTTTTGAAAATTTTTTCAAAATTTTTTTCCAAAATTTTTTTTTTAAATTTTTTCCAAAATTTTTTTTCAAAATTTTTTTCGAATTTTTTTTCGAAAATTTTTTTCAAATTTTTTTACCAAAATTTTTTTTCCAAAATTTTTTTCAAAATTTTTTTTCAAATTTTTTTTCGAAAATTTTTTTTGAAAATTTTTTTCAAAATTTTTTTTCAAATTTTTTTTCGAAATTTTTTTAAAAATTTTTTTCGAAAATTTTTTTTCCAAAATTTTTTCGAAATTTTTTTTTGAAATTTTTTTTCAAATTTTTTTTAGAAACGTTTTTTCAAAATTTTTTTCGAAATTTTTTTTAAAAATTTTTTTTCGAAATTTTTTTTCGAAATTTTTTTCGAAATTTTTTTTCAAAATTTTTTTCGAATTTTTTTTCGAAAATTTTTTTCAAATTTTTTTACCAAAATTTTTTTTCCAAAATTTTTTTCAAAATTTTTTTTCAAATTTTTTTTCGAAAATTTTTTTTGAAAATTTTTTATCAAAATTTTTTTTCAAATTTTTTTTCGAAATTTTTTTAAAAATTTTTTTCGAAAATTTTTTTTCCAAAATTTTTTCGAAATTTTTTTTTGAAATTTTTTTTCAAATTTTTTTTAGAAACTTTTTTTCAAAATTTTTTTCGAAATTTTTTTTTCGAAATTTTTTTTAAAAATTTTTTTTCGAAATTTTTTTTTGGAAATTTTTTTTGAAAATTTTTTTCGAAAATTTTTTTCAATATTTTTTTTGAAAAAATTTTTTTCAAAATTTTTTCGAAAATGTTTTTGAAAATTTTTTTTCAAATTTTTTTTCGAAATTTTTTTCGAAATTTTTTTTCAAAATTTTTTTTTCAAATTTTTTTTCGAAAATTTTTTTTGAAAATTTACTTCGAAATTTTTTTTTTTAATTTTTTTCGAAAATTTTTTTCGAAATTTTTTTTTCGAAATTTTTTTTAGAAATTTTTTTTCGAAATTTTTTTTTCGAAATTTTTTTCGAAATTTTTTTTCAAAATTTTTTTTCGAAATTTTTTTCGAAAATTTTTTTCAAAATTTTTTTCCAAAATTTTTTTTCAAAATTTTTTTCGAAATTTTTTTCAAAATTTTTTTTCAAATTTTTTTTCGAAAATTTTTTTTCGAAAATTTTTTTTGAAAATTTTTTTCGAAATTTTTTTCAAATTTTTTTTCGAAAATTTTTTTTCGAAATTTTTTTTCAAAATTTTTTTTGGAAAATTTTTTTCGTAATTTTTTTTCAAAATTTTTTTTCGAAAATTTTTTCAAAATTTTTTTCCAAAATTTTTTTTAAAAATTTTTTTCGAAATTTTTTTCGAAATTTTTTTTTCAAAATTTTTTTTGAAAATTTTTTTCGAAAATTTTTTTCAAAATTTTTTTTGAAAAAATTTTTTTCAAAATTTTTTTTCGAAACTTTTTTCAAAAATTTTTTTCAAAATTTTTTCGAAATTTTTTTTTCGAAATTTTTTTCGAAATTTTTTTTCAAAATTTCTTTCCAAATTTTTTTTCAAAATTTTTTTCCAAAATTTTTTTTCAAAATTTTTTTCAAAATTTTTTTCATAATTTTTTCGAAAATTTTTTTGTAAATTTTTTTCGAAATTTTTCTTCAAAATTTTTTTTGAAATTTTTTTTCAAAATTTTTTTCGAAATTTTTTTTTCGAATTTTTTTTTAAAAATTTTTTTCAAAATTTTTTTTCAAGATTTTTTTCGAAATTTTTTTCGAAATTTTTTTTCAATATTTTTTTCGAAAATTATTTTTCGAAATTTTTTTCGAAAATTTTTTTCAAAATTTTTTTCCAAAATTTTTTTTCGAAATTTTTTTCGAAATTTTTTTCAAAATTTTTTTTCAAATTTTTTTTCGAAAATATTTTTTCGAAAATTTTTTTTGAAAATTTTTTTCGAAATTTTTATTTTAAATTTTTTTTCGAAATTTTTTTTGAAAATTTTTTTCGAAATTTTTTTCAAAATTTTTTTTCAAATTTTTTTTCGAAAATTTTTTTTCGAAATTTTTTTCGAAAATATTTTTCGAAATTTTTTTTCAAAATTTTTTTTCAAATTTTTTTTCGAAAATTTTTTTTGAAAATTATTTCAAAATTTTTTTCCAAAATTTTTTTTAAAAATTTTTTCCAAAATTTTTTTTCAAAATTTTTTTCGAATTTTTTTTCGAAAATTTTTTTCAAATTTTTTTACCAAAATTTTTTTTCCAAAATTTTTTTCAAAATTTTTTTTCAAATTTTTTTTCGAAAATTTTTTTTGAAAATTTTTTTCAAAATTTTTTTTCAAATTTTTTTTCGAAATTTTTTTAAAAATTTTTTTCGAAAATTTTTTTTCCAAAATTTTTTCGAAATTTTTTTTGAAATTTTTTTTCAAATTTTTTTTAGAAACGTTTTTTCAAAATTTTTTTCGGAATTTTTTTTTCGAAATTTTTTTTAAAAATTTTTTTTCGAAATTTTTTTTCGAAATTTTTTTCGAAATTTTTTTTCAAAATTTTTTTCGAAAATTTTTTTTTGAAATTTTTTTCGAAAATTTTTTTCAAAATTTTTTTCCAAAATTTTTTTTCAAAATTTTTTTCGAAATTTTTTTCAAAATTTTTTTTCAAATTTTTTTTCGAAAATTTTTTTTCGAAAATTTTTTTTGAAAATTTTTTTCGAAATTTTTTTCAAATTTTTTTTCGAAAATTTTTTTTCGAAATTTTTTTCGAAAATATTTTTCGAAATTTTTTTTCAAAATTTTTTTTCAAATTTTTTTTCGAAAATTTTTTTTGAAAATTTTTTCAAAATTTTTTTCCAAAATTTTTTTAAAAAATTTTTTTCGAAATGTTTTTCGAAATTTTTTTTTGGAAATTTTTTTTGAAAATTTTTTTCGAAAATTTTTTTCAATATTTTTTTTGAAAAAATTTTTTTCAAAATTTTTTCGAAAATGTTTTTGAAAATTTTTTTTCAAATTTTTTTTCGAAATTTTTTTCGAAATTTTTTTTCAAAATTTTTTTTTCAAATTTTTTTTCGAAAATTTTTTTTGAAAATTTACTTCAAAATTTTTTTTTTAAATTTTTTTCGAAAATTTTTTTCGAAATTTTTTTTTCGAAATTTTTTTTAAAAATTTTTTTTGGAAATTTTTTTTTCGAAATTTTTTTCGAAATTTTTTTTCAAAATTTTTTTTCGAAATTTTTTTCGAAAATTTTTTTCAAAATTTTTTTCCAAAATTTTTTTTCAAAATTTTTTTCGAAATTTTTTTCAAAATTTTTTTTCAAATTTTTTTTCGAAAATTTTTTTTCGAAAATTTTTTTTGAAAATTTTTTTCGAAATTTTTTTCAAATTTTTTTTCGAAAATTTTTTTTCGAAATTTTTTTTCAAAATTTTTTTTGGAAAATTTTTTTCGTAATTTTTTTTCAAAATTTTTTTTCGAAATTTTTTTCAAAATTTTTTTCCAAAATTTTTTTTCAAAATTTTTTTCGAATTTTTTTTCGAAAATTTTTTTCAAATTTTTTACCAAAATTTTTTTTCCAAAATTTTTTTCAAAATTTTTTTTCAAATTTTTTTTCGAAAATTTTTTTTGAAAATTTTTTTCAAAATTTTTTTTCAAATTTTTTTTCGAAATTTTTTTAAAAATTTTTTTCGAAAATTTTTTTTCCAAAATTTTTTCGAAATTTTTTTCTGAAATTTTTTTTCAAATTTTTTTTAGAAGCTTTTTTTCAAAATTTTTTTCGAAATTTTTTTTTCGAAATTTTTTTTAAAAATTTTTTTTCGAAATTTTTTTTTCGAAATTTTTTTCGAAATTTTTTTTCAAAATTTTTTTCGAAAATTTTTTTTTGAAATTTTTTTTGAAAATTTTTTTCAAAATTTTTTTCCAAAATTTTTTTTCAAAATTTTTTTCGAAATTTTTTTCAAAATTTTTTTTCAAATTTTTTTTCGAAAATTTTTTTTCGAAAATTTTTTTTGAAAATTTTTTTCGAAATTTTTTTCAAATTTTTTTTCGAAAATTTTTTTTCGAAATATTTTTCGAAAATATTTTTCGAAATTTTTTTTCAAAATTTTTTTTCAAATTTTTTTTCGAAAATTTTTTTTGAAAATTTTTTCAAAATTTTTTTCCAAAATTTTTTTCAAAATTTTTTTTGAAAAAATTTTTTTCAAAATTTTTTCGAAAATGTTTTTGAAAATTTTTTTTCAAATTTTTTTTCGAAATTTTTTTCGAAATTTTTTTTCAAAATTTTTTTTCAAATTTTTTTTTGAAAATTTTTTTTGAAAATTTACTTCGAAATTTTTTTTAAAAATTTTTTTCGAAAATTTTTTTCGAAATTTTTTTTTCGAAATTTTTTTTAAAAATTTTTTTTCGAAATTTTTTTTTCGAAATTTTTTTCGAAATTTTTTTTCAAAATTTTTTTCGAAAATTTTTTTTCGAAATTTTTTTCGAAAATTTTTTTCAAAATTTTTTTCCAAAATTTTTTTTCAAAATTTTTTTCGAAATTTTTTTCAAAATTTTTTTTCAAATTTTTTTTCGAAAATTTTTTTTCGAAAATTTTTTTTGAAAATTTTTTTCGAAATTTTTTTCAAATTTTTTTTCGAAAATTTTTTTTCGAAATTTTTTTTCAAAATTTTTTTTGGAAAATTTTTTTCGTAATTTTTTTTCAAAATTTTTTTTCGAAATTTTTTTCAAAATTTTTTTCCAAAATTTTTTTTCAAAATTTTTTTCGAATTTTTTTTCGAAAATTTTTTTCAAATTTTTTTACCAAAATTTTTTTTCCAAAATTTTTTTCAAAATTTTTTTTCAAATTTTTTTTCGAAAATTTTTTTCGAAAATTTTTTTTCCAAAATTTTTTCGAAATTTTTTTTTGAAATTTTTTTTCAAATTTTTTTTAGAAGCTTTTTTTCAAAATTTTTTTCGAAATTTTTTTTTCGAAATTTTTTTTAAAAATTTTTTTTCGAAATTTTTTTTTCGAAATTTTTTTCGAAATTTTTTTTCAAAATTTTTTTCGAAAATTTTTTTTTGAAATTTTTTTCGAAAATTTTTTTCAAAATTTTTTTCCAAAATTTTTTTTCAAAATTTTTTTCGAAATTTTTTTCAAAATTTTTTTTCAAATTTTTTTTCGAAAATTTTTTTTCGAAAATTTTTTTTGAAAATTTTTTTCGAAATTTTTTTCAAATTTTTTTTCGAAAATTTTTTTTCGAAATTTTTTTCGAAAATATTTTTCGAAATTTTTTTTCAAAATTTTTTTTCAAATTTTTTTTCGAAAATTTTTTTTGAAAATTTTTTCAAAATTTTTTTCCAAAATTTTTTTAAAAAATTTTTTTCGAAATTTTTTTCGAAATTTTTTTTTCGAAATTTTTTTTGAAAATTTTTTTCGAAAATTTTTTTCAAAATTTTTTTTGAAAAAATTTTTTTCAAAATTTTTTCGAAAATGTTTTTGAAAATTTTTTTTCAAATTTTTTTTCGAAATTTTTTTCGAAATTTTTTTTCAAAATTTTTTTTCAAATTTTTTTTTGAAAATTTTTTTTGAAAATTTACTTCGAAATTTTTTTTTTAAATTTTTTTCGAAAATTTTTTTCGAAATTTTTTTTAAAAATTTTTTTTCGAAATTTTTTTTTCGAAATTTTTTTCGAAATTTTTTTTCAAAATTTTTTTCGAAAATTTTTTTTCGAAATTTTTTTCGAAAATTTTTTTCAAAATTTTTTTCCAAAATTTTTTTTCAAAATTTTTTTCGAAATTTTTTTCAAAATTTTTTTTCAAATTTTTTTTCGAAAATTTTTTTTCGAAAATTTGTTTTGAAAATTTTTTTCAAATTTTTTTTCGAAAATTTTTTTTCGAAATTTTTTTCGAAAATTTTTTTCGAAATTTTTTTTCAAAATTTTTTTTCAAATTTTTTTTCGAAAATTTTTTTTGAAAATTTATTTCGAAATTTATTTTTAAAATTTTTTTCGAAAATTTTTTTTCGAAATTTTTTTTGAAAATTTATTTCGAAATTTTTTTAAAAATTTTTTTTCGAAATTTTTTTTTCAAAATTTTTTTCGAAAAGTTTTTCAAAATTTTTTTCCAAAATTTTTTTTAAAATTTTTTTTCGAAATTTTTTTCGAAATTTTTTTTTCGAAATTTTTTTTGAAAATTTTTTTCGAAAATTTTTTTCAAAATTTTTTTTGAAAAAATTTTTTTCAAAATTTTTTCGAAAATGTTTTTGAAAATTTTTTTTCAAATTTTTTTTCGAAATTTTTTTCAAATTTTTTTTCAAAATTTTTTTCGAAAATTTTTTTTCGAAATTTTTTTTAAAATTTTTTTTCCAAAATTTTTTTTCGAAATTTTTTTCAAAATTTTTTTCGAAAATTTTTTTCAAAATTTTTTTTGAAATTTTTTTTTTCAAAATTTTTTTCAAAATTTTTTTCGAAAATTTTTTTTCGAAATTTTTTTCAAAAATTTTTTTCAAAATTTTTTCGAAATTTTTTTTTCGAAATTTTTTTCGAAAATTTTTTTCAAAATTTCTTTCCAAATTTTTTTTCAAAATTTTTTTCGAAATTTTTTTTTGAAATTTTTTTCGAAAATTTTTCTCAAAATTTCGAAATTTTTTTTCAAAATTTTTTTCGAAATTTTTTTTCAAAATTGTTTTCGAAAATTTTTTTTCGAAATTTTTTTCGAAAATTTTTCTCAAAATTTTTTTCCAAAATTTTTTTTCAAAATTTTTTTCGAAATTTTTTTCAAAATTTTTTTCGAAATTTTTTTTCAAAATTTTAATTCGAAATTTTTTTCGAAAATTTTTTTCAAAATTTTTTTTGAAAATTTTTTTTTCATAATTTTTTCGAAAATTTTTTTGTAAATTTTTTTCAAAATTTTTCTTCAAAATTTTTTTTGAAATTTTTTTTCAAAATTTTTTTCGAAATTTTTTTTTCGAAATTTTTTTTAAAAATTTTTTTCAAAATTTTTTTTCAAGATTTTTTTCGAAATTTTTTTCGAAATTTTTTTTCAATATTTTTTTCGAAAATTATTTTTCGAAATTTTTTTCGAAAATTTTTTTCAAAATTTTTTTCCAAAATTTTTTTTCGAAATTTTTTTCGAAATTTTTTTCAAAATTTTTTTTCAAATTTTTTTTCGAAAATTTTTTTTCGAAAATTTTTTTTGAAAATTTTTTTCGAAATTTTTATTTTAAATTTTTTTTCGAAATTTTTTTTGAAAATTTTTTTCAAAATTTTTTTCGAAATTTTTTTTCAAAATTTTTTTCGAAAATTTTTTTTCGAAATTTTTTTCGAAAATTTTTTTCAAAATTTTTTTCCAAAATTTTTTTTCGAAATTTTTTTCGAAATTTTTTTCAAAATTTTTTTTCAAATTTTTTTTCGAAAATTTTTTTTCGAAAATTTTTTTTGAAAATTTTTTTCGAAATTTTTTTTTAAAATTTTTTTTCGAAATTTTTTTTAAAAATTTTTTTCCAAAATTTTTTTTCGAAATTTTTTTCAAAATTTTTTTCGAAAATTTTTTTCAAAATTTTTTTTGAAATTTTTTTTTTCAAAATTTTTTTCAAAATTTTTTTCGAAAATTTTTTTTCGAAATTTTTTTCAAAAATTTTTTTCAAAATTTTTTCGAAATTTTTTTTTCGAAATTTTTTTCGAAAATTTTTTTCAAAATTTCTTTCCAAATTTTTTTTCAAAATTTTTTTCGAAATTTTTTTTTGAAATTTTTTTCGAAAATTTTTCTCAAAATTTCGAAATTTTTTTTCAACATTTTTTTCGAAATTTTTTTTCAAAATTGTTTTCGAAAATTTTTTTTCGAAATTTTTTTCGAAAAATTTTCTCAAAATTTTTTTCCAAAATTTTTTTCAAAATTTTTTTCGAAATTTTTTTCAAAATTTTTTTCGAAATTTTTTTTCAAAATTTTAATTCGAAATTTTTTTCGAAAATTTTTTTCAAAATTTTTTTTGAAAATTTTTTTTTCATAATTTTTTCGAAAATTTTTTTGTAAATTTTTTTCAAAATTTTTCTTCAAAATTTTTTTTGAAATTTTTTTTCAAAATTTTTTTCGAAATTTTTTTTTCGAAATTTTTTTTAAAAATTTTTTTCAAAATTTTTTTTCAAGATTTTTTTCGAAATTTTTTTCGAAATTTTTTTTCAATATTTTTTTCGAAAATTATTTTTCGAAATTTTTTTCGAAAATTTTTTTCAAAATTTTTTTCCAAAATTTTTTTTCGAAATTTTTTTCGAAATTTTTTTCAAAATTTTTTTTCAAATTTTTTTTCGAAAATTTTTTTTCGAAAATTTTTTTTGAAAATTTTTTTCGAAATTTTTATTTTAAATTTTTTTTCAAAATTTTTTTTGAAAATTTTTTTAAAAATTTTTTTCGAAATTTTTTTTCAAAATTTTTTTCGAAAATTTTTTTTCGAAATTTTTTTCGAAAATTTTTTTCAAAATTTTTTTCCAAAATTTTTTTTCGAAATTTTTTTCGAAATTTTTTTCAAAATTTTTTTTCAAATTTTTTTTCGAAAATTTTATTTCGAAAATTTTTTTTGAAAATTTTTTTCGAAATTTTTTTTTTAAATTTTTTTTCGAAATTTTTTCAAATTTTTTTTGGAAAATTTTTTTCGAAAATTTTTTTCAAAATTTTTTTCCAAAATTTTTTTTCAAAATTTTTTTCGAAATTTTTTTCAAAATTTTTTTTCAAATTTTTTTTCGAAATTTTTTTTTTAAATTTTTTTTCGAAATTTTTTTTGAAAATTTTTTTCGAAATTTTTCTTCAAAATTTTTTTTGAAATTTTTTTTCAAAATTTTTTTCGAATTTTTTTTTTCGAAATTTTTTTTAAAAATTTTTTTCAAAATTTTTTTTCAAGATTTTTTTCGAAATTTTTTTCGAAATTTTTTTTCAAAATTTTTTTCGAAAATTATTTTTCGAAATTTTTTTCGAAAATTTTTTTTCGAAATTTTTTTCAAAAATTTTTGTAGAAATTTTTTTTCAAAATTTTTTTCGAAATTTTTTTCGAAATTTTTTTTTGGATTTTTTTTCGAAATTTTTTTTAAAAATTTTTTTTCGAAATTTTTTTTTTAAATTTTTTTAGAAATTTTTTTTCAAATTTTTTTTCGAAATTTTTTTTTCGAAATTTTTTTTTAAATTTTTTTAGAAATTTTTTTCGAAATTTTTTTTCAAAATTTTTTTTCGAAATTTTTTTCAAAATTTTTTTTCAAATTTTTTTTCGAAATTTTTTTTTAAAATTTTTTTTCGAAATTTTTTTTCGAAATTTTTTTTGAAAATTTTTTTCGAAATTTTTTTTCAAATTTTTTTTCGAAAATTTTTTTTCAAATTTTTTTTTGAAAATTGTTTTTGAAAATTTTTTTCGAAATTTTTTTTTCGAAATTTTTTTTCGAAATTTTTTTTTAAAATTTTTTTTCGAAATTTTTTTTGAAAATTTTTTTCGAAATTTTTTTTCAAATTTTTTTTCGAAAATTTTTTTTCAAATTTTTTTTCGAAAATTTTTTTTGAAAATTTTTTTCGAAATTTTTTTTTCGAAATTTTTTTTGAAAATTTTTTTCGAAAATTTTTTTCAAAATTTTTTTTGAAAATTTTTTTTTCAAAATTTTTTCGAAAATTTTTTTTGAAATTTTTTTCGAAAATTTTTCTCAAAATTTCGAATTTTTTTTTCAAAATTTTTTTCGAAATTTTTTTTCAAAATTTTTTTCCAAATTTTTTTTTCAAAATTTTTTTCGAAATTTTTTTCGAAATTTTTTTTCAAAATTTTTTTCGAATTTTTTTTTTCGAAATTTTTTTTAAAAATTTTTTTCAAAATTTTTTTTCAAGATTTTTTTCGAAATTTTTTTCGAAATTTTTTTTCAAAATTTTTTTCGAAAATTATTTTTCGAAATTTTTTTCGAAAATTTTTTTTCGAAATTTTTTTCAAAAATTTTTGTAGAAATTTTTTTTCAAAATTTTTTTCGAAATTTTTTTCGAAATTTTTTTTCAAAATTTTATTTGGAAAATTTTTTTCGAAAATTTTTTTTCAAATTTTTTTTCGAAATTTTTTTTTTAAATTTTTTTTCGAAATTTTTTTTGAAAATTTTTTTCGAAATTTTTTTTCAAATTTTTATTCGAAAATTTTTTTTCAAATTTTTTTTCGAAAATTTTTTTTGAAAATTTTTTTCGAAATTTTTTTTTCGAAATTTTTTTTCGAAATTTTTTTTTTAAATTTTTTTTCGAAATTTTTTTTGAAAATTTTTTTCGAAATTTTTTTTCAAATTTTTTTTCGAAAATTTTTTTTCAAATTTTTTTTCGAAAATTTTTTTTGAAAATTTTTTTCGAAATTTTTTTTTCGAAATTTTTTTTGAAAATTTTTGTCGAAAATTTTTTTCAAAATTTTTTTTGAAAATTTTTTTTTCAAAATTTTTTCGAAAATTTTTTTTGAAATTTTTTTCGAAAATTTTTCTCAAAATTTCGAAATTTTTTTTCAAAATTTTTTTCGAAATTTTTTTTCAAAATTGTTTTCGAAAATTTTTTTTCGAAATTTTTTTCGAAAATTTTTCTCAAAATTTTTTTCCAAAATTTTTTTTCAAAATTTTTTTCGAAATTTTTTTCAAAATTTTTTTCGAAATTTTTTTTCAAAATTTTAATTCGAAATTTTTTTCGAAAATTTTTTTCAAAATTTTTTTTGAAAATTTTTTTTTCATAATTTTTTCGAAAATTTTTTTGAAAATTTTTTTCGAAATTTTTCTTCAAAATTTTTTTTGAAATTTTTTTTCAAAATTTTTTTCGAAATTTTTTTTTCGAAATTTTTTTTAAAAATTTTTTTCAAAATTTTTTTTCAAGATTTTTTTCGAAATTTTTTTCGAAATTTTTTTTCAAAATTTTTTTCGAAAATTATTTTTCGAAATTTTTTTCGAAAATTTTTTTCAAAATTTTTTTCCAAAATTTTTTTTCGAAATTTTTTTCGAAATTTTTTTCAAAATTTTTTTTCAAATTTTTTTTCGAAAATTTTTTTTCGAAAATTTTTTTTGAAAATTTTTTTCGAAATTTTTATTTTAAATTTTTTTTCGAAATTTTTTTTGAAAATTTTTTTCAAAATTTTTTTCGAAATTTTATTTCAAAATTTTTTTCGAAAATTTTTTTTCGAAATTTTTTTCGAAAATTTTTTTCAAAATTTTTTTCCAAAATTTTTTTTCGAAATTTTTTCCGAAATTTTTTTCAAAATTTTTTTTCAAATTTTTTTTCGAAATTTTTTTTTTAAATTTTTTTTCGAAATTTTTTTTGAAAATTTTTTTCGAAATTTTTTTTCAAATTTTTTTTCGAAAATTTTTTTTCAAATTTTTTTTCGAAAATTTTTTTTGAAAATTTTTTTCGAAATTTTTTTTTCGAAATTTTTTTTGAAAATTTTTTTCGAAAATTATTTTTCGAAATTTTTTTCGAAAATTTTTTTTCGAAATTTTTTTCAAAAATTTTTGTAGAAATTTTTTTTCAAAATTTTTTTCGAAATTTTTTTCGAAATTTTTTTTCAAAATTTTATTTGGAAAATTTTTTTTGAAAATTTTTTTCAAAATTTTTTTCCAAAATTTTTTTTCAAAATTTTTTTTCGAATTTTTTTTCGAAATTTTTTTTAAAAATTTTTTTTCGAAATTTTTTTTAAAAATTTTTTTAGAAATTTTTTTTCAAATTTTTTTTCGAAATTTTTTTTTCGAAATTTTTTTTTTAATTTTTTTAGAAATTTTTTTCGAAATTTTTTTTCAAAATTTTTTTTCGAAATTTTTTTCAAAATTTTTTTTCAAATTTTTTTTCGAAATTTTTTTTTTAAATTTTTTTTCGAAATTTTTTTTGAAAATTTTTTTCGAAATTTTTTTTCAAATTTTTTTTCGAAAATTTTTTTTCAAATTTTTTTTCGAAAATTTTTTTTGAAAATTTTTTTCGAAATTTTTTTTTCGAAATTTTTTTTGAAAATTTTTTTCGAAAATTTTTTTCAAAATTTTTTTTGAAAATTTTTTTTTCAAAATTTTTTCGAAAATGTTTTTGAAAATTTTTTTTCAAATTTTTTTTCGAAATTTTTTTCGAAATTTTTTTTCAAAATTTTTTTTCAAATTTTTTTTTGAAATTTTTTTTTGAAAATTTACTTCGAAATTTTTTTTTAAAATTTTTTTCGAAAATTTTTTTCGAAATTTTTTTTTCGAAATTTTTTTTAAAAATTTTTTTTCGAAATTTTTTTTTCGAAATTTTTTTCGAAATTTTTTTTCAAATTTTTTATCGAAAATTTTTTTTCGAAATTTTTTTCGAAAATTTTTTTCAAAATTTTTTTTCAAATTTTTTTTCGAAAATTTTTTTTCGAAAATTTGTTTTGAAAATTTTTTTCGAAATTTTTTTCAAATTTTTTTTCGAAAATTTTTTTTCGAAATTTTTTTCGAAAATTTTTTTCGAAATTTTTTTTCAAAATTTTTTTTCAAATTTTTTTTCGAAAATTTTTTTTGAAAATTTATTTCGAAATTTTTTTTTAAAATTTTTTTCGAAAATTTTTTTTCGAAATTTTTTTTGAAAATTTATTTCGAAATTTTTTTTTAAATTTTTTTTCGAAATTTTTTTTTCAAAATTTTTTTCGAAAATTTTTTCAAAATTTTTTTCCAAAATTTTTTTTAAAAATTTTTTTCGAAATTTTTTTCGAAATTTTTTTTTCGAAATTTTTTTTGAAAATTTTTTTCGAAAATTTTTTTCAAAATTTTTTTTGAAAAAATTTTTTTCAAAATTTTTTCGAAAATGTTTTTCAAAATTTTTTTTCGAAATTTTTTTCGAAAATTTTTTTCAAAATTTTTTTCCAAAATTTTTTTTCAAAATTTTTTTCGAAATTTTTTTCAAAATTTTTTTTCAAATTTTTTTTCGAAAATCTTTTTTCGAAAATTTTTTTTGAAAATTTTTTTCGAAATTTTTTTCAAATTTTTTTTCGAAAATTTTTTTTCGAAATTTTTTTTCAAAATTTTTTTTGGAAAATTTTTTTCGTAATTTTTTTTCAAAATTTTTTTTCGAAATTTTTTTCAAATTTTTTTTCCAAAATTTTTTTTCAAAATTTTTTTCGAATTTTTTTTCGAAAATTTTTTTCAAATTTTTTTACCAAATTTTTTTTTCCAAAATTTTTTTCAAAATTTTTTTTCAAATTTTTTTTCGAAAATTTTTTTTGAAAATTTTTTTCAAAATTTTTTTTCAAATTTTTTTTCGAAATTTTTTTAAAAATTTTTTTCGAAAATTTTTTTTCCAAAATTTTTTCGAAATTTTTTTTTGAAATTTTTTTTCAAATTTTTTTTAGAAGCTTTTTTTCAAAATTTTTTTCGAAATTTTTTTTAAAAATTTTTTTTCGAAATTTTTTTTTCGAAATTTTTTTCGAAATTTTTTTTCAAAATTTTTTTCGAAAATTTTTTTTTGAAATTTTTTTCGAAAATTTTTTTCAAAATTTTTTTCCAAAATTTTTTTTCAAAATTTTTTTCGAAATTTTTTTCAAAATTTTTTTTCAAATTTTTTTTCGAAAATTTTTTTTCGAAAATTTTTTTTGAAAATTTTTTTCGAAATTTTTTTCAAATTTTTTTTCGAAAATTTTTTTTCGAAATTTTTTTCGAAAATATTTTTCGAAATTTTTTTTCAAAATTTTTTTTCAAATTTTTTTTCGAAAATTTTTTTTGAAAATTTTTTCAAAATTTTTTTCCAAAATTTTTTTTTTAAATTTTTTCCAAAATTTGTTTTCAAAATTTTTTTCGAATTTTTTTTCGAAAATTTTTTTCAAATTTTTTTACCAAAATTTTTTTTCCAAAATTTTTTTCAAAATTTTTTTTCAAATTTTTTTTCGAAAATTTTTTTTGAAAATTTTTTTCAAAATTTTTTTTCAAATTTTTTTTCGAAATTTTTTTAAAAATTTTTTTCGAAAATTTTTTTTCCAAAATTTTTTCGAAATTTTTTTTTGAAATTTTTTTTCAAATTTTTTTTAGAAACGTTTTTTCAAAATTTTTTTCGAAATTTTTTTTTCGAAATTTTTTTTAAAAATTTTTTTTCGAAATTTTTTTTCGAAATTTTTTTCGAAATTTTTTTTCAAAATTTTTTTCGAATTTTTTTTCGAAAATTTTTTTCAAATTTTTTTACCAAAATTTTTTTTCCAAAATTTTTTTCAAATTTTTTTTTCAAATTTTTTTTCGAAAATTTTTTTTGAAAATTTTTTATCAAAATTTTTTTTCAAATTTTTTTTCGAAATTTTTTTAAAAATTTTTTTCGAAAATTTTTTTTCCAAAATTTTTTCGAAATTTTTTTTTGAAATTTTTTTTCAAATTTTTTTTAGAAACTTTTTTTCAAAATTTTTTTCGAAATTTTTTTTTCGAAATTTTTTTTAAAAATTTTTTTTCGAAATTTTTTTTTGGAAATTTTTTTTGAAAATTTTTTTCGAAAATTTTTTTCAATATTTTTTTTGAAAAAATTTTTTTCAAAATTTTTTCGAAAATGTTTTTGAAAATTTTTTTTCAAATTTTTTTTCGAAATTTTTTTCGAAATTTTTTTTCAAAATTTTTTTTTCAAATTTTTTTTCGAAAATTTTTTTTGAAAATTTACTTCGAAATTTTTTTTTTAAATTTTTTTCGAAAATTTTTTTCGAAATTTTTTTTTCGAAATTTTTTTTAAAAATTTTTTTTCGAAATTTTTTTTTCGAAATTTTTTTCGAAATTTTTTTTCAAAATTTTTTTACGAAATTTTTTTCGAAAATTTTTTTCAAAATTTTTTTCCAAAATTTTTTTTCAAAATTTTTTTCGAAATTTTTTTCAAAATTTTTTTTCAAATTTTTTTTCGAAAATTTTTTTTCGAAAATTTTTTTTGAAAATTTTTTTCGAAATTTTTTTCAAATTTTTTTTCGAAAATTTTTTTTCGAAATTTTTTTTCAAAATTTTTTTTGGAAAATTTTTTTCGTAATTTTTTTTCAAAATTTTTTTTCGAAAATTTTTTCAAAATTTTTTTCCAAAATTTTTTTTAAAAATTTTTTTCGAAATTTTTTTCGAAATTTTTTTTTCAAAATTTTTTTTGAAAATTTTTTTCGAAAATTTTTTTCAAAATTTTTTTTGAAAAAATTTTTTTCAAAATTTTTTCGAAAATGTTTTTGAAAATTTTTTTTCAAATTTTTTTTCGAAATTTTTTTCGAAAATTTTTTTTCCAAAATTTTTTCGAAATTTTTTTTTGAAATTTTTTTTCAAATTTTTTTTAGAAACTTTTTTTCAAAATTTTTTTCGAAATTTTTTTTTCGAAATTTTTTTTAAAAATTTTTTTTCGAAATTTTTTTTTGGAAATTTTTTTTGAAAATTTTTTTCGAAAATTTTTTTCAATATTTTTTTTGAAAAAATTTTTTTCAAAATTTTTTCGAAAATGTTTTTGAAAATTTTTTTTCAAATTTTTTTTCGAAATTTTTTTCGAAATTTTTTTTCAAAATTTTTTTTTCAAATTTTTTTTCGAAAATTTTTTTTGAAAATTTACTTCGAAATTTTTTTTTTAAATTTTTTTCGAAAATTTTTTTCGAAATTTTTTTTTCGAAATTTTTTTTAAAAATTTTTTTTCGAAATTTTTTTTTCGAAATTTTTTTCGAAATTTTTTTTCAAAATTTTTTTACGAAATTTTTTTCGAAAATTTTTTTCAAAATTTTTTTCCAAAATTTTTTTTCAAAATTTTTTTCGAAATTTTTTTCAAAATTTTTTTTCAAATTTTTTTTCGAAAATTTTTTTTCGAAAATTTTTTTTGAAAATTTTTTTCGAAATTTTTTTCAAATTTTTTTTCGAAAATTTTTTTTCGAAATTTTTTTTCAAAATTTTTTTTGGAAAATTTTTTTCGTAATTTTTTTTCAAAATTTTTTTTCGAAAATTTTTTCAAAATTTTTTTCCAAAATTTTTTTTAAAAATTTTTTTCGAAATTTTTTTCGAAATTTTTTTTTCAAAATTTTTTTTGAAAATTTTTTTCGAAAATTTTTTTCAAAATTTTTTTTGAAAAAATTTTTTTCAAAATTTTTTCGAAAATGTTTTTGAAAATTTTTTTTCAAATTTTTTTTCGAAATTTTTTTCGAAATTTTTTTTCAAAATTTTTTTTCAAATTTTTTTTTGAAAATTTTTTTTGAAAATTTACTTCGAAATTTTTTTTTAAAATTTTTTTCGAAAATTTTTTTCGAAATTTTTTTTTCGAAATTTTTTTTAAAAATTTTTTTTCGAAATTTTTTTTTCGAAATTTTTTTCGAAATTTTTTTTCAAAATTTTTTTCGAAAATTTTTTTTCGAAATTTTTTTCGAAAATTTTTTTCAAAATTTTTTTCCAAAATTTTTTTTCAAAATTTTTTTCGAAATTTTTTTCAAAATTTTTTTTAAAATTTTTTTTCGAAAATTTTTTTTCGAAAATTTGTTTTGAAAATTTTTTTCAAATTTTTTTTCGAAAATTTTTTTTCGAAATTTTTTTCGAAAATTTTTTTCGAAATTTTTTTTCTAAATTTTTTTTCAAATTTTTTTTCGAAAATTTTTTTTGAAAATTTATTTCGAAATTTTTTTTTAAAATTTTTTTCGAAAATTTTTTTTCGAAATTTTTTTTGAAAATTTATTTCGAAATTTTTTTAAAAATTTTTTTTCGAAATTTTTTTTTCAAAATTTTTTTCGAAAATTTTTTCAAAATTTTTTTCCAAAATTTTTTTTAAAATTTTTTTTCGAAATTTTTTTCGAAATTTTTTTTTCGAAATTTTTTTTGAAAATTTTTTTCGAAAATTTTTTTCAAAATTTTTTTTGAAAAAATTTTTTTGAAATTTTTTTCGAAAATTTTTCTCAAAATTTCGAAATTTTTTTTCAAAATTTTTTTCGAAATTTTTTTTCAAAATTGTTTTCGAAAATTTTTTTTCGAAATTTTTTTCGAAATTTTTTCTCAAAATTTTTTTCCAAAATTTTTTTTCAAAATTTTTTTCGAAATTTTTTTCAAAATTTTTTTCGAAATTTTTTTTCAAAATTTTAATTCGAAATTTTTTTCGAAAATTTTTTTCAAAATTTTTTTTGAAAATTTTTTTTTCATAATTTTTTCGAAAATTTTTTTGTAAATTTTTTTCGAAATTTTTCTTCAAAATTTTTTTTGAAATTTTTTTTCAAAATTTTTTTCGAAATTTTTTTTTCGAAATTTTTTTTAAAAATTTTTTTCAAAATTTTTTTTCAAGATTTTTTTCGAAATTTTTTTCGAAATTTTTTTTCAATATTTTTTTCGAAAATTATTTTTCGAAATTTTTTTCGAAAATTTTTTTCAAAATTTTTTTCCAAAATTTTTTTTCGAAATTTTTTTCGAAATTTTTTTCAAAATTTTTTTTCAAATTTTTTTTCGAAAATATTTTTTCGAAAATTTTTTTTGAAAATTTTTTTCGAAATTTTTATTTTAAATTTTTTTTCGAAATTTTTTTTGAAAATTTTTTTCGAAATTTTTTTCAAAATTTTTTTTCAAATTTTTTTTCGAAAATTTTTTTTCGAAATTTTTTTCGAAAATATTTTTCGAAATTTTTTTTCAAAATTTTTTTTCAAATTTTTTTTCGAAAATTTTTTTTGAAAATTTTTTCAAAATTTTTTTCCAAAATTTTTTTTAAAAATTTTTTCCAAAATTTTTTTTCAAAATTTTTTTCGAATTTTTTTTCGAAAATTTTTTTCAAATTTTTTTACCAAAATTTTTTTTCCAAAATTTTTTTCAAAATTTTTTTTCAAATTTTTTTTCGAAAATTTTTTTTGAAAATTTTTTTCAAAATTTTTTTTCAAATTTTTTTTCGAAATTTTTTTAAAAATTTTTTTCGAAAATTTTTTTTCCAAAATTTTTTCGAATTTTTTTTGAAATTTTTTTTCAAATTTTTTTTAGAAACGTTTTTTCAAAATTTTTTTCGGAATTTTTTTTTCGAAATTTTTTTTAAAAATTTTTTTTCGAAATTTTTTTTCGAAATTTTTTTCGAAATTTTTTTTCAAAATTTTTTTCGAAAATTTTTTTTTGAAATTTTTTTCGAAAATTTTTTTCAAAATTTTTTTCCAAAATTTTTTTTCAAAATTTTTTTCGAAATTTTTTTCAAAATTTTTTTTCAAATTTTTTTTCGAAAATTTTTTTTCGAAAATTTTTTTTGAAAATTTTTTTCGAAATTTTTTTCAAATTTTTTTTCGAAAATTTTTTTTCGAAATTTTTTTTTAAAATTTTTTTTGGAAAATTTTTTTCGTAATTTTTTTTCAAAATTTTTTTTCGAAATTTTTTTCAAAATTTTTTTCCAAAATTTTTTTTCAAAATTTTTTTCGAATTTTTTTTCGAAAATTTTTTTCAAAATTTTTTTTCAAATTTTTTTTCGAAAATTTTTTTTGAAAATTTTTTTCAAAATTTTTTTTCAAATTTTTTTTCGAAATTTTTTTAAAAATTTTTTTCGAAAATTTTTTTTCCAAAATTTTTTCGAAATTTTTTTCTGAAATTTTTTTTCAAATTTTTTTTAGAAGCTTTTTTTCAAAATTTTTTTCGAAATTTTTTTTTCGAAATTTTTTTTAAAAATTTTTTTTCGAAATTTTTTTTTCGAAATTTTTTTCGAAATTTTTTTTCAAAATTTTTTTCGAAAATTTTTTTTTGAAATTTTTTTTGAAAATTTTTTTCAAAATTTTTTTCCAAAATTTTTTTTCAAAATTTTTTTCGAAATTTTTTTCAAAATTTTTTTTCAAATTTTTTTTCGAAAATTTTTTTTCGAAAATTTTTTTTGAAAATTTTTTTCGAAATTTTTTTCAAATTTTTTTTCGAAAATTTTTTTTCGAAATATTTTTACAAAAATATTTTTCGAAATTTTTTTTCAAAATTTTTTTTCAAATTTTTTTTCGAAAATTTTTTTTGAAAATTTTTTCAAAATTTTTTTCCAAAATTTTTTTCAAAATTTTTTTTGAAAAAATTTTTTTCAAAATTTTTTCGAAAATGTTTTTGAAAATTTTTTTTCAAATTTTTTTTCGAAATTTTTTTCGAAATTTTTTTTCAAAATTTTTTTTCAAATTTTTTTTTGAAAATTTTTTTTGAAAATTTACTTCGAAATTTTTTTTAAAAATTTTTTTCGAAAATTTTTTTCGAAATTTTTTTTTCGAAATTTTTTTAAAAATTTTTTTTCGAAATTTTTTTCGAAATTTTTTTTCAAAATTTTTTTCGAAAATTTTTTTTCGAAATTTTTTTCGAAAATTTTTTTCAAAATTTTTTTCCAAAATTTTTTTTCAAAATTTTTTTCGAAATTTTTTTCAAAATTTTTTTTCAAATTTTTTTTCGAAAATTTTTTTTCGAAAATTTGTTTTGAAAATTTTTTTCGAAATTTTTTTCAATTTTTTTTTTCGAAATTTTTTTTTCGAAATTTTTTTTGAAAATTTTTTTCGAAAATTTTTTTCAAAATTTTTTTTGAAAAAATTTTTTTCAAAATTTTTTCGAAAATGTTTTTCAAAATTTTTTTTCGAAATTTTTTTCGAAAATTTTTTTCAAAATTTTTTTCCAAAATTTTTTTTCAAAATTTTTTTCGAAATTTTTTTCAAAATTTTTTTTCAAATTTTTTTTCGAAAATTTTTTTTCGAAAATTTTTTTTGAAAATTTTTTTCGAAATTTTTTTCAAATTTTTCTTCGAAAATTTTTTTTCGAAATTTTTTTTCAAAATTTTTTTTGGAAAATTTTTTTCGTAATTTTTTTTCAAAATTTTTTTTCGAAATTTTTTTCAAAATTTTTTTCCAAAATTTTTTTTCAAAATTTTTTTCGAATTTTTTTTCGAAAATTTTTTTCAAATTTTTTTACCAAAATTTTTTTTCCAAAATTTTTTTCAAAATTTTTTTTCAAATTTTTTTTCGAAAATTTTTTTCGAAAATTTTTTTTCCAAAATTTTTTCGAAATTTTTTTTTGAAATTTTTTTTCAAATTTTTTTTAGAAGCTTTTTTTCAAAATTTTTTTCGAAATTTTTTTTTCGAAATTTTTTTTAAAAATTTTTTTTCGAAATTTTTTTTTCGAAATTTTTTTCGAAATTTTTTTTCAAAATTTTTTTCGAAAATTTTTTTTTGAAATTTTTTTCGAAAATTTTTTTCAAAATTTTTTTCCAAAATTTTTTTTCAAAATTTTTTTCGAAATTTTTTTCAAAATTTTTTTTTTAAATTTTTTTTCGAAAATTTTTTTTCGAAAATTTTTTTTGAAAATTTTTTTCGAAATTTTTTTCAAATTTTTTTTCGAAAATTTTTTTTCGAAATTTTTTTCGAAAATATTTTTCGAAATTTTTTTTCAAAATTTTTTTTCAAATTTTTTTTCGAAAATTTTTTTTGAAAATTTTTTCAAAATTTTTTTCCAAAATTTTTTTAAAAAATTTTTTTCGAAATTTTTTTCGAAATTTTTTTTTCGAAATTTTTTTTGAAAATTTTTTTCGAAAATTTTTTTCAAAATTTTTTTTGAAAAAATTTTTTTCAAAATTTTTTCGAAAATGTTTTTGAAAATTTTTTTTCAAATTTTTTTTCGAAATTTTTTTCGAAATTTTTTTTCAAAATTTTTTTTCAAATTTTTTTTTGAAAATTTTTTTTGAAAATTTACTTCGAAATTTTTTTTTTAAATTTTTTTCGAAAATTTTTTTCGAAATTTTTTTTTCGAAATTTTTTTTAAAAATTTTTTTTCGAAATTTTTTTTTCGAAATTTTTTTCGAAATTTTTTTTCAAAATTTTTTTCGAAAATTTTTTTTCGAAATTTTTTTCGAAAATTTTTTTCAAAATTTTTTTCCAAAATTTTTTTTCAAAATTTTTTTCGAAATTTTTTTCAAAATTTTTTTTCAAATTTTTTTTCGAAATTTTTTTTTCGAAAATTTGTTTTGAAAATTTTTTTCAAATTTTTTTTCGAAAATTTTTTTTCGAAATTTTTTTCGAAAATTTTTTTCGAAATTTTTTTTCAAAATTTTTTTTCAAATTTTTTTTCGAAAATTTTTTTTGAAAATTTATTTCGAAATTTATTTTTAAAATTTTTTTCGAAAATTTTTTTTCGAAATTTTTTTTGAAAATTTATTTCGAAATTTTTTTAAAAATTTTTTTTCGAAATTTTTTTTTCAAAATTTTTTTCGAAAATTTTTTCAAAATTTTTTTCCAAAATTTTTTTTAAAATTTTTTTTCGAAATTTTTTTCGAAATTTTTTTTTCGAAATTTTTTTTGAAAATTTTTTTCGAAAATTTTTTTCAAAATTTTTTTTGAAAAAATTTTTTTCAAAATTTTTTCGAAAATGTTTTTGAAAATTTTTTTTCAAATTTTTTTTCGAAATTTTTTTCAAATTTTTTTTCAAAATTTTTTTCGAAAATTTTTTTTCGAAATTTTTTTTAAAATTTTTTTTCCAAAATTTTTTTTCGAAATTTTTTTCAAAATTTTTTTCGAAAATTTTTTTCAAAATTTTTTTTGAAATTTTTTTTTTAAAAATTTTTTTCAAAATTTTTTTCGAAAATTTTTTTTCGAAATTTTTTTCAAAAATTTTTTTCAAAATTTTTTCGAAATTTTTTTCGAAAATTTTTTTCAAAATTTCTTTCCAAATTTTTTTTCAAAATTTTTTTCGAAATTTTTTTTTGAAATTTTTTTCGAAAATTTTTCTCAAAATTTCGAAATTTTTTTTCAAAATTTTTTTCGAAATTTTTTTTCAAAATTGTTTTCGAAAATTTTTTTTCGAAATTTTTTTCGAAAATTTTTCTCAAAATTTTTTTCCAAAATTTTTTTTCAAAATTTTTTTCGAAATTTTTTTCAAAATTTTTTTCGAAATTTTTTTTCAAAATTTTAATTCGAAATTTTTTTCGAAAATTTTTTTCAAAATTTTTTTTGAAAATTTTTTTTTCATAATTTTTTCGAAAATTTTTTTGTAAATTTTTTTCAAAATTTTTCTTCAAAATTTTTTTTGAAATTTTTTTTCAAAATTTTTTTCGAAATTTTTTTTTCGAAATTTTTTTTAAAAATTTTTTTCAAAATTTTTTTTCAAGATTTTTTTCGAAATTTTTTTCGAAATTTTTTTTCAATATTTTTTTCGAAAATTATTTTTCGAAATTTTTTTCGAAAATTTTTTTCAAAATTTTTTTCCAAAATTTTTTTTCGAAATTTTTTTCGAAATTTTTTTTAAATTTTTTTTCAAATTTTTTTTCGAAAATTTTTTTTCGAAAATTTTTTTTGAAAATTTTTTTCGAAATTTTTATTTTAAATTTTTTTTCGAAATTTTTTTTGAAAATTTTTTTCAAAATTTGTTTCGAAATTTTTTTTCAAAATTTTTTTCGAAAATTTTTTTTTGAAATTTTTTTCGAAAATTTTTTTCAAAATTTTTTTCCAAAATTTTTTTTCGAAATTTTTTTCGAAATTTTTTTCAAAATTTTTTTTCAAATTTTTTTTCGAAAATTTTTTTTCGAAAATTTTTTTTGAAAATTTTTTTCGAAATTTTTTTTTAAAATTTTTTTTCGAAATTTTTTTTAAAAATTTTTTTCCAAAATTTTTTTTCGAAATTTTTTTCAAAATTTTTTTCGAAAATTTTTTTCAAAATTTTTTTTGAAATTTTTTTTTTCAAAATTTTTTTCAAAATTTTTTTCGAAAATTTTTTTTCGAAATTTTTTTCAAAAATTTTTTTCAAAATTTTTTCGAAATTTTTTTTTCGAAATTTTTTTCGAAAATTTTTTTCAAAATTTCTTTCCAAATTTTTTTTCAAAATTTTTTTCGAAATTTTTTTTTGAAATTTTTTTCGAAAATTTTTCTCAAAATTTCGAAATTTTTTTTCAACATTTTTTTCGAAATTTTTTTTCAAAATTGTTTTCGAAAATTTTTTTTCGAAATTTTTTTCGAAAATGTTTCTCAAAATTGTTTTCCAAAATTTTTTTTCAAAATTTTTTTCGAAATTTTTTTCAAAATTTTTTTCGAAATTTTTTTTCAAAATTTTAATTCGAAATTTTTTTCGAAAATTTTTTTCAAAATTTTTTTTGAAAATTTTTTTTTTCATAATTTTTTCGAAAATTTTTTTGTAAATTTTTTTCAAAATTTTTCTTCAAAATTTTTTTTGAAATTTTTTTTCAAAATTTTTTTCGAAATTTTTTTTTCGAAATTTTTTTTAAAAATTTTTTTCAAAATTTTTTTTTCAAGATTTTTTTCGAAATTTTTTTCGAAATTTTTTTTCAATATTTTTTTCGAAAATTATTTTTCGAAATTTTTTTCGAAAATTTTTTTCAAAATTTTTTTCCAAAATTTTTTTTCGAAATTTTTATCGAAATTTTTTTCAAAATTTTTTTTCAAATTTTTTTTCGAAAATTTTTTTTCGAAAATTTTTTTTGAAAATTTTTTTCGAAATTTTTATTTTAAATTTTTTTTCAAAATTTTTTTTGAAAATTTTTTTCAAAATTTTTTTCGAAATTTTTTTTCAAAATTTTTTTCGAAAATTTTTTTTCGAAATTTTTTTCGAAAATTTTTTTCAAAATTTTTTTCCAAAATTTTTTTTCGAAATTTTTTTCGAAATTTTTTTCAAAATTTTTTTTCAAATTTTTTTTCGAAAATTTTATTTCGAAAATTTTTTTTGAAAATTTTTTTCGAAATTTTTTTTTTAAATTTTTTTTCGAAATTTTTTCAAATTTTTTTTGGAAAATTTTTTTCGAAAATTTTTTTCAAAATTTTTTTCCAAAATTTTTTTTCAAAATTTTTTTCGAAATTTTTTTCAAAATTTTTTTTCAAATTTTTTTTCGAAATTTTTTTTTTTAATTTTTTTTCGAAATTTTTTTTGAAAATTTTTTTCGAAATTTTTCTTCAAAATTTTTTTTGAAATTTTTTTTCAAAATTTTTTTCGAATTTTTTTTTTCGAAATTTTTTTTAAAAATTTTTTTCAAAATTTTTTTTCAAGATTTTTTTCGAAATTTTTTTCGAAATTTTTTTTCAAAATTTTTTTCGAAAATTATTTTTCGAAATTTTTTTCGAAAATTTTTTTTCGAAATTTTTTTCAAAAATTTTTGTAGAAATTTTTTTCAAAAATTTTTGTAGAAATTTTTTTTCAAAATTTTTTTCGAAATTTTTTTCGAAATTTTTTTTCGAATTTTTTTTCGAAATTTTTTTTAAAAATTTTTTTTCGAAATTTTTTTTAAAAATTTTTTTAGAAATTTTTTTTCAAATTTTTTTTCGAAATTTTTTTTTCGAAATTTTTTTTTAAATTTTTTTAGAAATTTTTTTCGAAATTTTTTTTCAAAATTTTTTTTCGAAATTTTTTTCAAAATTTTTTTTCAAATTTTTTTTCGAAATTTTTTTTTTAAATTTTTTTTCGAAATTTTTTTTCGAAATTTTTTTTGAAAATTTTTTTCGAAATTTTTTTTCAAATTTTTTTTCGAAAATTTTTTTTCAAATTTTTTTTTGAAAATTGTTTTTGAAAATTTTTTTCGAAATTTTTTTTTCGAAATTTTTTTTCGAAATTTTTTTTTAAAATTTTTTTTCGAAATTTTTTTTGAAAATTTTTTTCGAAATTTTTTTTCAAATTTTTTTTCGAAAATTTTTTTTCAAATTTTTTTTCGAAAATTTTTTTTGAAAATTTTTTTCAAAATTTTTTTTTCGAAATTTTTTTTGAAAATTTTTTTCGAAAATTTTTTTCAAAATTTTTTTTGAAAATTTTTTTTTCAAAATTTTTTCGAAAATTTTTTTTGAAATTTTTTTCGAAAATTTTTCTCAAAATTTCGAATTTTTTTTTCAAAATTTTTTTCGAAATTTTTTTTCAAAATTGTTTTCGAAAATTTTTTTTCGAAATTTTTTTCGAAAATTTTTCTCAAAATTTTTTTCCAAATTTTTTTTTCAAAATTTTTTTCGAAATTTTTTTCGAAATTTTTTTTCAAAATTTTTTTCGAATTTTTTTTTTCGAAATTTTTTTTAAAAATTTTTTTCAAAATTTTTTTTCAAGATTTTTTTCGAAATTTTTTTCGAAATTTTTTTTCAAAATTTTTTTCGAAAATTATTTTTCGAAATTTTTTTCGAAAATTTTTTTTCGAAATTTTTTTCAAAAATTTTTGTAGAAATTTTTTTTCAAAATTTTTTTCGAAATTTTTTTTCAAAATTTTATTTGGAAAATTTTTTTCGAAAATTTTTTTTCAAATTTTTTTTCGAAATTTTTTTTTTAAATTTTTTTTCGAAATTTTTTTTGAAAATTTTTTTCGAAATTTTTTTTCAAATTTTTATTCGAAAATTTTTTTTCAAATTTTTTTTCGAAAATTTTTTTTGAAAATTTTTTTCGAAATTTTTTTTTCGAAATTTTTTTTCGAAATTTTTTTTTTAAATTTTTTTTCGAAATTTTTTTTGAAAATTTTTTTCGAAATTTTTTTTTGAAATTTTTTTTCGAAAATTTTCTTTCAAATTTTTTTTCGAAAATTTTTTTTGAAAATTTTTTTCGAAATTTTTTTTTCGAAATTTTTTTTGAAAATTTTTTTCGAAAATTTTTTTCAAAATTTTTTTTGAAAATTTTTTTTTCAAAATTTTTTCGAAAATTTTTTTTGAAATTTTTTTCGAAAATTTTTCTCAAAATTTCGAAATTTTTTTTCAAAATTTTTTTCGAAATTTTTTTTCAAAATTGTTTTCGAAAATTTTTTTTCGAAATTTTTTTCGAAAATTTTTCTCAAAATTTTTTTCCAAAATTTTTTTTCAAAATTTTTTTCGAAATTTTTTTCAAAATTTTTTTCGAAATTTTTTTTCAAAATTTTAATTCGAAATTTTTTTCGAAAATTTTTTTCAAAATTTTTTTTGAAAATTTTTTTTTCATAATTTTTTCGAAAATTTTTTTGAAAATTTTTTTCGAAATTTTTCTTCAAAATTTTTTTTGAAATTTTTTTTCAAAATTTTTTTCGAAATTTTTTTTTCGAAATTTTTTTTAAAAATTTTTTTCAAAATTTTTTTTCAAGATTTTTTTCGAAATTTTTTTCGAAATTTTTTTTCAAAATTTTTTTCGAAAATTATTTTTCGAAATTTTTTTCGAAAATTTTTTTCAAAATTTTTTTCCAAAATTTTTTTTCGAAATTTTTTTCGAAATTTTTTTCAAAATTTTTTTTCAAATTTTTTTTCGAAAATTTTTTTTCGAAAATTTTTTTTGAAAATTTTTTTCGAAATTTTTATTTTAAATTTTTTTTCGAAATTTTTTTTGAAAATTTTTTTCAAAATTTTTTTCGAAATTTTATTTCAAAATTTTTTTCGAAAATTTTTTTTCGAAATTTTTTTCGAAAATTTTTTTCAAAATTTTTTTCCAAAATTTTTTTTCGAAATTTTTTCCGAAATTTTTTTCAAAATTTTTTTTCAAATTTTTTTTCGAAATTTTTTTTTTAAATTTTTTTTCGAAATTTTTTTTGAAAATTTTTTTCGAAATTTTTTTTCAAATTTTTTTTCGAAAATTTTTTTTCAAATTTTTTTTCGAAAATTTTTTTTGAAAATTTTTTTCGAAATTTTTTTTTCGAAATTTTTTTTGAAAATTTTTTTCGAAAATTATTTTTCGAAATTTTTTTCGAAAATTTTTTTTCGAAATTTTTTTCAAAAATTTTTGTAGAAATTTTTTTTCAAAATTTTTTTCGAAATTTTTTTCGAAATTTTTTTTCAAAATTTTATTTGGAAAATTTTTTTCAAAATTTTTTTCCAAAATTTTTTTTCAAAATTTTTTTTCGAATTTTTTTTCGAAATTTTTTTTAAAAATTTTTTTTCGAAATTTTTTTTAAAAATTTTTTTAGAAATTTTTTTTCAAATTTTTTTTCGAAATTTTTTTTTCGAAATTTTTTTTTTAATTTTTTTAGAAATTTTTTTCGAAATTTTTTTTCAAAATTTTTTTTCGAAATTTTTTTCAAAATTTTTTTTCAAATTTTTTTTCGAAATTTTTTTTTTAAATTTTTTTTCGAAATTTTTTTTGAAAATTTTTTTCGAAATTTTTTTTCAAATTTTTTTTCGAAAATTTTTTTTCAAATTTTTTTTCGAAAATTTTTTTTGAAAATTTTTTTCGAAATTTTTTTTTCGAAATTTTTTTTGAAAATTTTTTTCGAAAATTTTTTTCAAAATTTTTTTTGAAAATTTTTTTTTCAAAATTTTTTCGAAAATGTTTTTGAAAATTTTTTTTCAAATTTTTTTTCGAAATTTTTTTCGAAATTTTTTTTCAAAATTTTTTTTCAAATTTTTTTTTGAAATTTTTTTTTGAAAATTTACTTCGAAATTTTTTTTTAAAATTTTTTTCGAAAATTTTTTTCGAAATTTTTTTTTCGAAATTTTTTTTAAAAATTTTTTTTCGAAATTTTTTTTTCGAAATTTTTTTCGAAATTTTTTTTCAAATTTTTTATCGAAAATTTTTTTTCGAAATTTTTTTCGAAAATTTTTTTCAAAATTTTTTTTCAAATTTTTTTTCGAAAATTTTTTTTCGAAAATTTGTTTTGAAAATTTTTTTCGAAATTTTTTTCAAATTTTTTTTCGAAAATTTTTTTTCGAAATTTTTTTCGAAAATTTTTTTCGAAATTTTTTTTCAAAATTTTTTTTCAAATTTTTTTTCGAAAATTTTTTTTGAAAATTTATTTCGAAATTTTTTTTTAAAATTTTTTTCGAAAATTTTTTTTCGAAATTTTTTTTGAAAATTTATTTCGAAATTTTTTTTTAAATTTTTTTTCGAAATTTTTTTTTCAAAATTTTTTTCGAAAATTTTTTCAAAATTTTTTTCCAAAATTTTTTTTAAAAATTTTTTTCGAAATTTTTTTCGAAATTTTTTTTTCGAAATTTTTTTTGAAAATTTTTTTAGAAAATTTTTTTCAAAATTTTTTTTGAAAAAATTTTTTTCAAAATTTTTTCGAAAATGTTTTTCAAAATTTTTTTTCGAAATTTTTTTCGAAAATTTTTTTCAAAATTTTTTTCCAAAATTTTTTTTCAAAATTTTTTTCGAAATTTTTTTCAAAATTTTTTTTCAAATTTTTTTTCGAAAATTTTTTTTCGAAAATTTTTTTTGAAAATTTTTTTCGAAATTTTTTTCAAATTTTTTTTCGAAAATTTTTTTTCGAAATTTTTTTTCAAAATTTTTTTTGGAAAATTTTTTTCGTAATTTTTTTTCAAAATTTTTTTTCGAAATTTTTTTCAAAATTTTTTTCCAAAATTTTTTTTCAAAATTTTTTTCGAATTTTTTTTCGAAAATTTTTTTCAAATTTTTTTACCAAATTTTTTTTTCCAAAATTTTTTTCAAAATTTTTTTTCAAATTTTTTTTCGAAAATTTTTTTTGAAAATTTTTTTCAAAATTTTTTTTCAAATTTTTTTTCGAAATTTTTTTAAAAATTTTTTTCGAAAATTTTTTTTCCAAAATTTTTTCGAAATTTTTTTTTGAAATTTTTTTTCAAATTTTTTTTAGAAGCTTTTTTTCAAAATTTTTTTCGAAATTTTTTTTTCGAAATTTTTTTTAAAAATTTTTTTTCGAAATTTTTTTTTCGAAATTTTTTTCGAAATTTTTTTTCAAAATTTTTTTCGAAAATTTTTTTTTGAAATTTTTTTCGAAAATTTTTTTCAAAATTTTTTTCCAAAATTTTTTTTCAAAATTTTTTTCGAAATTTTTTTCAAAATTTTTTTTCAAATTTTTTTTCGAAAATTTTTTTTCGAAAATTTTTTTTGAAAATTTTTTTCGAAATTTTTTTCAAATTTTTTTTCGAAAATTTTTTTTCGAAATTTTTTTCGAAAATATTTTTCGAAATTTTTTTTCAAAATTTTTTTTCAAATTTTTTTTCGAAAATTTTTTTTGAAAATTTTTTCAAAATTTTTTTCCAAAATTTTTTTTTTAAATTTTTTCCAAAATTTTTTTTCAAAATTTTTTTCGAATTTTTTTTCGAAAATTTTTTTCAAATTTTTTTACCAAAATTTTTTTTCCAAAATTTTTTTCAAAATTTTTTTTCAAATTTTTTTTCGAAAATTTTTTTTGAAAATTTTTTTCAAAATTTTTTTTCAAATTTTTTTTCGAAATTTTTTTAAAAATTTTTTTCGAAAATTTTTTTTCCAAAATTTTTTCGAAATTTTTTTTTGAAATTTTTTTTCAAATTTTTTTTAGAAACGTTTTTTCAAAATTTTTTTCGAAATTTTTTTTAAAAATTTTTTTTCGAAATTTTTTTTCGAAATTTTTTTCGAAATTTTTTTTCAAAATTTTTTTCGAATTTTTTTTCGAAAATTTTTTTCAAATTTTTTTACCAAAATTTTTTTTCCAAAATTTTTTTCAAAATTTTTTTTCAAATTTTTTTTCGAAAATTTTTTTTGAAAATTTTTTATCAAAATTTTTTTTCAAATTTTTTTTCGAAATTTTTTTAAAAATTTTTTTCGAAAATTTTTTTTCCAAAATTTTTTCGAAATTTTTTTTTGAAATTTTTTTTCAAATTTTTTTTAGAAACTTTTTTTCAAAATTTTTTTCGAAATTTTTTTTTCGAAATTTTTTTTAAAAATTTTTTTTCGAAATTTTTTTTTGGAAATTTTTTTTGAAAATTTTTTTCGAAAATTTTTTTCAATATTTTTTTTGAAAAAATTTTTTTCAAAATTTTTTCGAAAATGTTTTTGAAAATTTTTTTTCAAATTTTTTTTCGAAATTTTTTTCGAAATTTTTTTTCAAAATTTTTTTTTCAAATTTTTTTTCGAAAATTTTTTTTGAAAATTTACTTCGAAATTTTTTTTTTTAATTTTTTTCGAAAATTTTTTTCGAAATTTTTTTTTCGAAATTTTTTTTAGAAATTTTTTTTCGAAATTTTTTTTTCGAAATTTTTTTCGAAATTTTTTTTCAAAATTTTTTTTCGAAATTTTTTTCGAAAATTTTTTTCAAAATTTTTTTCCAAAATTTTTTTTCAAAATTTTTTTCGAAATTTTTTTCAAAATTTTTTTTCAAATTTTTTTTCGAAAATTTTTTTTCGAAAATTTTTTTTGAAAATTTTTTTCGAAATTTTTTTCAAATTTTTTTTCGAAAATTTTTTTTCGAAATTTTTTTTCAAAATTTTTTTTGGAAAATTTTTTTCGTAATTTTTTTTCAAAATTTTTTTTCGAAAATTTTTTCAAAATTTTTTTCCAAAATTTTTTTTAAAAATTTTTTTCGAAATTTTTTTCGAAATTTTTTTTTCAAAATTTTTTTTGAAAATTTTTTTCGAAAATTTTTTTCAAAATTTTTTTTGAAAAAATTTTTTTCAAAATTTTTTTTCGAAACTTTTTTCAAAAATTTTTTTCAAAATTTTTTCGAAATTTTTTTTTCGAAATTTTTTTCGAAATTTTTTTTCAAAATTTCTTTCCAAATTTTTTTTCAAAATTTTTTTCCAAAATTTTTTTTCAAAATTTTTTTCAAAATTTTTTTCATAATTTTTTCGAAAATTTTTTTGTAAATTTTTTTCGAAATTTTTCTTCAAAATTTTTTTTGAAATTTTTTTTCAAAATTTTTTTCGAAATTTTTTTTTCGAATTTTTTTTTAAAAATTTTTTTCAAAATTTTTTTTCAAGATTTTTTTCGAAATTTTTTTCGAAATTTTTTTTCAATATTTTTTTCGAAAATTATTTTTCGAAATTTTTTTCGAAAATTTTTTTCAAAATTTTTTTCCAAAATTTTTTTTCGAAATTTTTTTCGAAATTTTTTTCAAAATTTTTTTTCAAATTTTTTTTCGAAAATATTTTTTCGAAAATTTTTTTTGAAAATTTTTTTCGAAATTTTTATTTTAAATTTTTTTTCGAAATTTTTTTTGAAAATTTTTTTCGAAATTTTTTTCAAAATTTTTTTTCAAATTTTTTTTCGAAAATTTTTTTTCGAAATTTTTTTCGAAAATATTTTTCGAAATTTTTTTTCAAAATTTTTTTTCAAATTTTTTTTCGAAAATTTTTTTTGAAAATTATTTCAAAATTTTTTTCCAAAATTTTTTTTAAAAATTTTTTCCAAAATTTTTTTTCAAAATTTTTTTCGAATTTTTTTTCGAAAATTTTTTTCAAATTTTTTTACCAAAATTTTTTTTCCAAAATTTTTTTCAAAATTTTTTTTCAAATTTTTTTTCGAAAATTTTTTTTGAAAATTTTTTTCAAAATTTTTTTTCAAATTTTTTTTCGAAATTTTTTTAAAAATTTTTTTCGAAAATTTTTTTTCCAAAATTTTTTCGAAATTTTTTTTGAAATTTTTTTTCAAATTTTTTTTAGAAACGTTTTTTCAAAATTTTTTTCGGAATTTTTTTTTCGAAATTTTTTTTAAAAATTTTTTTTCGAAATTTTTTTTCGAAATTTTTTTCGAAATTTTTTTTCAAAATTTTTTTCGAAAATTTTTTTTTGAAATTTTTTTCGAAAATTTTTTTCAAAATTTTTTTCCAAAATTTTTTTTCAAAATTTTTTTCGAAATTTTTTTCAAAATTTTTTTTCAAATTTTTTTTCGAAAATTTTTTTTCGAAAATTTTTTTTGAAAATTTTTTTCGAAATTTTTTTCAAATTTTTTTTCGAAAATTTTTTTTCGAAATTTTTTTCGAAAATATTTTTCGAAATTTTTTTTCAAAATTTTTTTTCAAATTTTTTTTCGAAAATTTTTTTTGAAAATTTTTTCAAAATTTTTTTCCAAAATTTTTTTAAAAAATTTTTTTCGAAATGTTTTTCGAAATTTTTTTTTGGAAATTTTTTTTGAAAATTTTTTTCGAAAATTTTTTTCAATATTTTTTTTGAAAAAATTTTTTTCAAAATTTTTTCGAAAATGTTTTTGAAAATTTTTTTTCAAATTTTTTTTCGAAATTTTTTTCGAAATTTTTTTTCAAAATTTTTTTTTCAAATTTTTTTTCGAAAATTTTTTTTGAAAATTTACTTCAAAATTTTTTTTTTAAATTTTTTTCGAAAATTTTTTTCGAAATTTTTTTTTCGAAATTTTTTTTAAAAATTTTTTTTGGAAATTTTTTTTTCGAAATTTTTTTCGAAATTTTTTTTCAAAATTTTTTTTCGAAATTTTTTTCGAAAATTTTTTTCAAAATTTTTTTCCAAAATTTTTTTTCAAAATTTTTTTCGAAATTTTTTTCAAAATTTTTTTTCAAATTTTTTTTCGAAAATTTTTTTTCGAAAATTTTTTTTGAAAATTTTTTTCGAAATTTTTTTCAAATTTTTTTTCGAAAATTTTTTTTCGAAATTTTTTTTCAAAATTTTTTTTGGAAAATTTTTTTCGTAATTTTTTTTCAAAATTTTTTTTCGAAATTTTTTTCAAAATTTTTTTCCAAAATTTTTTTTCAAAATTTTTTTCGAATTTTTTTTCGAAAATTTTTTTCAAATTTTTTACCAAAATTTTTTTTCCAAAATTTTTTTCAAAATTTTTTTTCAAATTTTTTTTCGAAAATTTTTTTTGAAAATTTTTTTCAAAATTTTTTTTCAAATTTTTTTTCGAAATTTTTTTAAAAATTTTTTTCGAAAATTTTTTTTCCAAAATTTTTTCGAAATTTTTTTCTGAAATTTTTTTTCAAATTTTTTTTAGAAGCTTTTTTTCAAAATTTTTTTCGAAATTTTTTTTTCGAAATTTTTTTTAAAAATTTTTTTTCGAAATTTTTTTTTCGAAATTTTTTTCGAAATTTTTTTTCAAAATTTTTTTCGAAAATTTTTTTTTGAAATTTTTTTTGAAAATTTTTTTCAAAATTTTTTTCCAAAATTTTTTTTCAAAATTTTTTTCGAAATTTTTTTCAAAATTTTTTTTCAAATTTTTTTTCGAAAATTTTTTTTCGAAAATTTTTTTTGAAAATTTTTTTCGAAATTTTTTTCAAATTTTTTTTCGAAAATTTTTTTTCGAAATATTTTTCGAAAATATTTTTCGAAATTTTTTTTCAAAATTTTTTTTCAAATTTTTTTTCGAAAATTTTTTTTGAAAATTTTTTCAAAATTTTTTTCCAAAATTTTTTTCAAAATTTTTTTTGAAAAAATTTTTTTCAAAATTTTTTCGAAAATGTTTTTGAAAATTTTTTTTCAAATTTTTTTTCGAAATTTTTTTCGAAATTTTTTTTCAAAATTTTTTTTCAAATTTTTTTTTGAAAATTTTTTTTGAAAATTTACTTCGAAATTTTTTTTAAAAATTTTTTTCGAAAATTTTTTTCGAAATTTTTTTTTCGAAATTTTTTTTAAAAATTTTTTTTCGAAATTTTTTTTTCGAAATTTTTTTCGAAATTTTTTTTCAAAATTTTTTTCGAAAATTTTTTTTCGAAATTTTTTTCGAAAATTTTTTTCAAAATTTTTTTCCAAAATTTTTTTTCAAAATTTTTTTCGAAATTTTTTTCAAAATTTTTTTTCAAATTTTTTTTCGAAAATTTTTTTTCGAAAATTTTTTTTGAAAATTTTTTTCGAAATTTTTTTCAAATTTTTTTTCGAAAATTTTTTTTCGAAATTTTTTTTCAAAATTTTTTTTGGAAAATTTTTTTCGTAATTTTTTTTCAAAATTTTTTTTCGAAATTTTTTTCAAAATTTTTTTCCAAAATTTTTTTTCAAAATTTTTTTCGAATTTTTTTTCGAAAATTTTTTTCAAATTTTTTTACCAAAATTTTTTTTCCAAAATTTTTTTCAAAATTTTTTTTCAAATTTTTTTTCGAAAATTTTTTTCGAAAATTTTTTTTCCAAAATTTTTTCGAAATTTTTTTTTGAAATTTTTTTTCAAATTTTTTTTAGAAGCTTTTTTTCAAAATTTTTTTCGAAATTTTTTTTTCGAAATTTTTTTTAAAAATTTTTTTTCGAAATTTTTTTTTCGAAATTTTTTTCGAAATTTTTTTTCAAAATTTTTTTCGAAAATTTTTTTTTGAAATTTTTTTCGAAAATTTTTTTCAAAATTTTTTTCCAAAATTTTTTTTCAAAATTTTTTTCGAAATTTTTTTCAAAATTTTTTTTCAAATTTTTTTTCGAAAATTTTTTTTCGAAAATTTTTTTTGAAAATTTTTTTCGAAATTTTTTTCAAATTTTTTTTCGAAAATTTTTTTTCGAAATTTTTTTCGAAAATATTTTTCGAAATTTTTTTTCAAAATTTTTTTTCAAATTTTTTTTCGAAAATTTTTTTTGAAAATTTTTTCAAAATTTTTTTCCAAAATTTTTTTAAAAAATTTTTTTCGAAATTTTTTTCGAAATTTTTTTTTCGAAATTTTTTTTGAAAATTTTTTTCGAAAATTTTTTTCAAAATTTTTTTTGAAAAAATTTTTTTCAAAATTTTTTCGAAAATGTTTTTGAAAATTTTTTTTCAAATTTTTTTTCGAAATTTTTTTCGAAATTTTTTTTCAAAATTTTTTTTCAAATTTTTTTTTGAAAATTTTTTTTGAAAATTTACTTCGAAATTTTTTTTTTAAATTTTTTTCGAAAATTTTTTTCGAAATTTTTTTTTCGAAATTTTTTTTAAAAATTTTTTTTCGAAATTTTTTTTTCGAAATTTTTTTCGAAATTTTTTTTCAAAATTTTTTTCGAAAATTTTTTTTCGAAATTTTTTTCGAAAATTTTTTTCAAAATTTTTTTCCAAAATTTTTTTTCAAAATTTTTTTCGAAATTTTTTTCAAAATTTTTTTTCAAATTTTTTTTCGAAAATTTTTTTTCGAAAATTTGTTTTGAAAATTTTTTTCAAATTTTTTTTCGAAAATTTTTTTTCGAAATTTTTTTCGAAAATTTTTTTCGAAATTTTTTTTCAAAATTTTTTTTCAAATTTTTTTTCGAAAATTTTTTTTGAAAATTTATTTCGAAATTTATTTTTAAAATTTTTTTCGAAAATTTTTTTTCGAAATTTTTTTTGAAAATTTATTTCGAAATTTTTTTAAAAATTTTTTTTCGAAATTTTTTTTTCAAAATTTTTTTCGAAAAGTTTTTCAAAATTTTTTTCCAAAATTTTTTTTAAAATTTTTTTTCGAAATTTTTTTCGAAATTTTTTTTTCGAAATTTTTTTTGAAAATTTTTTTCGAAAATTTTTTTCAAAATTTTTTTTGAAAAAATTTTTTTCAAAATTTTTTCGAAAATGTTTTTGAAAATTTTTTTTCAAATTTTTTTTCGAAATTTTTTTCAAATTTTTTTTCAAAATTTTTTTCGAAAATTTTTTTTCGAAATTTTTTTTAAAATTTTTTTTCCAAAATTTTTTTTCGAAATTTTTTTCAAAATTTTTTTCGAAAATTTTTTTCAAAATTTTTTTTGAAATTTTTTTTTTCAAAATTTTTTTCAAAATTTTTTTCGAAAATTTTTTTTCGAAATTTTTTTCAAAAATTTTTTTCAAAATTTTTTCGAAATTTTTTTTTCGAAATTTTTTTCGAAAATTTTTTTCAAAATTTCTTTCCAAATTTTTTTTCAAAATTTTTTTCGAAATTTTTTTTTGAAATTTTTTTCGAAAATTTTTCTCAAAATTTCGAAATTTTTTTTCAAAATTTTTTTCGAAATTTTTTTTCAAAATTGTTTTCGAAAATTTTTTTTCGAAATTTTTTTCGAAAATTTTTCTCAAAATTTTTTTCCAAAATTTTTTTTCAAAATTTTTTTCGAAATTTTTTTCAAAATTTTTTTCGAAATTTTTTTTCAAAATTTTAATTCGAAATTTTTTTCGAAAATTTTTTTCAAAATTTTTTTTGAAAATTTTTTTTTCATAATTTTTTCGAAAATTTTTTTGTAAATTTTTTTCAAAATTTTTCTTCAAAATTTTTTTTGAAATTTTTTTTCAAAATTTTTTTCGAAATTTTTTTTTCGAAATTTTTTTTAAAAATTTTTTTCAAAATTTTTTTTCAAGATTTTTTTCGAAATTTTTTTCGAAATTTTTTTTCAATATTTTTTTCGAAAATTATTTTTCGAAATTTTTTTCGAAAATTTTTTTCAAAATTTTTTTCCAAAATTTTTTTTCGAAATTTTTTTCGAAATTTTTTTCAAAATTTTTTTTCAAATTTTTTTTCGAAAATTTTTTTTCGAAAATTTTTTTTGAAAATTTTTTTCGAAATTTTTATTTTAAATTTTTTTTCGAAATTTTTTTTGAAAATTTTTTTCAAAATTTTTTTCGAAATTTTTTTTCAAAATTTTTTTCGAAAATTTTTTTTCGAAATTTTTTTCGAAAATTTTTTTCAAAATTTTTTTCCAAAATTTTTTTTCGAAATTTTTTTCGAAATTTTTTTCAAAATTTTTTTTCAAATTTTTTTTCGAAAATTTTTTTTCGAAAATTTTTTTTGAAAATTTTTTTCGAAATTTTTTTTTAAAATTTTTTTTCGAAATTTTTTTTAAAAATTTTTTTCCAAAATTTTTTTTCGAAATTTTTTTCAAAATTTTTTTCGAAAATTTTTTTCAAAATTTTTTTTGAAATTTTTTTTTTCAAAATTTTTTTCAAAATTTTTTTCGAAAATTTTTTTTCGAAATTTTTTTCAAAAATTTTTTTCAAAATTTTTTCGAAATTTTTTTTTCGAAATTTTTTTCGAAAATTTTTTTCAAAATTTCTTTCCAAATTTTTTTTCAAAATTTTTTTCGAAATTTTTTTTTGAAATTTTTTTCGAAAATTTTTCTCAAAATTTCGAAATTTTTTTTCAACATTTTTTTCGAAATTTTTTTTCAAAATTGTTTTCGAAAATTTTTTTTCGAAATTTTTTTCGAAAAATTTTCTCAAAATTTTTTTCCAAAATTTTTTTCAAAATTTTTTTCGAAATTTTTTTCAAAATTTTTTTCGAAATTTTTTTTCAAAATTTTAATTCGAAATTTTTTTCGAAAATTTTTTTCAAAATTTTTTTTGAAAATTTTTTTTTCATAATTTTTTCGAAAATTTTTTTGTAAATTTTTTTCAAAATTTTTCTTCAAAATTTTTTTTGAAATTTTTTTTCAAAATTTTTTTCGAAATTTTTTTTTCGAAATTTTTTTTAAAAATTTTTTTCAAAATTTTTTTTCAAGATTTTTTTCGAAATTTTTTTCGAAATTTTTTTTCAATATTTTTTTCGAAAATTATTTTTCGAAATTTTTTTCGAAAATTTTTTTCAAAATTTTTTTCCAAAATTTTTTTTCGAAATTTTTTTCGAAATTTTTTTCAAAATTTTTTTTCAAATTTTTTTTCGAAAATTTTTTTTCGAAAATTTTTTTTGAAAATTTTTTTCGAAATTTTTATTTTAAATTTTTTTTCAAAATTTTTTTTGAAAATTTTTTTCAAAATTTTTTTCGAAATTTTTTTTCAAAATTTTTTTCGAAAATTTTTTTTCGAAATTTTTTTCGAAAATTTTTTTCAAAATTTTTTTCCAAAATTTTTTTTCGAAATTTTTTTCGAAATTTTTTTCAAAATTTTTTTTCAAATTTTTTTTCGAAAATTTTATTTCGAAAATTTTTTTTGAAAATTTTTTTCGAAATTTTTTTTTTAAATTTTTTTTCGAAATTTTTTCAAATTTTTTTTGGAAAATTTTTTTCGAAAATTTTTTTCAAAATTTTTTTCCAAAATTTTTTTTCAAAATTTTTTTCGAAATTTTTTTCAAAATTTTTTTTCAAATTTTTTTTCGAAATTTTTTTTTTAAATTTTTTTTCGAAATTTTTTTTGAAAATTTTTTTCGAAATTTTTCTTCAAAATTTTTTTTGAAATTTTTTTTCAAAATTTTTTTCGAATTTTTTTTTTCGAAATTTTTTTTAAAAATTTTTTTCAAAATTTTTTTTCAAGATTTTTTTCGAAATTTTTTTCGAAATTTTTTTTCAAAATTTTTTTCGAAAATTATTTTTCGAAATTTTTTTCGAAAATTTTTTTTCGAAATTTTTTTCAAAAATTTTTGTAGAAATTTTTTTTCAAAATTTTTTTCGAAATTTTTTTCGAAATTTTTTTTTGGATTTTTTTTCGAAATTTTTTTTAAAAATTTTTTTTCGAAATTTTTTTTTTAAATTTTTTTAGAAATTTTTTTTCAAATTTTTTTTCGAAATTTTTTTTTCGAAATTTTTTTTTAAATTTTTTTAGAAATTTTTTTCGAAATTTTTTTTCAAAATTTTTTTTCGAAATTTTTTTCAAAATTTTTTTTCAAATTTTTTTTCGAAATTTTTTTTTAAAATTTTTTTTCGAAATTTTTTTTCGAAATTTTTTTTGAAAATTTTTTTCGAAATTTTTTTTCAAATTTTTTTTCGAAAATTTTTTTTCAAATTTTTTTTTGAAAATTGTTTTTGAAAATTTTTTTCGAAATTTTTTTTTCGAAATTTTTTTTCGAAATTTTTTTTTAAAATTTTTTTTCGAAATTTTTTTTGAAAATTTTTTTCGAAATTTTTTTTCAAATTTTTTTTCGAAAATTTTTTTTCAAATTTTTTTTCGAAAATTTTTTTTGAAAATTTTTTTCGAAATTTTTTTTTCGAAATTTTTTTTGAAAATTTTTTTCGAAAATTTTTTTCAAAATTTTTTTTGAAAATTTTTTTTTCAAAATTTTTTCGAAAATTTTTTTTGAAATTTTTTTCGAAAATTTTTCTCAAAATTTCGAATTTTTTTTTCAAAATTTTTTTCGAAATTTTTTTTCAAAATTTTTTTCCAAATTTTTTTTTCAAAATTTTTTTCGAAATTTTTTTCGAAATTTTTTTTCAAAATTTTTTTCGAATTTTTTTTTTCGAAATTTTTTTTAAAAATTTTTTTCAAATTTTTTTTTCAAGATTTTTTTCGAAATTTTTTTCGAAATTTTTTTTCAAAATTTTTTTCGAAAATTATTTTTCGAAATTTTTTTCGAAAATTTTTTTTCGAAATTTTTTTCAAAAATTTTTGTAGAAATTTTTTTTCAAAATTTTTTTCGAAATTTTTTTCGAAATTTTTTTTCAAAATTTTATTTGGAAAATTTTTTTCGAAAATTTTTTTTCAAATTTTTTTTCGAAATTTTTTTTTTAAATTTTTTTTCGAAATTTTTTTTGAAAATTTTTTTCGAAATTTTTTTTCAAATTTTTATTCGAAAATTTTTTTTCAAATTTTTTTTCGAAAATTTTTTTTGAAAATTTTTTTCGAAATTTTTTTTTCGAAATTTTTTTTCGAAATTTTTTTTTTAAATTTTTTTTCGAAATTTTTTTTGAAAATTTTTTTCGAAATTTTTTTTCAAATTTTTTTTCGAAAATTTTTTTTCAAATTTTTTTTCGAAAATTTTTTTTGAAAATTTTTTTCGAAATTTTTTTTTCGAAATTTTTTTTGAAAATTTTTTTCGAAAATTTTTTTCAAAATTTTTTTTGAAAATTTTTTTTTCAAAATTTTTTCGAAAATTTTTTTTGAAATTTTTTTCGAAAATTTTTCTCAAAATTTCGAAATTTTTTTTCAAAATTTTTTTCGAAATTTTTTTTCAAAATTGTTTTCGAAAATTTTTTTTCGAAATTTTTTTCGAAAATTTTTCTCAAAATTTTTTTCCAAAATTTTTTTTCAAAATTTTTTTCGAAATTTTTTTCAAAATTTTTTTCGAAATTTTTTTTCAAAATTTTAATTCGAAATTTTTTTCGAAAATTTTTTTCAAAATTTTTTTTGAAAATTTTTTTTTCATAATTTTTTCGAAAATTTTTTTGAAAATTTTTTTCGAAATTTTTCTTCAAAATTTTTTTTGAAATTTTTTTTCAAAATTTTTTTCGAAATTTTTTTTTCGAAATTTTTTTTAAAAATTTTTTTCAAAATTTTTTTTCAAGATTTTTTTCGAAATTTTTTTCGAAATTTTTTTTCAAAATTTTTTTCGAAAATTATTTTTCGAAATTTTTTTCGAAAATTTTTTTCAAAATTTTTTTCCAAAATTTTTTTTCGAAATTTTTTTCGAAATTTTTTTCAAAATTTTTTTTCAAATTTTTTTTCGAAAATTTTTTTTCGAAAATTTTTTTTGAAAATTTTTTTCGAAATTTTTATTTTAAATTTTTTTTCGAAATTTTTTTTGAAAATTTTTTTCAAAATTTTTTTCGAAATTTTATTTCAAAATTTTTTTCGAAAATTTTTTTTCGAAATTTTTTTCGAAAATTTTTTTCAAAATTTTTTTCCAAAATTTTTTTTCGAAATTTTTTCCGAAATTTTTTTCAAAATTTTTTTTCAAATTTTTTTTCGAAATTTTTTTTTTAAATTTTTTTTCGAAATTTTTTTTGAAAATTTTTTTCGAAATTTTTTTTCAAATTTTTTTTCGAAAATTTTTTTTCAAATTTTTTTTCGAAAATTTTTTTTGAAAATTTTTTTCGAAATTTTTTTTTCGAAATTTTTTTTGAAAATTTTTTTCGAAAATTATTTTTCGAAATTTTTTTCGAAAATTTTTTTTCGAAATTTTTTTCAAAAATTTTTGTAGAAATTTTTTTTCAAAATTTTTTTCGAAATTTTTTTCGAAATTTTTTTTCAAAATTTTATTTGGAAAATTTTTTTTGAAAATTTTTTTCAAA
The DNA here is from genome assembly GCA_036926305.1 of Uropetala carovei. Lineage (NCBI taxonomy): Eukaryota > Metazoa > Arthropoda > Insecta > Odonata > Petaluridae > Uropetala > Uropetala carovei. The sequence continues at coordinate 7,853,635 of JAXCHB010000056.1, forward strand.
ATTTTTTTCCAAAATTTTTTTTCAAAATTTTTTTTCGAATTTTTTTTCGAAATTTTTTTTAAAAATTTTTTTTCGAAATTTTTTTTAAAAATTTTTTTAGAAATTTTTTTTCAAATTTTTTTTCGAAATTTTTTTTTCGAAATTTTTTTTTTAATTTTTTTAGAAATTTTTTTCGAAATTTTTTTTCAAAATTTTTTTTCGAAATTTTTTTCAAAATTTTTTTTCAAATTTTTTTTCGAAATTTTTTTTTTAAATTTTTTTTCGAAATTTTTTTTGAAAATTTTTTTCGAAATTTTTTTTCAAATTTTTTTTCGAAAATTTTTTTTCAAATTTTTTTTCGAAAATTTTTTTTGAAAATTTTTTTCGAAATTTTTTTTTCGAAATTTTTTTTGAAAATTTTTTTCGAAAATTTTTTTCAAAATTTTTTTTGAAAATTTTTTTTTCAAAATTTTTTCGAAAATGTTTTTGAAAATTTTTTTTCAAATTTTTTTTCGAAATTTTTTTCGAAATTTTTTTTCAAAATTTTTTTTCAAATTTTTTTTTGAAATTTTTTTTTGAAAATTTACTTCGAAATTTTTTTTTAAAATTTTTTTCGAAAATTTTTTTCGAAATTTTTTTTTCGAAATTTTTTTTAAAAATTTTTTTTCGAAATTTTTTTTTCGAAATTTTTTTCGGAATTTTTTTTCAAATTTTTTATCGAAAATTTTTTTTCGAAATTTTTTTCGAAAATTTTTTTCAAAATTTTTTTTCAAATTTTTTTTCGAAAATTTTTTTTCGAAAATTTGTTTTGAAAATTTTTTTCGAAATTTTTTTCAAATTTTTTTTCGAAAATTTTTTTTCGAAATTTTTTTCGAAAATTTTTTTCGAAATTTTTTTTCAAAATTTTTTTTCAAATTTTTTTTCGAAAATTTTTTTTGAAAATTTATTTCGAAATTTTTTTTTAAAATTTTTTTCGAAAATTTTTTTTCGAAATTTTTTTTGAAAATTTATTTCGAAATTTTTTTTTAAATTTTTTTTCGAAATTTTTTTTTCAAAATTTTTTTCGAAAATTTTTTCAAAATTTTTTTCCAAAATTTTTTTTAAAAATTTTTTTCGAAATTTTTTTCGAAATTTTTTTTTCGAAATTTTTTTTGAAAATTTTTTTCGAAAATTTTTTTCAAAATTTTTTTTGAAAAAATTTTTTTCAAAATTTTTTCGAAAATGTTTTTCAAAATTTTTTTTCGAAATTTTTTTCGAAAATTTTTTTCAAAATTTTTTTCCAAAATTTTTTTTCAAAATTTTTTTCGAAATTTTTTTCAAAATTTTTTTTCAAATTTTTTTTCGAAAATCTTTTTTCGAAAATTTTTTTTGAAAATTTTTTTCGAAATTTTTTTCAAATTTTTTTTCGAAAATTTTTTTTCGAAATTTTTTTTCAAAATTTTTTTTGGAAAATTTTTTTCGTAATTTTTTTTCAAAATTTTTTTTCGAAATTTTTTTCAAAATTTTTTTCCAAAATTTTTTTTCAAAATTTTTTTCGAATTTTTTTTCGAAAATTTTTTTCAAATTTTTTTACCAAATTTTTTTTTCCAAAATTTTTTTCAAAATTTTTTTTCAAATTTTTTTTCGAAAATTTTTTTTGAAAATTTTTTTCAAAATTTTTTTTCAAATTTTTTTTCGAAATTTTTTTAAAAATTTTTTTCGAAAATTTTTTTTCCAAAATTTTTTCGAAATTTTTTTTTGAAATTTTTTTTCAAATTTTTTTTAGAAGCTTTTTTTCAAAATTTTTTTCGAAATTTTTTTTTCGAAATTTTTTTTAAAAATTTATTTTCGAAATTTTTTTTTCGAAATTTTTTTCGAAATTTTTTTTCAAAATTTTTTTCGAAAATTTTTTTTTGAAATTTTTTTCGAAAATTTTTTTCAAAATTTTTTTCCAAAATTTTTTTTCAAAATTTTTTTCGAAATTTTTTTCAAAATTTTTTTTCAAATTTTTTTTCGAAAATTTTTTTTCGAAAATTTTTTTTGAAAATTTTTTTCGAAATTTTTTTCAAATTTTTTTTCGAAAATTTTTTTTCGAAATTTTTTTCGAAAATATTTTTCGAAATTTTTTTTCAAAATTTTTTTTCAAATTTTTTTTCGAAAATTTTTTTTGAAAATTTTTTCAAAATTTTTTTCCAAAATTTTTTTTTTAAATTTTTTCCAAAATTTTTTTTCAAAATTTTTTTCGAATTTTTTTTCGAAAATTTTTTTCAAATTTTTTTACCAAAATTTTTTTTCCAAAATTTTTTTCAAAATTTTTTTTCAAATTTTTTTTCGAAAATTTTTTTTGAAAATTTTTTTCAAAATTTTTTTTCAAATTTTTTTTCGAAATTTTTTTAAAAATTTTTTTCGAAAATTTTTTTTCCAAAATTTTTTCGAAATTTTTTTTTGAAATTTTTTTTCAAATTTTTTTTAGAAACGTTTTTTCAAAATTTTTTTCGAAATTTTTTTTTCGAAATTTTTTTTAAAAATTTTTTTTCGAAATTTTTTTTAAAAATTTTTTTTCGAAATTTTTTTTCGAAATTTTTTTCGAAATTTTTTTTCAAAATTTTTTTCGAATTTTTTTTCGAAAATTTTTTTCAAATTTTTTTACCAAAATTTTTTTTCCAAAATTTTTTTCAAAATTTTTTTTCAAATTTTTTTTCAAATTTTTTTTCGAAAATTTTTTTTGAAAATTTTTTATCAAAATTTTTTTTCAAATTTTTTTTCGAAATTTTTTTAAAAATTTTTTTCGAAAATTTTTTTTCCAAAATTTTTTCGAAATTTTTTTTTGAAATTTTTTTTCAAATTTTTTTTAGAAACTTTTTTTCAAAATTTTTTTCGAAATTTTTTTTTCGAAATTTTTTTTAAAAATTTTTTTTCGAAATTTTTTTTTGGAAATTTTTTTTGAAAATTTTTTTCGAAAATTTTTTTCAATATTTTTTTTGAAAAAATTTTTTTCAAAATTTTTTCGAAAATGTTTTTGAAAATTTTTTTTCAAATTTTTTTTCGAAATTTTTTTCGAAATTTTTTTTCAAAATTTTTTTTTCAAATTTTTTTTCGAAAATTTTTTTTGAAAATTTACTTCGAAATTTTTTTTTTAAATTTTTTTCGAAAATTTTTTTCGAAATTTTTTTTTCGAAATTTTTTTTAAAAATTTTTTTTCGAAATTTTTTTTTCGAAATTTTTTTCGAAATTTTTTTTCAAAATTTTTTTTCGAAATTTTTTTCGAAAATTTTTTTCAAAATTTTTTTCCAAAATTTTTTTTCAAAATTTTTTTCGAAATTTTTTTCAAAATTTTTTTTCAAATTTTTTTTCGAAAATTTTTTTTCGAAAATTTTTTTTGAAAATTTTTTTCGAAATTTTTTTCAAATTTTTTTTCGAAAATTTTTTTTCGAAATTTTTTTTCAAAATTTTTTTTGGAAAATTTTTTTCGTAATTTTTTTTCAAAATTTTTTTTCGAAAATTTTTTCAAAATTTTTTTCCAAAATTTTTTTTAAAAATTTTTTTCGAAATTTTTTTCGAAATTTTTTTTTCAAAATTTTTTTTGAAAGTTTTTTTCGAAAATTTTTTTCAAAATTTTTTTTGAAAAAATTTTTTTCAAAATTTTTTTTCGAAACTTTTTTCAAAAATTTTTTTCAAAATTTTTTCGAAATTTTTTTTTCGAAATTTTTTTCGAAATTTTTTTTCAAAATTTCTTTCCAAATTTTTTTTCAAAATTTTTTTCCAAAATTTTTTTTCAAAATTTTTTTCAAAATTTTTTTCATAATTTTTTCGAAAATTTTTTTGTAAATTTTTTTCGAAATTTTTCTTCAAAATTTTTTTTGAAATTTTTTTTCAAAATTTTTTTCGAAATTTTTTTTTCGAATTTTTTTTTAAAAATTTTTTTCAAACTTTTTTTTCAAGATTTTTTTCGAAATTTTTTTCGAAATTTTTTTTCAATATTTTTTTCGAAAATTATTTTTCGAAATTTTTTTCGAAAATTTTTTTCAAAATTTTTTTCCAAAATTTTTTTTCGAAATTTTTTTCGAAATTTTTTTCAAAATTTTTTTTCAAATTTTTTTTCGAAAATATTTTTTCGAAAATTTTTTTTGAAAATTTTTTTCGAAATTTTTATTTTAAATTTTTTTTCGAAATTTTTTTTGAAAATTTTTTTCGAAATTTTTTTCAAAATTTTTTTTCAAATTTTTTTTCGAAAATTTTTTTTCGAAATTTTTTTCGAAAATATTTTTCGAAATTTTTTTTCAAAATTTTTTTTCAAATTTTTTTTCGAAAATTTTTTTTGAAAATTTTTTCAAAATTTTTTTCCAAAATTTTTTTTAAAAATTTTTTCCAAAATTTTTTTTCAAAATTTTTTTCGAATTTTTTTTCGAAAATTTTTTTCAAATTTTTTTACCAAAATTTTTTTTCCAAAATTTTTTTCAAAATTTTTTTTCAAATTTTTTTTCGAAAATTTTTTTTGAAAATTTTTTTCAAAATTTTTTTTCAAATTTTTTTTCGAAATTTTTTTCGAAATTTTTTTCAAAATTTTTTTTCAAATTTTTTTTCGAAAATTTTTTTTCGAAAATTTTTTTTGAAAATTTTTTTCGAAATTTTTTTCAAATTTTTTTTCGAAAATTTTTTTTCGAAATTTTTTTCGAAAATATTTTTCGAAATTTTTTTTCAAAATTTTTTTTCAAATTTTTTTTCGAAAATTTTTTTTGAAAATTTTTTCAAAATTTTTTTCCAAAATTTTTTTAAAAAATTTTTTTCGAAATGTTTTTCGAAATTTTTTTTTGGAAATTTTTTTTGAAAATTTTTTTCGAAAATTTTTTTCAATATTTTTTTTGAAAAAATTTTTTTCAAAATTTTTTCGAAAATGTTTTTGAAAATTTTTTTTCAAATTTTTTTTCGAAATTTTTTTCGAAATTTTTTTTCAAAATTTTTTTTTCAAATTTTTTTTCGAAAATTTTTTTTGAAAATTTACTTCGAAATTTTTTTTTTTAATTTTTTTCGAAAATTTTTTTCGAAATTTTTTTTTCGAAATTTTTTTTAAAAATTTTTTTTGGAAATTTTTTTTTCGAAATTTTTTTCGAAATTTTTTTTCAAAATTTTTTTTCGAAATTTTTTTCGAAAATTTTTTTCAAAATTTTTTTCCAAAATTTTTTTTCAAAATTTTTTTCGAAATTTTTTTCAAAATTTTTTTTCAAATTTTTTTTCGAAAATTTTTTTTCGAAAATTTTTTTTGAAAATTTTTTTCGAAATTTTTTTCAAATTTTTTTTCGAAAATTTTTTTTCGAAATTTTTTTTCAAAATTTTTTTTGGAAAATTTTTTTCGTAATTTTTTTTCAAAATTTTTTTTCGAAATTTTTTTCAAAATTTTTTTTCCAAAATTTTTTTCAAAATTTTTTTTCAAATTTTTTTTCGAAAATTTTTTTTGAAAATTTTTTTCAAAATTTTTTTTCAAATTTTTTTTCGAAATTTTTTTAAAAATTTTTTTCGAAAATTTTTTTTCCAAAATTTTTTCGAAATTTTTTTCTGAAATTTTTTTTCAAATTTTTTTTAGAAGCTTTTTTTCAAAATTTTTTTCGAAATTTTTTTTTCGAAATTTTTTTTAAAAATTTTTTTTCGAAATTTTTTTTTCGAAATTTTTTTCGAAATTTTTTTTCAAAATTTTTTTCGAAAATTTTTTTTTGAAATTTTTTTTGAAAATTTTTTTCAAAATTTTTTTCCAAAATTTTTTTTCAAAATTTTTTTCGAAATTTTTTTTAAAATTTTTTTTCAAATTTTTTTTCGAAAATTTTTTTTCGAAAATTTTTTTTGAAAATTTTTTTCGAAATTTTTTTCAAATTTTTTTTCGAAAATTTTTTTTCGAAATATTTTTCGAAAATATTTTTCGAAATTTTTTTTCAAAATTTTTTTTCAAATTTTTTTTCGAAAATTTTTTTTGAAAATTTTTTCAAAATTTTTTTCCAAAATTTTTTTCAAAATTTTTTTTGAAAAAATTTTTTTCAAAATTTTTTCGAAAATGTTTTTGAAAATTTTTTTTCAAATTTTTTTTCGAAATTTTTTTCGAAATTTTTTTTCAAAATTTTTTTTCAAATTTTTTTTTGAAAATTTTTTTTGAAAATTTACTTCGAAATTTTTTTTCAAATTTTTTTTCGAAAATTTTTTTTCGAAAATTTGTTTTGAAAATTTTTTTCGAAATTTTTTTCAATTTTTTTTTTCGAAATTTTTTTTAAAAATTTTTTTTCGAAATTTTTTTTTCGAAATTTTTTTCGAAATTTTTTTCCAAAATTTTTTTTAAAAATTTTTTTCGAAATTTTTTTCGAAATTTTTTTTTCGAAATTTTTTTTGAAAATTTTTTTCGAAAATTTTTTTCAAAATTTTTTTTGAAAAAATTTTTTTCAAAATTTTTTCGAAAATATTTTTCAAAATTTTTTTCCAAAATTTTTTTTCAAAATTTTTTTCGAAATTTTTTTCAAAATTTTTTTTCAAATTTTTTTTCGAAAATTTTTTTTCGAAAATTTTTTTTGAAAATTTTTTTCGAAATTTTTTTCAAATTTTTTTTCGAAAATTTTTTTTCGAAATTTTTTTTCAAAATTTTTTTTGGAAAATTTTTTTCGTAATTTTTTTTCAAAATTTTCTTTCGAAATTTTTTTCAAAATTTTTTTCCAAAATTTTTTTTCAAAATTTTTTTCGAATTTTTTTTCGAAAATTTTTTTCAAATTTTTTTACCAAAATTTTTTTTCCAAAATTTTTTTCAAAATTTTTTTTCAAATTTTTTTTCGAAAATTTTTTTCGAAAATTTTTTTTCCAAAATTTTTTCGAAATTTTTTTTTGAAATTTTTTTTCAAATTTTTTTTAGAAGCTTTTTTTCAAAATTTTTTTCGAAATTTTTTTTTCGAAATTTTTTTTAAAAATTTTTTTTCGAAATTTTTTTTTCGAAATTTTTTTCGAAATTTTTTTTCAAAATTTTTTTCGAAAATTTTTTTTTGAAATTTTTTTCGAAAATTTTTTTCAAAATTTTTTTCCAAAATTTTTTTTCAAAATTTTTTTCGAAATTTTTTTCAAAATTTTTTTTCAAATTTTTTTTCGAAAATTTTTTTTCGAAAATTTTTTTTGAAAATTTTTTTCGAAATTTTTTTCAAATTTTTTTTCGAAAATTTTTTTTCGAAATTTTTTTCGAAAATATTTTTCGAAATTTTTTTTCAAAATTTTTTTTCAAATTTTTTTTCGAAAATTTTTTTTGAAAATTTTTTCAAAATTTTTTTCCAAAATTTTTTTAAAAAATTTTTTTCGAAATTTTTTTCGAAATTTTTTTTTCGAAATTTTTTTTGAAAATTTTTTTCGAAAATTTTTTTCAAAATTTTTTTTGAAAAAATTTTTTTCAAAATTTTTTCGAAAATGTTTTTGAAAATTTTTTTTCAAATTTTTTTTCGAAATTTTTTTCGAAATTTTTTTTCAAAATTTTTTTTCAAATTTTTTTTTAAAAATTTTTTTTGAAAATTTACTTCGAAATTTTTTTTTTAAATTTTTTTCGAAAATTTTTTTCGAAATTTTTTTTTCGAAATTTTTTTTAAAAATTTTTTTTCGAAATTTTTTTTTCGAAATTTTTTTCGAAATTTTTTTTCAAAATTTTTTTCGAAAATTTTTTTTCGAAATTTTTTTTGAAAATTTTTTTCAAAATTTTTTTCCAAAATTTTTTTTCAAAATTTTTTTCGAAATTTTTTTCAAAATTTTTTTTCAAATTTTTTTTCGAAAATTTTTTTTCGAAAATTTGTTTTGAAAATTTTTTTCAAATTTTTTTTCGAAAATTTTTTTTCGAAATTTTTTTCGAAAATTTTTTTCGAAATTTTTTTTCAAAATTTTTTTTCAAATTTTTTTTCGAAAATTTTTTTTGAAAATTTATTTCGAAATTTATTTTTAAAATTTTTTTCGAAAATTTTTTTTCGAAATTTTTTTTGAAAATTTATTTCGAAATTTTTTTAAAAATTTTTTTTCGAAATTTTTTTTTCAAAATTTTTTTCGAAAATTTTTTCAAAATTTTTTTCCAAAATTTTTTTTAAAATTTTTTTTCGAAATTTTTTTCGAAATTTTTTTTTCGAAATTTTTTTTGAAAATTTTTTTCGAAAATTTTTTTCAAAATTTTTTTTGAAAAAATTTTTTTCAAAATTTTTTCGAAAATGTTTTTGAAAATTTTTTTTCAAATTTTTTTTCGAAATTTTTTTCAAATTTTTTTTCAAAATTTTTTTCGAAAATTTTTTTTCGAAATTTTTTTTAAAATTTTTTTTCCAAAATTTTTTTTCGAAATTTTTTTCAAAATTTTTTTCGAAAATTTTTTTCAAAATTTTTTTTGAAATTTTTTTTTTCAAAATTTTTTTCAAAATTTTTTTCGAAAATTTTTTTTCGAAATTTTTTTCAAAAATTTTTTTCAAAATTTTTTCGAAATTTTTTTTTCGAAATTTTTTTCGAAAATTTTTTTCAAAATTTCTTTCCAAATTTTTTTTCAAAATTTTTTTCGAAAATTTTTTTTGAAATTTTTTTCGAAAATTTTTCTCAAAATTTCGAAATTTTTTTTCAAAATTTTAATTCGAAATTTTTTTCGAAAATTTTTTTCAAAATTTTTTTTGAAAATTTTTTTTTCATAATTTTTTCGAAAATTTTTTTGAAAATTTTTTTCAAAATTTTTCTTCAAAATTTTTTTTGAAATTTTTTTTCAAAATTTTTTTCGAAATTTTTTTTTCGAAATTTTTTTTAAAAATTTTTTTCAAAATTTTTTTTCAAGATTTTTTTCGAAATTTTTTTCGAAATTTTTTTTCAAAATTTTTTTCGAAAATTATTTTTCGAAATTTTTTTCGAAAATTTTTTTCAAAATTTTTTTCCAAAATTTTTTTTAGAAATTTTTTTCGAAATTTTTTTCAAAATTTTTTTTCAAATTTTTTTTCGAAAATTTTTTTTCGAAAATTTTTTTTGAAAATTTTTTTCGAAATTTTTATTTTAAATTTTTTTTCGAAATTTTTTTTGAAAATTTTTTTCAAAATTTTTTTCGAAATTTTATTTCAAAATTTTTTTCGAAAATTTTTTTTCGAAATTTTCTTCGAAAATTTTTTTCAAAATTTTTTTCCAAAATTTTTTTTCGAAATTTTTTCCGAAATTTTTTTCAAAATTTTTTTTCAAATTTTTTTTCGAAATTTTTTTTTTAAATTTTTTTTCGAAATTTTTTTTGAAAATTTTTTTCGAAATTTTTTTTCAAATTTTTTTTCGAAAATTTTTTTTCAAATTTTTTTTCGAAAATTTTTTTTGAAAATTTTTTTCGAAATTTTTTTTTCGAAATTTTTTTTGAAAATTTTTTTCGAAAATTATTTTTCGAAATTTTTTTCGAAAATTTTTTTTCGAAATTTTTTTCAAAAATTTTTGTAGAAATTTTTTTTCAAAATTTTATTTGGAAAATTTTTTTCGAAAATTTTTTTCAAAATTTTTTTCCAAAATTTTTTTTCAAAATTTTTTTTCGAATTTTTTTTCGAAATTTTTTTTAAAAATTTTTTTTCGAAATTTTTTTTAAAAATTTTTTTAGAAATTTTTTTTCAAATTTTTTTTCGAAATTTTTTTTTCGAAATTTTTTTTTTAATTTTTTTAGAAATTTTTTTCGAAATTTTTTTTCAAAATTTTTTTTCGAAATTTTTTTCAAAATTTTTTTTCAAATTTTTTTTCGAAATTTTTTTTTTAAATTTTTTTTCGAAATTTTTTTTGAAAATTTTTTTCGAAATTTTTTTTCAAATTTTTTTTCGAAAATTTTTTTTCAAATTTTTTTTCGAAAATTTTTTTTGAAAATTTTTTTCGAAATTTTTTTTTCGAAATTTTTTTTGAAAATTTTTTTCGAAAATTTTTTTCAAAATTTTTTTTGAAAATTTTTTTTTCAAAATTTTTTCGAAAATTTTTTTGAAAATTTTTTTTAAAATTTTTTTTCGAAATTTTTTTCGAAATTTTTTTTCAAAATTTTTTTCGAAAATTTTTTTTCGAAATTTTTTTCAAAAATTTTTTTCCAAAATTTTTTTTCGAAATTTTTTTTCAAAATTTTTTTCGAATTTTTTTTCAAAATTTTTTTTAAAAATTTTTTTCGAAAATTTTTTTTCAAAATTTTTTTCGAAAAATTTTTCAAAATTTTTTTCGAAATTTTTTTTCAAAATTTTTTTAGAAATTTTTTTCGAAATTTTTTTTCAAAATTTTTTTCGAGAATTTTTTTTCGAAATTTTTTTCCTAAATTTTTTTTCAAAATTTTTTTCGAATTTTTTTTCGAAAATTTTTTTCAAATTTTTTTACCAAAATTTTTTTTCCAAAATTTTTTTCAAAATTTTTTTTCAAATTTTTTTTTGAAAATTTTTTTTGAAAATTTATTTCGAAATTTTTTTTAAAAATTTTTTTTCGAAATTTTTTTTGAAAATTTTTTTTTTTAATTTTTTTCGAAAATTTTTTTCAAAATTTTTTTCAAATTTTTTTTCGAAATTTTTTTAAAAATTTTTTTCGAAAATTTTTTTTCCAAAATTTTTTCGAAAATTTTTTTCGAAATTTTTTTTCGAAAATTTTTTTCGAAATTTTTTTTCAAAATTTTTTTAGAAATTTTTTTTCAAAATTTTTTTCGAAATTTTTTTTTCGAAAATTTTTTTGAAAATTTTTTTCGAAATTTTTCTTCAAAATTTTTTTTGAAATTTTTTTTCAAAATTTTTTTCGAAATTTTTTTTTCGAAATTTTTTTTAAAAATTTTTTTCAAAATTTTTTTTCAAGATTTTTTTCGAAATTTTTTTCGAAATTTTTTTTCAAAATTTTTGTCGAAAATTATTTTTCGAAATTTTTTTCGAAAATTTTTTTCAAAATTTTTTTCCAAAATTTTTTTTCGAAATTTTTTCCGAGATTTTTTTCTAAATTTTTTTTCAAATTTTTTTTCGAAATTTTTTTTTTAAATTTTTTTTCGAAATTTTTTTTGAAAATTTTTTTCGAAATTTTTTTTCAAATTTTTTTTCGAAAATTTTTTTTCAAATTTTTTTTCGAAAATTTTTTTTGAAAATTTTTTTCGAAATTTTTTTTTCGAAATTTTTTTTGAAAATTTTTTTCGAAAATTTTTTTCAAAATTTTTTTTGAAAATTTTTTTTTCAAAATTTTTTCGAAAATTTTTTTGAAAATTTTTTTTCAAATTTTTTTTCGAAATTTTTTTCGAAATTTTTTTTCAAAATTTTTTTCGAAAATTTTTTTACGAAATTTTTTTCAAAAATTTTTTTCCAAAATTTTTTTTCGAAATTTTTTTTCAAAATTTTTTTCGAAAATTTTTTCCAAAATTTTTTTTGAAATTTTTTTTTTCAAAATTTTTTCGAAAATTTTTTTGAAAAATTTTTTTCAAATTTTTTTTCAAAATTTTTTTTAAAAATTTTTTTCGAAAATTTTTTTTCAAAATTTTTTTCGAAAATTTTTTCAAAATTTTTTTCGAAATTTTTTTTCAAAATTTTTTTAGAAATTTTTTCGAAATTTTTTTTCAAAATTTTTTTCGAAAATTTTTTTCAAATTTTTTTACCAAAATTTTTTTTCCAAAATTTTTTTCAAAATTTTTTTTCAAATTTTTTTTTGAAAATTTTTTTTGAAAATTTATTTCGAAATTTTTTTTAAAAATTTTTTTTCGACATTTTTTTTGAAAATTTTTTTTTTAAATTTTTTTCGAAAATTTTTTTCAAAATTTTTTTTCAAATTTTTTTTCGAAATTTTTTTAAAAATTTTTTTCGAAAATTTTTTTTCCAAAATTTTTTCGAAAATTTTTTTCGAAATTTTTTTTCAAAATTTTTTTAGAAATTTTTTTTCAAAATTTTTTTCGAAATTTTTTTTTCGAAATTTTTTTTAAAAATTTTTTTTCGAAATTTATTTTTCGAAATTTTTTTCGAAATTTTTTTTCAAAATTTTTTTCGAAAATTTTTTTTCGAAATTTTTTTCGAAAATTTTTTTCAAAATTTTTTTCCAAAATTTTTTTTCAAAATTTTTTTCGAAATTTTTTTCAAAATTTTTTTTCAAATTTTTTTTCGAAAATTTTTTTTCGAAAATTTTTTTTGAAAATTTTTTTCGAAATTTTTTTCAAATTTTTTTTCGAAAATTTTTTTTCGAAATTTTTTTCGAAAATATTTTTCGAAATTTTTTTTCAAAATTTTTTTTCAAATTTTTTTTCGAAAATTTTTTTTCGAAATTTTTTTTGAAAATTTATTTCGAAATTTTTTTAAAAATTTTTTTTCGAAAATTTTTTTTCAAAATTTTTTTCGAAAATTTTTTCAAAATTTTTTTCCAAAATTTTTTTTAAAAATTTTTTTTGAAATTTTTTTCGAAATTTTTTTTTCAAAATTTTTTTTGAAAATTTTTTTCGAAAATTTTTTTCAAAATTTTTTGTGAAAATTTTTTTTTCAAATTTTTTTTGAAAATTTTTTTTTCAAAATTTTTTCCAAAATTTTTTTGAAAATTTTTTTTCAAATTTTTTTTCGAAATTTTTTTTCAAAATTTTTTTCGAAAATTTCTTTTCGAAATTTTTTTCAAAAATTTTTTTCCAAAATTTTTTTTCGAAATTTTTTTTCAAAATTTTTTTGGAAAATTTTTTTTCAAAATTTTTTTCGAAAATTTTTTTTCAAATTTTTTTTTGGAATTTTTTTCGAAATTTTTTTTCCCAAATTTTTTTTCGAAATTTTTTTCAAAATTTTTTTCGAAAATTTTTTTTCCAAAATTTTTTCGAAAATTTTTTTCGAAATTTTTTTTCAAAATTTTTTTGGAAAATTTTTTTTCAAAATTTTTTTCGAAAATTTTTTTTCAAATTTTTTTTCGAATTTTTTTTCGAAAATTTTTTAAAATTTTTTTACCAAAATTTTTTTTCCAAAATTTTTTTCAAAATTTTTTTTCAAAATTTTTTTCGAAAATTTTTTTTGAAAATTTTTTTCAAAATTTTTTTTCAAATTTTTTTTCGAAATTTTTTTAAAAATTTTTTTCGAAAATTTTTTTTCCAAAATTTTTTCGAAATTTTTTTTTGAAATTTTTTTTCAAATTTTTTTTAGAAATTTTTTTTCAAAATTTTTTTCGAAATTTTTTTTTCGAAATTTTTTTTTCGAAATTTTTTTCTAAATTTTTTTTCAAAATTTTTTTCGAAAATTTTTTTTCGAAATTTTTTTCGAAAATTATTTTCAAAATTTTTTTCCAAAATTTTTTTTCAAAATTTTTTTCGAAATTTTTTTCAAAATTTTTTTTCAAATTTTTTTTCGAAAATTTTTTTTCGAAAATTTTTTTTGAAAATTTTTTTCGAAATTTTTTTCAAATTTTTTTTCGAAAATTTTTTTTCGAAATTTTTTTCGAAAATATTTTTCGAAATTTTTTTTCAAAATTTTTTTTCAAATTTTTTTTCGAAAATTTTTTTTGAAAATTTATTTCGAAATTTTTTTTTAAAATTTTTTTCGAAAATTTTTTTTCGAAATTTTTTTTGAAAATTTATTTCGAAATTTTTTAAAAAATTTTTTCGAAAATTTTTTTTCAAAATTTTTTTTTCGGAAATTTTTTTTCAAAATTTTTTTCGAAAATTTTTTCAAAATTTTTTTTCAAAATTTTTTTCGAAATTTTTTTTTCGAAATTTTTTTTTTCAAATTTTTTTCGAAATTTTTTTTCGAAATTTTTTTGAAAATTTTTTTCGAAAATTTTTTTCAAAATTTTTTTTGAAAATTTTTTTTTTCAAAATTTTTTCGAAAATTTTTTTGAAAATTTTTTTTTCAAATTTTTTTTCGAAATTTTTTTCGAAATTTTTTTTCAAAATTTTTTTCGAAAATTTTTTTTCAAAATTTTTTTTGAAAATTTTTTTTCAAATTTTTTTTCGAAATTTTTTTCGAAATTTTTTTTCCCAAATTTTTTTTCGAAATTTTTTTCAAAATTTTTTTCGAATATTTTTTTTCCAAAATTTTTTCGAAAATTTTTTTCGAAATTTTTTTTCAAAATTTTTTTTCAAAATTTTTTTCGAAATTTTTTTTCAAAATTTTTTTTGGAAAATTTTTTTCGTAATTTTTTTTCAAAATTTTTTTTCGAAATTTTTTTCAAAATTTTTTTCCAAAATTTTTTTTCAAAATTTTTTTCGAATTTTTTTTCGAAAATTTTTTTCAAATTTTTTTACCAAAATTTTTTTTCCAAAATTTTTTTCGAAAATTTTTTTTCGAAATTTTTTTTGAAAATTAATTTCGAAATTTTTTTAAAATTTTTTTTTCGAAAATTTTTTTTCAAAATTTTTTTCGAAAATTTTTTCAAAATTTTTTTCCAAAATTTTTTTTAAAAATTTTTTTCGAAATTTTTTTCGAAATTTTTTTTTCGAAATTTTTTTTGAAAATTTTTTTCGAAAATTTTTTTCAAAATTTTTCTTGAAAATTTTTTTTCAAATTTTTTTTCGAAATTTTTTTCGAAATTTTTTTGGAAAATTTTTTTGGAAAATTTTTTTCGAAATTTTTTTCGAAAATTTTTTTCGAAATTTTTTTTCAAAATTTTTTTCGAAATTTTTTTTCAAAATTTTTTTTTAAAATTTTTTTCGAAATTTTTTTTCAAAATTTTTTTTGGAAAATTTTTTTCGTAATTTTTTTTTAAAATTTTTTTTTCGAAATTTTTTTCAAAATTTTTTTCCAAAATTTTTTTTCAAAATTTTTTTCGAATTTTTTTTCGAAAATTTTTTTCAAATTTTTTTACCAAAATTTTTTTTCCAAAATTTTTTTCAAAATTTTTTTTCAAATTTTTTTTCGAAAATTTTTTTTGAAAATTTTTTTCAAATTTTTTTTTCAAATTTTTTTTCGAAAATTTTTTTTGAAAATTTTTTTCAAAATTTTTTTTCAAATTTTTTTTCAAAATTTTTTTAAAAATTTTTTTCGAATTTTTTTTTTCCAAAATTTTTTCGAAATTTTTTTTTGAAATTTTTTTCAAAATTTTTTTCCAAAATTTTTTTTCAAAATTTTTTTTTTTTGTTTTTTTTATTTTTTGGTTTTTTTATTTTTTTTTGTTTTATTTTATTATTTTTTTTTTTTTTTTTTTTTTAGAGAGATAAATTTTTTTTCAAATTTTTTTGAAATTTTTTTAAATTTTTTTTTTTTCGAAAATTTTTTCGAATTTTTTTTCAAATTTTTTTCGGAAATTTTTTTTCGAATTTTTTACGAAAATTTTTTCAAAATTTTTTTCCAAAATTTTTTTTCAAAATTTTTTTCGAAATTTTTTTCAAAATTTTTTTTCAAATTTTTTTTCGAAAATTTTTTTTCGAAAATTTTTTTTGAAAATTTTTTTCGAAATTTTTTTCAAATTTTTTTTCGAAAATTTTTTTTCGAAATTTTTTTCGAAAATATTTTTCGAAATTTTTTTTCAAAATTTTTTTTCAAATTTTTTTTCGAAAATTTTTTTTGAAAATTTATTTCGAAATTTTTTTTTTTAATTTTTTTCGAAAATTTTTTTTCGAAATTTTTTTTGAAAATTTATTTCGAAATTTTTTTAAAAATTTTTTTTCGAAAATTTTTTTTCAAAATTTTTTTCGAAAATTTTTTCAAAATTTTTTTCCAAAATTTTTTTTTGAAATTTTTTTTCAAATTTTTTTTAGAAACTTTTTTTCAAAATTTTTTTCGAAATTTTTTTTTCGAAATTTTTTTTTTAATTTTTTTTTTTGAAATTTTTTTTTCGAAATTTTTTTCGAAATTTTTTTTCAAAATTTTTTTCGAAAATTTTTTTTTGAAATTTTTTTCGAAAATTTTTTTCAAAATTTTTTTCCAAAATTTTTTTTCAAAATTTTTTTCGAAATTTTTTTCAAAATTTTTTTTCAAATTTTTTTTCGAAAATTTTTTTTCGAAAATTTTTTTTGAAAATTTTTTTCGAAATTTTTTTCAAATTTTTTTCGAAAATTTTTTTCAAAATTTTTTTCCAAAATTTTTTTTTGAAATTTTTTTCGAAAATTTTTTTCAAAATTTTTTTTCAAATTTTTTTTCGAAAATTTTTTTTTGGAAATTTTTTTTGAAAATTTTTTTCGAAAATTTTTTTCAAAATTTTTTTTGAAAAAATTTTTTTCAAAATTTTTTCGAAAATGTTTTTGAAAATTTTTTTTCAAATTTTTTTTCGAAATTTTTTTCGAAATTTTTTTTCAAAATTTTTTTTCAAATTTTTTTTCGAAAATTTTTTTTGAAAAGTTACTTCGAAATTTTTTTTTTAAATTTTTTTCGAAATTTTTTTTTCGAAATTTTTTTAAAATATTTTTTTTCGAAATTTTTTTTTCGAAATTTTTTTCGAAATTTTTTTTCAAAATTTTTTTTCGAAATTTTTTTCGAAAATTTTTTTCAAAATTTTTTTCCAAAATTTTTTTTCAAAATTTTTTTCGAAATTTTTTTCAAAATTTTTTTTCGAAAATTTTTTTTCGAAAATTTTTTTTGAAAATTTTTTTCGAAATTTTTTTCAAATTTTTTTTCGAAAATTTTTTTTCGAAATTTTTTTTCAAAATTTTTTTTGGAAAATTTTTTTCGTAATTTTTTTTCAAAATTTTTTTTCGAAATTTTTTTCAAAATTTTTTTCCAAAATTTTTTTTCAAAATTTTTTTCGAATTTTTTTTCGAAAATTTTTTTCAAATTTTTTTACCAAAATTTTTTTTCCAAAATTTTTTTCAAAATTTTTTTTCAAATTTTTTTTCGAAAATTTTTTTTGAAAATTTTTTTCAAAATTTTTTTTCAAATTTTTTTTCGAAATTTTTTAAAAAATTTTTTTCGAAAATTTTTTTTCCAAAGTTTTTTCGAAATTTTTTTTGAAATTTTTTTTCAAATTTTTTTTAGAAGCTTTTTTTCAAAATTTTTTTCGAAATTTTTTTTTCAAAATTTTTTTTAAAAATTTTTTTTCGAAATTTTTTTTTCGAAATTTTTTTCGAAATTTTTTTTCAAAATTTTTTTCGAAAATTTTTTTTTGAATTTTTTTTCGAAATTTTTTTTCAAAATTTTTTTCGAAAATTTTTTTTTGAAATTTTTTTCGAAAATTTTTTCAAAATTTTTTTCCAAAATTTTTTTTCAAAATTTTTTTCGAAATTTTTTTCAAAATTTTTTTTCAAATTTTTTTTCGAAAATTTTTTTTCGAAAATTTTTTTTGAAAATTTTTTTCGAAATTTTTTTCAAATTTTTTTTCGAAAATTTTTTTTCGAAATTTTTTTCGAAAATATTTTTCGAAATTTTTTTTCAAAATTTTTTTTCAAATTTTTTTTCGAAAATTTTTTTTGAAAATTTTTTCAAAATTTTTTTCCAAAATTTTTTTTAAAAATTTTTTTCGAAATTTTTTTCGAAATTTTTTTTTCGAAATTTTTTTTGAAAATTTTTTTCGAAAATTTTTTTCAAAATTTTTTTTGAAAAAATTTTTTTCAAAATTTTTTCGAAAATGTTTTTGAAAATTTTTTTTCAAATTTTTTTTCGAAATTTTTTTCGAAATTTTTTTTCAAAATTTTTTTTCAAATTTTTTTTTGAAAATTTTTTTTGAAAATTTACTTCGAAATTTTTTTAAAAATTTTTTTCGAAAATTTTTTTCGAAATTTTTTTTTCGAAATTTTTTTTAAAAATTTTTTTTCGAAATTTTTTTTTCGAAATTTTTTTCGAAATTTTTTTTCAAAATTTTTTTCGAAAATTTTTTTTCGAAATTTTTTTCGAAAATTTTTTTCAAAATTTTTTTCCAAAATTTTTTTTCAAAATTTTTTTCGAAATTTTTTTCAAAATTTTTTTTCAAATTTTTTTTCGAAAATTTTTTTTCGAAAATTTGTTTTGAAAATTTTTTTCGAAATTTTTTTCAAATTTTTTTTCGAAAATTTTTTTTCGAAATTTTTTTCGAAAATTTATTTCGAAATTTTTTTTAAAAATTTTTTTCGAAAATTTTTTTAAAAATTTTTTTCGAAAATTTCTTTTCGAAATTTTTTTTGAAAATTTATTTCGAAATTTTTTTAAAAATTTTTTTTCGAAATTTTTTTTTCAAAATTTTTTTCGAAAATTTTTTCAAAATTTCTTTCCAAAATTTATTTTAAAAATTTTTTTCGAAATTTTTTTCTAAATTTTTTTTTCGAAATTTTTTTTGAAAATTTTTTTCAAAAATTTTTTTCAAAATTTTTTTTGAGAAAATTTTTTTCAAAATTTTTTCGAAAATGTTTTTCAAAATTTTTTTTCGAAATTTTTTTCGAAAATTTTTTTCAAAATTTTTTTCCAAAATTTTTTTTCAAAATTTTTTTCGAAATTTTTTTCAAAATTTTTTTTCAAATTTTTTTTCGAAAATTTTTTTTGAAAATTTTTTTCGAAATTTTTTTCAAATTTTTTTTCGAAAATTTTTTTTCGAAATTTTTTTTTAAAATTTTTTTTGGAAAATTTTTTTCGTAATTTTTTTTCAAAATTTTTTTTTTTAATTTTTTTCAAAATTTTTTTCCAAAATTTTTTTTCAAAATTTTTTTCGAATTTTTTTTCGAAAATTTTTTTCAAATTTTTTTACCAAAATTTGTTTTCCAAAATTTTTTTCAAAATTTTTTTTCAAATTTTTTTTCGAAAATTTTTTTTTCAAATTTTTTTCGAAATTTTTTTTCGAAATTTTTTTGAAAATTTTTTTCGAAAATTTTTTTCAAAATTTTTTTTGAAAATTTTTTTTTTCAAAATTTTTTCGAAAATTTTTTTGAAAATTTTTTTTTCAAATTTTTTTTCGAAATTTTTTTCGAAATTTTTTTTCAAAATTTTTTTCGAAAATTTTTTTTCAAAATTTTTTTTGAAAATTTTTTTTCAAATTTTTTTTCGAAATTTTTTTCGAAATTTTTTTTCCCAAATTTTTTTTCGAAATTTTTTTCAAAATTTTTTTCGAATATTTTTTTTCCAAAATTTTTTCGAAAATTTTTTTCGAAATTTTTTTTCAAAATTTTTTTTCAAAATTTTTTTCGAAATTTTTTTTCAAAATTTTTTTTGGAAAATTTTTTTCGTAATTTTTTTTCAAAATTTTTTTTCGAAATTTTTTTCAAAATTTTTTTCCAAAATTTTTTTTCAAAATTTTTTTCGAATTTTTTTTCGAAAATTTTTTTCAAATTTTTTTACCAAAATTTTTTTTCCAAAATTTTTTTCGAAAATTTTTTTTCGAAATTTTTTTTGAAAATTAATTTCGAAATTTTTTTAAAATTTTTTTTTCGAAAATTTTTTTTCAAAATTTTTTTCGAAAATTTTTTCAAAATTTTTTTCCAAAATTTTTTTAAAAATTTTTTTCGAAATTTTTTTCGAAATTTTTTTTTCGAAATTTTTTTTGAAAATTTTTTTCGAAAATTTTTTTCAAAATTTTTCTTGAAAATTTTTTTTCAAATTTTTTTTCGAAATTTTTTTCGAAATTTTTTTGGAAAATTTTTTTGGAAAATTTTTTTCGAAATTTTTTTCGAAAATTTTTTTCGAAATTTTTTTTCAAAATTTTTTTCGAAATTTTTTTTCAAAATTTTTTTTTAAAATTTTTTTCGAAATTTTTTTTCAAAATTTTTTTTGGAAAATTTTTTTCGTAATTTTTTTTTAAAATTTTTTTTTCGAAATTTTTTTCAAAATTTTTTTCCAAAATTTTTTTTCAAAATTTTTTTCGAATTTTTTTTCGAAAATTTTTTTCAAATTTTTTTACCAAAATTTTTTTTCCAAAATTTTTTTCAAAATTTTTTTTCAAATTTTTTTTCGAAAATTTTTTTTGAAAATTTTTTTCAAATTTTTTTTTCAAATTTTTTTTCGAAAATTTTTTTTGAAAATTTTTTTCAAAATTTTTTTTCAAATTTTTTTTCAAAATTTTTTTAAAAATTTTTTTCGAATTTTTTTTTTCCAAAATTTTTTCGAAATTTTTTTTTGAAATTTTTTTCAAAATTTTTTTCCAAAATTTTTTTTGAAAATTTTTTTTTGAAATTTTTTTCGAAAATTTTTTCAAAATTTTTTTCCAAAATTTTTTTTCAAAATTTTTTTCGAAATTTTTTTCAAAATTTTTTTTCAAATTTTTTTTCGAAAATTTTTTTTCGAAAATTTTTTTTGAAAATTTTTTTCGAAATTTTTTTCAAATTTTTTTTCGAAAATTTTTTTTCGAAATTTTTTTCGAAAATATTTTTCGAAATTTTTTTTCAAAATTTTTTTTCAAATTTTTTTTCGAAAATTTTTTTTGAAAATTTTTTCAAAATTTTTTTCCAAAATTTTTTTTAAAAATTTTTTTCGAAATTTTTTTCGAAATTTTTTTTTCGAAATTTTTTTTGAAAATTTTTTTCGAAAATTTTTTTCAAAATTTTTTTTGAAAAAATTTTTTTCAAAATTTTTTCGAAAATGTTTTTGAAAATTTTTTTTCAAATTTTTTTTCGAAATTTTTTTCGAAATTTTTTTTCAAAATTTTTTTTCAAATTTTTTTTTGAAAATTTTTTTTGAAAATTTACTTCGAAATTTTTTTTAAAAATTTTTTTCGAAAATTTTTTTCGAAATTTTTTTTTCGAAATTTTTTTTAAAAATTTTTTTTCGAAATTTTTTTTTCGAAATTTTTTTCGAAATTTTTTTTCAAAATTTTTTTCGAAAATTTTTTTTCGAAATTTTTTTCGAAAATTTTTTTCAAAATTTTTTTCCAAAATTTTTTTTCAAAATTTTTTTCGAAATTTTTTTCAAAATTTTTTTTCAAATTTTTTTTCGAAAATTTTTTTTCGAAAATTTGTTTTGAAAATTTTTTTCGAAATTTTTTTCAAATTTTTTTTCGAAAATTTTTTTTCGAAATTTTTTTCGAAAATTTATTTCGAAATTTTTTTTAAAAATTTTTTTCGAAAATTTTTTTAAAAATTTTTTTCGAAAATTTCTTTTCGAAATTTTTTTTGAAAATTTATTTCGAAATTTTTTTAAAAATTTTTTTTCGAAATTTTTTTTTCAAAATTTTTTTCGAAAATTTTTTCAAAATTTCTTTCCAAAATTTATTTTAAAAATTTTTTTCGAAATTTTTTTCTAAATTTTTTTTTCGAAATTTTTTTTGAAAATTTTTTTCAAAAATTTTTTTCAAAATTTTTTTTGAGAAAATTTTTTTCAAAATTTTTTCGAAAATGTTTTTCAAAATTTTTTTTCGAAATTTTTTTCGAAAATTTTTTTCAAAATTTTTTTCCAAAATTTTTTTTCAAAATTTTTTTCGAAATTTTTTTCAAAATTTTTTTTCAAATTTTTTTTCGAAAATTTTTTTTGAAAATTTTTTTCGAAATTTTTTTCAAATTTTTTTTCGAAAATTTTTTTTCGAAATTTTTTTTTAAAATTTTTTTTGGAAAATTTTTTTCGTAATTTTTTTTCAAAATTTTTTTTTTTAATTTTTTTCAAAATTTTTTTCCAAAATTTTTTTTCAAAATTTTTTTCGAATTTTTTTTCGAAAATTTTTTTCAAATTTTTTTACCAAAATTTGTTTTCCAAAATTTTTTTCAAAATTTTTTTTCAAATTTTTTTTCGAAAATTTTTTTTTCAAATTTTTTTCGAAATTTTTTTTCGAAATTTTTTTGAAAATTTTTTTCGAAAATTTTTTTCAAAATTTTTTTTGAAAATTTTTTTTTTCAAAATTTTTTCGAAAATTTTTTTGAAAATTTTTTTTTCAAATTTTTTTTCGAAATTTTTTTCGAAATTTTTTTTCAAAATTTTTTTCGAAAATTTTTTTTCAAAATTTTTTTTGAAAATTTTTTTTCAAATTTTTTTTCGAAATTTTTTTCGAAATTTTTTTTCCCAAATTTTTTTTCGAAATTTTTTTCAAAATTTTTTTCGAATATTTTTTTTCCAAAATTTTTTCGAAAATTTTTTTCGAAATTTTTTTTCAAAATTTTTTTTCAAAATTTTTTTCGAAATTTTTTTTCAAAATTTTTTTTGGAAAATTTTTTTCGTAATTTTTTTTCAAAATTTTTTTTCGAAATTTTTTTCAAAATTTTTTTCCAAAATTTTTTTTCAAAATTTTTTTCGAATTTTTTTTCGAAAATTTTTTTCAAATTTTTTTACCAAAATTTTTTTTCCAAAATTTTTTTCGAAAATTTTTTTTCGAAATTTTTTTTGAAAATTAATTTCGAAATTTTTTTAAAATTTTTTTTTCGAAAATTTTTTTTCAAAATTTTTTTCGAAAATTTTTTCAAAATTTTTTTCCAAAATTTTTTTTAAAAATTTTTTTCGAAATTTTTTTCGAAATTTTTTTTTCGAAATTTTTTTTGAAAATTTTTTTCGAAAATTTTTTTCAAAATTTTTCTTGAAAATTTTTTTTCAAATTTTTTTTCGAAATTTTTTTCGAAATTTTTTTGGAAAATTTTTTTGGAAAATTTTTTTCGAAATTTTTTTCGAAAATTTTTTTCGAAATTTTTTTTCAAAATTTTTTTCGAAATTTTTTTTCAAAATTTTTTTTTAAAATTTTTTTCGAAATTTTTTTTCAAAATTTTTTTTGGAAAATTTTTTTCGTAATTTTTTTTTAAAATTTTTTTTTCGAAATTTTTTTCAAAATTTTTTTCCAAAATTTTTTTTCAAAATTTTTTTCGAATTTTTTTTCGAAAATTTTTTTCAAATTTTTTTACCAAAATTTTTTTTCCAAAATTTTTTTCAAAATTTTTTTTCAAATTTTTTTTCGAAAATTTTTTTTGAAAATTTTTTTCAAATTTTTTTTTCAAATTTTTTTTCGAAAATTTTTTTTGAAAATTTTTTTCAAAATTTTTTTTCAAATTTTTTTTCAAAATTTTTTTAAAAATTTTTTTCGAATTTTTTTTTTCCAAAATTTTTTCGAAATTTTTTTTTGAAATTTTTTTCAAAATTTTTTTCCAAAATTTTTTTTCAAAATTTTTTTCGAATTTTTTTTCGAAAATTTTTTTCAAATTTTTTTACCAAAATTTTTTTTCCAAAATTTTTTTCAAAATTTTTTTTCAAATTTTTTTTCGAAAATTTTTTTAAAAATTTTTTTTCGAAATTTTTTTTTCGAAATTTTTTTCGAAATTTTTTTTCAAAATTTTTTTCGAAAATTTTTTTTCGAAATTTTTTTCGAAAATTTTTTTCAAAATTTTTTTCCAAAATTTTTTTTCAAAATTTTTTTCGAAATTTTTTTCAAAATTTTTTTTCAAATTTTTTTTCGAAAATTTTTTTTCGAAAATTTTTTTTGAAAATTTTTTTCGAAATTTTTTTCAAATTTTTTTTCGAAAATTTTTTTTCGAAATTTTTTTCGAAAATATTTTTCGAAATTTTTTTTCAAAATTTTTTTTCAAATTTTTTTTCGAAAATTTTTTTTGAAAATTTATTTCGAAATTTTTTTTTTTAATTTTTTTCGAAAATTTTTTTTCGAAATTTTTTTTGAAAATTTATTTCGAAATTTTTTTAAAAATTTTTTTTCGAAAATTTTTTTTCAAAATTTTTTTCGAAAATTTTTTCAAAATTTTTTTCCAAAATTTTTTTTTGAAATTTTTTTTCAAATTTTTTTTAGAAACTTTTTTTCAAAATTTTTTTCGAAATTTTTTTTTCGAAATTTTTTTTTTAATTTTTTTTTTTGAAATTTTTTTTTCGAAATTTTTTTCGAAATTTTTTTTCAAAATTTTTTTCGAAAATTTTTTTTTGAAATTTTTTTCGAAAATTTTTTTCAAAATTTTTTTCCAAAATTTTTTTTCAAAATTTTTTTCGAAATTTTTTTCAAAATTTTTTTTCAAATTTTTTTTCGAAAATTTTTTTTCGAAAATTTTTTTTGAAAATTTTTTTCGAAATTTTTTTCAAATTTTTTTCGAAAATTTTTTTCAAAATTTTTTTCCAAAATTTTTTTTTGAAATTTTTTTCGAAAATTTTTTTCAAAATTTTTTTTCAAATTTTTTTTCGAAAATTTTTTTTTGGAAATTTTTTTTGAAAATTTTTTTCGAAAATTTTTTTCAAAATTTTTTTTGAAAAAATTTTTTTCAAAATTTTTTCGAAAATGTTTTTGAAAATTTTTTTTCAAATTTTTTTTCGAAATTTTTTTCGAAATTTTTTTTCAAAATTTTTTTTCAAATTTTTTTTCGAAAATTTTTTTTGAAAAGTTACTTCGAAATTTTTTTTTTAAATTTTTTTCGAAATTTTTTTTTCGAAATTTTTTTAAAATATTTTTTTTCGAAATTTTTTTTTCGAAATTTTTTTCGAAATTTTTTTTCAAAATTTTTTTTCGAAATTTTTTTCGAAAATTTTTTTCAAAATTTTTTTCCAAAATTTTTTTTCAAAATTTTTTTCGAAATTTTTTTCAAAATTTTTTTTCGAAAATTTTTTTTCGAAAATTTTTTTTGAAAATTTTTTTCGAAATTTTTTTCAAATTTTTTTTCGAAAATTTTTTTTCGAAATTTTTTTTCAAAATTTTTTTTGGAAAATTTTTTTCGTAATTTTTTTTCAAAATTTTTTTTCGAAATTTTTTTCAAAATTTTTTTCCAAAATTTTTTTTCAAAATTTTTTTCGAATTTTTTTTCGAAAATTTTTTTCAAATTTTTTTACCAAAATTTTTTTTCCAAAATTTTTTTCAAAATTTTTTTTCAAATTTTTTTTCGAAAATTTTTTTTGAAAATTTTTTTCAAAATTTTTTTTCAAATTTTTTTTCGAAATTTTTTAAAAAATTTTTTTCGAAAATTTTTTTTCCAAAGTTTTTTCGAAATTTTTTTTGAAATTTTTTTTCAAATTTTTTTTAGAAGCTTTTTTTCAAAATTTTTTTCGAAATTTTTTTTTCAAAATTTTTTTTAAAAATTTTTTTTCGAAATTTTTTTTTCGAAATTTTTTTCGAAATTTTTTTTCAAAATTTTTTTCGAAAATTTTTTTTTGAAATTTTTTTCGAAATTTTTTTTCAAAATTTTTTTCGAAAATTTTTTTTTGAAATTTTTTTCGAAAATTTTTTCAAAATTTTTTTCCAAAATTTTTTTTCAAAATTTTTTTCGAAATTTTTTTCAAAATTTTTTTTCAAATTTTTTTTCGAAAATTTTTTTTCGAAAATTTTTTTTGAGAATTTTTTTCGAAATTTTTTTCAAATTTTTTTTCGAAAATTTTTTTTCGAAATTTTTTTCGAAAATATTTTTCGAAATTTTTTTTCAAAATTTTTTTTCAAATTTTTTTTCGAAAATTTTTTTTGAAAATTTTTTCAAAATTTTTTTCCAAAATTTTTTTTAAAAATTTTTTTCGAAATTTTTTTTTCGAAATTTTTTTTGAAAATTTTTTTCGAAAATTTTTTTCAAAATTTTTTTTGAAAAAATTTTTTTCAAAATTTTTTCGAAAATGTTTTTGAAAATTTTTTTTCAAATTTTTTTTCGAAATTTTTTTCGAAATTTTTTTTCAAAATTTTTTTTCAAATTTTTTTTTGAAAATTTTTTTTGAAAATTTACTTCGAAATTTTTTTTAAAAATTTTTTTCGAAAATTTTTTTCGAAATTTTTTTTTCGAAATTTTTTTTAAAAATTTTTTTTCGAAATTTTTTTTTCGAAATTTTTTTCGAAATTTTTTTTCAAAATTTTTTTCGAAAATTTTTTTTCGAAATTTTTTTCGAAAATTTTTTTCAAAATTTTTTTCCAAAATTTTTTTTCAAAATTTTTTTCGAAATTTTTTTCAAAATTTTTTTTCAAATTTTTTTTCGAAAATTTTTTTTCGAAAATTTGTTTTGAAAATTTTTTTCGAAATTTTTTTCAAA
This sequence comes from Uropetala carovei, assembly GCA_036926305.1. Classification (NCBI taxonomy): domain Eukaryota; kingdom Metazoa; phylum Arthropoda; class Insecta; order Odonata; family Petaluridae; genus Uropetala; species Uropetala carovei. The sequence continues at coordinate 7,879,272 of JAXCHB010000056.1, forward strand.
TTTTTTTTCGAAAATTTTTTTTCGAAATTTTTTTCGAAAATTTATTTCGAAATTTTTTTTAAAAATTTTTTTCGAAAATTTTTTTAAAAATTTTTTTCGAAAATTTCTTTTCGAAATTTTTTTTGAAAATTTATTTCGAAATTTTTTTAAAAATTTTTTTTCGAAATTTTTTTTTCAAAATTTTTTTCGAAAATTTTTTCAAAATTTCTTTCCAAAATTTATTTTAAAAATTTTTTTCGAAATTTTTTTCTAAATTTTTTTTTCGAAATTTTTTTTGAAAATTTTTTTCAAAAATTTTTTTCAAAATTTTTTTTGAGAAAATTTTTTTCAAAATTTTTTCGAAAATGTTTTTCAAAATTTTTTTTCGAAATTTTTTTCGAAAATTTTTTTCAAAATTTTTTTCCAAAATTTTTTTTCAAAATTTTTTTCGAAATTTTTTTCAAAATTTTTTTTCAAATTTTTTTTCGAAAATTTTTTTTGAAAATTTTTTTCGAAATTTTTTTCAAATTTTTTTTCGAAAATTTTTTTTCGAAATTTTTTTTTAAAATTTTTTTTGGAAAATTTTTTTCGTAATTTTTTTTCAAAATTTTTTTTTTTAATTTTTTTCAAAATTTTTTTCCAAAATTTTTTTTCAAAATTTTTTTCGAATTTTTTTTCGAAAATTTTTTTCAAATTTTTTTACCAAAATTTGTTTTCCAAAATTTTTTTCAAAATTTTTTTTCAAATTTTTTTTCGAAAATTTTTTTTGAAAATTTTTTTCAAAATTTTTTTTCAAATTTTTTTTCGAAATTTTTTTAAAAATTTTTTTCGAAAATTTTTTTTCCAAAATTTTTTCGAAATTTTTTTTTGAAATTTTTTTTCAAATTTTTTTTAGAAGCTTTTTTTCAAAATTTTTTTCGAAATTTTTTTTTCGAAATTTTTTTTTAAAATTTTTTTTCGAAATTTTTTTTTCGAAATTTTTTTCGAAATTTTTTTTCAAAATTTTTTTCGAAAATTTTTTTTTGAAATTTTTTTCGAAAATTTTTTTCAAAATTTTTTTCCAAAATTTTTTTTCAAAATTTTTTTCGAAATTTTTTTCAAAATTTTTTTTCAAATTTTTTTTCGAAAATTTTTTTTCGAAAATTTTTTTTGAAAATTTTTTTCGAAATTTTTTTCAAATTTTTTTTCGAAAATTTTTTTTCGAAATTTTTTTCGAAAATATTTTTCGAAATTTTTTTTCAAAATTTTTTTTCAAATTTTTTTTCGAAAATTTTTTTTGAAAATTTTTTCAAAATTTTTTTCCAAAATTTTTTTAAAAATTTTTTTCGAAATTTTTTTCGAAATTTTTTTTTCGAAATTTTTTTTGAAAATTTTTTTCGAAAATTTTTTTCAAAATTTTTTTTGAAAAAATTTTTTTCAAAATTTTTTCGAAAATGTTTTTGAAAATTTTTTTTCAAATTTTTTTTCGAAATTTTTTTCGAAATTTTTTTTCAAAATTTTTTTTCAAATTTTTTTTTGAAAATTTTTTTTGAAAATTTACTTCGAAATTTTTTTTTTAAATTTTTTTCGAAAATTTTTTTCGAAATTTTTTTTTCGAAATTTTTTTTAAAAATTTTTTTTCGAAATTTTTTTTTCGAAATTTTTTTCGAAATTTTTTTTCAAAATTTTTTTCGAAAATTTTTTTTCGAAATTTTTTTCGAAAATTTTTTTCAAAATTTTTTTCCAAAATTTTTTTTCAAAATTTTTTTCGAAATTTTTTTCAAAATTTTTTTTCAAATTTTTTTTCGAAAATTTTTTTTCGAAAATTTGTTTTGAAAATTTTTTTCGAAATTTTTTTCAAATTTTTTTTCGAAAATTTTTTTTCGAAATTTTTTTCGAAAATTTTTTTCGAAATTTTTTTTCAAAATTTTTTTTCAAATTTTTTTTCGAAAATTTTTTTTGAAAATTTATTTCGAAATTTTTTTTTTTAATTTTTTTAAAAATTTTTTTTCGAAATTTTTTTTTCAAAATTTTTTTCGAAAATTTTTTCAAAATTTTTTTCCAAAATTTTTTTTAAAAATTTTTTTCGAAATTTTTTTCGAAATTTTTTTTTCGAAATTTTTTTTGAAAATTTTTTTCGAAAATTTTTTTCAAAATTTTTTTTGAAAAAATTTTTTTCAAAATTTTTTCGAAAATGTTTTTGAAAATTTTTTTCAAATTTTTTTTCGAAATTTTTTTCAAATTTTTTTTCAAAATTTTTTTCGAAAATTTTTTTTCGAAATTTTTTTTTTTAATTTTTTTCCAAATTTTTTTTTCGAAATTTTTTTCAAAATTTTTTTCGAAAATTTTTTTCAAATTTTTTTTTGAAATTTTTTTTTTCAAAATTTTTTTCAAAATTTTTTTCGAAAATTTTTTTTCGAAATTTTTTTCAAAAATTTTCTTCAAAATTTCTTCGAAATTTTTTTTTCGAAATTTTTTTCGAAAATTTTTTTCAAAATTTCTATCCAAATTTTTTTTTGAAAATTTTTTTCGAAATTTTTTTTCGAAATTTTTTTCGAAAATTTTTCTCAAAATTTCGAAATTTTTTTTCAAAATTTTTTTCGAAATTTTTTTTCAAAATTGTTTTCGAAAATTTTTTTTCGAAATTTTTTTCGAAAATTTTTCTCAAAATTTTTTTCCAAAATTTTTTTTCAAAATTTTTTTCGAAATTTTTTTCAAAATTTTTTTCGAAATTTTTTTTCAAAATTTTAATTCGAAATTTTTTTCGAAAATTTTTTTCAAAATTTTTTTTGAAAATTTTTTTTTCATAATTTTTTCGAAAATTTTTTTGTAAATTTTTTTCGAAATTTTTCTTCAAAATTTTTTTTGAAATTTTTTTTCAAAATTTTTTTCGAAATTTTTTTTTCGAAATGTTTTTAAAAATTTTTTTCAAAATTTTTTTTCAAGATTTTTTTCGAAATTTTTTTCGAAATTTTTTTCAATATTTTTTTCGAAAATTTTTTTTCAAAATTTTTTTTTCGAAAATTTTTTTTCAAAATTTTTTTCGAAAATTTTTTCAAAATTTTTTTTCAAAATTTTTTTCGAAATTTTTTTTTCGAAATTTTTTTTTCGAAATTTTTTTCGAAATTTTTTTTCGAAATTTTTTTGAAAATTTTTTTCGAAAATTTTTTTCAAAATTTTTTTTGAAAATTTTTTTTTTCAAAATTTTTTCGAAAATTTTTTTGAAAATTTTTTTTTCAAATTTTTTTTCGAAATTTTTTTCGAAATTTTTTTTCAAAATTTTTTTCGAAAATTTTTTTTCAAAATTTTTTTTGAAAATTTTTTTTCAAATTTTTTTTCGAAATTTTTTTCGAAATTTTTTTTCCCAAATTTTTTTTCGAAATTTTTTTCAAAATTTTTTTCGAATATTTTTTTTCCAAAATTTTTTCGAAAATTTTTTTCGAAATTTTTTTTCAAAATTTTTTTTCAAAATTTTTTTCGAATTTTTTTTTCAAAATTTTTTTTCAAAATTTTTTTCGAAATTTTTTTTCAAAATTTTTTTTGGAAAATTTTTTTCGTAATTTTTTTTCAAAATTTTTTTTCGAAATTTTTTTCAAAATTTTTTTCCAAAATTTTTTTTCAAAATTTTTTTCGAATTTTTTTTCGAAAATTTTTTTCAAATTTTTTTACCAAAATTTTTTTTCCAAAATTTTTTTCGAAAATTTTTTTTCGAAATTTTTTTTGAAAATTAATTTCAAAATTTTTTTAAAAATTTTTTTTCGAAAATTTTTTTTCAAAATTTTTTTCGAAAATTTTTTCAAAATTTTTTTCCAAAATTTTTTTTAAAAATTTTTTTCGAAATTTTTTTCGAAATTTTTTTTTCGAAATTTTTTTTGAAAATTTTTTTCGAAAATTTTTTTCAAAATTTTTCTTGAAAATTTTTTTTCAAATTTTTTTTCGAAATTTTTTTCGAAATTTTTTTGGAAAATTTTTTTGGAAAATTTTTTTCTAAATTTTTTTCGAAAATTTTTTTCGAAATTTTTTTTCAAAATTTTTTTCGAAATTTTTTTTCAAAATTTTTTTTCAAAATTTTTTTCGAAATTTTTTTTCAAAATTTTTTTTGGAAAATTTTTTTCGTAATTTTTTTTTAAAATTTTTTTTTCGAAATTTTTTTCAAAATTTTTTTCCAAAATTTTTTTTCAAAATTTTTTTCGAATTTTTTTTCGAAAATTTTTTTCAAATTTTTTTACCAAAATTTTTTTTCCAAAATTTTTTTCAAAATTTTTTTTCAAATTTTTTTTCGAAAATTTTTTTTGAAAATTTTTTTCAAATTTTTTTTTCAAATTTTTTTTCGAAAATTTTTTTTGAAAATTTTTTTCAAAATTTTTTTTCAAATTTTTTTTCAAAATTTTTTTTAAAAATTTTTTTCGAATTTTTTTTTTCCAAAATTTTTTCGAAATTTTTTTTTGAAATTTTTTTCTAAATTTTTTTCCAAAATTTTTTTTCAAAATTTTTTTCGAATTTTTTTTCGAAAATTTTTTTCAAATTTTTTTACCAAAATTTTTTTTCCAAAATTTTTTTCAAAATTTTTTTTCAAATTTTTTTTCGAAAATTTTTTTAAAAATTTTTTTTCGAAATTTTTTTTTCGAAATTTTTTTCGAAATTTTTTTTCAAAATTTTTTTCGAAAATTTTTTTTCGAAATTTTTTTCGAAAATTTTTTTCAAAATTTTTTTCCAAAATTTTTTTTCAAAATTTTTTTCGAAATTTTTTTCAAAATTTTTTTTCAAATTTTTTTTCGAAAATTTATTTTCGAAAATTTTTTTTGAAAATTTTTTTCGAAATTTTTTTCAAATTTTTTTTCGAAAATTTTTTTTCGAAATTTTTTTCGAAAATATTTTTCGAAATTTTTTTTCAAAATTTTTTTTCAAATTTTTTTTCGAAAATTTTTTTTGAAAATTTATTTCGAAATTTTTTTTTTTAAATTTTTTTCGAAAATTTTTTTTCGAAATTTTTTTTGAAAATTTATTTCGAAATTTTTTTAAAAATTTTTTTTCGAAAATTTTTTTTCAAAATTTTTTTCGAAAATTTTTTCAAAATTTTTTTCCAAAATTTTTTTTTGAAATTTTTTTTCAAATTTTTTTTAGAAACTTTTTTTCAAAATTTTTTTCGAAATTTTTTTTTCGAAATTTTTTTTTTAATTTTTTTTTTCGAAATTTTTTTTTCGAAATTTTTTTCGAAATTTTTTTTCAAAATTTTTTTCGAAAATTTTTTTTTGAAATTTTTTTCGAAAATTTTTTTCAAAATTTTTTTCCAAAATTTTTTTTCAAAATTTTTTTCGAAATTTTTTTCAAAATTTTTTTTCAAATTTTTTTTCGAAAATTTTTTTTCGAAAATTTTTTTTGAAAATTGTTTTCGAAATTTTTTTCAAATTTTTTTCGAAAATTTTTCCAAAATTTTTTTCCAAAATTTTTTTTTGAAATTTTTTTCGAAAATTTTTTTCAAAATTTTTTTTCAAATTTTTTTTCGAAAATTTTTTTTTGGAAATTTTTTTTGAAAATTTTTTTCGAAAATTTTTTTCAAAATTTTTTTTGAAAAAATTTTTTTCAAAATTTTTTCGAAAATTTTTTTGAAAATTTTTTTTCAAATTTTTTTTCGAAATTTTTTTCAAAATTTTTTTTCAAAATTTTTTTCGAAATTTTTTTTCAAAATTTTTTTTGGAAAATTTTTTTCGTAATTTTTTTTCAAAATTTTTTTTCGAAATTTTTTTCAAAATTTTTTTCCAAAATTTTTTTTCAAAATTTTTTTCGAATTTTTTTTCGAAAATTTTTTTCAAATTTTTTTACCAAAATTTTTTTTCCAAAATTTTTTTCGAAAATTTTTTTTCGAAATTTTTTTTGAAAATTAATTTCGAAATTTTTTTAAAATTTTTTTTTCGAAAATTTTTTTTCAAAATTTTTTTCGAAAATTTTTTCAAAATTTTTTTCCAAAATTTTTTTTAAAAATTTTTTTCGAAATTTTTTTCGAAATTTTTTTTTCGAAATTTTTTTTGAAAATTTTTTTCGAAAATTTTTTTCAAAATTTTTCTTGAAAATTTTTTTTCAAATTTTTTTTCGAAATTTTTTTCGAAATTTTTTTGGAAAATTTTTTTGGAAAATTTTTTTCGAAATTTTTTTCGAAAATTTTTTTCGAAATTTTTTTTCAAAATTTTTTTCGAAATTTTTTTTCAAAATTTTTTTTTAAAATTTTTTTCGAAATTTTTTTTCAAAATTTTTTTTGGAAAATTTTTTTCGTAATTTTTTTTTAAAATTTTTTTTTCGAAATTTTTTTCAAAATTTTTTTCCAAAATTTTTTTTCAAAATTTTTTTCGAATTTTTTTTCGAAAATTTTTTTCAAATTTTTTTACCAAAATTTTTTTTCCAAAATTTTTTTCAAAATTTTTTTTCAAATTTTTTTTCGAAAATTTTTTTTGAAAATTTTTTTCAAATTTTTTTTTCAAATTTTTTTTCGAAAATTTTTTTTGAAAATTTTTTTCAAAATTTTTTTTCAAATTTTTTTTCAAAATTTTTTTAAAAATTTTTTTCGAATTTTTTTTTTCCAAAATTTTTTCGAAATTTTTTTTTGAAATTTTTTTCAAAATTTTTTTCCAAAATTTTTTTTCAAAATTTTTTTCGAATTTTTTTTCGAAAATTTTTTTCAAATTTTTTTACCAAAATTTTTTTTCCAAAATTTTTTTCAAAATTTTTTTTCAAATTTTTTTTCGAAAATTTTTTTAAAAATTTTTTTTCGAAATTTTTTTTTCGAAATTTTTTTCGAAATTTTTTTTCAAAATTTTTTTCGAAAATTTTTTTTCGAAATTTTTTTCGAAAATTTTTTTCAAAATTTTTTTCCAAAATTTTTTTTCAAAATTTTTTTCGAAATTTTTTTCAAAATTTTTTTTCAAATTTTTTTTCGAAAATTTTTTTTCGAAAATTTTTTTTGAAAATTTTTTTCGAAATGTTTTTCAAATTTTTTTTCGAAAATTTTTTTTCGAATTTTTTTCGAAAATATTTTTCGAAATTTTTTTTCAAAATTTTTTTTCAAATTTTTTTTCGAAAATTTTTTTTGAAAATTTATTTCGAAATTTTTTTTTTTAATTTTTTTCGAAAATTTTTTTTCGAAATTTTTTTTGAAAATTTATTTCGAAATTTTTTTAAAAATTTTTTTTCGAAAATTTTTTTTCAAAATTTTTTTCGAAAATTTTTTCAAAATTTTTTTCCAAAATTTTTTTTTGAAATTTTTTTTCAAATTTTTTTTAGAAACTTTTTTTCAAAATTTTTTTCGAAATTTTTTTTTCGAAATTTTTTTTTTAATTTTTTTTTTTGAAATTTTTTTTTCGAAATTTTTTTCGAAATTTTTTTTCAAAATTTTTTTCGAAAATTTTTTTTTGAAATTTTTTTCGAAAATTTTTTTCAAAATTTTTTTCCAAAATTTTTTTTCAAAATTTTTTTCGAAATTTTTTTCAAAATTTTTTTTCAAATTTTTTTTCGAAAATTTTTTTTCGAAAATTTTTTTTGAAAATTTTTTTCGAAATTTTTTTCAAATTTTTTTCGAAAATTTTTTTCAAAATTTTTTTCCATTTTTTTTTTTTGAAATTTTTTTCGAAAATTTTTTTCAAAATTTTTTTTCAAATTTTTTTTCGAAAATTTTTTTTTGGAAATTTTTTTTGAAAATTTTTTTCGAAAATTTTTTTCAAAATTTTTTTTGAAAAAATTTTTTTCAAAATTTTTTCGAAAATGTTTTTGAAAATTTTTTTTCAAATTTTTTTTCGAAATTTTTTTCGAAATTTTTTTTCAAAATTTTTTTTCAAATTTTTTTTCGAAAATTTTTTTTGAAAAGTTACTTCGAAATTTTTTTTTTAAATTTTTTTCAAATTTTTTTACCAAAATTTGTTTTCCAAAATTTTTTTCAAAATTTTTTTTCAAATTTTTTTTCGAAAATTTTTTTTGAAAATTTTTTTCAAAATTTTTTTTCAAATTTTTTTTCGAAATTTTTTTAAAAATTTTTTTCGAAAATTTTTTTTCCAAAATTTTTTCGAAATTTTTTTTTGAAATTTTTTTTCAAATTTTTTTTAGAAGCTTTTTTTCAAAATTTTTTTCGAAATTTTTTTTTCGAAATTTTTTTTTAAAATTTTTTTTCGAAATTTTTTTTTCGAAATTTTTTTCGAAATTTTTTTTCAAAATTTTTTTCGAAAATTTTTTTTTGAAATTTTTTTCGAAAATTTTTTTCAAAATTTTTTTCCAAAATTTTTTTTCAAAATTTTTTTCGAAATTTTTTTCAAAATTTTTTTTCAAATTTTTTTTCGAAAATTTTTTTTCGAAAATTTTTTTTGAAAATTTTTTTCGAAATTTTTTTCAAATTTTTTTTCGAAAATTTTTTTTCGAAATTTTTTTCGAAAATATTTTTCGAAATTTTTTTTCAAAATTTTTTTTCAAATTTTTTTTCGAAAATTTTTTTTGAAAATTTTTTCAAAATTTTTTTCCAAAATTTTTTTTAAAAATTTTTTTCGAAATTTTTTTCGAAATTTTTTTTTCGAAATTTTTTTTGAAAATTTTTTTCGAAAATTTTTTTCAAAATTTTTTTTGAAAAAATTTTTTTCAAAATTTTTTCGAAAATGTTTTTGAAAATTTTTTTTCAAATTTTTTTTCGAAATTTTTTTCGAAATTTTTTTTCAAAATTTTTTTTCAAATTTTTTTTTGAAAATTTTTTTTGAAAATTTACTTCGAAATTTTTTTTTTAAATTTTTTTCGAAAATTTTTTTCGAAATTTTTTTTTCGAAATTTTTTTTAAAAATTTTTTTTCGAAATTTTTTTTTCGAAATTTTTTTCGAAATTTTTTTTCAAAATTTTTTTCGAAAATTTTTTTTCGAAATTTTTTTCGAAAATTTTTTTCAAAATTTTTTTCCAAAATTTTTTTTCAAAATTTTTTTCGAAATTTTTTTCAAAATTTTTTTTCAAATTTTTTTTCGAAAATTTTTTTTCGAAAATTTTTTTTCGAAAATTTGTTTTGAAAATTTTTTTCGAAATTTTTTTCAAATTTTTTTTCGAAAATTTTTTTTCGAAATTTTTTTCGAAAATTTTTTTCGAAATTTTTTTTCAAAATTTTTTTTCAAATTTTTTTTCGAAAATTTTTTTTGAAAATTTATTTCGAAATTTTTTTTTTAAATTTTTTTAAAAATTTTTTTTCGAAATTTTTTTTTCAAAATTTTTTTCGAAAATTTTTTCAAAATTTTTTTCCAAAATTTTTTTTAAAAATTTTTTTCGAAATTTTTTTCGAAATTTTTTTTTCGAAATTTTTTTTGAAAATTTTTTTCGAAAATTTTTTTCAAAATTTTTTTTGAAAAAATTTTTTTCAAAATTTTTTCGAAAATGTTTTTGAAAATTTTTTTCAAATTTTTTTTCGAAATTTTTTTCAAATTTTTTTTCAAAATTTTTTTCGAAAATTTTTTTTCGAAATTTTTTTTTTTAATTTTTTTCCAAATTTTTTTTTCGAAATTTTTTTCAAAATTTTTTTCGAAAATTTTTTTCAAATTTTTTTTTGAAATTTTTTTTTTCAAAATTTTTTTCAAAATTTTTTTCGAAAATTTTTTTTCGAAATTTTTTTCAAAAATTTTCTTCAAAATTTCTTCGAAATTTTTTTTTCGAAATTTTTTTCGAAAATTTTTTTCAAAATTTCTATCCAAATTTTTTTTTGAAAATTTTTTTCGAAATTTTTTTTCGAAATTTTTTTCGAAAATTTTTCTCAAAATTTCGAAATTTTTTTTCAAAATTTTTTTCGAAATTTTTTTTCAAAATTGTTTTCGAAAATTTTTTTTCGAAATTTTTTTCGAAAATTTTTCTCAAAATTTTTTTCCAAAATTTTTTTTCAAAATTTTTTTCGAAATTTTTTTCAAAATTTTTTTCGAAATTTTTTTTCAAAATTTTAATTCGAAATTTTTTTCGAAAATTTTTTTCAAAATTTTTTTTGAAAATTTTTTTTTCATAATTTTTTCGAAAATTTTTTTGTAAATTTTTTTCGAAATTTTTCTTCAAAATTTTTTTTGAAATTTTTTTTCAAAATTTTTTTCGAAATTTTTTTTTCGAAATGTTTTTAAAAATTTTTTTCAAAATTTTTTTTCAAGATTTTTTTCGAAATTTTTTTCGAAATTTTTTTCAATATTTTTTTCGAAAATTTTTTTTCAAAATTTTTTTTTCGAAAATTTTTTTTCAAAATTTTTTTCGAAAATTTTTTCAAAATTTTTTTTCAAAATTTTTTTCGAAATTTTTTTTTCGAAATTTTTTTTTCGAAATTTTTTTCGAAATTTTTTTTCGAAATTTTTTTGAAAATTTTTTTCGAAAATTTTTTTCAAAATTTTTTTTGAAAATTTTTTTTTTCAAAATTTTTTCGAAAATTTTTTTGAAAATTTTTTTTTCAAATTTTTTTTCGAAATTTTTTTCGAAATTTTTTTTCAAAATTTTTTTCGAAAATTTTTTTTCAAAATTTTTTTTGAAAATTTTTTTTCAAATTTTTTTTCGAAATTTTTTTCGAAATTTTTTTTCCCAAATTTTTTTTCGAAATTTTTTTCAAAATTTTTTTCGAATATTTTTTTTCCAAAATTTTTTCGAAAATTTTTTTCGAAATTTTTTTTCAAAATTTTTTTTCAAAATTTTTTTCGAAATTTTTTTTCAAAATTTTTTTTCAAAATTTTTTTCGAAATTTTTTTTCAAAATTTTTTTTGGAAAATTTTTTTCGTAATTTTTTTTCAAAATTTTTTTTCGAAATTTTTTTCAAAATTTTTTTCCAAAATTTTTTTTCAAAATTTTTTTCGAATTTTTTTTCGAAAATTTTTTTCAAATTTTTTTACCAAAATTTTTTTTCCAAAATTTTTTTCGAAAATTTTTTTCAAAATTTTTCTTGAAAATTTTTTTTCAAATTTTTTTTCGAAATTTTTTTCGAAATTTTTTTGGAAAATTTTTTTGGAAAATTTTTTTCTAAATTTTTTTCGAAAATTTTTTTCGAAATTTTTTTTCAAAATTTTTTTCGAAATTTTTTTTCAAAATTTTTTTTCAAAATTTTTTTCGAAATTTTTTTTCAAAATTTTTTTTGGAAAATTTTTTTCGTAATTTTTTTTTAAAATTTTTTTTTCGAAATTTTTTTCAAAATTTTTTTCCAAAATTTTTTTTCAAAATTTTTTTCGAATTTTTTTTCGAAAATTTTTTTCAAATTTTTTTACCAAAATTTTTTTTCCAAAATTTTTTTCAAAATTTTTTTTCAAATTTTTTTTCGAAAATTTTTTTTGAAAATTTTTTTCAAATTTTTTTTTCAAATTTTTTTTCGAAAATTTTTTTTGAAAATTTTTTTCAAAATTTTTTTTCAAATTTTTTTTCAAAATTTTTTTTAAAAATTTTTTTCGAATTTTTTTTTTCCAAAATTTTTTCGAAATTTTTTTTTGAAATTTTTTTCTAAATTTTTTTCCAAAATTTTTTTTCAAAATTTTTTTCGAATTTTTTTTCGAAAATTTTTTTCAAATTTTTTTACCAAAATTTTTTTTCCAAAATTTTTTTCAAAATTTTTTTTCAAATTTTTTTTCGAAAATTTTTTTAAAAATTTTTTTTCGAAATTTTTTTTTCGAAATTTTTTTCGAAATTTTTTTTCAAAATTTTTTTCGAAAATTTTTTTTCGAAATTTTTTTCGAAAATTTTTTTCAAAATTTTTTTCCAAAATTTTTTTTCAAAATTTTTTTCGAAATTTTTTTCAAAATTTTTTTTCAAATTTTTTTTCGAAAATTTTTTTTGAAAATTTTTTTCGAAATTTTTTTCAAATTTTTTTTCGAAAATTTTTTTTCGAAATTTTTTTCGAAAATATTTTTCGAAATTTTTTTTCAAAATTTTTTTTCAAATTTTTTTTCGAAAATTTTTTTTGAAAATTTATTTCGAAATTTTTTTTTTTAAATTTTTTTCGAAAATTTTTTTTCGAAATTTTTTTTGAAAATTTATTTCGAAATTTTTTTAAAAATTTTTTTTCGAAAATTTTTTTTCAAAATTTTTTTCGAAAATTTTTTCAAAATTTTTTTCCAAAATTTTTTTTTGAAATTTTTTTTCAAATTTTTTTTAGAAACTTTTTTTCAAAATTTTTTTCGAAATTTTTTTTTCGAAATTTTTTTTTTAATTTTTTTTTTCGAAATTTTTTTTTCGAAATTTTTTTCGAAATTTTTTTTCAAAATTTTTTTCGAAAATTTTTTTTTGAAATTTTTTTCGAAAATTTTTTTCAAAATTTTTTTCCAAAATTTTTTTTCAAAATTTTTTTCGAAATTTTTTTCAAAATTTTTTTTCAAATTTTTTTTCGAAAATTTTTTTTCGAAAATTTTTTTTGAAAATTTTTTTCGAAATTTTTTTCAAATTTTTTTCGAAAATTTTTCCAAAATTTTTTTCCAAAATTTTTTTTTGAAATTTTTTTCGAAAATTTTTTTCAAAATTTTTTTTCAAATTTTTTTTCGAAAATTTTTTTTTGGAAATTTTTTTTGAAAATTTTTTTCGAAAATTTTTTTCAAAATTTTTTTTGAAAAAATTTTTTTCAAAATTTTTTCGAAAATGTTTTTGAAAATTTTTTTTCAAATTTTTTTTCGAAATTTTTTTCGAAATTTTTTTTCAAAATTTTTTTTCAAATTTTTTTTCGAAAATTTTTTTTGAAAAGTTACTTCGAAATTTTTTTTTAAAATTTTTTTCGAAAATTTTTTTCGAAATTTTTTTTTCGAAATTTTTTTTAAAAATTTTTTTTCGAAATTTTTTTTTCGAAATTTTTTTCGAAATTTTTTTTCAAAATTTTTTTTCGAAATTTTTTTCGAAAATTTTTTTCAAAATTTTTTTCCAAAATTTTTTTTCAAAATTTTTTTCGAAATTTTTTTCAAAATTTTTTTTCGAAAATTTTTTTTTGAAAATTTTTTTTGAAAATTTTTTTCGAAATTTTTTTCAAATTTTTTTTCGAAAATTTTTTTTCGAAATTTTTTTTCAAAATTTTTTTTGGAAAATTTTTTTCGTAATTTTTTTTCAAAATTTTTTTTCGAAATTTTTTTCAAAATTTTTTTCCAAAATTTTTTTTCAAAATTTTTTTCGAATTTTTTTTCGAAAATTTTTTTCAAATTTTTTTACCAAAATTTTTTTTCCAAAATTTTTTTCAAAATTTTTTTTCAAATTTTTTTTCGAAAATTTTTTTTGAAAATTTTTTTCAAAATTTTTTTTCAAATTTTTTTTCGAAATTTTTTTAAAAATTTTTTTCGAAAATTTTTTTTCCAAAATTTTTTCGAAATTTTTTTTGAAATTTTTTTTCAAATTTTTTTTAGAAGCTTTTTTTCAAAATTTTTTTCGAAATTTTTTTTTCGAAATTTTTTTTAAAAATTTTTTTTCGAAATTTTTTTTTCGAAATTTTTTTCGAAATTTTTTTTCAAAATTTTTTTCGAAAATTTTTTTTTGAAATTTTTTTCGAAATTTTTTTTCAAAATTTTTTTCGAAAATTTTTTTTTGAAATTTTTTTCGAAAATTTTTTTCAAAATTTTTTTCCAAAATTTTTTTTTTAAATTTTTTTCGAAATTTTTTTCAAAATTTTTTTTCAAATTTTTTTTCGAAAATTTTTTTTCGAAAATTTTTTTTGAAAATTTTTTTCGAAATTTTTTTCAAATTTTTTTTCGAAAATTTTTTTTCGAAATTTTTTTCGAAAATATTTTTCGAAATTTTTTTTCAAAATTTTTTTTCAAATTTTTTTTCGAAAATTTTTTTTGAAAATTTTTTCAAAATTTTTTTCCAAAATTTTTTTTAAAAATTTTTTTCGAAATTTTTTTCGAAATTTTTTTTTCGAAATTTTTTTTGAAAATTTTTTTCAAAATTTTTTTCGAATTTTTTTTTCAAAATTTTTTTTGGAAAATTTTTTTCGTAATTTTTTTTCAAAATTTTTTTTCGAAATTTTTTTCAAAATTTTTTTCCAAAATTTTTTTTCAAAATTTTTTTTCGAATTTTTTTTCGAAAATTTTTTTCAAATTTTTTTACCAAAATTTTTTTTCCAAAATTTTTTTCAAAATTTTTTTTCAAATTTTTTTTCGAAAATTTTTTTTGAAAATTTTTTTCAAAATTTTTTTTCAAATTTTTTTTCGAAATTTTTTTAAAAATTTTTTTCGAAAATTTTTTTTCCAAAATTTTTTCGAAATTTTTTTTTGAAATTTTTTTCAAATTTTTTTTAGAAATTTTTTTTCAAAATTTTTTTCGAAATTTTTTTTTCGAAATTTTTTTTAAAAATTTTTTTTCGAAATTTTTTTTTCGAAAATTTTTTTTCGAAATTTTTTTTGAAAATTTATTTTGAAATTTTTTTAAAAATTTTTTTTCGAAAATTTTTTTTCAAAATTTTTTTCGAAAATTTTTTCAAAATTTTTTTCCAAAATTTTTTTTAAAAATTTTTTTCGAAATTTTTTTCGAAATTTTTTTTTCAAAATTTTTTTTAAAAATTTTTTTCAAAATTTTTTTTGAAAATTTTTTTTTAAAAATTTTTTCGAAAATTTTTTTGAAAATTTTTTTTCAAATTTTTTTTTGAAATTTTTTTCGAAATTTTTTTTCAAAATTTTTTTCGAAAATTTTTTTTCGAAATTTTTTTCAAAAATTTTTTTCCAAAATTTTTTTTCGAAATTTTTTTTCAAAATTTTTTTGGAAAATTTTTTTTCAAAATTTTTTTCAAAAATTTTTTTTCAAATTTTTTTTCGAAATTTTTTTTCCCAAATTTTTTTTCGAAATTTTTTTCAAAATTTTTTTCGAAAATTTTTTTCAAAATTTTTTCGAAAATTTTTTTCGAAATTTTTTTTCAAAATTTTTTTTCAAAATTTTTTTCGAAATTTTTTTTCAAAATTTTTTTTGGAAAATTTTTTTCGTAATTTTTTTTCAAAATTTTTTTTCGAAATTTTTTTCAAAATTTTTTTCCAAAATTTTTTTTCAAAATTTTTTTCGAATTTTTTTTCGAAAATTTTTTTTACCAAAATTTTTTTTCCAAAATTTTTTTCGAAAATTTTTTTTCGAAATTTTTTTTGAAAATTTATTTCGAAATTTTTTTAAAAATTTTTTTTCGAAAATTTTTTTTCAAAATTTTTTTCGAAAATTTTTTCAAAATTTTTTTCCAAAATTTTATTTAAAAATTTTTTTCGAAATTTTTTTCGAAATTTTTTTTTCGAAATTTTTTTTGAAAATTTTTTTCGAAAATTTTTTTCAAAATTTTTCTTGAAAATTTTTTTTTCAAAATTTTTTCGAAAATTTTTTTGAAAATTTTTTTTCAAATTTTTTTTCGAAATTTTTTTCGAAATTTTTTTTCAAAATTTTTTTCGAAAATTTTTTTTCGAAATTTTTTTACAAAATTTTTTTGGAAAATTTTTTTTCAAAATTTTTTTCGAAAATTTTTTTTCAAATTTTTTTTCGAAATTTTTTTCGAAATTTTTTTTCCCAATTTTTTTTTCGAAATTTTTTTCAAAATTTTTTTCGAAATTTTTTTTTCCAAAATTTTTTCGAAAATTTTTTTCGAAATTTTTTTTCAAAATTTTTTTTCAAAATTTTTTTCGAAATTTTTTTTCAAAATTTTTTTTGGAAAATTTTTTTCGTAATTTTTTTTCAAAATTTTTTTTCGAAATTTTTTTCGTAATTTTTTTTCAAAATTTTTTTTCGAAATTTTTACCAAAATTTTTTTTCCAAAATTTTTTTCAAAATTTCTTTTCAAATTTTTTTTCGAAAATTTTTTTTGAAAATTTTTTTCAAAATTTTTTTTCAAATTTTTTTTCGAAATTTTTTTAAAAATTATTTTCGAAATTTTTTTTTCCAAAATTTTTTCGAAATTTTTTTTTGAAATTTTTTTTCAAATTTTTTTTAGAAATCTTTTTTCAAAATTTTATTCGAAATTTTTTTTTCGAAATTTTTTTAAAAATTTTTTTTCGAAATTTTTTTCGAAATTTTTTTTCTAAATTTTTTTTCGAAATTTTTTTTTCGAAAATTTTTTTTTTAATTTTTTTCCAAAATTTTTTTTCAAAATTTTTTTCGAAATTTTTTTCAAAATTTTTTTTCAAATTTTTTTTCGAAAAATTTTTTTCGAAAATTTTTTTTGAAAATTTTTTTCGAAATTTTTTTCAAATTTTTTTTCGAAAATTTTTTTTCGAAATTTTTTTCGAAAATATTTTTCGAAATTTTTTTTCAAATTTTTTTTTCAAATTTTTTTTCGAAAATTTTTTTTGAAAATTTATTTCGAAATTTTTTTAAAAAATTTCTTTGGAAAATTTTTTTTCGAAATTTTTTTTGAAAATTTATTTCGAAATTTTTTTAAAAATTTTTTTTCGAAAATTTTTTTTCAAAATTTTTTCGAAAATTTTTTCAAAATTTTTTTCCAAAATTTTTCTTAAAAATTCTTTTCGAAATTTTTTTCGAAATTTTTTTTTCGAAATTTTTTTCGAAAATTTTTTTTCAAATTTTTTTTCGAATTTTTTTTCGAAAATTTTTTTCAAATTTTTTTACCAAAATTTTTTTTCCAAAATTTTTTTCAAAATTTTTTTTCAAATATTTTTTCGAAAATTTTTTTTAAAAATTTTTTTAAAAATTTTTTTTCAAATTTTTTTAAAAATTTTTTTTCAAATTTTTTTTCGAAATTTTTTTAAAAATTTTTTTCGAAAATTTTTTTTCCAAAATTTTTTCGAAATTTTTTTTTGAAATTTTTTTTCAAATTTTTTTAGAAATTTTTTTTCAAAATTTTTTTCGAATTTTTTTTTTCGAAATTTTTTTTAAAAATTTTTTTTCGAAATTTTTTTTTCGAAATTTTTTTCAAATTTTTTTTTCAAAATTTTTTTCGAAAATTTTTTTTTTCGAAATTTTTTTCGAAAATTTTTTTCAAAATTTTTTTCCAAAATTTTTTTTCGAAATTTTTTTTTGAAAATTTATTTCGAAATTTTTTTTTTAAATTTTTTTCGAAAATTTTTTTTCGAAATTTTTTTTGAAAATTTATTTCGAAATTTTTTTAAAAATTTTTTTTCGAAAATTTTTTTTCAAAATTTTTTTAAAAATTTTTTTTCGAAAATTTTTTTTCAAAATTTTTTTCGAAAATTTTATCAAAATTTTTTTCCAAAAATTATTTTAAAAATTTTTTTCGAAATTTTTTTCGAA
Source organism: Uropetala carovei (assembly GCA_036926305.1). Lineage (NCBI taxonomy): Eukaryota > Metazoa > Arthropoda > Insecta > Odonata > Petaluridae > Uropetala > Uropetala carovei. Next base: position 7,896,393 of record JAXCHB010000056.1, read on the forward strand.
ATTTTTTTTTCGAAATTTTTTTTGAAAATTTTTTTCGAAAATTTTTTTCAAAATTTTTTTTGAAAACTTTTTTTTCAAAATTTTTTCGAAAATTTTTTTGAAAATTTTTTTGAAAATTTTTTTTTGAAATTTTTTTCGAAATTTTTTTTCAAAATTTTTTTCGAAAATTTTTTTTCGAAATTTTTTTCAAAAATTTTTTTCCAAAATTTTTTTTCGAAATTTTTTTTCAAAATTTTTTTGGAAAATTTTTTTTCAAAATTTTTTTGGAAAATTTTTTTTCAAAATTTTTTTCGAAATTTTTTTTTCAAATTTTTTTTCGAATTTTTTTTCGAAAATTTTTTTCAAATTTTTTTACCAAAATTTTTTTTCCAAAATTTTTTTCAAAATTTTTTTCAAAATTTTTTTTCGAAAATTTTTTTTGAAAATTTTTTTCAAAATTTTTTTTCAAATTTTTTTTCGAAATTTTTTTAAAAATTTTTTTCGAAAATTTTTTTTCCAAAATTTTTTCGAAATTTTTTTTTGAAATTTTTTTTCAAATTTTTTTTAGAAATTTTTTTTCAAAATTTTTTTTCGAAATTTTTTTTTCGAAATTTTTTTTAAAAATTTTTTTTCGAAATTTTTTTTTCGAAAGTTTTTTCTAAATTTTTTTTGAAAATTTTTTTCGAAAATTTTTTTCAAAATTTTTTTTGAAAATTTTTTTTTCAAACTTTTTTCGAAAATTTTTTTGAAAATTTTTTTTTCAAATTTTTTTTCGAAATTTTTTTCGAAATTTTTTTTCAAAATTTTTTTCGAAAATTTTTTTTCAAAATTTTTTTCGAAAATTTTTTTTCAAATTTTTTTTCGAAATTTTTTTCGAAATTTTTTTTCCCAAATTTTTTTTCGAAATTTTTTTCGAAATTTTTTTCGAAAATTTTTTTCGAAATTTTTTTTCAAAATTTTTTTCGAAATTTTTTTTCAAAATTTTTTTTCAAAATTTTTTTCGAAATTTTTTTTCAAAATTTTTTTTGGAAAATTTTTTTCGTAAATTTTTTTCAAAATTTTTTTTCAAAATTTTTTTCAAAATCTTTTTCCAAAATTTTTTTTCAAAATTTTTTTCGAATTTTTTTTCGAAAATTTTTTTCAAATTTTTTTACCAAAATTTTTTTTCCAAAATTTTTTTCAAAATTTTTTTTCAAATTTTTTTTCGAAAATTTTTTTTAAAAATTTTTTTCGAAATTTTTTTCGAAATTTTTTTTTCGAAATTTTTTTTGAAAATTTTTTTCGAAAGTTTTTTTTCGAAATTTTTTTCAAAAATTTTTTTACAAAATTTTTTTTCGAAATTTTTTTCAAAATTTTTTTGGAAAATTTTTTTTCAAAATTTTTTTCGAAATTTTTTTCGAAAATTTTTTTCGAAATTTTTTTTCAAAATTTTTTTCGAAATTTTTTTTCAAAATTTTTTTTCAAAATTTTTTTTCGAAATTTTTTTTCAAAATTTTTTTTGGAAAATTTTTTTCGTAAATTTTTTTCAAAATTTTTTTTCAAAATTTTTTTCAAAATTTTTTTCCAAAATTTTTTTTCAAAATGTTTTTCGAATTTTTTTTCGAAAATTTTTTTCAAATTTTTTTACCAAAATTTTTTTTCCAAAATTTTTTTCAAAATTTTTTTTCAAATTTTTTTTCGAAATTTTTTTAAATATTTTTTTCGAAAATTTTTTTTCCAAAATTTTTTCGAAATTTTTTTTTGAAATTTTTTTTCAAATTTTTTTTAGAAATTTTTTTTTCGAAATTTTTTTCGAAAATTTTTTTTTAAATTTTTTTTCGAAATTTTTTTCGAAAATTTTTTTCGAAATTTTTTTTCAAAATTTTTTTTCAAAATTTTTTTCGAAATTTTTTTTCAAAATTTATTTTGGAAAATTTTTTTCGTAATTTTTTTTCAAAATTTTTTTTCGAAATTTTTTTGAAAATTTTTTTCCAAAATTTTTTTTCAAAATTTTTTTCGAATTTTTTTTCGAAAATTTTTTTCAAATTTTTTTACCAAAATTTTTTTTCCAAAATTTTTTTCAAAATTTTTTTTCAAAATTTTTTTGGAAAATTTTTTTTCAAAATTTTTTTCGAAAATTTTTTTTAAAATTTTTTTTCGAAATTTTTTTCGAAAATTTTTTTCGAAATTTTTTTTCAAAATTTTTTTTCGAAATTTTTTTCGAAAATTTTTTTCGAAAGTTTTTTTTCGAAATTTTTTTCAAAAATTTTTTTTCGAAATTTTTTTCAAAATTTTTTTCCAAAATTTTTTTTCAAAATTTTTTTCGAATTTTTTTTCGAAAATTTTTTTCAAATTTTTTTACCAAAATTTTTTTTCCAAAATTTTTTTCAAAATTTTTTTTCAAAATTTTTTCGAAAATTTTTTTTTGAAAATTTTTTTCAAAATTTTTTTTCAAATTTTTTTTCGAAAATTTTTTTTCAAAATTTTTTTCGAAAATTTTTTCAAAATTTTTTTCCAAAATTTTTTTTCAAAATTTTTTTTCAAAATTTTTTTCGAAATTTTTTTTCAAAATTTTTTTTGGAAAATTTTTTTCGTAATTTTTTTTCAAAATTTTTTTTCGAAATTTTTTTCAAAATTTTTTTCCAAAATTTTATTTCAAAATTTTTTTCGAATTTTTTTTCGAAAATTTTTTTCAAATTTTTTTACCAAAATTTTTTTTCCAAAATTTTTTTCGAAAATTTTTTTTCGAAATTTTTTTTGAAAATTAATTTCGAAATTTTTTTAAAAATTTTTTTCGAAAATTTTTTTTCAAAATTTTTTTCGAAAATTTTTTCAAAATTTTTTTCCAAAATTTTTTTTAAAAATTTTTTTCGAAATTTTTTTCGAAATTTTTTTTTCGAAATTTTTTTTGAAAATTTTTTTCGAAAGTTTTTTTTCGAAATTTTTTTCAAAAATTTTTTTCCAAAATTTTTTTTCGAAATTTTTTTCAAAATTTTTTTGGAAAATTTTTTTTCAAAATTTTTTTTCAAAATTTTTTTCGAAATTTTTTTTCAAAATTTTTTTTGGAAAATTTTTTTCGTAAATTTTTTTCAAAATTTTTTTTCAAAATTTTTTTCAAAATTTTTTTCCAAAATTTTTTTTCAAAATGTTTTTCGAATTTTTTTTCGAAAATTTTTTTCAAATTTTTTTACCAAAATTTTTTTACCAAAATTTTTTTTCCAAAATTTTTTTCAAAATTTTTTTTCAAAATTTTTTCGAAAATTTTTTTCGAAAATTTTTTTCAAAATTTTTCTTGAAAATTTTTTTTTCAAAATTTTTTCGAAAATTTTTTTGAAAATTTTTTTTCAAATTTTTTTCGAAATTTTTTTTCAAAATTTTTTTCGAAAATTTTTTTTCGAAATTTTTTTCAAAAATTTTTTTCAAAAATTTTTTTTCGAAATTTTTTTTCAAAATTTTTTTGGAAAATTTTTTTTCAAAATTTTTTTCGAAAATTTTTTTTAAAATTTTTTTTCGAAATTTTTTTCGAAAATTTTTTTCGAAATTTTTTTTCAAAATTTTTTTTCGAAATTTTTTTCGAAAATTTTTTTCGAAAGTTTTTTTTCGAAATTTTTTTCAAAAATTTTTTTCCAAAATTTTTTTTCGAAATTTTTTTCAAAATTTTTTTGGAAAATTTTTTTTCAAAATTTTTTTCGAAATTTTTTTCGAAAATTTTTTTCGAAATTTTTTTTCAAAATTTTTTTCGAAATTTTTTTTCAAAATTTTTTTTCAAAATTTTTTTCCAAATTTTTTTTCAAAATTTTTTTTGGAAAATTTTTTTCGTAAATTTTTTTCAAAATTTTTTTTCAAAATTTTTTTCAAAATTTTTTTCCAAAATTTTTTTTCAAAATTTTTTTCGAATTTTTTTTCGAAAATTTTTTTCAAATTTTTTTACCAAAATTTTTTTTCCAAAATTTTTTTCAAAATTTTTTTTCAAATTTTTTTTCGAAAATTTTTTTTGAAAATTTTTTTCAAAATTTTTTTTCAAATTTTTTTTCGAAATTTTTTTAAATATTTTTTTCGAAAATTTTTTTTCCAAAATTTTTTCGAAATTTTTTTTTGAAATTTTTTTTCAAATTTTTTTTAGAAATTTTTTTTTCGAAATTTTTTTCGAAAATTTTTTTTTAAATTTTTTTTCGAAATTTTTTTCGAAAATTTTTTTCGAAATTTTTTTTCAAAATTTTTTTTCAAAATTTTTTTCGAAATTTTTTTTCAAAATTTTTTTTGGAAAATTTTTTTCGTAATTTTTTTTCAAAATTTTTTTTCGAAATTTTTTTCAAAATTTTTTTCCAAAATTTTTTTTCAAAATTTTTTTCGAATTTTTTTTCGAAAATTTTTTTCAAATTTTTTTACCAAAATTTTTTTTCCAAAATTTTTTTCAAAATTTTTTTTCAAAATTTTTTCGAAAATTTTTTTTTGAAAATTTTTTTCAAAATTTTTTTTTCAAATTTTTTTTCGAAAATTTTTTTTCAAAATTTTTTTCGAAAATTTTTTCAAAATTTTTTTCCAAAATTTTTTTTAAAAATTTTTTTCGAAATTTTTTTCGAAATTTTTTTTTCGAAATTTTTTTTGAAAATTTTTTTCGAAAATTTTTTTCAAAATTTTTCTTGAAAATTTTTTTTTCAAAATTTTTTCGAAAATTTTTTTGAAAATTTTTTTTCAAATTTTTTTCGAAATTTTTTTTCAAAATTTTTTTCGAAAATTTTTTTTCGAAATTTTTTTCAAAAATTTTTTTCCAAAATTTTTTTTTGAAATTTTTTTTCAAAATTTTTTTGGAAAATTTTTTTTCAAAATTTTTTTTGAAAATTTTTTTTTAAATTTTTTTTCGAAATTTTTTTCGAAAATTTTTTTCGAAATTTTTTTTCAAAATTTTTTTTCAAAATTTTTTTTCAAACTTTTTTTCGAAATTTTTTTTCAAAATTTTTTTTGGAAAATTTTTTTCGTAATTTTTTTTCAAAATTTTTTTTCGAAATTTTTTTCAAAATTTTTTTCCAAAATTTTTTTTCAAAATTTTTTTCGAATTTTTTTTCGAAAATTTTTTTACCAAAATTTTTTTTCCAAAATTTTTTTCAAAATTTTTTTTCAAATTTTTTTTCGAAAATTTTTTTAAAAATTTTTTTTCGAAATTTTTTTTTCGAAATTTTTTTCGAAATTTTTTTTCAAAATTTTTTTCGAAAATTTTTTTTCGAAATTTTTTTCGAAAATTTTTTTCAAAATTTTTTTCCAAAATTTTTTTTCAAAATTTTTTTCGAAATTTTTTTCAAAATTTTTTTTCAAATTTTTTTTCGAAAATTTTTTTTTGAAAATTTTTTTTGAAAATTTTTTTCGAAATTTTTTTCAAATTTTTTTTCGAAAATTTTTTTTCGAAATTTTTTTCGAAAATATTTTTCGAAATTTTTTTTCAAAATTTTTTTTCAAATTTTTTTTCGAAAATTTTTTTTGAAAATTTATTTCGAAATTTTTTTTTTAAATTTTTTTCGAAAATTTTTTTTCGAAATTTTTTTTGAAAATTTATTTCGAAATTTTTTTAAAAATTTTTTTTCGAAAATTTTTTTTCAAAATTTTTTTCGAAAATTTTTTCAAAATTTTTTTCCAAAATTTTTTTTAAAAATTTTTTTCGAAATTTTTTTCGAAATTTTTTTCGAAATTTTTTTTTCGAAATTTTTTTTGAAAATTTTTTTCGACAATTTTTTTCAAAATTTTTTTTGAAAATTTTTTTTTCAAAATTTTTTCGAAAATTTTTTTGAAAATTTTCTTTCAAATTTTTTTTCGAAATTTTTTTCGAAATTTTTTTTCAAAATTTTTTTTGAAAATGTTTTTTCGAAATTTTTTTCAAAAATTTTTTTCCAAAATTTTTTTTCGAAATTTTTTTTCAAAATTTTTTTGGAAAATTTTTTTTCAAAATTTTTTTCGAAAATTTTTTTTCAAATTTTTTTTCGAAATTTTTTTCGAAATTTTTTTTCCCAAATTTTTTTTCGAAATTTTTTTCAAAATTTTTTTCGAAAATTTTTTTTCCAAAATTTTTTCGAAAATTTTTTTCGAAATGTTTTTTCAAAATTGTTTTTCAAAATTTTTTTCGAAATTTTTTTTCAAAATTTTTTTTGGAAAATTTTTTTCGTAATTTTTTTTCAAAATTTTTTTTCGAAATTTTTTTCAAAATTTTTTTCCAAAATTTTTTTTCAAAATTTTTTTCGAATTTTTTTTCGAAAATTTTTTTCAAATTTTTTTACCAAAATTTTTTTTCCAAAATTTTTTTCAAAATTTTTTTTCAAATTTTTTTTCGAAAATTTTTTTTGAAAATTTTTTTCAAAAATTTTTTTCAAATTTTTTTTCGAAATTTTTTTAAAAATTTTTTTCGAAAATTTTTTTTCCAAAATTTTTTCGAAATTTTTTTTTGAAATTTTTTTTTTATTTTTTTTAGAAACTTTTTTTCAAAATTTTTTTCGAAATTTTTTTTTCGAAATTTTTTTTAAAAATTTTTTTTCGAAATTTTTTTTTCGAAATTTTTTTCGAAATTTTTTTTCAAAATTTTTTTCGAAAATTTTTTTTTGAAATTTTTTTCGAAAATTTTTTTCAAAATTTTTTTCCAAAATTTTTTTTCAAAATTTTTTTCGAAATTTTTTTCAAAATTTTTTTTCAAATTTTTTTTCGAAAATTTTTTTTCGAAAATTTTTTTCAAAAATTTTTTTCCAAAATTTTTTTTCGAAATTTTTTTTCAAAATTTTTTTCGAAAATTTTTTTTCAAAATTTTTTTCGAAAATTTTTTTTCAAATTTTTTTTCGAAATTTTTTTCGAAATTTTTTTTCCCAAATTTTTTTTCGAAATTTTTTTCAAAATTTTTTTCGAAAATTTTTTTTCCAAAATTTTTTCGAAAATTTTTTTCGAAATTTTTTTTCAAAATTTTTTTTCAAAATTTTTTTCGAAATTTTTTTTCAAAATTTTTTTTGGAAAATTTTTTTCGTAATTTTTTTTCAAAATTTTTTTTCGAAATTTTTTTCAAAATTTTTTTCCAAAATTTTTTTTCAAAATTTTTTTCGAATTTTTTTTCGAAAATTTTTTTCAAATTTTTTTACCAGAATTTTTTTTCCAAAATTTTTTTCAAAATTTTTTTTCAAATTTTTTTTCGAAAATTTTTTTTGAAAATTTTTTTCAAAAATTTTTTTCAAATTTTTTTTCGAAATTTTTTTAAAAATTTTTTTCGAAAATTTTTTTTCCAAAATTTTTTCGAAATTTTTTTTTGAAATTTTTTTTCAAATTTTTTTTAGAAACTTTTTTTCAAAATTTTTTTCGAAATTTTTTTTTCGAAATTTTTTTTAAAAATTTTTTTTCGAAATTTTTTTTTCGAAATTTTTTTCGAAATTTTTTTTCAAAATTTTTTTCGAAAAATTTTTTTTGAAATTTTTTTCGAAAATTTTTTTCAAAATTTTTTTCCAAAATTTTTTTTCAAAATTTTTTTCGAAATTTTTTTCAAAATTTTTTTTCAAATTTTTTTTCGAAAATTTTTTTTCGAAAATTTTTTTTGAAAATTTTTTTCGAAATTTTTTTCAAATTTTTTTTCGAAAATTTTTTTCAAAATTTTTTTCCAAATTTTTTTTTCAAAATGTTTTTCGAAATTTTTTTCAAAATTTTTTTTCAAATTTTTTTTCGAAAATTTTTTTTCGAAATTTTTTTTGAAAATTTATTTCGAAATTTTTTTAAAAATTTTTTTTCGAAATTTTTTTTTCAAAATTTTTTTCGAAAATTTTTTCAAAATTTTTTTCCAAATTTTTTTTTAAAAATGTTTTTCGAAATTTTTTTCGAAATTTTTTTTTCGAAATTTTTTTTGAAAATTTTTTTCGAAAATTTTTTTCAAAATTTTTTTTGAAAAAATTTTTTTCAAAATTTTTTCGAAAATGTTTTTGAAAATTTTTTTTCAAATTTTTTTTCGAAATTTTTTTCGAAATTTTTTTCGAAATTCTTCTTCAAAATTTTTTTTGAAATTTTTTTTCAAAATTTTTTTCGAAATTTTTTTTTCGAAATTTTTTTTAAAAATTTTTTAAAAATTTTTTTTCAAGATTTTTTTCGAAATTTTTTTCGAAATTTTTTTTCAAAATTTTTTTCGAAAATTATTTTTCGAAATTTTTTTCGAAAATTTTTTTTCGAAATTTTTTTTCAAAATTTTTTTCGAAATTTTTTTCGAAATTTTTTTTCAAAATTTTTTTTCGAAATTTTTTTCAAAATTTTTTTTCAAATTTTTTTTCGAAATTTTTTTTTTAAATTTTTTTTCGAAATTTTTTTTGAAAATTTTTTTCAAAATTTTTTTTCAAATTTTTTTTTCGAAAATTTTTTTTCAAATTTTTTTTCGAAAATTTTTTTTGAAAATTTTTTTTGAAATTTTTTTTTCGAAATTTTTTTTCGAAATTTTTTTTTAAAATTTTTATTCGAAATTTTTTTTGAAAATTTTTTTCGAAATTTTTTTTCAAATTTTTTTTCGAAAATTTTTTTTCAAATTTTTTTTCGAAAATTTTTTTTTGAAAATTTTTTTCGAAATTTTTTTTTCGAAATTTTTTTTGAAAATTTTTTTCGAAAATTTTTTTCAAAATTTTTTTTGAAAATTTTTTTTTCAAAATTTTTTCGAAAATTTTTTTGAAAATTTTTTTTCAAATTTTTTTTCGAAATTTTTTTCGAAATTTTTTTTCAAAATTTTTTTCGAAAATTTTTTTTCGAAATTTTTTTCAAAAATTTTTTTCCAAAATTTTTTTCGAAATTTTTTTTCAAAATTTTTTTCGAAAATTTTTTTCAAAATTTTTTTTGAAATTTTTTTTTTCAAAATTTTTTCGAAAATTTTTTTGAAAAATTTTTTTCAAATTTTTTTTCAAAATTTTTTTTAAAAATTTTTTTTCGAAATTTTTTTCCAAAATTTTTTTTCAAATTTTTTTTCGAATTTTTTTTCGAAAATTTTTTTCAAATTTTTTTACCAAAATTTTTTTTCCAAATTTTTTTTCAAAATTTTTTTTCAAATTTTTTTTCGAAAATTTTTTTTGAAAATTTATTTCGAAATTTTTTTTAAAAATTTTTTTTCGAAATTTTTTTTGAAAATTTTTTTTTTTAATTTTTTTCAAAATTTTTTTTCAAATTTTTTTTCGAAATTTTTTTAAAAATTTTTTTCGAAAATTTTTTTTCCAAAATTTTTTCGAAAATTTTTTTCGAAATTTTTTTTCAAAATTTTTTTAGAAATTTTTTTTCAAAATTTTTTTCGAAATTTTTTTTTCGAAATTTTTTTTAAAAATTTTTTTTCGAAATTTATTTTTCGAAATTTTTTTCGAAATTTTTTTTCAAAATTTTTTTCGAAAATTTTTTTTCGAAATTTTTTTCAAAAATTTTTTTCAAAATTTTTTTCCAAAATTTTTTTTCAAAATTTTTTTCGAAATTTTTTTCAAAATTTTTTTTCAAATTTTTTTTCGAAAATTTTTTTTCGAAAATTTTTTTTGAAAATTTTTTTCGAAATTTTTTTCAAATTTTCTTTCGAAAATTTTTTTTCGAAATTTTTTTCGAAAATATTTTTCGAAATTTTTTTTCAAAATTTTTTTTCAAATTTTTTTTCGAAAATTTTTTTTCGAAATTTTTTTTGAAAATTTATTTCGAAATTTTTTTAAAAATTTTTTTTCGAAAATTTTTTTTCAAAATTTTTTTCGAAAATTTTTTCAAAATTTTTTTCCAAAATTTTTTTTAAAAATTTTTTTCGAAATTTTTTTCGAAATTTTTTTTTCAAATTTTTTTTTGAAAATTTTTTTCGAAAATTTTTTTCAAAATTTTTTTTGAAAATTTTTTTTTCAAAATTTTTTCCAAAATTTTTTTGAAATTTTTTTTTCAAATTTTTTTTCGAAATTTTTTTCGAAATTTTTTTTCAAAATTTTTTTCGAAAATTTTTTTTCGAAATTTTTTTCAAAAATTTTTTTCCAAAATTTTTTTTCGAAATTTTTTTTCAAAATTTTTTTGGAAAATTTTTTTTCAAAATTTTTTTCGAAAATTTTTTTTCAAATTTTTTTTCGAAATTTTTTTCGAAATTTTTTTTCCCAAATTTTTTTTCGAAATTTTTTTCAAAATTTTTTTCGAAAATTTTTTTTCCAAAATTTTTTCGAAAATTTTTTTCGAAATTTTTTTTCAAAATTTTTTTGGAAAATTTTTTTTCAAAATTTTTTTCGAAAATTTTTTTTCAAATTTTTTTTCGAATTTTTTTTCGAAAATTTTTTTCAAATTTTTTTACCAAAATTTTTTTTCCAAAATTTTTTTAAAATTTTTTTTCAAATTTTTTTTCGAAAATTTTTTTTGAAAATTTTTTTCAAAATTTTTTTTCAAATTTTTTTTCGAAATTTTTTTAAAAATTTTTTTCGAAAATTTTTTTTCCAAAATTTTTTCGAAATTTTTTTTTTAAATTTTTTTTCAAATTTTTTTTAGAAATTTTTTTTCAAAATTTTTTTCGAAATTTTTTTTTCGAAATTTTTTTTAAAAATTTTTTTTCGAAATTTTTTTTTCGAAATTTTCTTCTAAATTTTTTTTCAAAATTTTTTTCGAAAATTTTTTTTCGAAATTTTTTTCGAAAATTATTTTCAAAATTTTTTTCCAAAATTTTTTTTCAAAATTTTTTTCGAAATTTTTTTCAAAATTTTTTTTCAAATTTTTTTCGAAAATTTTTTTTCGAAATTTTTTTTGAAAATTTTTTTCGAAATTTTTTTCAAATTTTTTTTCGAAAATTTTTTTTCGAAATTTTTTTCGAAAATATTTTTCGAAATTTTTTTTCAAAATTTTTTTTCAAATTTTTTTTCAAAAATTTTTTTTGAAAATTTATTTCGAAATTTTTTTTAAAAATTTTTTTCGAAAATTTTTTTTCGAAATTTTTTTTGAAAATTTATTTCGAAATTTTTTAAAAAATTTTTTTTCGAAAATTTTTTTTCAAAATTTTTTTCGAAAATTTTTTCAAAATTTTTTTCCAAAATTTTTTTTAAAAATTTTTTTCGAAATTTTTTTCGAAATTTTTTTTCGAAATTTTTTTTGAAAATTTTTTTCGAAAATTTTTTTCAAAATTTTTTTTGAAAATTTTTTTTTCAAAATTTTTTCGAAAATTTTTTTGAAAATTTTTTTTTCAAATTTTTTTTCGAAATTTTTTTCGAAATTTTTTTTCAAAATTTTTTTCGAAAATTTTTTTTCAGTTTTTTTCGAAAATTTTTTTTCAAATTTTTTTTCGAAATTTTTTTCGAAATTTTTTTTCCCAAATTTTTTTTCGAAATTTTTTTCAAAATTTTTTTCGAAAATTTTTTTTCCAAAATTTTTTCGAAAATTTTTTTCGAAATTTTTTTTCAAAATTTTTTTTCAAAATTTTTTTCGAAATTTTTTTTCAAAATTTTTTTTGGAAAATTTTTTTCGTAATTTTTTTTCAAAATTTTTTTTCGAAATTTTTTTCAAAATTTTTTTCCAAATTTTTTTTCAAAATTTTTTTCGAATTTTTTTTCGAAAATTTTTTTCAAATTTTTTTACCAAAATTTTTTTTCCAAAATTTTTTTCGAAAATTTATTTTCGAAATTTTTTTTGAAAATTAATTTCGAAATTTTTTTTAAAATTTTTTTTCGAAAATTTTCTTTCAAAATTTTTTTCGAAAATTTTTTCAAAATTTTTTTCCAAAATTTTTTTTAAAACTTTTTTTCGAAATTTTTTTCGAAATTTTTTTTTCGAAATTTTTTTTGAAAATTTTTTTCAAAATTTTTCTTGAAAATTTTTTTTTCAAAATTTTTTCGAAAATTTTTTTGAAAATTTTTTTGAAAATTTTTTTTCAAATTTTTTTCGAAATTTTTTTCGAAATTTTTTTTCAAAATTTTTTTCGAAAATTTTTTTTCGAAATTTTTTTCAAAAATTTTTTTCCAAAATTTTTTTTCGAAATTTTTTTTCAAAATTTTTTTGGAAAATTTTTTTGGAAAATTTTTTTCGAAATTTTTTTCGAAAATTTTTTTCGAAATTTTTTTTCAAAATTTTTTTCGAAATTTTTTTTCAAAATTTTTTTTTTTAAATTTTTTCGAAATTTTTTTTTGAAATTTTTTTTCAAATTTTTTTTAGAAATTTTTTTTCAAAATTTTTTTCGAAATTTTTTTTTCGAAATTTTTTTTAAAAATTTTTTTTCGAAATTTTTTTTCAAAATTTTTTTCGAAAATTTTTTTTCGAAATTTTTTTCGAAAATTTTTTTCAAAATTTTTTTCCAAAATTTTTTTCAAAATTTTTTTCGAAATTTTTTTCAAAATTATTTTTCAAATTTTTTTTCGAAAATTTTTTTTCGAAAATTTTTTTTGAAAATTTTTTTCGAAATTTTTTTCAAATTTTTTTCGAAAATTTTTTTTCGAAATTTTTTTCGAAAATATTTTTCGAAATTTTTTTTCAAAATTTTTTTTCAAATTTTTTTTCGAAAATTTTTTTTGAAAATTTATTTCGAAATTTTTTTTAAAAATTTTTTCCGAAAATTTTTTTTCGAAATTTTTTTTGGAAATTTATTTCGAAATTTTTTTAAAAATTTTTTTTCGAAAATTTTTTTTCAAAATTTTTTTCGAAAATTTTTTCAAAATTTTTTTCCAAAATTTTTTTTAAAAATTTTTTTCGAAATTTTTTTCGAAATTTTTTTTTCGAAATTTTTTTTGAAAATTTTTTTCGAAAATTTTTTTCAAAATTTTTTTTGAAAATTTTTTTTTCAAAATATTTTCGAAAATGTTTTTGAAAATTTTCTTTCCAATTTTTTTTCGAAATTTTTTTCGAAATTTTTTTTCAAAATTTTTTTGGAAATTTTTTTTTCAAAATTTTTTTCGAAAATTTTTTTTCAAATTTTTTTTCGAAATTTTTTTCGAAATTTTTTTTCCCAAATTTTTTTTCGAAATTTATTTTCAAAATTTTTTTCGAAAATTTTTTTTCCAAAATTTTTTCGAAAATTTTTTTCGAAATTTTTTTTCAAAATTTTTTTTCAAAATTTTTTTCGAAATTTTTTTTCAAAATTTTTTTTGGAAAATTTTTTTCGTAATTTTTTTTCAAAATTTTTTTTCGAAATTTTTTTCAAAATTTTTTTCCAAAATTTTTTTTCAAAATTTTTTTCGAATTTTTTTTCGAAAATTTTTTTCTAATTTTTTTACCAAAATTTTTTTTCCAAAATTTTTTTCAAAATTTTTTTTCAAATTTTTTTTCGAAAATTTTTTTTCAAAATTTTTTTCAAAATTTTTTTTCAAATTTTTTTTCGAAATTTTTTTAAATATTTTTTTCGAAAATTTTTTTTCCAAAATTTTTTCGAAATTTTTTTTTGAAATTTTTTTTCAAATTTTTTTTAGAAATTTTTTTTTCGAAATTTTTTTCGAAAATTTTTTTTTAAATTTTTTTTCGAAATTTTTTTCGAAAATTTTTTTCGAAATTTTTTTTCAAAATTTTTTTTCAAAATCTTTTTCGAAATTTTTTTTCAAAATTTTTTTTGGAAAATTTTTTTCGTAATTTTTTTTCAAAATTTTTTTTCGAAAGTTTTTTCAAAATTTTTTTCCAAAATTTTTTTTCAAAATTTTTTTCGAATTTTTTTTCGAAAATTTTTTTCAAATTTTTTTACCAAAATTTTTTTTCCAAAATTTTTTTCAAAATTTTTTTTCAAAATTTTTTCGAAAATTTTTTTTTTTAAATTTTTTTCAAAATTTTTTTTCAAATTTTTTTTCGAAAATTTTTTTTCAAAATTTTTTTCGAAAATTTTTTCAAAATTTTTTTCCAAAATTTTTTTTAAAAATTTTTTTCGAAATTTTTTTCGAAATTTTTTTTTCGAAATTTTTTTTGAAAATTTTTTTCGAAAATTTTTTTCAAAATTTTTCTTGAAAATTTTTTTTTCAAAATTTTTTCGAAAATTTTTTTGAAAATTTTTTTTCAAATTTTTTTCGAAATTTTTTTTCAAAATTTTTTTCGAAAATTTTTTTTCGAAATTTTTTTCAAAAATTTTTTTCCAAAATTTTTTTTCGAAATTTTTTTTCAAAATTTTTTTGGAAAATTTTTTTGGAAAATTTTTTTTCAAAATTTTTTTCGAAAATTTTTTTTTAAATTTTTTTTCGAAATTTTTTTCGAAAATTTTTTTCGAAATTTTTTTTCAAAATTTTTTTTCAAAATTTTTTTCGAAATTTTTTTTCAAAATTTTTTTTGGAAAATTTTTTTCGTAATTTTTTTTCAAAATTTTTTTTCGAAATTTTTTCAAAATTTTTTTCCAAAATTTTTTTTCAAAATTTTTTTCGTATTTTTTTTCGAAAATTTTTTTACCAAAATTTTTTTTCCAAAATTTTTTTCAAAATTTTTTTTCAAATTTTTTTTCTAAAATTTTTTTAAAAATTTTTTTTCGAAATTTTTTTTTCGAAATTTTTTTCGAATTTTTTTTTCAAAATTTTTTTCGAAAATTTTTTTTCGAAATTTTTTTCGAAAATTTTTTTCAAAATTTTTTTCCAAAATTTTTTTTCAAAATTTTTTTCGAAATTTTTTTCAAAATTTTTTTTCAAATTTTTTTTCGAAAATTTTTTTTTGAAAATTTTTTTTGAAAATTTTTTTCGAAATTTTTTTCAAATTTTTTTTCGAAAATTTTTTTTCGAAATTTTTTTCGAAAATATTTTTCGAAATTTTTTTTCAAAATTTTTTTTCAAATTTTTTTTCGAAAATTTTTTTTGAAAATTTATTTCGAAATTTTTTTTTTAAATTTTTTTCGAAAATTTTTTTTCGAAATTTTTTTTGAAAATTTATTTCGAAATTTTTTTAAAAATTTTTTTTCGAAAATTTTTTTTCAAAATTTTTTTCGAAAATTTTTTCAAAATTTTTTTCCAAAATTTTTTTTAAAAATTTTTTTCGAAATTTTTTTCGAAATTTTTTTCGAAATATTTTTTTCGTAATTTTTTTTGAAAATTTTTTTCGACAATTTTTTTCAAAATTTTTTTTGAAAATTTTTTTTTCAAAATTTTTTCGAAAATTTTTTTGAAAATTTTCTTTCAAATTTTTTTTCGAAATTTTTTTCGAAATTTTTTTTCAAAATTTTTTTCGAAATTTTTTTTTCGAAATTTTTTTCAAAAATTTTTTTCCAAAATTTTTTTTCGAAATTTTTTTTCAAAATTTTTTTGGAAAATTTTTTTTCAAAATTTTTTTCGAAAATTTTTTTTCAAATTTTTTTTCGAAATTTTTTTCGAAATTTTTTTTCCCAAATTTTTTTTCGAAATTTTTTTCAAAATTTTTTTCGAAAATTTTTTTTCCAAAATTTTTTCGAAAATTTTTTTCGAAATGTTTTTTCAAAATTGTTTTTCAAAATTTTTTTCGAAATTTTTTTTCAAAATTTTTTTTGGAAAATTTTTTTCGTAATTTTTTTTCAAAATTTTTTTTCGAAATTTTTTTCAAAATTTTTTTCCAAAATTTTTTTTCAAAATTTTTTTCGAATTTTTTTTCGAAAATTTTTTTCAAATTTTTTTACCAAAATTTTTTTTCCAAAATTTTTTTCAAAATTTTTTTTCAAATTTTTTTTCGAAAATTTTTTTTGAAAATTTTTTTCAAAAATTTTTTTCAAATTTTTTTTCGAAATTTTTTTAAAAATTTTTTTCGAAAATTTTTTTTCCAAAATTTTTTCGAAATTTTTTTTTGAAATTTTTTTTCAAATTTTTTTTAGAAACTTTTTTTCAAAATTTTTTTCGAAATTTTTTTTTCGAAATTTTTTTTAAAAATTTTTTTTCGAAATTTTTTTTTCGAAATTTTTTTCGAAATTTTTTTTCAAAATTTTTTTCGAAAATTTTTTTTCGAAATTTTTTTCAAAAATTTTTTTCCAAAATTTTTTTTCGAAATTTTTTTTCAAAATTTTTTTGGAAAATTTTTTTGGAAAATTTTTTTTCAAAATTTTTTTCGAAAATTTTTTTTTAAATTTTTTTTCGAAATTTTTTTCGAAAATTTTTTTCGAAATTTTTTTTCAAAATTTTTTTTCAAAATTTTTTTCGAAATTTTTTTTCAAAATTTTTTTTGGAAAATTTTTTTCGTAATTTTTTTTCAAAATTTTTTTTCGAAATTTTTTCAAAATTTTTTTCCAAAATTTTTTTTCAAAATTTTTTTCGAATTTTTTTTCGAAAATTTTTTTACCAAAATTTTTTTTCCAAAATTTTTTTCAAAATTTTTTTTCAAATTTTTTTTCGAAAATTTTTTTAAAAATTTTTTTTCGAAATTTTTTTTTCGAAATTTTTTTCGAATTTTTTTTTCAAAATTTTTTTCGAAAATTTTTTTTCGAAATTTTTTTCGAAAATTTTTTTCAAAATTTTTTTCCAAAATTTTTTTTCAAAATTTTTTTCGAAATTTTTTTCAAAATTTTTTTTCAAATTTTTTTTCGAAAATTTTTTTTTGAAAATTTTTTTTGAAAATTTTTTTCGAAATTTTTTTCAAATTTTTTTTCGAAAATTTTTTTTCGAAATTTTTTTCGAAAATATTTTTCGAAATTTTTTTTCAAAATTTTTTTTCAAATTTTTTTTTGAAAATTTTTTTTGAAAATTTATTTCGAAATTTTTTTTTTAAATTTTTTTCGAAAATTTTTTTTCGAAATTTTTTTTGAAAATTTATTTCGAAATTTTTTTAAAAATTTTTTTTCGAAAATTTTTTTTCAAAATTTTTTTCGAAAATTTTTTCAAAATTTTTTTCCAAAATTTTTTTTAAAAATTTTTTTCGAAATTTTTTTCGAAATTTTTTTCGAAATTTTTTTTTCGAAATTTTTTTTGAAAATTTTTTTCGACAATTTTTTTCAAAATTTTTTTTGAAAATTTTTTTTTCAAAATTTTTTCGAAAATTTTTTTGAAAATTTTCTTTCAAATTTTTTTTCGAAATTTTTTTCGAAATTTTTTTTCAAAATTTTTTTCGAAATTTTTTTTTCGAAATTTTTTTCAAAAATTTTTTTCCAAAATTTTTTTTCGAAATTTTTTTTCAAAATTTTTTTGGAAAATTTTTTTTCAAAATTTTTTTCGAAAATTTTTTTTCAAATTTTTTTTCGAAATTTTTTTCGAAATTTTTTTTCCCAAATTTTTTTTCGAAATTTTTTTCAAAATTTTTTTCGAAAATTTTTTTTCCAAAATTTTTTCGAAAATTTTTTTCGAAATGTTTTTTCAAAATTGTTTTTCAAAATTTTTTTCGAAATTTTTTTTCAAAATTTTTTTTGGAAAATTTTTTTCGTAATTTTTTTTCAAAATTTTTTTTCGAAATTTTTTTCAAAATTTTTTTCCAAAATTTTTTTTCAAAATTTTTTTCGAATTTTTTTTCGAAAATTTTTTTCAAATTTTTTTACCAAAATTTTTTTTCCAAAATTTTTTTCAAAATTTTTTTTCAAATTTTTTTTCGAAAATTTTTTTTGAAAATTTTTTTCAAAAATTTTTTTCAAATTTTTTTTCGAAATTTTTTTAAAAATTTTTTTCGAAAATTTTTTTTCCAAAATTTTTTCGAAATTTTTTTTTGAAATTTTTTTTCAAATTTTTTTTAGAAACTTTTTTTCAAAATTTTTTTCGAAATTTTTTTTTCGAAATTTTTTTTAAAAATTTTTTTTCGAAATTTTTTTTTCGAAATTTTTTTCGAAATTTTTTTTCAAAATTTTTTTCGAAAATTTTTTTTTGAAATTTTTTTCGAAAATTTTTTTCAAAATTTTTTTCCAAAATTTTTTTTCAAAATTTTTTTCGAAATTTTTTTCAAAATTTTTTTTCAAATTTTTTTTCGAAAATTTTTTTTCGAAAATTTTTTTCAAAAATTTTTTTCCAAAATTTTTTTTCGAAATTTTTTTTCAAATTTTTTTTGGAAAATTTTTTTTCAAAATTTTTTTCGAAAATTTTTTTTCAAATTTTTTTTCGAAATTTTTTTCGAAATTTTTTTTCCCAAATTTTTTTTCGAAATTTTTTTCAAAATTTTTTTCGAAAATTTTTTTTCCAAAATTTTTTCGAAAATTTTTTTCGAAATTTTTTTTCAAAATTTTTTTTCAAAATTTTTTTCGAAATTTTTTTTCAAAATTTTTTTTGGAAAATTTTTTTCGTAATTTTTTTTCAAAATTTTTTTTCGAAATTTTTTTCAAAATTTTTTTCCAAAATTTTTTTTCAAAATTTTTTTCGAATTTTTTTTCGAAAATTTTTTTCAAATTTTTTTACCAGAATTTTTTTTCCAAAATTTTTTTCAAAATTTTTTTTCAAATTTTTTTTCGAAAATTTTTTTTGAAAATGTTTTTCAAAAATTTTTTTCAAATTTTTTTTCGAAATTTTTTTAAAAATTTTTTTCGAAAATTTTTTTTCCAAAATTTTTTCGAAATTTTTTTTTGAAATTTTTTTTCAAATTTTTTTTAGAAACTTTTTTTCAAAATTTTTTTCGAAATTTTTTTTTCGAAATTTTTTTTAAAAATTTTTTTTCGAAATTTTTTTTTCGAAATTTTTTTCAAATTTTTTTTCAAAATTTTTTTCGAAAATTTTTTTTTGAAATTTTTTTCGAAAATTTTTTTCAAAATTTTTTTCCAAAATTTTTTTCAAAATTTTTTTCGAAATTTTTTTCAAAATTTTTTTTCAAATTTTTTTTCGAAAATTTTTTTTCGAAAATTTTTTTTGAAAATTTTTTTTGGAAATTTTTTTCAAATTTTTTTTCGAAAATTTTTTTTCGAAATTTTTTTCGAAAATATTTTTCGAAATTTTTTTTCAAAATTTTTTTTCAAATTTTTTTTCGAAAATTTTTTTTGAAAATTTACTTCGAAATTTTTTTTTTTAATTTTTTTCGAAAATTTTTTTCGAAATTTTTTTTTCAAAATTTTTTTAAAAAATTTTTTTTCGAAATTTTTTTTTCGAAATTTTTTTCGAAATTTTTTTTCAAAATTTTTTTTCGAAATTTTTTTCGAAAATTTTTTTCAAAATTTTTTTCCAAAATTTTTTTTCAAAATTTTTTTCGAAATTTTTTTCAAAATTTTTTTTCAAATTTTTTTTCGAAAATTTTTTTTCGAAAATTTTTTTTGAAAATTTTTTTCGAAATTTTTTTCAAATTTTTTTTCGAAAATTTTTTTCAAAATTTTTTTCCAAATTTTTTTTTCAAAATGTTTTTCGAAATTTTTTTCAAAATTTTTTTTCAAATTTTTTTTCGAAAATTTTTTTTCGAAATTTTTTTTGAAAATTTATTTCGAAATTTTTTTAAAAATTTTTTTTCGAATTTTTTTTTTCAAAATTTTTTTCGAAAATTTTTTCAAAATTTTTTTCCAAATTTTTTTTTTTAAATGTTTTTCGAAATTTTTTTCGAAATTTTTTTTTCGAAATTTTTTTTGAAAATTTTTTTCGAAAATTTTTTTCAAAATTTTTTTTGAAAAAATTTTTTTCAAAATTTTTTCGAAAATGTTTTTGAAAATTTTTTTTCAAATTTTTTTTCGAAATTTTTTTCGAAATTTTTTTTCAAAATTTTTTTCGAAATTTTTTTTCGAAATTTTTTTTAAAAATTTTTTAAAAATTTTTTTTCAAGATTTTTTTCGAAATTTTTTTCCAAATTTTTTTTCAAAATTTTTTTAGAAAATTATTTTTCGAAATTTTTTTCGAAAATTTTTTTTCGAAATTTTTTTTCGAAATTTTTTTCAAAATTTTTTTCGAAAATTTTTTTTCCAAAATTTTTTCGAAAATTTTTTTCGAAATTTTTTTTGAAATTTTTTTTTCGAAATTTTTTTTCGAAATTTTTTTTTTAAATTTTTATTCGAAATTTTTTTTGAAAATTTTTTTCGAAATTTTTTTTGAAAATTTTTTTCGAAAATTTTTTTCAAAATTTTTTTTGAAAATTTTTTTTTCAAAATTTTTTCGAAAATTTTTTTGAAAATTTTTTTTCAAATTTTTTTTCGAAATTTTTTTCGAAATTTTTTTTCAAAATTTTTTTCGAAAATTTTTTTTCGAAATTTTTTTCAAAAATTTTTTTCCAAAATTTTTTTTCGAAATTTTTTTTCAAAATTTTCTTCGAAAATTTTTTTCAAAATTTTTTTTGAAATTTTTTTTTTCAAAATTTTTTCGAAAATTTTTTTGAAAAATTTTTTTCAAATTTTTTTTCAAAATTTTTTTTAAAAATTTTTTTTCGAAATTTTTTTCCAAAATTTTTTTTCAAATTTTTTTTCGAATTTTTTTTCGAAAATTTTTTTCAAATTTTTTTACCAAAATTTTTTTTCCAAATTTTTTTTCAAAATTTTTTTTCAAATTTTTTTTCGAAAATATTTTTTGAAAATTTATTTCGAAATTTTTTTTAAAAATTTTTTTTCGAAATTTTTTTTGAAAATTTATTTTATAATTTTTTTCGAAAATTTTTTTCAAAATTTTTTTTCAAATTTTTTTTCGAAATTTTTTTAAAAATTTTTTTCGAAAATTTTTTTTCCAAAATTTTTTCGAAAATTTTTTTCGAAATTTTTTTTCAAAATTTTTTTAGAAATTTTTTTTCAAAATTTTTTTCGAAATTTTTTTTTCGAAATTTTTTTAAAAAATTTTTTTTCGAAATTTATTTTTCGAAATTTTTTTCGAAATTTTTTTTCAAAATTTTTTTCGAAAATTTTTTTTCGAAATTTTTTTCGAAAATTTTTTTCAAAATTTTTTTCCAAAATTTTTTTTCAAAATTTTTTTCGAAATTTTTTTCAAAATTTTTTTTCAAATTTTTTTTCGAAAATTTTTTTTGAAAATTTTTTTCGAAATTTTTTTCAAATTTTTTTTCGAAAATTTTTTTCGAAATTTTTTTCGAAAATATTTTTCGAAATTTTTTTTCAAAATTTTTTTTCAAATTAATTTTTCGAAAATTTTTTTTCGAAATTTTTTTTGAAAATTTATTTCGAAATTTTTTTAAAAATTTTTTTCGAAAATTTTTTTTCAAAATTTTTTTCGAAAATTTTTTCAAAATTTTTTTCCAAAATTTTTTTTAAAAATTTTTTTCGAAATTTTTTTCGAAATTTTTTTTTCAAAATTTTTTTTGAAAATTTTTTTCGAAAATTTTTTTCAAAATTTTTTTTGAAAATTTTTTTTTCAAATTTTTTTCCAAAATTTTTTTGAAAATTTTTTTTCAAATTTTTTTTCGAAATTTTTTTCGAAATTTTTTTTCAAAATTTTTTTCGAAAATTTTTTTTCGAAATTTTTTTCAAAAATTTTTTTCCAAAATTTTTTTTCGAAATTTTTTTTCAAAATTTTTTTGGAAAATTTTTTTTCAAAATTTTTTTCGAAAATTTTTTTTCAAATTTTTTTTCGAAATTTTTTTCGAAATTTTTTTTCCCAAATTTTTTTTCGAAATTTTTTTCAAAATTTTTTTCGAAAATTTTTTTTCCAAAATTTTTTCGAAAATTTTTTTCGAAATTTTTTTTCAAAATTTTTTTGGAAAATTTTTTTTCAAAATTTTTTTCGAAAATTTTTTTTCAAATTTTTTTTCGAATTTTTTTTCGAAAATTTTTTTCAAATTTTTTTACCAAAATTTTTTTTCCAAAATTTTTTTAAAATTTTTTTTCAAATTTTTTTTCGAAAATTTTTTTTGAAAATTTTTTTCAAAATTTTTATTCAAATTTTTTTTCGAAATTTTTTTAAAAATATTTTTCGAAAATTTTTTTTCCAAAATTTTTTCGAAATTTTTTTTTGAAATTTTTTTTCAAATTTTTTTTAGAAATTTTTTTTCAAAATTTTTTTCGAAATTTTTTTTTCGAAATTTTTTTTAAAAATTTTTTTTCGAAATTTTTTTTTCGAAATTTTTTTCTAAATTTTTTTTCAAAATTTTTTTCGAAAATTTTTTTTCGGAATTTTTTTCGAAAATTATTTTCAAAATTTTTTTCCAAAATTTTTTTTCAAAATTTTTTTCGAAATTTTTTTCAAAATTTTTTTTCAAATTTTTTTCGAAAATTTTTTTTCGAAAATTTTTTTTGAAAATTTTTTTCGAAATTTTTTTCAAATTTTTTTTCGAAAATTTTTTTTCGAAATTTTTTTCGAAAATATTTTTCGAAATTTTTTTTCAAAATTTTTTTTCAAATTTTTTTTCGAAAATTTTTTTTGAAAATTTATTTCGAAATTTTTTTTAAAAATTTTTTTCGAAAATTTTTTTTCGAAATTTTTTTTGAAAATTTATTTCGAAATTTTTTAAAAAATTTTTTTTCGAAAATTTTTTTTCAAAATTTTTTTCGAAAATTTTTTCAAAATTTTTTTCCAAAATTTTTTTTAAAAATTTTTTTCGAAATTCTTTTCGAAATTTTTTTTCGAAATTTTTTTTGAAAATTTTTTTCGAAAATTTTTTTCAAAATTTTTTTTGAAAATTTGTTTTTCAAAATTTTTTCGAAAATTTTTTTGAAAATTTTTTTTTCAAATTTTTTTTCGAAATTTTTTTCGAAATTTTTTTTCAAAATTTTTTTCGAAAATTTTTTTTCAAAGTTTTTTTCGAAAATTTTTTTTCAAATTTTTTTTCGAAATTTTTTTCGAAATTTTTTTTCCCAAATTTTTTTTCGAAATTTTTTTCAAAATTTTTTTCGAAAATTTTTTTTCCAAAATTTTTTCGAAAATTTTTTTCGAAATTTTTTTTCAAAATTTTTTTTCAAAATTTTTTTCGAAATTTTTTTTCAAAATTTTTTTTGGAAAATTTTTTTCGTAATTTTTTTTCAAAATTTTTTTTCGAAATTTTTTTCAAAATTTTTTTCCAAATTTTTTTTCAAAATTTTTTTCGAATTTTTTTTCGAAAATTTTTTTCAAATTTTTTTACCAAAGTTTTTTTTCCAAAATTTTTTTCGAAAATTTATTTTCGAAATTTTTTTTGAAAATTAATTTCGAAATTTTTTTAAAAATTTTTTTTCGAAAATTTTCTTTCAAAATTTTTTTCGAAAATTTTTTCAAAATTTTTTTCCAAAATTTTTTTTAAACATTTTTTTCGAAATTTTTTTCGAAATTTTTTTTTCGAAATTTTTTTTGAAAATTTTTTTCAAAATTTTTCTTGAAAATTTTTTTTTCAAAATTTTTTCGAAAATTTTTTTGAAAATTTTTTTGAAAATTTTTTTTCAAATTTTTTTTCGAAATTTTTTTCGAAATTTTTTTTCAAAATTTTTTTCGAAAATTTTTTTTCGAAATTTTTTTTCAAAATTTTTTTAGAAATTTTTTTTCAAAATTTTTTTAGAAATTTTTTTCAAAATTTTTTTTCGAAATTTTTTTTTCGAAATTTTTTTTAAAAATTTATTTTCGAAATTTTTTTTCAAAATTTTTTTCGAAAATTTTTTTTCGAAATTTTTTTCGAAAATTTTTTTCAAAATTTTTTTCCAAAATTTTTTTTCAAAATTTTTTTCGAAATTTTTTTCAAAATTTTTTTTCAAATTTTTTTTCGAAAATTTTTTTTCGAAAATTTTTTTTGAAAATTTTTTTCGAAATTTTTTTCAAATTTTTTTTTGAAAATTTTTTTTCGAATTTTTTTTCGAAAATATT
The DNA here is from genome assembly GCA_036926305.1 of Uropetala carovei. Lineage (NCBI taxonomy): Eukaryota > Metazoa > Arthropoda > Insecta > Odonata > Petaluridae > Uropetala > Uropetala carovei. The sequence goes on from JAXCHB010000056.1 coordinate 7,919,822, forward strand.
TTTCGAAATTTTTTTTCAAAATTTTTTTTCAAATTTTTTTTCGAAATTTTTTTTTGAAAATTTATTTCAAAATTTTTTTTAAAAATTTTTTCCGAAAATTTTTTTTCGAAATTTTTTTTGAAAATTTATTTCGAAATTTTTTTAAAAATTTTTTTTCGAAAATTTTTTTTCAAAATTTTTTTCGAAAATTTTTTCAAAATTTTTTTCCAAAATTTTTTTTAAAAATTTTTTTCGAAATTTTTTTCGAAATTTTTTTCGAAATTTTTTTTTCGAAATTTTTTTTGAAAATTTTTTTCGAAAATTTTTTTCAAAATTTTTTTTGAAAATTTTTTTTTCAAAATATTTTCGAAAATGTTTTTGAAAATATTCTTTCCAATTTTTTTTCGAAATTTTTTTCGAAATTTTTTTTCAAAATTTTTTTCGAAAATTTTTTTTCGAAATTTTTTTCAAAAATTTTTTTCCAAAATTTTTTTTCGAAATTTTTTTTCAAAATTTTTTTGGAAATTTTTTTTTCAAAATTTTTTTCGAAAATTTTTTTTCAAATTTTTTTTCGAAATTTTTTTCGAAATTTTTTTTCCCAAATTTTTTTTCGAAATTTATTTTCAAAATTTTTTTCGAAAATTTTTTTTCCAAAATTTTTTCGAAAATTTTTTTCGAAATTTTTTTTCAAAATTTTTTTTCAAAATTTTTTTCGAAATTTTTTTTCAAAATTTTTTTTGGAAAATTTTTTTCGTAATTTTTTTTCAAAATTTTTTTTCGAAATTTTTTTCAAAATTTTTTTCCAAAATTTTTTTTCAAAATTTTTTTCGAATTTTTTTTCGAAAATTTTTTTCAAATTTTTTTACCAAAATTTTTTTTCCAAAATTTTTTTCAAAATTTTTTTTCAAATTTTTTTTCGAAAATTTTTTTTGAAAATTTTTTTCAAAATTTTTTTTCAAATTTTTTTTCGAAATTTTTTTAAAAATTTTTTTCGAAAATTTTTTTTCCAAAATTTTTTCGAAATTTTTTTTTGAAATTTTTTTTCAAATTTTTTTTAGAAACTTTTTTTCAAAATTTTTTTCGAAATTTTTTTTTCGAAATTTTTTTTAAAAATTTTTTTTCGAAATTTTTTTTCGAAATTTTTTTCGAAATTTTTTTTCAAAATTTTTTTCGAAAATTTTTTTTTGAAATTTTTTTCGAAATTTTTTTCAAAATTTTTTTCCAAATTTTTTTTTCAAAATTTTTTTCGAAATTTTTTTCAAAATTTTTTTTCAAATTTTTTTTCGAAAATTTTTTTTCGAAAATTTTTTTTGAAAATTTTTTTCGAAATTTTTTTCAAATTTTTTTTCGAAAATTTTTTTTCGAAATTTTTTTCGAAAATATTTTTCGAAATTTTTTTTTGGAAATTTTTTTTGAAAATTTTTTTCGAAAATTTTTTTCAATATTTTTTTTGAAAAAATTTTTTTCAAAATTTTTTCGAAAATGTTTTTGAAAATTTTTTTTCAAATTTTTTTTCGAAATTTTTTTCGAAATTTTTTTTCAAAATTTTTTTTTCAAATTTTTTTTCGAAAATTTTTTTTGAAAATTTACTTCGAAATTTTTTTTTTTAATTTTTTTCGAAAATTTTTTTCGAAATTTTTTTTTCGAAATTTTTTTTAAAAATTTTTTTTCGAAATTTTTTTTTATGAAATTTTTTTCGAAATTTTTTTTCAAAATTTTTTTTCGAAATTTTTTTCGAAAATTTTTTTCAAAATTTTTTTCCAAAATTTTTTTTCAAAATTTTTTTTGAAATTTTTTTCAAAATTTTTTTTCAAATTTTTTTTCGAAAATTTTTTTTCGAAAATTTTTTTTGAAAATTTTTTTCGAAATTTTTTTCAAATTTTTTTTCGAAAATTTTTTTTCGAAATTTTTTTCGAAAATATTTTTCGAAATTTTTTTTCAAAATTTTTTTTCAAATTTTTTTTCGAAAATTTTTTTTGAAAATTTTTTCAAAATTTTTTTCCAAAATTTTTTTAAAAAATTTTTTTCGAAATGTTTTTCGAAATTTTTTTTTGGAAATTTTTTTTGAAAATTTTTTTCGAAAATTTTTTTCAATATTTTTTTTGAAAAAATTTTTTTCAAAATTTTTTTGAAAATGTTTTTGAAAATTTTTTTTCAAATTTTTTTTCGAAATTTTTTTCGAAATTTTTTTTCAAAATTTTTTTTTCAAATTTTTTTTCGAAAATTTTTTTTGAAAATTTACTTCGAAATTTTTTTTTTAAATTTTTTTCGAAAATTTTTTTCGAAATTTTTTTTTCGAAATTTTTTTTAAAAATTTTTTTTCGAAATTTTTTTTTCGAAATTTTTTTCGAAATTTTTTTTCAAAATTTTTTTTCGAAATTTTTTTCGAAAATTTTTTTCAAAATTTTTTTCCAAAATTTTTTTTTCAAAATTTTTTTCGAAATTTTTTTTCGAAAATTTTTTTTCGAAATTTTTTTCGAAAATATTTTTCGAAATTTTTTTTCAAAATTTTTTTTCAAATTTTTTTTCGAAAATTTTTTTTGAAATTTTTTTTCGAAATTTTTTTTGAAAATTTATTTCGAAATTTGTTAAAAAATTTTTTTTCGAAAATTTTTTTTCAAAATTTTTTTCGAAAATTTTTTCAAAATTTTTTTCCAAAATTTTTTTTAAAAATTTTTTTCGAAATTTTTTTCGAAATTTTTTTTCGAAATTTTTTTTGAAAATTTTTTTCGAAAATTTTTTTCAAAATTTTTTTTGAAAATTTGTTTTTCAAAATTTTTTCGAAAATTTTTTTGAAAATTTTTTTTTCAAATTTTTTTTCGAAATTTTTTTCGAAATTTTTTTTCAAAATTTTTTTCGAAAATTTTTTTTCAAAGTTTTTTTCGAAAATTTTTTTTCAAATTTTTTTTCGAAATTTTTTTCGAAATTTTTTTTCCCAAATTTTTTTTCGAAATTTTTTTCAAAATTTTTTTCGAAAATTTTTTTTCCAAAATTTTTTCGAAAATTTTTTTCGAAATTTTTTTTCAAAATTTTTTTTCAAAATTTTTTTCGAAATTTTTTTTCAAAATTTTTTTTGGAAAATTTTTTTCGTAATTTTTTTTCAAAATTTTTTTTCGAAATTTTTTTCAAAATTTTTTTCCAAATTTTTTTTCAAAATTTTTTTCGAATTTTTTTTCGAAAATTTTTTTCAAATTTTTTTACCAAAGTTTTTTTTCCAAAATTTTTTTCGAAAATTTATTTTCGAAATTTTTTTTGAAAATTAATTTCGAAATTTTTTTAAAAATTTTTTTTCGAAAATTTTCTTTCAAAATTTTTTTCGAAAATTTTTTCAAAATTTTTTTCCAAAATTTTTTTTAAAAATTTTTTTCGAAATTTTTTTCGAAATTTTTTTTTCGAAATTTTTTTTGAAAATTTTTTTCAAAATTTTTCTTGAAAATTTTTTTTTCAAAATTTTTTCGAAAATTTTTTTGAAAATTTTTTTGAAAATTTTTTTTCAAATTTTTTTTCGAAATTTTTTTCGAAATTTTTTTTCAAAATTTTTTTCGAAAATTTTTTTTCGAAATTTTTTTTCAAAATTTTTTTAGAAATTTTTTTTCAAAATTTTTTTCGAAATTTTTTTTTCGAAATTTTTTTTAAAAATTTATTTTCGAAATTTTTTTTCAAAATTTTTTTCGAAAATTTTTTTTCGAAATTTTTTTCGAAAATTTTTTTCAAAATTTTTTTCCAAAATTTTTTTTCAAAATTTTTTTCGAAATTTTTTTCAAAATTTTTTTTCAAATTTTTTTTCGAAAATTTTTTTTCGAAAATTTTTTTTGAAAATTTTTTTCGAAATTTTTTTCAAATTTTTTTTCGAAAATTTTTTTTCGAAATTTTTTTCGAAAATATTTTTCGAAATTTTTTTTCAAAATTTTTTTTCAAATTTTTTTTCGAAAATTTTTTTTGAAAATTTATTTCAAAATTTTTTTTAAAAATTTTTTCCGAAAATTTTTTTTCGAAATTTTTTTTGAAAATTTATTTCGAAATTTTTTTCGAAAATTTTTTTTCAAAATTTTTTTCGAAAATTTTTTCAAAATTTTTTTCCAAAATTTTTTTTAAAAATTTTTTTCGAAATTTTTTTCGAAATTTTTTTCGAAATTTTTTTTTCGAAATTTTTTTTGAAAATTTTTTTCGAAAATTTTTTTCAAAATTTTTTTTGAAAATTTTTTTTTCAAAATATTTTCGAAAATGTTTTTGAAAATTTTCTTTCCAATTTTTTTTCGAAATTTTTTTCGAAATTTTTTTTCAAAATTTTTTTCGAAAATTTTTTTTCGAAATTTTTTTCAAAAATTTTTTTCCAAAATTTTTTTTCGAAATTTTTTTTCAAAATTTTTTTGGAAATTTTTTTTTCAAAATTTTTTTCGAAAATTTTTTTTCAAATTTTTTTTCGAAATTTTTTTCGAAATTTTTTTTCCCAAATTTTTTTTCGAAATTTATTTTCAAAATTTTTTTCGAAAATTTTTTTTCCAAAATTTTTTCGAAAATTTTTTTCGAAATTTTTTTTCAAAATTTTTTTTCAAAATTTTTTTCGAAATTTTTTTTCAAAATTTTTTTTGGAAAATTTTTTTCGTAATTTTTTTTCAAATTTTTTTTTCGATTTTTTTTTCAAAATTTTTTTCCAAAATTTTTTTTCAAAATTTTTTTCGAATTTTTTTTCGAAAATTTTTTTCAAATTTTTTTACCAAAATTTTTTTTCCAAAATTTTTTTCAAAATTTTTTTTCAAATTTTTTTTCGAAAATTTTTTTTGAAAATTTTTTTCAAAATTTTTTTTCAAATTTTTTTTCGAAATTTTTTTAAAAATTTTTTTCGAAAATTTTTTTTCCAAAATTTTTTCGAAATTTTTTTTTGAAATTTTTTTTCAAATTTTTTTTAGAAACTTTTTTTCAAAATTTTTTTCGAAATTTTTTTTTCGAAATTTTTTTTAAAAATTTTTTTTCGAAATTTTTTTTCGAAATTTTTTTCGAAATTTTTTTTCAAAATTTTTTTCGAAAATTTTTTTTTGAAATTTTTTTCGAAAATTTTTTTCAAAATTTTTTTCCAAAATTTTTTTTCAAAATTTTTTTCGAAATTTTTTTCAAAATTTTTTTTCAAATTTTTTTTCGAAAATTTTTTTTCGAAAATTTTTTTTGAAAATTTTTTTCGAAATTTTTTTCAAATTTTTTTTCGAAAATTTTTTTTCGAAATTTTTTTCGAAAATATTTTTCGAAATTTTTTTTTGGAAATTTTTTTTGAAAATTTTTTTCGAAAATTTTTTTCAATATTTTTTTTGAAAAAATTTTTTTCAAAATTTTTTCGAAAATGTTTTTGAAAATTTTTTTTCAAATTTTTTTTCGAAATTTTTTTCGAAATTTTTTTTCAAAATTTTTTTTTCAAATTTTTTTTCGAAAATTTTTTTTGAAAATTTACTTCGAAATTTTTTTTTTTAATTTTTTTCGAAAATTTTTTTCGAAATTTTTTTTTCGAAATTTTTTTTAAAAATTTTTTTTCGAAATTTTTTTTTCGAAATTTTTTTCGAAATTTTTTTTCAAAATTTTTTTTCGAAATTTTTTTCGAAAATTTTTTTCAAAATTTTTTTCCAAAATTTTTTTTCAAAATTTTTTTCGAAATTTTTTTCAAAATTTTTTTTCAAATTTTTTTTCGAAAATTTTTTTTCGAAAATTTTTTTTGAAAATTTTTTTCGAAATTTTTTTCAAATTTTTTTTCGAAAATTTTTTTTCGAAATTTTTTTCGAAAATATTTTTCGAAATTTTTTTTCAAAATTTTTTTTCAAATTTTTTTTCGAAAATTTTTTTTGAAAATTTTTTCAAAATTTTTTTCCAAAATTTTTTTAAAAAATTTTTTTCGAAATGTTTTTCGAAATTTTTTTTTGGAAATTTTTTTTGAAAATTTTTTTCGAAAATTTTTTTCAATATTTTTTTTGAAAAAATTTTTTTCAAAATTTTTTTGAAAATGTTTTTGAAAATTTTTTTTCAAATTTTTTTTCGAAATTTTTTTCGAAATTTTTTTTCAAAATTTTTTTTTCAAATTTTTTTTCGAAAATTTTTTTTGAAAATTTACTTCGAAATTTTTTTTTTAAATTTTTTTCGAAAATTTTTTTCGAAATTTTTTTTTCGAAATTTTTTTTAAAAATTTTTTTTCGAAATTTTTTTTTCGAAATTTTTTTCGAAATTTTTTTTCAAAATTTTTTTTCGAAATTTTTTTCGAAAATTTTTTTCAAAATTTTTTTCCAAAATTTTTTTTCAAAATTTTTTTCGAAATTTTTTTCAAATTTTTTTTCGAAAATTTTTTTTCGAAATTTTTTTTCAAAATTTTTTTTGGAAAATTTTTTTCGTAATTTTTTTTCAAAATTTTTTTTCGAAATTTTTTTTCAAAATTTTTTTCCAAAATTTTTTTTCAAAATTTTTTTCGAATTTTTTTTCGAAAATTTTTTTCAAATTTTTTTACCAAAATTTTTTTTCCAAAATTTTTTTCAAAATTTTTTTTCAAATTTTTTTCGAAAATTTTTTTTGAAAATTTTTTTCAAAATTTTTTTTCAAATTTTTTTTCGAAATTTTTTTAAAAATTTTTTTCGAAAATTTTTTTTCCAAAATTTTTTCGAAATTTTTTTTTGAAATTTTTTTTCAAATTTTTTTTAGAAGCTTTTTTTCAAAATTTTTTTCGAAATTTTTTTTTCGAAATTTTTTTTAAAAATTTTTTTTCGAAATTTTTTTTTCGAAATTTTTTTCGAAATTTTTTTTCAAAATTTTTTTCGAAAATTTTTTTTTGAAATTTTTTTCGAAAATTTTTTTCAAAATTTTTTTCCAAAATTTTTTTTCAAAATTTTTTTCGAAATTTTTTTCAAAATTTTTTTTCAAATTTTTTTTCGAAATTTTTTTTTCGAAAATTTTTTTTGAAAATTTTTTTCGAAATTTTTTTCAAATTTTTTTTCGAAAATTTTTTTTCGAAATTTTTTTCGAAAATATTTTTCGAAATTTTTTTTCAAAATTTTTTTTCAAATTTTTTTTCGAAAATTTTTTTTGAAAATTTTTTCAAAATTTTTTTCCAAAATTTTTTTTAAAAATTTTTTTCGAAATTTTTATCGAAATTTTTTTTTCGAAATTTTTTTTGAAAATTTTTTTCGAAAATTTTTTTCAAAATTTTTTTTGAAAAAATTTTTTTCAAAATTTTTTCGAAAATGTTTTTGAAAATTTTTTTTCAAATTTTTTTTCGAAATTTTTTTCGAAATTTTTTTTCAAAATTTTTTTTCAAATTTTTTTTTGAAAATTTACTTCGAAATTTTTTTTTTAAATTTTTTTCGAAAATTTTTTTCGAAATTTTTTTTTCGAAATTTTTTTTAAAAATTTTTTTTCGAAATATTTTTTTCGAAATTTTTTTCTAAATTTTTTTTCAAAATTTTTTTTCAAAATTTTTTTCGAAATTTTTTTCAAATTTTTTTTTCAAATTTTTTTTCGAAAATTTTTTTTGAAAATTTTTTTCAAAATTTTTTTTCAAATTTTTTTTCGAAATTTTTTTAAAAATTTTTTTCGAAAATTTTTTTTCCAAAATTTTTTCGAAATTTTTTTTTGAAATTTTTTTTCAAATTTTTTTTAGAGGCTTTTTTTCAAAATTTTTTTCGAAATTTTTTTTTCGAAATTTTTTTTAAAAATTTTTTTTCGAAATTTTTTTTTTCGAAATTTTTTTCGAAATTTTTTTTTTTAATTTTTTTCGAAAATTTTTTTTTGAAATTTTTTTCGAAAATTTTTTTCAAAATTTTTTTCCAAAATTTTTTTTCAAAATTTTTTTCGAAATTTTTTTCAAAATTTTTTTTCAAATTTTTTTTCGAAAATTTTTTTTCGAAATTTTTTTCGAAAATTTTTTTCAAAATTTTTTTTCAAATTTTTTTTCGAAAATTTTTTTTCGAAAATTTGTTTTGAAAATTTTTTTCGAAATTTTTTTCAAATTTTTTTTCGAAAATTTTTTTTCGAAATTTTTTTCGAAAATTTTTTTCGAAATTTTTTTTCAAAATTTTTTTTCAAATTTTTTTTCGAAAATTTTTTTTGAAAATTTATTTCGAAATTTTTTTTCAAATTTTTTTTCGAAAATTTTTTTTGAAAATTTTTTTCAAAATTTTTTTTCAAATTTTTTTTCAAAATTTTTTTTAAAAATTTTTTTCGAATTTTTTTTTTCCAAAATTTTTTCGAAATTTTTTTTTGAAATTTTTTTCTAAATTTTTTTCCAAAATTTTTTTTCAAAATTTTTTTCGAATTTTTTTTCGAAAATTTTTTTCAAATTTTTTTACCAAAATTTTTTTTCCAAAATTTTTTTCAAAATTTTTTTTCAAATTTTTTTTCGAAAATTTTTTTAAAAATTTTTTTTCGAAATTTTTTTTTCGAAATTTTTTTCGAAATTTTTTTTCAAAATTTTTTTCGAAAATTTTTTTTCGAAATTTTTTTCGAAAATTTTTTTCAAAATTTTTTTCCAAAATTTTTTTTCAAAATTTTTTTCGAAATTTTTTTCAAAATTTTTTTTCAAATTTTTTTTCGAAAATTTTTTTTGAAAATTTTTTTCGAAATTTTTTTCAAATTTTTTTTCGAAAATTTTTTTTCGAAATTTTTTTCGAAAATATTTTTCGAAATTTTTTTTCAAAATTTTTTTTCAAATTTTTTTTCGAAAATTTTTTTTGAAAATTTATTTCGAAATTTTTTTTTTTAAATTTTTTTCGAAAATTTTTTTTCGAAATTTTTTTTGAAAATTTATTTCGAAATTTTTTTAAAAATTTTTTTTCGAAAATTTTTTTTCAAAATTTTTTTCGAAAATTTTTTCAAAATTTTTTTCCAAAATTTTTTTTTGAAATTTTTTTTCAAATTTTTTTTAGAAACTTTTTTTCAAAATTTTTTTCGAAATTTTTTTTTCGAAATTTTTTTTTTAATTTTTTTTTTCGAAATTTTTTTTTCGAAATTTTTTTCGAAATTTTTTTTCAAAATTTTTTTCGAAAATTTTTTTTTGAAATTTTTTTCGAAAATTTTTTTCAAAATTTTTTTCCAAAATTTTTTTTCAAAATTTTTTTCGAAATTTTTTTCAAAATTTTTTTTCAAATTTTTTTTCGAAAATTTTTTTTCGAAAATTTTTTTTGAAAATTTTTTTCGAAATTTTTTTCAAATTTTTTTCGAAAATTTTTCCAAAATTTTTTTCCAAAATTTTTTTTTGAAATTTTTTTCGAAAATTTTTTTCAAAATTTTTTTTCAAATTTTTTTTCGAAAATTTTTTTTTGGAAATTTTTTTTGAAAATTTTTTTCGAAAATTTTTTTCAAAATTTTTTTTGAAAAAATTTTTTTCAAAATTTTTTCGAAAATGTTTTTGAAAATTTTTTTTCAAATTTTTTTTCGAAATTTTTTTCGAAATTTTTTTTCAAAATTTTTTTTCAAATTTTTTTTCGAAAATTTTTTTTGAAAAGTTACTTCGAAATTTTTTTTTAAAATTTTTTTCGAAAATTTTTTTCGAAATTTTTTTTTCGAAATTTTTTTTAAAAATTTTTTTTCGAAATTTTTTTTTCGAAATTTTTTTCGAAATTTTTTTTCAAAATTTTTTTTCGAAATTTTTTTCGAAAATTTTTTTCAAAATTTTTTTCCAAAATTTTTTTTCAAAATTTTTTTCGAAATTTTTTTCAAAATTTTTTTTCGAAAATTTTTTTTTGAAAATTTTTTTTGAAAATTTTTTTCGAAATTTTTTTCAAATTTTTTTTCGAAAATTTTTTTTCGAAATTTTTTTTCAAAATTTTTTTTGGAAAATTTTTTTCGTAATTTTTTTTCAAAATTTTTTTTCGAAATTTTTTTCAAAATTTTTTTCCAAAATTTTTTTTCAAAATTTTTTTCGAATTTTTTTTCGAAAATTTTTTTCAAATTTTTTTACCAAAATTTTTTTTCCAAAATTTTTTTCAAAATTTTTTTTCAAATTTTTTTTCGAAAATTTTTTTTGAAAATTTTTTTCAAAATTTTTTTTCAAATTTTTTTTCGAAATTTTTTTAAAAATTTTTTTCGAAAATTTTTTTTCCAAAATTTTTTCGAAATTTTTTTTGAAATTTTTTTTCAAATTTTTTTTAGAAGCTTTTTTTCAAAATTTTTTTCGAAATTTTTTTTTCGAAATTTTTTTTAAAAATTTTTTTTCGAAATTTTTTTTTCGAAATTTTTTTCGAAATTTTTTTTCAAAATTTTTTTCGAAAATTTTTTTTTGAAATTTTTTTCGAAATTTTTTTTCAAAATTTTTTTCGAAAATTTTTTTTTGAAATTTTTTTCGAAAATTTTTTTCAAAATTTTTTTCCAAAATTTTTTTTTTAAATTTTTTTCGAAATTTTTTTCAAAATTTTTTTTCAAATTTTTTTTCGAAAATTTTTTTTCGAAAATTTTTTTTGAAAATTTTTTTCGAAATTTTTTTCAAATTTTTTTTCGAAAATTTTTTTTCGAAATTTTTTTCGAAAATATTTTTCGAAATTTTTTTTCAAAATTTTTTTTCAAATTTTTTTTCGAAAATTTTTTTTGAAAATTTTTTCAAAATTTTTTTCCAAAATTTTTTTTAAAAATTTTTTTCGAAATTTTTTTCGAAATTTTTTTTTCGAAATTTTTTTTGAAAATTTTTTTCAAAATTTTTTTCGAATTTTTTTTTCAAAATTTTTTTTGGAAAATTTTTTTCGTAATTTTTTTTCAAAATTTTTTTTCGAAATTTTTTTCAAAATTTTTTTCCAAAATTTTTTTTCAAAATTTTTTTTCGAATTTTTTTTCGAAAATTTTTTTCAAATTTTTTTACCAAAATTTTTTTTCCAAAATTTTTTTCAAAATTTTTTTTCAAATTTTTTTTCGAAAATTTTTTTTGAAAATTTTTTTCAAAATTTTTTTTCAAATTTTTTTTCGAAATTTTTTTAAAAATTTTTTTCGAAAATTTTTTTTCCAAAATTTTTTCGAAATTTTTTTTTGAAATTTTTTTCAAATTTTTTTTAGAAATTTTTTTTCAAAATTTTTTTCGAAATTTTTTTTTCGAAATTTTTTTTAAAAATTTTTTTTCGAAATTTTTTTTTCGAAAATTTTTTTTCGAAATTTTTTTTGAAAATTTATTTTGAAATTTTTTTAAAAATTTTTTTTCGAAAATTTTTTTTCAAAATTTTTTTCGAAAATTTTTTCAAAATTTTTTTCCAAAATTTTTTTTAAAAATTTTTTTCGAAATTTTTTTCGAAATTTTTTTTTCAAAATTTTTTTTAAAAATTTTTTTCAAAATTTTTTTTGAAAATTTTTTTTTAAAAATTTTTTCGAAAATTTTTTTGAAAATTTTTTTTCAAATTTTTTTTTGAAATTTTTTTCGAAATTTTTTTTCAAAATTTTTTTCGAAAATTTTTTTTCGAAATTTTTTTCAAAAATTTTTTTCCAAAATTTTTTTTCGAAATTTTTTTTCAAAATTTTTTTGGAAAATTTTTTTTCAAAATTTTTTTCAAAAATTTTTTTTCAAATTTTTTTTCGAAATTTTTTTTCCCAAATTTTTTTTCGAAATTTTTTTCAAAATTTTTTTCGAAAATTTTTTTCAAAATTTTTTCGAAAATTTTTTTCGAAATTTTTTTTCAAAATTTTTTTTCAAAATTTTTTTCGAAATTTTTTTTCAAAATTTTTTTTGGAAAATTTTTTTCGTAATTTTTTTTCAAAATTTTTTTTCGAAATTTTTTTCAAAATTTTTTTCCAAAATTTTTTTTCAAAATTTTTTTCGAATTTTTTTTCGAAAATTTTTTTTACCAAAATTTTTTTTCCAAAATTTTTTTCGAAAATTTTTTTTCGAAATTTTTTTTGAAAATTTATTTCGAAATTTTTTTAAAAATTTTTTTTCGAAAATTTTTTTTCAAAATTTTTTTCGAAAATTTTTTCAAAATTTTTTTCCAAAATTTTATTTAAAAATTTTTTTCGAAATTTTTTTCGAAATTTTTTTTTCGAAATTTTTTTTGAAAATTTTTTTCGAAAATTTTTTTCAAAATTTTTCTTGAAAATTTTTTTTTCAAAATTTTTTCGAAAATTTTTTTGAAAATTTTTTTTCAAATTTTTTTTCGAAATTTTTTTCGAAATTTTTTTTCAAAATTTTTTTCGAAAATTTTTTTTCGAAATTTTTTTACAAAATTTTTTTGGAAAATTTTTTTTCAAAATTTTTTTCGAAAATTTTTTTTCAAATTTTTTTTCGAAATTTTTTTCGAAATTTTTTTTCCCAATTTTTTTTTCGAAATTTTTTTCAAAATTTTTTTCGAAATTTTTTTTTCCAAAATTTTTTCGAAAATTTTTTTCGAAATTTTTTTTCAAAATTTTTTTTCAAAATTTTTTTCGAAATTTTTTTTCAAAATTTTTTTTGGAAAATTTTTTTCGTAATTTTTTTTCAAAATTTTTTTTCGAAATTTTTTTCGTAATTTTTTTTCAAAATTTTTTTTCGAAATTTTTACCAAAATTTTTTTTCCAAAATTTTTTTCAAAATTTCTTTTCAAATTTTTTTTCGAAAATTTTTTTTGAAAATTTTTTTCAAAATTTTTTTTCAAATTTTTTTTCGAAATTTTTTTAAAAATTATTTTCGAAATTTTTTTTTCCAAAATTTTTTCGAAATTTTTTTTTGAAATTTTTTTTCAAATTTTTTTTAGAAATCTTTTTTCAAAATTTTATTCGAAATTTTTTTTTCGAAATTTTTTTAAAAATTTTTTTTCGAAATTTTTTTCGAAATTTTTTTTCTAAATTTTTTTTCGAAATTTTTTTTTCGAAAATTTTTTTTTTAATTTTTTTCCAAAATTTTTTTTCAAAATTTTTTTCGAAATTTTTTTCAAAATTTTTTTTCAAATTTTTTTTCGAAAAATTTTTTTCGAAAATTTTTTTTGAAAATTTTTTTCGAAATTTTTTTCAAATTTTTTTTCGAAAATTTTTTTTCGAAATTTTTTTCGAAAATATTTTTCGAAATTTTTTTTCAAATTTTTTTTTCAAATTTTTTTTCGAAAATTTTTTTTGAAAATTTATTTCGAAATTTTTTTTAAAAATTTCTTTGGAAAATTTTTTTTCGAAATTTTTTTTGAAAATTTATTTCGAAATTTTTTTAAAAATTTTTTTTCGAAAATTTTTTTTCAAAATTTTTTCGAAAATTTTTTCAAAATTTTTTTCCAAAATTTTTCTTAAAAATTCTTTTCGAAATTTTTTTCGAAATTTTTTTTTCGAAATTTTTTTCGAAAATTTTTTTTCAAATTTTTTTTCGAATTTTTTTTCGAAAATTTTTTTCAAATTTTTTTACCAAAATTTTTTTTCCAAAATTTTTTTCAAAATTTTTTTTCAAATATTTTTTCGAAAATTTTTTTTAAAAATTTTTTTAAAAATTTTTTTTCAAATTTTTTTAAAAATTTTTTTTCAAATTTTTTTTCGAAATTTTTTTAAAAATTTTTTTCGAAAATTTTTTTTCCAAAATTTTTTCGAAATTTTTTTTTGAAATTTTTTTTCAAATTTTTTTAGAAATTTTTTTTCAAAATTTTTTTCGAATTTTTTTTTTCGAAATTTTTTTTAAAAATTTTTTTTCGAAATTTTTTTTTCGAAATTTTTTTCAAATTTTTTTTTCAAAATTTTTTTCGAAAATTTTTTTTTTCGAAATTTTTTTCGAAAATTTTTTTCAAAATTTTTTTCCAAAATTTTTTTTCGAAATTTTTTTTTGAAAATTTATTTCGAAATTTTTTTTTTAAATTTTTTTCGAAAATTTTTTTTCGAAATTTTTTTTGAAAATTTATTTCGAAATTTTTTTAAAAATTTTTTTTCGAAAATTTTTTTTCAAAATTTTTTTAAAAATTTTTTTTCGAAAATTTTTTTTCAAAATTTTTTTCGAAAATTTTATCAAAATTTTTTTCCAAAAATTATTTTAAAAATTTTTTTCGAAATTTTTTTCGAAATTTTTTTTTCGAAATTTTTTTTGAAAATTTTTTTCGAAAATTTTTTTCAAAATTTTTTTTGAAAACTTTTTTTTCAAAATTTTTTCGAAAATTTTTTTGAAAATTTTTTTGAAAATTTTTTTTTGAAATTTTTTTCGAAATTTTTTTTCAAAATTTTTTTCGAAAATTTTTTTTCGAAATTTTTTTCAAAAATTTTTTTCCAAAATTTTTTTTCGAAATTTTTTTTCAAAATTTTTTTGGAAAATTTTTTTTCAAAATTTTTTTGGAAAATTTTTTTTCAAAATTTTTTTCGAAATTTTTTTTTCAAATTTTTTTTCGAATTTTTTTTCGAAAATTTTTTTCAAATTTTTTTACCAAAATTTTTTTTCCAAAATTTTTTTCAAAATTTTTTTCAAAATTTTTTTTCGAAAATTTTTTTTGAAAATTTTTTTCAAAATTTTTTTTCAAATTTTTTTTCGAAATTTTTTTAAAAATTTTTTTCGAAAATTTTTTTTCCAAAATTTTTTCGAAATTTTTTTTTGAAATTTTTTTTCAAATTTTTTTTAGAAATTTTTTTTCAAAATTTTTTTTCGAAATTTTTTTTTCGAAATTTTTTTTAAAAATTTTTTTTCGAAATTTTTTTTTCGAAAGTTTTTTCTAAATTTTTTTTGAAAATTTTTTTCGAAAATTTTTTTCAAAATTTTTTTTGAAAATTTTTTTTTCAAACTTTTTTCGAAAATTTTTTTGAAAATTTTTTTTTCAAATTTTTTTTCGAAATTTTTTTCGAAATTTTTTTTCAAAATTTTTTTCGAAAATTTTTTTTCAAAATTTTTTTCGAAAATTTTTTTTCAAATTTTTTTTCGAAATTTTTTTCGAAATTTTTTTTCCCAAATTTTTTTTCGAAATTTTTTTCGAAATTTTTTTCGAAAATTTTTTTCGAAATTTTTTTTCAAAATTTTTTTCGAAATTTTTTTTCAAAATTTTTTTTCAAAATTTTTTTCGAAATTTTTTTTCAAAATTTTTTTTGGAAAATTTTTTTCGTAAATTTTTTTCAAAATTTTTTTTCAAAATTTTTTTCAAAATCTTTTTCCAAAATTTTTTTTCAAAATTTTTTTCGAATTTTTTTTCGAAAATTTTTTTCAAATTTTTTTACCAAAATTTTTTTTCCAAAATTTTTTTCAAAATTTTTTTTCAAATTTTTTTTCGAAAATTTTTTTTAAAAATTTTTTTCGAAATTTTTTTCGAAATTTTTTTTTCGAAATTTTTTTTGAAAATTTTTTTCGAAAGTTTTTTTTCGAAATTTTTTTCAAAAATTTTTTTACAAAATTTTTTTTCGAAATTTTTTTCAAAATTTTTTTGGAAAATTTTTTTTCAAAATTTTTTTCGAAATTTTTTTCGAAAATTTTTTTCGAAATTTTTTTTCAAAATTTTTTTCGAAATTTTTTTTCAAAATTTTTTTTCAAAATTTTTTTTCGAAATTTTTTTTCAAAATTTTTTTTGGAAAATTTTTTTCGTAAATTTTTTTCAAAATTTTTTTTCAAAATTTTTTTCAAAATTTTTTTCCAAAATTTTTTTTCAAAATGTTTTTCGAATTTTTTTTCGAAAATTTTTTTCAAATTTTTTTACCAAAATTTTTTTTCCAAAATTTTTTTCAAAATTTTTTTTCAAATTTTTTTTCGAAATTTTTTTAAATATTTTTTTCGAAAATTTTTTTTCCAAAATTTTTTCGAAATTTTTTTTTGAAATTTTTTTTCAAATTTTTTTTAGAAATTTTTTTTTCGAAATTTTTTTCGAAAATTTTTTTTTAAATTTTTTTTCGAAATTTTTTTCGAAAATTTTTTTCGAAATTTTTTTTCAAAATTTTTTTTCAAAATTTTTTTCGAAATTTTTTTTCAAAATTTATTTTGGAAAATTTTTTTCGTAATTTTTTTTCAAAATTTTTTTTCGAAATTTTTTTGAAAATTTTTTTCCAAAATTTTTTTTCAAAATTTTTTTCGAATTTTTTTTCGAAAATTTTTTTCAAATTTTTTTACCAAAATTTTTTTTCCAAAATTTTTTTCAAAATTTTTTTTCAAAATTTTTTCGAAAATTTTTTTTTGAAAATTTTTTTCAAAATTTTTTTTCAAATTTTTTTTCGAAAATTTTTTTTCAAAATTTTTTTCGAAAATTTTTTCAAAATTTTTTTCCAAAATTTTTTTTAAAAATTTTTTTCGAAATTTTTTTCGAAATTTTTTTTTCGAAATTTTTTTTGAAAATTTTTTTCGAAAATTTTTTTCAAAATTTTTCTTGAAAATTTTTTTTTCAAAATTTTTTCGAAAATTTTTTTGAAAATTTTTTTTCAAATTTTTTTCGAAATTTTTTTTCAAAATTTTTTTCGAAAATTTTTTTTCGAAATTTTTTTCAAAAATTTTTTTCCAAAATTTTTTTTCGAAATTTTTTTTCAAAATTTTTTTGGAAAATTTTTTTTCAAAATTTTTTTCGAAAATTTTTTTTAAAATTTTTTTTCGAAATTTTTTTCGAAAATTTTTTTCGAAATTTTTTTTCAAAATTTTTTTTCGAAATTTTTTTCGAAAATTTTTTTCGAAAGTTTTTTTTCGAAATTTTTTTCAAAAATTTTTTTTCGAAATTTTTTTCAAAATTTTTTTCCAAAATTTTTTTTCAAAATTTTTTTCGAATTTTTTTTCGAAAATTTTTTTCAAATTTTTTTACCAAAATTTTTTTTCCAAAATTTTTTTCAAAATTTTTTTTCAAAATTTTTTCGAAAATTTTTTTTTGAAAATTTTTTTCAAAATTTTTTTTCAAATTTTTTTTCGAAAATTTTTTTTCAAAATTTTTTTCGAAAATTTTTTCAAAATTTTTTTCCAAAATTTTTTTTCAAAATTTTTTTTCAAAATTTTTTTCGAAATTTTTTTTCAAAATTTTTTTTGGAAAATTTTTTTCGTAATTTTTTTTCAAAATTTTTTTTCGAAATTTTTTTCAAAATTTTTTTCCAAAATTTTATTTCAAAATTTTTTTCGAATTTTTTTTCGAAAATTTTTTTCAAATTTTTTTACCAAAATTTTTTTTCCAAAATTTTTTTCGAAAATTTTTTTTCGAAATTTTTTTTGAAAATTAATTTCGAAATTTTTTTAAAAATTTTTTTCGAAAATTTTTTTTCAAAATTTTTTTCGAAAATTTTTTCAAAATTTTTTTCCAAAATTTTTTTTAAAAATTTTTTTCGAAATTTTTTTCGAAATTTTTTTTTCGAAATTTTTTTTGAAAATTTTTTTCGAAAGTTTTTTTTCGAAATTTTTTTCAAAAATTTTTTTCCAAAATTTTTTTTCGAAATTTTTTTCAAAATTTTTTTGGAAAATTTTTTTTCAAAATTTTTTTTCAAAATTTTTTTCGAAATTTTTTTTCAAAATTTTTTTTGGAAAATTTTTTTCGTAAATTTTTTTCAAAATTTTTTTTCAAAATTTTTTTCAAAATTTTTTTCCAAAATTTTTTTTCAAAATGTTTTTCGAATTTTTTTTCGAAAATTTTTTTCAAATTTTTTTACCAAAATTTTTTTACCAAAATTTTTTTTCCAAAATTTTTTTCAAAATTTTTTTTCAAAATTTTTTCGAAAATTTTTTTCGAAAATTTTTTTCAAAATTTTTCTTGAAAATTTTTTTTTCAAAATTTTTTCGAAAATTTTTTTGAAAATTTTTTTTCAAATTTTTTTCGAAATTTTTTTTCAAAATTTTTTTCGAAAATTTTTTTTCGAAATTTTTTTCAAAAATTTTTTTCAAAAATTTTTTTTCGAAATTTTTTTTCAAAATTTTTTTGGAAAATTTTTTTTCAAAATTTTTTTCGAAAATTTTTTTTAAAATTTTTTTTCGAAATTTTTTTCGAAAATTTTTTTCGAAATTTTTTTTCAAAATTTTTTTTCGAAATTTTTTTCGAAAATTTTTTTCGAAAGTTTTTTTTCGAAATTTTTTTCAAAAATTTTTTTCCAAAATTTTTTTTCGAAATTTTTTTCAAAATTTTTTTGGAAAATTTTTTTTCAAAATTTTTTTCGAAATTTTTTTCGAAAATTTTTTTCGAAATTTTTTTTCAAAATTTTTTTCGAAATTTTTTTTCAAAATTTTTTTTCAAAATTTTTTTCCAAATTTTTTTTCAAAATTTTTTTTGGAAAATTTTTTTCGTAAATTTTTTTCAAAATTTTTTTTCAAAATTTTTTTCAAAATTTTTTTCCAAAATTTTTTTTCAAAATTTTTTTCGAATTTTTTTTCGAAAATTTTTTTCAAATTTTTTTACCAAAATTTTTTTTCCAAAATTTTTTTCAAAATTTTTTTTCAAATTTTTTTTCGAAAATTTTTTTTGAAAATTTTTTTCAAAATTTTTTTTCAAATTTTTTTTCGAAATTTTTTTAAATATTTTTTTCGAAAATTTTTTTTCCAAAATTTTTTCGAAATTTTTTTTTGAAATTTTTTTTCAAATTTTTTTTAGAAATTTTTTTTTCGAAATTTTTTTCGAAAATTTTTTTTTAAATTTTTTTTCGAAATTTTTTTCGAAAATTTTTTTCGAAATTTTTTTTCAAAATTTTTTTTCAAAATTTTTTTCGAAATTTTTTTTCAAAATTTTTTTTGGAAAATTTTTTTCGTAATTTTTTTTCAAAATTTTTTTTCGAAATTTTTTTCAAAATTTTTTTCCAAAATTTTTTTTCAAAATTTTTTTCGAATTTTTTTTCGAAAATTTTTTTCAAATTTTTTTACCAAAATTTTTTTTCCAAAATTTTTTTCAAAATTTTTTTTCAAAATTTTTTCGAAAATTTTTTTTTGAAAATTTTTTTCAAAATTTTTTTTTCAAATTTTTTTTCGAAAATTTTTTTTCAAAATTTTTTTCGAAAATTTTTTCAAAATTTTTTTCCAAAATTTTTTTTAAAAATTTTTTTCGAAATTTTTTTCGAAATTTTTTTTTCGAAATTTTTTTTGAAAATTTTTTTCGAAAATTTTTTTCAAAATTTTTCTTGAAAATTTTTTTTTCAAAATTTTTTCGAAAATTTTTTTGAAAATTTTTTTTCAAATTTTTTTCGAAATTTTTTTTCAAAATTTTTTTCGAAAATTTTTTTTCGAAATTTTTTTCAAAAATTTTTTTCCAAAATTTTTTTTTGAAATTTTTTTTCAAAATTTTTTTGGAAAATTTTTTTTCAAAATTTTTTTTGAAAATTTTTTTTTAAATTTTTTTTCGAAATTTTTTTCGAAAATTTTTTTCGAAATTTTTTTTCAAAATTTTTTTTCAAAATTTTTTTTCAAACTTTTTTTCGAAATTTTTTTTCAAAATTTTTTTTGGAAAATTTTTTTCGTAATTTTTTTTCAAAATTTTTTTTCGAAATTTTTTTCAAAATTTTTTTCCAAAATTTTTTTTCAAAATTTTTTTCGAATTTTTTTTCGAAAATTTTTTTACCAAAATTTTTTTTCCAAAATTTTTTTCAAAATTTTTTTTCAAATTTTTTTTCGAAAATTTTTTTAAAAATTTTTTTTCGAAATTTTTTTTTCGAAATTTTTTTCGAAATTTTTTTTCAAAATTTTTTTCGAAAATTTTTTTTCGAAATTTTTTTCGAAAATTTTTTTCAAAATTTTTTTCCAAAATTTTTTTTCAAAATTTTTTTCGAAATTTTTTTCAAAATTTTTTTTCAAATTTTTTTTCGAAAATTTTTTTTTGAAAATTTTTTTTGAAAATTTTTTTCGAAATTTTTTTCAAATTTTTTTTCGAAAATTTTTTTTCGAAATTTTTTTCGAAAATATTTTTCGAAATTTTTTTTCAAAATTTTTTTTCAAATTTTTTTTCGAAAATTTTTTTTGAAAATTTATTTCGAAATTTTTTTTTTAAATTTTTTTCGAAAATTTTTTTTCGAAATTTTTTTTGAAAATTTATTTCGAAATTTTTTTAAAAATTTTTTTTCGAAAATTTTTTTTCAAAATTTTTTTCGAAAATTTTTTCAAAATTTTTTTCCAAAATTTTTTTTAAAAATTTTTTTCGAAATTTTTTTCGAAATTTTTTTCGAAATTTTTTTTTCGAAATTTTTTTTGAAAATTTTTTTCGACAATTTTTTTCAAAATTTTTTTTGAAAATTTTTTTTTCAAAATTTTTTCGAAAATTTTTTTGAAAATTTTCTTTCAAATTTTTTTTCGAAATTTTTTTCGAAATTTTTTTTCAAAATTTTTTTCGAAAATGTTTTTTCGAAATTTTTTTCAAAAATTTTTTTCCAAAATTTTTTTTCGAAATTTTTTTTCAAAATTTTTTTGGAAAATTTTTTTTCAAAATTTTTTTCGAAAATTTTTTTTCAAATTTTTTTTCGAAATTTTTTTCGAAATTTTTTTTCCCAAATTTTTTTTCGAAATTTTTTTCAAAATTTTTTTCGAAAATTTTTTTTCCAAAATTTTTTCGAAAATTTTTTTCGAAATGTTTTTTCAAAATTGTTTTTCAAAATTTTTTTCGAAATTTTTTTTCAAAATTTTTTTTGGAAAATTTTTTTCGTAATTTTTTTTCAAAATTTTTTTTCGAAATTTTTTTCAAAATTTTTTTCCAAAATTTTTTTTCAAAATTTTTTTCGAATTTTTTTTCGAAAATTTTTTTCAAATTTTTTTACCAAAATTTTTTTTCCAAAATTTTTTTCAAAATTTTTTTTCAAATTTTTTTTCGAAAATTTTTTTTGAAAATTTTTTTCAAAAATTTTTTTCAAATTTTTTTTCGAAATTTTTTTAAAAATTTTTTTCGAAAATTTTTTTTCCAAAATTTTTTCGAAATTTTTTTTTGAAATTTTTTTTTTATTTTTTTTAGAAACTTTTTTTCAAAATTTTTTTCGAAATTTTTTTTTCGAAATTTTTTTTAAAAATTTTTTTTCGAAATTTTTTTTTCGAAATTTTTTTCGAAATTTTTTTTCAAAATTTTTTTCGAAAATTTTTTTTTGAAATTTTTTTCGAAAATTTTTTTCAAAATTTTTTTCCAAAATTTTTTTTCAAAATTTTTTTCGAAATTTTTTTCAAAATTTTTTTTCAAATTTTTTTTCGAAAATTTTTTTTCGAAAATTTTTTTCAAAAATTTTTTTCCAAAATTTTTTTTCGAAATTTTTTTTCAAAATTTTTTTCGAAAATTTTTTTTCAAAATTTTTTTCGAAAATTTTTTTTCAAATTTTTTTTCGAAATTTTTTTCGAAATTTTTTTTCCCAAATTTTTTTTCGAAATTTTTTTCAAAATTTTTTTCGAAAATTTTTTTTCCAAAATTTTTTCGAAAATTTTTTTCGAAATTTTTTTTCAAAATTTTTTTTCAAAATTTTTTTCGAAATTTTTTTTCAAAATTTTTTTTGGAAAATTTTTTTCGTAATTTTTTTTCAAAATTTTTTTTCGAAATTTTTTTCAAAATTTTTTTCCAAAATTTTTTTTCAAAATTTTTTTCGAATTTTTTTTCGAAAATTTTTTTCAAATTTTTTTACCAGAATTTTTTTTCCAAAATTTTTTTCAAAATTTTTTTTCAAATTTTTTTTCGAAAATTTTTTTTGAAAATTTTTTTCAAAAATTTTTTTCAAATTTTTTTTCGAAATTTTTTTAAAAATTTTTTTCGAAAATTTTTTTTCCAAAATTTTTTCGAAATTTTTTTTTGAAATTTTTTTTCAAATTTTTTTTAGAAACTTTTTTTCAAAATTTTTTTCGAAATTTTTTTTTCGAAATTTTTTTTAAAAATTTTTTTTCGAAATTTTTTTTTCGAAATTTTTTTCGAAATTTTTTTTCAAAATTTTTTTCGAAAAATTTTTTTTGAAATTTTTTTCGAAAATTTTTTTCAAAATTTTTTTCCAAAATTTTTTTTCAAAATTTTTTTCGAAATTTTTTTCAAAATTTTTTTTCAAATTTTTTTTCGAAAATTTTTTTTCGAAAATTTTTTTTGAAAATTTTTTTCGAAATTTTTTTCAAATTTTTTTTCGAAAATTTTTTTCAAAATTTTTTTCCAAATTTTTTTTTCAAAATGTTTTTCGAAATTTTTTTCAAAATTTTTTTTCAAATTTTTTTTCGAAAATTTTTTTTCGAAATTTTTTTTGAAAATTTATTTCGAAATTTTTTTAAAAATTTTTTTTCGAAATTTTTTTTTCAAAATTTTTTTCGAAAATTTTTTCAAAATTTTTTTCCAAATTTTTTTTTAAAAATGTTTTTCGAAATTTTTTTCGAAATTTTTTTTTCGAAATTTTTTTTGAAAATTTTTTTCGAAAATTTTTTTCAAAATTTTTTTTGAAAAAATTTTTTTCAAAATTTTTTCGAAAATGTTTTTGAAAATTTTTTTTCAAATTTTTTTTCGAAATTTTTTTCGAAATTTTTTTCGAAATTCTTCTTCAAAATTTTTTTTGAAATTTTTTTTCAAAATTTTTTTCGAAATTTTTTTTTCGAAATTTTTTTTAAAAATTTTTTAAAAATTTTTTTTCAAGATTTTTTTCGAAATTTTTTTCGAAATTTTTTTTCAAAATTTTTTTCGAAAATTATTTTTCGAAATTTTTTTCGAAAATTTTTTTTCGAAATTTTTTTTCAAAATTTTTTTCGAAATTTTTTTCGAAATTTTTTTTCAAAATTTTTTTTCGAAATTTTTTTCAAAATTTTTTTTCAAATTTTTTTTCGAAATTTTTTTTTTAAATTTTTTTTCGAAATTTTTTTTGAAAATTTTTTTCAAAATTTTTTTTCAAATTTTTTTTTCGAAAATTTTTTTTCAAATTTTTTTTCGAAAATTTTTTTTGAAAATTTTTTTTGAAATTTTTTTTTCGAAATTTTTTTTCGAAATTTTTTTTTAAAATTTTTATTCGAAATTTTTTTTGAAAATTTTTTTCGAAATTTTTTTTCAAATTTTTTTTCGAAAATTTTTTTTCAAATTTTTTTTCGAAAATTTTTTTTTGAAAATTTTTTTCGAAATTTTTTTTTCGAAATTTTTTTTGAAAATTTTTTTCGAAAATTTTTTTCAAAATTTTTTTTGAAAATTTTTTTTTCAAAATTTTTTCGAAAATTTTTTTGAAAATTTTTTTTCAAATTTTTTTTCGAAATTTTTTTCGAAATTTTTTTTCAAAATTTTTTTCGAAAATTTTTTTTCGAAATTTTTTTCAAAAATTTTTTTCCAAAATTTTTTTCGAAATTTTTTTTCAAAATTTTTTTCGAAAATTTTTTTCAAAATTTTTTTTGAAATTTTTTTTTTCAAAATTTTTTCGAAAATTTTTTTGAAAAATTTTTTTCAAATTTTTTTTCAAAATTTTTTTTAAAAATTTTTTTTCGAAATTTTTTTCCAAAATTTTTTTTCAAATTTTTTTTCGAATTTTTTTTCGAAAATTTTTTTCAAATTTTTTTACCAAAATTTTTTTTCCAAATTTTTTTTCAAAATTTTTTTTCAAATTTTTTTTCGAAAATTTTTTTTGAAAATTTATTTCGAAATTTTTTTTAAAAATTTTTTTTCGAAATTTTTTTTGAAAATTTTTTTTTTTAATTTTTTTCAAAATTTTTTTTCAAATTTTTTTTCGAAATTTTTTTAAAAATTTTTTTCGAAAATTTTTTTTCCAAAATTTTTTCGAAAATTTTTTTCGAAATTTTTTTTCAAAATTTTTTTAGAAATTTTTTTTCAAAATTTTTTTCGAAATTTTTTTTTCGAAATTTTTTTTAAAAATTTTTTTTCGAAATTTATTTTTCGAAATTTTTTTCGAAATTTTTTTTCAAAATTTTTTTCGAAAATTTTTTTTCGAAATTTTTTTCAAAAATTTTTTTCAAAATTTTTTTCCAAAATTTTTTTTCAAAATTTTTTTCGAAATTTTTTTCAAAATTTTTTTTCAAATTTTTTTTCGAAAATTTTTTTTGAAAATTTTTTTCGAAATTTTTTTCAAATTTTCTTTCGAAAATTTTTTTTCGAAATTTTTTTCGAAAATATTTTTCGAAATTTTTTTTCAAAATTTTTTTTCAAATTTTTTTTCGAAAATTTTTTTTCGAAATTTTTTTTGAAAATTTATTTCGAAATTTTTTTAAAAATTTTTTTTCGAAAATTTTTTTTCAAAATTTTTTTCGAAAATTTTTTCAAAATTTTTTTCCAAAATTTTTTTTAAAAATTTTTTTCGAAATTTTTTTCGAAATTTTTTTTTCAAATTTTTTTTTGAAAATTTTTTTCGAAAATTTTTTTCAAAATTTTTTTTGAAAATTTTTTTTTCAAAATTTTTTCCAAAATTTTTTTGAAATTTTTTTTTCAAATTTTTTTTCGAAATTTTTTTCGAAATTTTTTTTCAAAATTTTTTTCGAAAATTTTTTTTCGAAATTTTTTTCAAAAATTTTTTTCCAAAATTTTTTTTCGAAATTTTTTTTCAAAATTTTTTTGGAAAATTTTTTTTCAAAATTTTTTTCGAAAATTTTTTTTCAAATTTTTTTTCGAAATTTTTTTCGAAATTTTTTTTCCCAAATTTTTTTTCGAAATTTTTTTCAAAATTTTTTTCGAAAATTTTTTTTCCAAAATTTTTTCGAAAATTTTTTTCGAAATTTTTTTTCAAAATTTTTTTGGAAAATTTTTTTTCAAAATTTTTTTCGAAAATTTTTTTTCAAATTTTTTTTCGAATTTTTTTTCGAAAATTTTTTTCAAATTTTTTTACCAAAATTTTTTTTCCAAAATTTTTTTAAAATTTTTTTTCAAATTTTTTTTCGAAAATTTTTTTTGAAAATTTTTTTCAAAATTTTTTTTCAAATTTTTTTTCGAAATTTTTTTAAAAATTTTTTTCGAAAATTTTTTTTCCAAAATTTTTTCGAAATTTTTTTTTTAAATTTTTTTTCAAATTTTTTTTAGAAATTTTTTTTCAAAATTTTTTTCGAAATTTTTTTTTCGAAATTTTTTTTAAAAATTTTTTTTCGAAATTTTTTTTTCGAAATTTTTTTCTAAATTTTTTTTCAAAATTTTTTTCGAAAATTTTTTTTCGAAATTTTTTTCGAAAATTATTTTCAAAATTTTTTTCCAAAATTTTTTTTCAAAATTTTTTTCGAAATTTTTTTCAAAATTTTTTTTCAAATTTTTTTCGAAAATTTTTTTTCGAAATTTTTTTTGAAAATTTTTTTCGAAATTTTTTTCAAATTTTTTTTCGAAAATTTTTTTTCGAAATTTTTTTCGAAAATATTTTTCGAAATTTTTTTTCAAAATTTTTTTTCAAATTTTTTTTCAAAAATTTTTTTTGAAAATTTATTTCGAAATTTTTTTTAAAAATTTTTTTCGAAAATTTTTTTTCGAAATTTTTTTTGAAAATTTATTTCGAAATTTTTTAAAAAATTTTTTTTCGAAAATTTTTTTTCAAAATTTTTTTCGAAAATTTTTTCAAAATTTTTTTCCAAAATTTTTTTTAAAAATTTTTTTCGAAATTTTTTTCGAAATTTTTTTTCGAAATTTTTTTTGAAAATTTTTTTCGAAAATTTTTTTCAAAATTTTTTTTGAAAATTTTTTTTTCAAAATTTTTTCGAAAATTTTTTTGAAAATTTTTTTTTCAAATTTTTTTTCGAAATTTTTTTCGAAATTTTTTTTCAAAATTTTTTTCGAAAATTTTTTTTCAGTTTTTTTCGAAAATTTTTTTTCAAATTTTTTTTCGAAATTTTTTTCGAAATTTTTTTTCCCAAATTTTTTTTCGAAATTTTTTTCAAAATTTTTTTCGAAAATTTTTTTTCCAAAATTTTTTCGAAAATTTTTTTCGAAATTTTTTTTCAAAATTTTTTTTCAAAATTTTTTTCGAAATTTTTTTTCAAAATTTTTTTTGGAAAATTTTTTTCGTAATTTTTTTTCAAAATTTTTTTTCGAAATTTTTTTCAAAATTTTTTTCCAAATTTTTTTTCAAAATTTTTTTCGAATTTTTTTTCGAAAATTTTTTTCAATTTTTTTACCAAAATTTTTTTTCCAAAATTTTTTTCGAAAATTTATTTTCGAAATTTTTTTTGAAAATTAATTTCGAAATTTTTTTTAAAATTTTTTTTCGAAAATTTTCTTTCAAAATTTTTTTCGAAAATTTTTTCAAAATTTTTTTCCAAAATTTTTTTTAAAAATTTTTTTCGAAATTTTTTTCGAAATTTTTTTTTCGAAATTTTTTTTGAAAATTTTTTTCAAAATTTTTCTTGAAAATTTTTTTTTCAAAATTTTTTCGAAAATTTTTTTGAAAATTTTTTTGAAAATTTTTTTTCAAATTTTTTTCGAAATTTTTTTCGAAATTTTTTTTCAAAATTTTTTTCGAAAATTTTTTTTCGAAATTTTTTTCAAAAATTTTTTTCCAAAATTTTTTTTCGAAATTTTTTTTCAAAATTTTTTTGGAAAATTTTTTTGGAAAATTTTTTTCGAAATTTTTTTCGAAAATTTTTTTCGAAATTTTTTTTCAAAATTTTTTTCGAAATTTTTTTTCAAAATTTTTTTTTTTAAATTTTTTCGAAATTTTTTTTTGAAATTTTTTTTCAAATTTTTTTTAGAAATTTTTTTTCAAAATTTTTTTCGAAATTTTTTTTTCGAAATTTTTTTTAAAAATTTTTTTTCGAAATTTTTTTTCAAAATTTTTTTCGAAAATTTTTTTTCGAAATTTTTTTCGAAAATTTTTTTCAAAATTTTTTTCCAAAATTTTTTTTCAAAATTTTTTTCGAAATTTTTTTCAAAATTTTTTTTCAAATTTTTTTTCGAAAATTTTTTTTCGAAAATTTTTTTTGAAAATTTTTTTCGAAATTTTTTTCAAATTTTTTTTCGAAAATTTTTTTTCGAAATTTTTTTCGAAAATATTTTTCGAAATTTTTTTTCAAAATTTTTTTTCAAATTTTTTTTCGAAAATTTTTTTTGAAAATTTATTTCGAAATTTTTTTTAAAAATTTTTTCCGAAAATTTTTTTTCGAAATTTTTTTTGAAAATTTATTTCGAAATTTTTTTAAAAATTTTTTTTCGAAAATTTTTTTTCAAAATTTTTTTCGAAAATTTTTTCAAAATTTTTTTCCAAAATTTTTTTTAAAAATTTTTTTCGAAATTTTTTTCGAAATTTTTTTTTCGAAATTTTTTTTGAAAATTTTTTTCGAAAATTTTTTTCAAAATTTTTTTTGAAAATTTTTTTTTCAAAATATTTTCGAAAATTTTCTTTCCAATTTTTTTTCGAAATTTTTTTCGAAATTTTTTTTCAAAATTTTTTTGGAAATTTTTTTTTCAAAATTTTTTTCGAAAATTTTTTTTCAAATTTTTTTTCGAAATTTTTTTCGAAATTTTTTTTCCCAAATTTTTTTTCGAAATTTATTTTCAAAATTTTTTTCGAAAATTTTTTTTCCAAAATTTTTTCGAAAATTTTTTTCGAAATTTTTTTTCAAAATTTTTTTTCAAAATTTTTTTCGAAATTTTTTTTCAAAATTTTTTTTGGAAAATTTTTTTCGTAATTTTTTTTCAAAATTTTTTTTCGAAATTTTTTTCAAAATTTTTTTCCAAAATTTTTTTTCAAAATTTTTTTCGAATTTTTTTTCGAAAATTTTTTTCTAATTTTTTTACCAAAATTTTTTTTCCAAAATTTTTTTCAAAATTTTTTTTCAAATTTTTTTTCGAAAATTTTTTTTCAAAATTTTTTTCAAAATTTTTTTTCAAATTTTTTTTCGAAATTTTTTTAAATATTTTTTTCGAAAATTTTTTTTCCAAAATTTTTTCGAAATTTTTTTTTGAAATTTTTTTTCAAATTTTTTTTAGAAATTTTTTTTTCGAAATTTTTTTCGAAAATTTTTTTTTAAATTTTTTTTCGAAATTTTTTTCGAAAATTTTTTTCGAAATTTTTTTTCAAAATTTTTTTTCAAAATCTTTTTCGAAATTTTTTTTCAAAATTTTTTTTGGAAAATTTTTTTCGTAATTTTTTTTCAAAATTTTTTTTCGAAAGTTTTTTCAAAATTTTTTTCCAAAATTTTTTTTCAAAATTTTTTTCGAATTTTTTTTCGAAAATTTTTTTCAAATTTTTTTACCAAAATTTTTTTTCCAAAATTTTTTTCAAAATTTTTTTTCAAAATTTTTTCGAAAATTTTTTTTTTTAAATTTTTTTCAAAATTTTTTTTCAAATTTTTTTTCGAAAATTTTTTTTCAAAATTTTTTTCGAAAATTTTTTCAAAATTTTTTTCCAAAATTTTTTTTAAAAATTTTTTTCGAAATTTTTTTCGAAATTTTTTTTTCGAAATTTTTTTTGAAAATTTTTTTCGAAAATTTTTTTCAAAATTTTTCTTGAAAATTTTTTTTTCAAAATTTTTTCGAAAATTTTTTTGAAAATTTTTTTTCAAATTTTTTTCGAAATTTTTTTTCAAAATTTTTTTCGAAAATTTTTTTTCGAAATTTTTTTCAAAAATTTTTTTCCAAAATTTTTTTTCGAAATTTTTTTTCAAAATTTTTTTGGAAAATTTTTTTGGAAAATTTTTTTTCAAAATTTTTTTCGAAAATTTTTTTTTTAATTTTTTTTCGAAATTTTTTTCGAAAATTTTTTTCGAAATTTTTTTTCAAAATTTTTTTTCAAAATTTTTTTCGAAATTTTTTTTCAAAATTTTTTTTGGAAAATTTTTTTCGTAATTTTTTTTCAAAATTTTTTTTCGAAATTTTTTCAAAATTTTTTTCCAAAATTTTTTTTCAAAATTTTTTTCGAATTTTTTTTCGAAAATTTTTTTACCAAAATTTTTTTTCCAAAATTTTTTTCAAAATTTTTTTTCAAATTTTTTTTCTAAAATTTTTTTAAAAATTTTTTTTCGAAATTTTTTTTTCGAAATTTTTTTCGAATTTTTTTTTCAAAATTTTTTTCGAAAATTTTTTTTCGAAATTTTTTTCGAAAATTTTTTTCAAAATTTTTTTCCAAAATTTTTTTTCAAAATTTTTTTCGAAATTTTTTTCAAAATTTTTTTTCAAATTTTTTTTCGAAAATTTTTTTTTGAAAATTTTTTTTGAAAATTTTTTTCGAAATTTTTTTCAAATTTTTTTTCGAAAATTTTTTTTCGAAATTTTTTTCGAAAATATTTTTCGAAATTTTTTTTCAAAATTTTTTTTCAAATTTTTTTTCGAAAATTTTTTTTGAAAATTTATTTCGAAATTTTTTTTTTAAATTTTTTTCGAAAATTTTTTTTCGAAATTTTTTTTGAAAATTTATTTCGAAATTTTTTTAAAAATTTTTTTTCGAAAATTTTTTTTCAAAATTTTTTTCGAAAATTTTTTCAAAATTTTTTTCCAAAATTTTTTTTAAAAATTTTTTTCGAAATTTTTTTCGAAATTTTTTTCGAAATATTTTTTTCGTAATTTTTTTTGAAAATTTTTTTCGACAATTTTTTTCAAAATTTTTTTTGAAAATTTTTTTTTCAAAATTTTTTCGAAAATTTTTTTGAAAATTTTCTTTCAAATTTTTTTTCGAAATTTTTTTCGAAATTTTTTTTCAAAATTTTTTTCGAAATTTTTTTTTCGAAATTTTTTTCAAAAATTTTTTTCCAAAATTTTTTTTCGAAATTTTTTTTCAAAATTTTTTTGGAAAATTTTTTTTCAAAATTTTTTTCGAAAATTTTTTTTCAAATTTTTTTTCGAAATTTTTTTCGAAATTTTTTTTCCCAAATTTTTTTTCGAAATTTTTTTCAAAATTTTTTTCGAAAATTTTTTTTCCAAAATTTTTTCGAAAATTTTTTTCGAAATGTTTTTTCAAAATTGTTTTTCAAAATTTTTTTCGAAATTTTTTTTCAAAATTTTTTTTGGAAAATTTTTTTCGTAATTTTTTTTCAAAATTTTTTTTCGAAATTTTTTTCAAAATTTTTTTCCAAAATTTTTTTTCAAAATTTTTTTCGAATTTTTTTTCGAAAATTTTTTTCAAATTTTTTTACCAAAATTTTTTTTCCAAAATTTTTTTCAAAATTTTTTTTCAAATTTTTTTTCGAAAATTTTTTTTGAAAATTTTTTTCAAAAATTTTTTTCAAATTTTTTTTCGAAATTTTTTTAAAAATTTTTTTCGAAAATTTTTTTTCCAAAATTTTTTCGAAATTTTTTTTTGAAATTTTTTTTCAAATTTTTTTTAGAAACTTTTTTTCAAAATTTTTTTCGAAATTTTTTTTTCGAAATTTTTTTTAAAAATTTTTTTTCGAAATTTTTTTTTCGAAATTTTTTTCGAAATTTTTTTTCAAAATTTTTTTCGAAAATTTTTTTTCGAAATTTTTTTCAAAAATTTTTTTCCAAAATTTTTTTTCGAAATTTTTTTTCAAAATTTTTTTGGAAAATTTTTTTGGAAAATTTTTTTTCAAAATTTTTTTCGAAAATTTTTTTTTAAATTTTTTTTCGAAATTTTTTTCGAAAATTTTTTTCGAAATTTTTTTTCAAAATTTTTTTTCAAAATTTTTTTCGAAATTTTTTTTCAAAATTTTTTTTGGAAAATTTTTTTCGTAATTTTTTTTCAAAATTTTTTTTCGAAATTTTTTCAAAATTTTTTTCCAAAATTTTTTTTCAAAATTTTTTTCGAATTTTTTTTCGAAAATTTTTTTACCAAAATTTTTTTTCCAAAATTTTTTTCAAAATTTTTTTTCAAATTTTTTTTCGAAAATTTTTTTAAAAATTTTTTTTCGAAATTTTTTTTTCGAAATTTTTTTCGAATTTTTTTTTCAAAATTTTTTTCGAAAATTTTTTTTCGAAATTTTTTTCGAAAATTTTTTTCAAAATTTTTTTCCAAAATTTTTTTTCAAAATTTTTTTCGAAATTTTTTTCAAAATTTTTTTTCAAATTTTTTTTCGAAAATTTTTTTTTGAAAATTTTTTTTGAAAATTTTTTTCGAAATTTTTTTCAAATTTTTTTTCGAAAATTTTTTTTCGAAATTTTTTTCGAAAATATTTTTCGAAATTTTTTTTCAAAATTTTTTTTCAAATTTTTTTTTGAAAATTTTTTTTGAAAATTTATTTCGAAATTTTTTTTTTAAATTTTTTTCGAAAATTTTTTTTCGAAATTTTTTTTGAAAATTTATTTCGAAATTTTTTTAAAAATTTTTTTTCGAAAATTTTTTTTCAAAATTTTTTTCGAAAATTTTTTCAAAATTTTTTTCCAAAATTTTTTTTAAAAATTTTTTTCGAAATTTTTTTCGAAATTTTTTTCGAAATTTTTTTTTCGAAATTTTTTTTGAAAATTTTTTTCGACAATTTTTTTCAAAATTTTTTTTGAAAATTTTTTTTTCAAAATTTTTTCGAAAATTTTTTTGAAAATTTTCTTTCAAATTTTTTTTCGAAATTTTTTTCGAAATTTTTTTTCAAAATTTTTTTCGAAATTTTTTTTTCGAAATTTTTTTCAAAAATTTTTTTCCAAAATTTTTTTTCGAAATTTTTTTTCAAAATTTTTTTGGAAAATTTTTTTTCAAAATTTTTTTCGAAAATTTTTTTTCAAATTTTTTTTCGAAATTTTTTTCGAAATTTTTTTTCCCAAATTTTTTTTCGAAATTTTTTTCAAAATTTTTTTCGAAAATTTTTTTTCCAAAATTTTTTCGAAAATTTTTTTCGAAATGTTTTTTCAAAATTGTTTTTCAAAATTTTTTTCGAAATTTTTTTTCAAAATTTTTTTTGGAAAATTTTTTTCGTAATTTTTTTTCAAAATTTTTTTTCGAAATTTTTTTCAAAATTTTTTTCCAAAATTTTTTTTCAAAATTTTTTTCGAATTTTTTTTCGAAAATTTTTTTCAAATTTTTTTACCAAAATTTTTTTTCCAAAATTTTTTTCAAAATTTTTTTTCAAATTTTTTTTCGAAAATTTTTTTTGAAAATTTTTTTCAAAAATTTTTTTCAAATTTTTTTTCGAAATTTTTTTAAAAATTTTTTTCGAAAATTTTTTTTCCAAAATTTTTTCGAAATTTTTTTTTGAAATTTTTTTTCAAATTTTTTTTAGAAACTTTTTTTCAAAATTTTTTTCGAAATTTTTTTTTCGAAATTTTTTTTAAAAATTTTTTTTCGAAATTTTTTTTTCGAAATTTTTTTCGAAATTTTTTTTCAAAATTTTTTTCGAAAATTTTTTTTTGAAATTTTTTTCGAAAATTTTTTTCAAAATTTTTTTCCAAAATTTTTTTTAAAAATTTTTTTCGAAATTTTTTTCAAAATTTTTTTTCAAATTTTTTTTCGAAAATTTTTTTTCGAAAATTTTTTTCAAAAATTTTTTTCCAAAATTTTTTTTCGAAATTTTTTTTCAAATTTTTTTTGGAAAATTTTTTTTCAAAATTTTTTTCGAAAATTTTTTTTCAAATTTTTTTTCGAAATTTTTTTCGAAATTTTTTTTCCCAAATTTTTTTTCGAAATTTTTTTCAAAATTTTTTTCGAAAATTTTTTTTCCAATATTTTTTCGAAAATTTTTTTCGAAATTTTTTTTCAAAATTTTTTTTCAAAATTTTTTTCGAAATTTTTTTTCAAAATTTTTTTTGGAAAATTTTTTTCGTAATTTTTTTTCAAAATTTTTTTTCGAAATTTTTTTCAAAATTTTTTTCCAAAATTTTTTTTCAAAATTTTTTTCGAATTTTTTTTCGAAAATTTTTTTCAAATTTTTTTACCAGAATTTTTTTTCCAAAATTTTTTTCAAAATTTTTTTTCAAATTTTTTTTCGAAAATTTTTTTTGAAAATGTTTTTCAAAAATTTTTTTCAAATTTTTTTTCGAAATTTTTTTAAAAATTTTTTTCGAAAATTTTTTTTCCAAAATTTTTTCGAAATTTTTTTTTGAAATTTTTTTTCAAATTTTTTTTAGAAACTTTTTTTCAAAATTTTTTTCGAAATTTTTTTTTCGAAATTTTTTTTAAAAATTTTTTTTCGAAATTTTTTTTTCGAAATTTTTTTCAAATTTTTTTTCAAAATTTTTTTCGAAAATTTTTTTTTGAAATTTTTTTCGAAAATTTTTTTCAAAATTTTTTTCCAAAATTTTTTTCAAAATTTTTTTCGAAATTTTTTTCAAAATTTTTTTTCAAATTTTTTTTCGAAAATTTTTTTTCGAAAATTTTTTTTGAAAATTTTTTTTGGAAATTTTTTTCAAATTTTTTTTCGAAAATTTTTTTTCGAAATTTTTTTCGAAAATATTTTTCGAAATTTTTTTTCAAAATTTTTTTTCAAATTTTTTTTCGAAAATTTTTTTTGAAAATTTACTTCGAAATTTTTTTTTTTAATTTTTTTCGAAAATTTTTTTCGAAATTTTTTTTTCAAAATTTTTTTAAAAAATTTTTTTTCGAAATTTTTTTTTCGAAATTTTTTTCGAAATTTTTTTTCAAAATTTTTTTTCGAAATTTTTTTCGAAAATTTTTTTCAAAATTTTTTTCCAAAATTTTTTTTCAAAATTTTTTTCGAAATTTTTTTCAAAATTTTTTTTCAAATTTTTTTTCGAAAATTTTTTTTCGAAAATTTTTTTTGAAAATTTTTTTCGAAATTTTTTTCAAATTTTTTTTCGAAAATTTTTTTCAAAATTTTTTTCCAAATTTTTTTTTCAAAATGTTTTTCGAAATTTTTTTCAAAATTTTTTTTCAAATTTTTTTTCGAAAATTTTTTTTCGAAATTTTTTTTGAAAATTTATTTCGAAATTTTTTTAAAAATTTTTTTTCGAATTTTTTTTTTCAAAATTTTTTTCGAAAATTTTTTCAAAATTTTTTTCCAAATTTTTTTTTTTAAATGTTTTTCGAAATTTTTTTCGAAATTTTTTTTTCGAAATTTTTTTTGAAAATTTTTTTCGAAAATTTTTTTCAAAATTTTTTTTGAAAAAATTTTTTTCAAAATTTTTTCGAAAATGTTTTTGAAAATTTTTTTTCAAATTTTTTTTCGAAATTTTTTTCGAAATTTTTTTTCAAAATTTTTTTCGAAATTTTTTTTCGAAATTTTTTTTAAAAATTTTTTAAAAATTTTTTTTCAAGATTTTTTTCGAAATTTTTTTCCAAATTTTTTTTCAAAATTTTTTTAGAAAATTATTTTTCGAAATTTTTTTCGAAAATTTTTTTTCGAAATTTTTTTTCGAAATTTTTTTCAAAATTTTTTTCGAAAATTTTTTTTCCAAAATTTTTTCGAAAATTTTTTTCGAAATTTTTTTTGAAATTTTTTTTTCGAAATTTTTTTTCGAAATTTTTTTTTTAAATTTTTATTCGAAATTTTTTTTGAAAATTTTTTTCGAAATTTTTTTTCAAATTTTTTTTCGAAAATTTTTTTTCAAATTTTTTTTCGAAAATTTTTTTTTGAAAATTTTTTTCGAAATTTTTTTTTCGAAATTTTTTTTGAAAATTTTTTTCGAAAATTTTTTTCAAAATTTTTTTTGAAAATTTTTTTTTCAAAATTTTTTCGAAAATTTTTTTGAAAATTTTTTTTCAAATTTTTTTTCGAAATTTTTTTCGAAATTTTTTTTCAAAATTTTTTTCGAAAATTTTTTTTCGAAATTTTTTTCAAAAATTTTTTTCCAAAATTTTTTTTCGAAATTTTTTTTCAAAATTTTCTTCGAAAATTTTTTTCAAAATTTTTTTTGAAATTTTTTTTTTCAAAATTTTTTCGAAAATTTTTTTGAAAAATTTTTTTCAAATTTTTTTTCAAAATTTTTTTTAAAAATTTTTTTTCGAAATTTTTTTCCAAAATTTTTTTTCAAATTTTTTTTCGAATTTTTTTTCGAAAATTTTTTTCAAATTTTTTTACCAAAATTTTTTTTCCAAATTTTTTTTCAAAATTTTTTTTCAAATTTTTTTTCGAAAATATTTTTTGAAAATTTATTTCGAAATTTTTTTTAAAAATTTTTTTTCGAAATTTTTTTTGAAAATTTATTTTATAATTTTTTTCGAAAATTTTTTTCAAAATTTTTTTTCAAATTTTTTTTCGAAATTTTTTTAAAAATTTTTTTCGAAAATTTTTTTTCCAAAATTTTTTCGAAAATTTTTTTCGAAATTTTTTTTCAAAATTTTTTTAGAAATTTTTTTTCAAAATTTTTTTCGAAATTTTTTTTTCGAAATTTTTTTAAAAAATTTTTTTTCGAAATTTATTTTTCGAAATTTTTTTCGAAATTTTTTTTCAAAATTTTTTTCGAAAATTTTTTTTCGAAATTTTTTTCGAAAATTTTTTTCAAAATTTTTTTCCAAAATTTTTTTTCAAAATTTTTTTCGAAATTTTTTTCAAAATTTTTTTTCAAATTTTTTTTCGAAAATTTTTTTTGAAAATTTTTTTCGAAATTTTTTTCAAATTTTTTTTCGAAAATTTTTTTCGAAATTTTTTTCGAAAATATTTTTCGAAATTTTTTTTCAAAATTTTTTTTCAAATTAATTTTTCGAAAATTTTTTTTCGAAATTTTTTTTGAAAATTTATTTCGAAATTTTTTTAAAAATTTTTTTCGAAAATTTTTTTTCAAAATTTTTTTCGAAAATTTTTTCAAAATTTTTTTCCAAAATTTTTTTTAAAAATTTTTTTCGAAATTTTTTTCGAAATTTTTTTTTCAAAATTTTTTTTGAAAATTTTTTTCGAAAATTTTTTTCAAAATTTTTTTTGAAAATTTTTTTTTCAAAATTTTTTCCAAAATTTTTTTGAAAATTTTTTTTCAAATTTTTTTTCGAAATTTTTTTCGAAATTTTTTTTCAAAATTTTTTTCGAAAATTTTTTTTCGAAATTTTTTTCAAAAATTTTTTTCCAAAATTTTTTTTCGAAATTTTTTTTCAAAATTTTTTTGGAAAATTTTTTTTCAAAATTTTTTTCGAAAATTTTTTTTCAAATTTTTTTTCGAAATTTTTTTCGAAATTTTTTTTCCCAAATTTTTTTTCGAAATTTTTTTCAAAATTTTTTTCGAAAATTTTTTTTCCAAAATTTTTTCGAAAATTTTTTTCGAAATTTTTTTTCAAAATTTTTTTGGAAAATTTTTTTTCAAAATTTTTTTCGAAAATTTTTTTTCAAATTTTTTTTCGAATTTTTTTTCGAAAATTTTTTTCAAATTTTTTTACCAAAATTTTTTTTCCAAAATTTTTTTAAAATTTTTTTTCAAATTTTTTTTCGAAAATTTTTTTTGAAAATTTTTTTCAAAATTTTTATTCAAATTTTTTTTCGAAATTTTTTTAAAAATATTTTTCGAAAATTTTTTTTCCAAAATTTTTTCGAAATTTTTTTTTGAAATTTTTTTTCAAATTTTTTTTAGAAATTTTTTTTCAAAATTTTTTTCGAAATTTTTTTTTCGAAATTTTTTTTAAAAATTTTTTTTCGAAATTTTTTTTTCGAAATTTTTTTCTAAATTTTTTTTCAAAATTTTTTTCGAAAATTTTTTTTCGGAATTTTTTTCGAAAATTATTTTCAAAATTTTTTTCCAAAATTTTTTTTCAAAATTTTTTTCGAAATTTTTTTCAAAATTTTTTTTCAAATTTTTTTCGAAAATTTTTTTTCGAAAATTTTTTTTGAAAATTTTTTTCGAAATTTTTTTCAAATTTTTTTTCGAAAATTTTTTTTCGAAATTTTTTTCGAAAATATTTTTCGAAATTTTTTTTCAAAATTTTTTTTCAAATTTTTTTTCGAAAATTTTTTTTGAAAATTTATTTCGAAATTTTTTTTAAAAATTTTTTTCGAAAATTTTTTTTCGAAATTTTTTTTGAAAATTTATTTCGAAATTTTTTAAAAAATTTTTTTTCGAAAATTTTTTTTCAAAATTTTTTTCGAAAATTTTTTCAAAATTTTTTTCCAAAATTTTTTTTAAAAATTTTTTTCGAAATTCTTTTCGAAATTTTTTTTCGAAATTTTTTTTGAAAATTTTTTTCGAAAATTTTTTTCAAAATTTTTTTTGAAAATTTGTTTTTCAAAATTTTTTCGAAAATTTTTTTGAAAATTTTTTTTTCAAATTTTTTTTCGAAATTTTTTTCGAAATTTTTTTTCAAAATTTTTTTCGAAAATTTTTTTTCAAAGTTTTTTTCGAAAATTTTTTTTCAAATTTTTTTTCGAAATTTTTTTCGAAATTTTTTTTCCCAAATTTTTTTTCGAAATTTTTTTCAAAATTTTTTTCGAAAATTTTTTTTCCAAAATTTTTTCGAAAATTTTTTTCGAAATTTTTTTTCAAAATTTTTTTTCAAAATTTTTTTCGAAATTTTTTTTCAAAATTTTTTTTGGAAAATTTTTTTCGTAATTTTTTTTCAAAATTTTTTTTCGAAATTTTTTTCAAAATTTTTTTCCAAATTTTTTTTCAAAATTTTTTTCGAATTTTTTTTCGAAAATTTTTTTCAAATTTTTTTACCAAAGTTTTTTTTCCAAAATTTTTTTCGAAAATTTATTTTCGAAATTTTTTTTGAAAATTAATTTCGAAATTTTTTTAAAAATTTTTTTTCGAAAATTTTCTTTCAAAATTTTTTTCGAAAATTTTTTCAAAATTTTTTTCCAAAATTTTTTTTAAACATTTTTTTCGAAATTTTTTTCGAAATTTTTTTTTCGAAATTTTTTTTGAAAATTTTTTTCAAAATTTTTCTTGAAAATTTTTTTTTCAAAATTTTTTCGAAAATTTTTTTGAAAATTTTTTTGAAAATTTTTTTTCAAATTTTTTTTCGAAATTTTTTTCGAAATTTTTTTTCAAAATTTTTTTCGAAAATTTTTTTTCGAAATTTTTTTTCAAAATTTTTTTAGAAATTTTTTTTCAAAATTTTTTTAGAAATTTTTTTCAAAATTTTTTTCGAAATTTTTTTTTCGAAATTTTTTTTAAAAATTTATTTTCGAAATTTTTTTTCAAAATTTTTTTCGAAAATTTTTTTTCGAAATTTTTTTCGAAAATTTTTTTCAAAATTTTTTTCCAAAATTTTTTTTCAAAATTTTTTTCGAAATTTTTTTCAAAATTTTTTTTCAAATTTTTTTTCGAAAATTTTTTTTCGAAAATTTTTTTTGAAAATTTTTTTCGAAATTTTTTTCAAATTTTTTTTTGAAAATTTTTTTTCGAATTTTTTTTCGAAAATATTTTTCGAAATTTTTTTTCAAAATTTTTTTTCAAATTTTTTTTCGAAATTTTTTTTTGAAAATTTATTTCAAAATTTTTTTTAAAAATTTTTTCCGAAAATTTTTTTTCGAAATTTTTTTTGAAAATTTATTTCGAAATTTTTTTAAAAATTTTTTTTCGAAAATTTTTTTTCAAAATTTTTTTCGAAAATTTTTTCAAAATTTTTTTCCAAAATTTTTTTTAAAAATTTTTTTCGAAATTTTTTTCGAAATTTTTTTCGAAATTTTTTTTTCGAAATTTTTTTTGAAAATTTTTTTCGAAAATTTTTTTCAAAATTTTTTTTGAAAATTTTTTTTTCAAAATATTTTCGAAAATGTTTTTGAAAATATTCTTTCCAATTTTTTTTCGAAATTTTTTTCGAAATTTTTTTTCAAAATTTTTTTCGAAAATTTTTTTTCGAAATTTTTTTCAAAAATTTTTTTCCAAAATTTTTTTTCGAAATTTTTTTTCAAAATTTTTTTGGAAATTTTTTTTTCAAAATTTTTTTCGAAAATTTTTTTTCAAATTTTTTTTCGAAATTTTTTTCGAAATTTTTTTTCCCAAATTTTTTTTCGAAATTTATTTTCAAAATTTTTTTCGAAAATTTTTTTTCCAAAATTTTTTCGAAAATTTTTTTCGAAATTTTTTTTCAAAATTTTTTTTCAAAATTTTTTTCGAAATTTTTTTTCAAAATTTTTTTTGGAAAATTTTTTTCGTAATTTTTTTTCAAAATTTTTTTTCGAAATTTTTTTCAAAATTTTTTTCCAAAATTTTTTTTCAAAATTTTTTTCGAATTTTTTTTCGAAAATTTTTTTCAAATTTTTTTACCAAAATTTTTTTTCCAAAATTTTTTTCAAAATTTTTTTTCAAATTTTTTTTCGAAAATTTTTTTTGAAAATTTTTTTCAAAATTTTTTTTCAAATTTTTTTTCGAAATTTTTTTAAAAATTTTTTTCGAAAATTTTTTTTCCAAAATTTTTTCGAAATTTTTTTTTGAAATTTTTTTTCAAATTTTTTTTAGAAACTTTTTTTCAAAATTTTTTTCGAAATTTTTTTTTCGAAATTTTTTTTAAAAATTTTTTTTCGAAATTTTTTTTCGAAATTTTTTTCGAAATTTTTTTTCAAAATTTTTTTCGAAAATTTTTTTTTGAAATTTTTTTCGAAATTTTTTTCAAAATTTTTTTCCAAATTTTTTTTTCAAAATTTTTTTCGAAATTTTTTTCAAAATTTTTTTTCAAATTTTTTTTCGAAAATTTTTTTTCGAAAATTTTTTTTGAAAATTTTTTTCGAAATTTTTTTCAAATTTTTTTTCGAAAATTTTTTTTCGAAATTTTTTTCGAAAATATTTTTCGAAATTTTTTTTTGGAAATTTTTTTTGAAAATTTTTTTCGAAAATTTTTTTCAATATTTTTTTTGAAAAAATTTTTTTCAAAATTTTTTCGAAAATGTTTTTGAAAATTTTTTTTCAAATTTTTTTTCGAAATTTTTTTCGAAATTTTTTTTCAAAATTTTTTTTTCAAATTTTTTTTCGAAAATTTTTTTTGAAAATTTACTTCGAAATTTTTTTTTTTAATTTTTTTCGAAAATTTTTTTCGAAATTTTTTTTTCGAAATTTTTTTTAAAAATTTTTTTTCGAAATTTTTTTTTATGAAATTTTTTTCGAAATTTTTTTTCAAAATTTTTTTTCGAAATTTTTTTCGAAAATTTTTTTCAAAATTTTTTTCCAAAATTTTTTTTCAAAATTTTTTTTGAAATTTTTTTCAAAATTTTTTTTCAAATTTTTTTTCGAAAATTTTTTTTCGAAAATTTTTTTTGAAAATTTTTTTCGAAATTTTTTTCAAATTTTTTTTCGAAAATTTTTTTTCGAAATTTTTTTCGAAAATATTTTTCGAAATTTTTTTTCAAAATTTTTTTTCAAATTTTTTTTCGAAAATTTTTTTTGAAAATTTTTTCAAAATTTTTTTCCAAAATTTTTTTAAAAAATTTTTTTCGAAATGTTTTTCGAAATTTTTTTTTGGAAATTTTTTTTGAAAATTTTTTTCGAAAATTTTTTTCAATATTTTTTTTGAAAAAATTTTTTTCAAAATTTTTTTGAAAATGTTTTTGAAAATTTTTTTTCAAATTTTTTTTCGAAATTTTTTTCGAAATTTTTTTTCAAAATTTTTTTTTCAAATTTTTTTTCGAAAATTTTTTTTGAAAATTTACTTCGAAATTTTTTTTTTAAATTTTTTTCGAAAATTTTTTTCGAAATTTTTTTTTCGAAATTTTTTTTAAAAATTTTTTTTCGAAATTTTTTTTTCGAAATTTTTTTCGAAATTTTTTTTCAAAATTTTTTTTCGAAATTTTTTTCGAAAATTTTTTTCAAAATTTTTTTCCAAAATTTTTTTTTCAAAATTTTTTTCGAAATTTTTTTTCGAAAATTTTTTTTCGAAATTTTTTTCGAAAATATTTTTCGAAATTTTTTTTCAAAATTTTTTTTCAAATTTTTTTTCGAAAATTTTTTTTGAAATTTTTTTTCGAAATTTTTTTTGAAAATTTATTTCGAAATTTGTTAAAAAATTTTTTTTCGAAAATTTTTTTTCAAAATTTTTTTCGAAAATTTTTTCAAAATTTTTTTCCAAAATTTTTTTTAAAAATTTTTTTCGAAATTTTTTTCGAAATTTTTTTTCGAAATTTTTTTTGAAAATTTTTTTCGAAAATTTTTTTCAAAATTTTTTTTGAAAATTTGTTTTTCAAAATTTTTTCGAAAATTTTTTTGAAAATTTTTTTTTCAAATTTTTTTTCGAAATTTTTTTCGAAATTTTTTTTCAAAATTTTTTTCGAAAATTTTTTTTCAAAGTTTTTTTCGAAAATTTTTTTTCAAATTTTTTTTCGAAATTTTTTTCGAAATTTTTTTTCCCAAATTTTTTTTCGAAATTTTTTTCAAAATTTTTTTCGAAAATTTTTTTTCCAAAATTTTTTCGAAAATTTTTTTCGAAATTTTTTTTCAAAATTTTTTTTCAAAATTTTTTTCGAAATTTTTTTTCAAAATTTTTTTTGGAAAATTTTTTTCGTAATTTTTTTTCAAAATTTTTTTTCGAAATTTTTTTCAAAATTTTTTTCCAAATTTTTTTTCAAAATTTTTTTCGAATTTTTTTTCGAAAATTTTTTTCAAATTTTTTTACCAAAGTTTTTTTTCCAAAATTTTTTTCGAAAATTTATTTTCGAAATTTTTTTTGAAAATTAATTTCGAAATTTTTTTAAAAATTTTTTTTCGAAAATTTTCTTTCAAAATTTTTTTCGAAAATTTTTTCAAAATTTTTTTCCAAAATTTTTTTTAAAAATTTTTTTCGAAATTTTTTTCGAAATTTTTTTTTCGAAATTTTTTTTGAAAATTTTTTTCAAAATTTTTCTTGAAAATTTTTTTTTCAAAATTTTTTCGAAAATTTTTTTGAAAATTTTTTTGAAAATTTTTTTTCAAATTTTTTTTCGAAATTTTTTTCGAAATTTTTTTTCAAAATTTTTTTCGAAAATTTTTTTTCGAAATTTTTTTTCAAAATTTTTTTAGAAATTTTTTTTCAAAATTTTTTTCGAAATTTTTTTTTCGAAATTTTTTTTAAAAATTTATTTTCGAAATTTTTTTTCAAAATTTTTTTCGAAAATTTTTTTTCGAAATTTTTTTCGAAAATTTTTTTCAAAATTTTTTTCCAAAATTTTTTTTCAAAATTTTTTTCGAAATTTTTTTCAAAATTTTTTTTCAAATTTTTTTTCGAAAATTTTTTTTCGAAAATTTTTTTTGAAAATTTTTTTCGAAATTTTTTTCAAATTTTTTTTCGAAAATTTTTTTTCGAAATTTTTTTCGAAAATATTTTTCGAAATTTTTTTTCAAAATTTTTTTTCAAATTTTTTTTCGAAAATTTTTTTTGAAAATTTATTTCAAAATTTTTTTTAAAAATTTTTTCCGAAAATTTTTTTTCGAAATTTTTTTTGAAAATTTATTTCGAAATTTTTTTAAAAATTTTTTTTCGAAAATTTTTTTTCAAAATTTTTTTCGAAAATTTTTTCAAAATTTTTTTCCAAAATTTTTTTTAAAAATTTTTTTCGAAATTTTTTTCGAAATTTTTTTCGAAATTTTTTTTTCGAAATTTTTTTTGAAAATTTTTTTCGAAAATTTTTTTCAAAATTTTTTTTGAAAATTTTTTTTTCAAAATATTTTCGAAAATGTTTTTGAAAATTTTCTTTCCAATTTTTTTTCGAAATTTTTTTCGAAATTTTTTTTCAAAATTTTTTTCGAAAATTTTTTTTCGAAATTTTTTTCAAAAATTTTTTTCCAAAATTTTTTTTCGAAATTTTTTTTCAAAATTTTTTTGGAAATTTTTTTTTCAAAATTTTTTTCGAAAATTTTTTTTCAAATTTTTTTTCGAAATTTTTTTCGAAATTTTTTTTCCCAAATTTTTTTTCGAAATTTATTTTCAAAATTTTTTTCGAAAATTTTTTTTCCAAAATTTTTTCGAAAATTTTTTTCGAAATTTTTTTTCAAAATTTTTTTTCAAAATTTTTTTCGAAATTTTTTTTCAAAATTTTTTTTGGAAAATTTTTTTCGTAATTTTTTTTCAAATTTTTTTTTCGATTTTTTTTTCAAAATTTTTTTCCAAAATTTTTTTTCAAAATTTTTTTCGAATTTTTTTTCGAAAATTTTTTTCAAATTTTTTTACCAAAATTTTTTTTCCAAAATTTTTTTCAAAATTTTTTTTCAAATTTTTTTTCGAAAATTTTTTTTGAAAATTTTTTTCAAAATTTTTTTTCAAATTTTTTTTCGAAATTTTTTTAAAAATTTTTTTCGAAAATTTTTTTTCCAAAATTTTTTCGAAATTTTTTTTTGAAATTTTTTTTCAAATTTTTTTTAGAAACTTTTTTTCAAAATTTTTTTCGAAATTTTTTTTTCGAAATTTTTTTTAAAAATTTTTTTTCGAAATTTTTTTTCGAAATTTTTTTCGAAATTTTTTTTCAAAATTTTTTTCGAAAATTTTTTTTTGAAATTTTTTTCGAAAATTTTTTTCAAAATTTTTTTCCAAAATTTTTTTTCAAAATTTTTTTCGAAATTTTTTTCAAAATTTTTTTTCAAATTTTTTTTCGAAAATTTTTTTTCGAAAATTTTTTTTGAAAATTTTTTTCGAAATTTTTTTCAAATTTTTTTTCGAAAATTTTTTTTCGAAATTTTTTTCGAAAATATTTTTCGAAATTTTTTTTTGGAAATTTTTTTTGAAAATTTTTTTCGAAAATTTTTTTCAATATTTTTTTTGAAAAAATTTTTTTCAAAATTTTTTCGAAAATGTTTTTGAAAATTTTTTTTCAAATTTTTTTTCGAAATTTTTTTCGAAATTTTTTTTCAAAATTTTTTTTTCAAATTTTTTTTCGAAAATTTTTTTTGAAAATTTACTTCGAAATTTTTTTTTTTAATTTTTTTCGAAAATTTTTTTCGAAATTTTTTTTTCGAAATTTTTTTTAAAAATTTTTTTTCGAAATTTTTTTTTCGAAATTTTTTTCGAAATTTTTTTTCAAAATTTTTTTTCGAAATTTTTTTCGAAAATTTTTTTCAAAATTTTTTTCCAAAATTTTTTTTCAAAATTTTTTTCGAAATTTTTTTCAAAATTTTTTTTCAAATTTTTTTTCGAAAATTTTTTTTCGAAAATTTTTTTTGAAAATTTTTTTCGAAATTTTTTTCAAATTTTTTTTCGAAAATTTTTTTTCGAAATTTTTTTCGAAAATATTTTTCGAAATTTTTTTTCAAAATTTTTTTTCAAATTTTTTTTCGAAAATTTTTTTTGAAAATTTTTTCAAAATTTTTTTCCAAAATTTTTTTAAAAAATTTTTTTCGAAATGTTTTTCGAAATTTTTTTTTGGAAATTTTTTTTGAAAATTTTTTTCGAAAATTTTTTTCAATATTTTTTTTGAAAAAATTTTTTTCAAAATTTTTTTGAAAATGTTTTTGAAAATTTTTTTTCAAATTTTTTTTCGAAATTTTTTTCGAAATTTTTTTTCAAAATTTTTTTTTCAAATTTTTTTTCGAAAATTTTTTTTGAAAATTTACTTCGAAATTTTTTTTTTAAAT
Source organism: Uropetala carovei (assembly GCA_036926305.1). Taxonomy (NCBI): domain Eukaryota; kingdom Metazoa; phylum Arthropoda; class Insecta; order Odonata; family Petaluridae; genus Uropetala; species Uropetala carovei. The sequence goes on from JAXCHB010000056.1 coordinate 7,963,717, forward strand.
TTTTTTCGAAAATTTTTTTCGAAATTTTTTTTTCGAAATTTTTTTTAAAAATTTTTTTTCGAAATTTTTTTTTCGAAATTTTTTTCGAAATTTTTTTTCAAAATTTTTTTTCGAAATTTTTTTCGAAAATTTTTTTCAAAATTTTTTTCCAAAATTTTTTTTCAAAATTTTTTTCGAAATTTTTTTCAAATTTTTTTTCGAAAATTTTTTTTCGAAATTTTTTTTCAAAATTTTTTTTGGAAAATTTTTTTCGTAATTTTTTTTCAAAATTTTTTTTCGAAATTTTTTTTCAAAATTTTTTTCCAAAATTTTTTTTCAAAATTTTTTTCGAATTTTTTTTCGAAAATTTTTTTCAAATTTTTTTACCAAAATTTTTTTTCCAAAATTTTTTTCAAAATTTTTTTTCAAATTTTTTTCGAAAATTTTTTTTGAAAATTTTTTTCAAAATTTTTTTTCAAATTTTTTTTCGAAATTTTTTTAAAAATTTTTTTCGAAAATTTTTTTTCCAAAATTTTTTCGAAATTTTTTTTTGAAATTTTTTTTCAAATTTTTTTTAGAAGCTTTTTTTCAAAATTTTTTTCGAAATTTTTTTTTCGAAATTTTTTTTAAAAATTTTTTTTCGAAATTTTTTTTTCGAAATTTTTTTCGAAATTTTTTTTCAAAATTTTTTTCGAAAATTTTTTTTTGAAATTTTTTTCGAAAATTTTTTTCAAAATTTTTTTCCAAAATTTTTTTTCAAAATTTTTTTCGAAATTTTTTTCAAAATTTTTTTTCAAATTTTTTTTCGAAAATTTTTTTTCGAAAATTTTTTTTGAAAATTTTTTTCGAAATTTTTTTCAAATTTTTTTTCGAAAATTTTTTTTCGAAATTTTTTTCGAAAATATTTTTCGAAATTTTTTTTCAAAATTTTTTTTCAAATTTTTTTTCGAAAATTTTTTTTGAAAATTTTTTCAAAATTTTTTTCCAAAATTTTTTTTAAAAATTTTTTTCGAAATTTTTATCGAAATTTTTTTTTCGAAATTTTTTTTGAAAATTTTTTTCGAAAATTTTTTTCAAAATTTTTTTTGAAAAAATTTTTTTCAAAATTTTTTCGAAAATGTTTTTGAAAATTTTTTTTCAAATTTTTTTTCGAAATTTTTTTCGAAATTTTTTTTCAAAATTTTTTTTCAAATTTTTTTTTGAAAATTTACTTCGAAATTTTTTTTTTAAATTTTTTTCGAAAATTTTTTTCGAAATTTTTTTTTCGAAATTTTTTTTAAAAATTTTTTTTCGAAATATTTTTTTCGAAATTTTTTTCTAAATTTTTTTTCAAAATTTTTTTTCAAAATTTTTTTCGAAATTTTTTTCAAATTTTTTTTTCAAATTTTTTTTCGAAAATTTTTTTTGAAAATTTTTTTCAAAATTTTTTTTCAAATTTTTTTTCGAAATTTTTTTAAAAATTTTTTTCGAAAATTTTTTTTCCAAAATTTTTTCGAAATTTTTTTTTGAAATTTTTTTTCAAATTTTTTTTAGAGGCTTTTTTTCAAAATTTTTTTCGAAATTTTTTTTTCGAAATTTTTTTTAAAAATTTTTTTTCGAAATTTTTTTTTTCGAAATTTTTTTCGAAATTTTTTTTTTAAATTTTTTTCGAAAATTTTTTTTTGAAATTTTTTTCGAAAATTTTTTTCAAAATTTTTTTCCAAAATTTTTTTTCAAAATTTTTTTCGAAATTTTTTTCAAAATTTTTTTTCAAATTTTTTTTCGAAAATTTTTTTTCGAAATTTTTTTCGAAAATTTTTTTCAAAATTTTTTTTCAAATTTTTTTTCGAAAATTTTTTTTCGAAAATTTGTTTTGAAAATTTTTTTCGAAATTTTTTTCAAATTTTTTTTCGAAAATTTTTTTTCGAAATTTTTTTCGAAAATTTTTTTCGAAATTTTTTTTCAAAATTTTTTTTCAAATTTTTTTTCGAAAATTTTTTTTGAAAATTTATTTCGAAATTTTTTTTTTAAATTTTTTTCGAAAATTTTTTTTCGAAATTTTTTTTGAAAATTTATTTCGAAATTTTTTTTTAAATTTTTTTTCGAAATTTTTTTTTCAAAATTTTTTTCGAAAATTTTTTCAAAATTTTTTTCCAAAATTTTTTTTAAAAATTTTTTTCGAAATTTTTTTCGAAATTTTTTTTTCGAAATTTTTTTTGAAAATTTTTTTCGAAAATTTTTTTCAAAATTTTTTTTGAAAAAATTTTTTTCAAAATTTTTTCGAAAATGTTTTTCAAAATTTTTTTTCGAAATTTTTTTCGAAAATTTTTTTCAAAATTTTTTTCCAAAATTTTTTTTCAAAATTTTTTTCGAAATTTTTTTCAAAATTTTTTTTCAAATTTTTTTTCGAAAATTTTTTTTCGAAAATTTTTTTTGAAAATTTTTTTCGAAATTTTTTTCAAATTTTTTTTCGAAAATTTTTTTTCGAAATTTTTTTTCAAAATTTTTTTTGGAAAATTTTTTTCGTAATTTTTTTTCAAAATTTTTTTTCGAAATTTTTTTCAAAATTTTTTTCCAAAATTTTTTTTCAAAATTTTTTTCGAATTTTTTTTCGAAAATTTTTTTCAAATTTTTTTACCAAATTTATTTTTCCAAAATTTTTTTCAAAATTTTTTTTCAAATTTTTTTTCGAAAATTTTTTTTGAAAATTTTTTTCAAAATTTTTTTTCAAATTTTTTTTCGAAATTTTTTTAAAAATTTTTTTCGAAAATTTTTTTTCCAAAATTTTTTCGAAATTTTTTTTTGAAATTTTTTTTCAAATTTTTTTTAGAAGCTTTTTTTCAAAATTTTTTTCGAAATTTTTTTTAAAAATTTTTTTTCGAAATTTTTTTTTCGAAATTTTTTTCGAAATTTTTTTTCAAAATTTTTTTCGAAAATTTTTTTTTGAAATTTTTTTCGAAAATTTTTTTCAAAATTTTTTTCCAAAATTTTTTTTCAAAATTTTTTTCGAAATTTTTTTCAAAATTTTTTTTCAAATTTTTTTTCGAAAATTTTTTTTCGAAAATTTTTTTTGAAAATTTTTTTCGAAATTTTTTTCAAATTTTTTTTCGAAAATTTTTTTTCGAAATTTTTTTCGAAAATATTTTTCGAAATTTTTTTTCAAAATTTTTTTTCAAATTTTTTTTCGAAAATTTTTTTTGAAAATTTTTTCAAAATTTTTTTCCAAAATTTTTTTTTTAAATTTTTTCCAAAATTTTTTTTCAAAATTTTTTTCGAATTTTTTTTCGAAAATTTTTTTCAAATTTTTTTACCAAAATTTTTTTTCCAAAATTTTTTTCAAAATTTTTTTTCAAATTTTTTTTCGAAAATTTTTTTTGAAAATTTTTTTCAAAATTTTTTTTCAAATTTTTTTTCGAAATTTTTTTAAAAATTTTTTTCGAAAATTTTTTTTCCAAAATTTTTTCGAAATTTTTTTTTGAAATTTTTTTTCAAATTTTTTTTAGAAACGTTTTTTCAAAATTTTTTTCGAAATTTTTTTTTCGAAATTTTTTTTAAAAATTTTTTTTCGAAATTTTTTTTCGAAATTTTTTTCGAAATTTTTTTTCAAAATTTTTTTCGAATTTTTTTTCGAAAATTTTTTTCAAATTTTTTTACCAAAATTTTTTTTCCAAAATTTTTTTCAAAATTTTTTTTCAAATTTTTTTTCGAAAATTTTTTTTGAAAATTTTTTATCAAAATTTTTTTTCAAATTTTTTTTCGAAATTTTTTTAAAAATTTTTTTCGAAAATTTTTTTTCCAAAATTTTTTCGAAATTTTTTTTTGAAATTTTTTTTCAAATTTTTTTTAGAAACTTTTTTTCAAAATTTTTTTCGAAATTTTTTTTTCGAAATTTTTTTTAAAAATTTTTTTTCGAAATTTTTTTTTGGAAATTTTTTTTGAAAATTTTTTTCGAAAATTTTTTTCAATATTTTTTTTGAAAAAATTTTTTTCAAAATTTTTTCGAAAATGTTTTTGAAAATTTTTTTTCAAATTTTTTTTCGAAATTTTTTTCGAAATTTTTTTTCAAAATTTTTTTTTCAAATTTTTTTTCGAAAATTTTTTTTGAAAATTTACTTCGAAATTTTTTTTTTAAATTTTTTTCGAAAATTTTTTTCGAAATTTTTTTTTCAAAATTTTTTTTAAAAATTTTTTTTCGAAATTTTTTTTTCGAAATTTTTTTCGAAATTTTTTTTCAAAATTTTTTTTCGAAATTTTTTTCGAAAATTTTTTTCAAAATTTTTTTCCAAAATTTTTTTTCAAAATTTTTTTCGAAATTTTTTTCAAAATTTTTTTTCAAATTTTTTTTCGAAAATTTTTTTTCGAAAATTTTTTTTGAAAATTTTTTTCGAAATTTCTTTCAAATTTTTTTTCGAAAATTTTTTTTCGAAATTTTTTTTCAAAATTTTTTTTGGAAAATTTTTTTCGTAATTTTTTTTCAAAATTTTTTTTCGAAAATTTTTTCAAAATTTTTTTCCAAAATTTTTTTTAAAAATTTTTTTCGAAATTTTTTTCGAAATTTTTTTTTCAAAATTTTTTTTGAAAATTTTTTTCGAAAATTTTTTTCAAAATTTTTTTTGAAAAAATTTTTTTCAAAATTTTTTCGAAAATGTTTTTGAAAATTTTTTTTCAAATTTTTTTTCGAAATTTTTTTCGAAATTTTTTTTCAAAATTTTTTTTCAAATTTTTTTTTGAAAATTTTTTTTGAAAATTTACTTCGAAATTTTTTTTTAAAATTTTTTTCGAAAATTTTTTTCGAAATTTTTTTTTCGAAATTTTTTTTAAAAATTTTTTTTCGAAATTTTTTTTTCGAAATTTTTTTCGAAATTTTTTTTCAAAATTTTTTTCGAAAATTTTTTTTCGAAATTTTTTTTGAAAATTTTTTTCAAAATTTTTTTCCAAAATTTTTTTTCAAAATTTTTTTCGAAATTTTTTTCAAAATTTTTTTTAAAATTTTTTTTCGAAAATTTTTTTTCGAAAATTTGTTTTGAAAATTTTTTTCAAATTTTTTTTCGAAAATTTTTTTTCGAAATTTTTTTCGAAAATTTTTTTCGAAATTTTTTTTTTAAATTTTTTTTCAAATTTTTTTTCGAAAATTTTTTTTGAAAATTTATTTCGAAATTTTTTTTTAAAATTTTTTTCGAAAATTTTTTTTCGAAATTTTTTTTGAAAATTTATTTCGAAATTTTTTTAAAAATTTTTTTTCGAAATTTTTTTTTCAAAATTTTTTTCGAAAATGTTTTCAAAATTTTTTTCCAAAATTTTTTTTAAAATTTTTTTTCGAAATTTTTTTCGAAATTTTTTTTTCGAAATTTTTTTTGAAAATTTTTTCCGAAAATTTTTTTCAAAATTTTTTTTGAAAAAATTTTTTTGAAATTTTTTTCGAAAATTTTTCTCAAAATTTCGAAATTTTTTTTCAAAATTTTTTTCGAAATTTTTTTTCAAAATTGTTTTCGAAAATTTTTTTTCGAAATTTTTTTCGAAATTTTTTCTCAAAATTTTTTTCCAAAATTTTTTTTCAAAATTTTTTTCGAAATTTTTTTCAAAATTTTTTTCGAAATTTTTTTTCAAAATTTTAATTCGAAATTTTTTTCGAAAATTTTTTTCAAAATTTTTTTTGAAAATTTTTTTTTCATAATTTTTTCGAAAATTTTTTTGTAAATTTTTTTCGAAATTTTTCTTCAAAATTTTTTTTGAAATTTTTTTTCAAAATTTTTTTCGAAATTTTTTTTTCGAAATTTTTTTTAAAAATTTTTTTCAAAATTTTTTTTCAAGATTTTTTTCGAAATTTTTTTCGAAATTTTTTTTCAATATTTTTTTCGAAAATTATTTTTCGAAATTTTTTTCGAAAATTTTTTTCAAAATTTTTTTCCAAAATTTTTTTTCGAAATTTTTTTCGAAATTTTTTTCAAAATTTTTTTTCAAATTTTTTTTCGAAAATATTTTTTCGAAAATTTTTTTTGAAAATTTTTTTCGAAATTTTTATTTTAAATTTTTTTTCGAAATTTTTTTTGAAAATTTTTTTCGAAATTTTTTTCAAAATTTTTTTTCAAATTTTTTTTCGAAAATTTTTTTTCGAAATTTTTTTCGAAAATATTTTTCGAAATTTTTTTTCAAAATTTTTTTTCAAATTTTTTTTCGAAAATTTTTTTTGAAAATTTTTTCAAAATTTTTTTCCAAAATTTTTTTTAAAAATTTTTTCCAAAATTTTTTTTCAAAATTTTTTTCGAATTTTTTTTCGAAAATTTTTTTCAAATTTTTTTACCAAAATTTTTTTTCCAAAATTTTTTTCAAAATTTTTTTTCAAATTTTTTTTCGAAAATTTTTTTTGAAAATTTTTTTCAAAATTTTTTTTCAAATTTTTTTTCGAAATTTTTTTAAAAATTTTTTTCGAAAATTTTTTTTCCAAAATTTTTTCGAATTTTTTTTGAAATTTTTTTTCAAATTTTTTTTAGAAACGTTTTTTCAAAATTTTTTTCGGAATTTTTTTTTCGAAATTTTTTTTAAAAATTTTTTTTCGAAATTTTTTTTCGAAATTTTTTTCGAAATTTTTTTTCAAAATTTTTTTCGAAAATTTTTTTTTGAAATTTTTTTCGAAAATTTTTTTCAAAATTTTTTTCCAAAATTTTTTTTCAAAATTTTTTTCGAAATTTTTTTCAAAATTTTTTTTCAAATTTTTTTTCGAAAATTTTTTTTCGAAAATTTTTTTTGAAAATTTTTTTCGAAATTTTTTTCAAATTTTTTTTCGAAAATTTTTTTTCGAAATTTTTTTCGAAAATATTTTTCGAAATTTTTTTTCAAAATTTTTTTTCAAATTTTTTTTCGAAAATTTTTTTTGAAAATTTTTTCAAAATTTTTTTCCAAAATTTTTTTAAAAAATTTTTTTCGAAATGTTTTTCGAAATTTTTTTTTGGAAATTTTTTTTGAAAATTTTTTTCGAAAATTTTTTTCAATATTTTTTTTGAAAAAATTTTTTTCAAAATTTTTTCGAAAATGTTTTTGAAAATTTTTTTTCAAATTTTTTTTCGAAATTTTTTTCGAAATTTTTTTTCAAAATTTTTTTTTCAAATTTTTTTTCGAAAATTTTTTTTGAAAATTTACTTCGAAATTTTTTTTTTTAATTTTTTTCGAAAATTTTTTTCGAAATTTTTTTTTCGAAATTTTTTTTAAAAATTTTTTTTGGAATTTTTTTTTTCGAAATTTTTTTCGAAATTTTTTTTCAAAATTTTTTTTCGAAATTTTTTTCAAAATTTTTTTCCAAAATTTTTTTTCAAAATTTTTTTCGAAATTTTTTTCAAAATTTTTTTTCAAATTTTTTTTCGAAAATTTTTTTTCGAAAATTTTTTTTGAAAATTTTTTTCGAAATTTTTTTCAAATTTTTTTTCGAAAATTTTTTTTCGAAATTTTTTTTTAAAATTTTTTTTGGAAAATTTTTTTCGTAATTTTTTTTCAAAATTTTTTTTCGAAATTTTTTTCAAAATTTTTTTCCAAAATTTTTTTTCAAAATTTTTTTCGAATTTTTTTTCGAAAATTTTTTTCAAATTTTTTTTTCAAATTTTTTTTCGAAAATTTTTTTGAAAATTTTTTTCAAAATTTTTTTTCAAATTTTTTTTCGAAATTTTTTTAAAAATTTTTTTCGAAAATTTTTTTTCCAAAATTTTTTCGAAATTTTTTTCTGAAATTTTTTTTCAAATTTTTTTTAGAAGCTTTTTTTCAAAATTTTTTTCGAAATTTTTTTTTCGAAATTTTTTTTAAAAATTTTTTTTCGAAATTTTTTTTTCGAAATTTTTTTCGAAATTTTTTTTCAAAATTTTTTTCGAAAATTTTTTTTTGAAATTTTTTTTGAAAATTTTTTTCAAAATTTTTTTCCAAAATTTTTTTTCAAAATTTTTTTCGAAATTTTTTTCAAAATTTTTTTTCAAATTTTTTTTCGAAAATTTTTTTTCGAAAATTTTTTTTGAAAATTTTTTTCGAAATTTTTTTCAAATTTTTTTTCGAAAATTTTTTTTCGAAATATTTTTCGAAAATATTTTTCGAAATTTTTTTTCAAAATTTTTTTTCAAATTTTTTTTCGAAAATTTTTTTTGAAAATTTTTTCAAAATTTTTTTCCAAAATTTTTTTCAAAATTTTTTTTGAAAAAATTTTTTTCAAAATTTTTTCGAAAATGTTTTTGAAAATTTTTTTTCAAATTTTTTTTCGAAATTTTTTTCGAAATTTTTTTTCAAAATTTTTTTTCAAATTTTTTTTTGAAAATTTTTTTTGAAAATTTACTTCGAAATTTTTTTTAAAAATTTTTTTCGAAAATTTTTTTCGAAATTTTTTTTTCGAAATTTTTTTAAAAATTTTTTTTCGAAATTTTTTTCGAAATTTTTTTTCAAAATTTTTTTCGAAAATTTTTTTTCGAAATTTTTTTCGAAAATTTTTTTCAAAATTTTTTTCCAAAATTTTTTTTCAAAATTTTTTTCGAAATTTTTTTCAAAATTTTTTTTCAAATTTTTTTTCGAAAATTTTTTTTCGAAAATTTGTTTTGAAAATTTTTTTCGAAATTTTTTTCAATTTTTTTTTTCGAAATTTTTTTTAAAAATTTTTTTTCGAAATTTTTTTTTCGAAATTTTTTTCGAAATTTTTTTCCAAAATTTTTTTTAAAAATTTTTTTCGAAATTTTTTTCGAAATTTTTTTTTCGAAATTTTTTTTGAAAATTTTTTTCGAAAATTTTTTTCAAAATTTTTTTTGAAAAAATTTTTTTCAAAATTTTTTCGAAAATGTTTTTCAAAATTTTTTTTCGAAATTTTTTTCGAAAATTTTTTTCAAAATTTTTTTCCAAAATTTTTTTTCAAAATTTTTTTCGAAATTTTTTTCAAAATTTTTTTTCAAATTTTTTTTCGAAAATTTTTTTTCGAAAATTTTTTTTGAAAATTTTTTTCGAAATTTTTTTCAAATTTTTTTTCGAAAATTTTTTTTCGAAATTTTTTTTCAAAATTTTTTTTGGAAAATTTTTTTCGTAATTTTTTTTCAAAATTTTTTTTCGAAATTTTTTTCAAAATTTTTTTCCAAAATTTTTTTTCAAAATTTTTTTCGAATTTTTTTTCGAAAATTTTTTTCAAATTTTTTTACCAAAATTTTTTTTCCAAAATTTTTTTCAAAATTTTTTTTCAAATTTTTTTTCGAAAATTTTTTTCGAAAATTTTTTTTCCAAAATTTTTTCGAAATTTTTTTTTGAAATTTTTTTTCAAATTTTTTTTAGAAGCTTTTTTTCAAAATTTTTTTCGAAATTTTTTTTTCGAAATTTTTTTTAAAAATTTTTTTTCGAAATTTTTTTTTCGAAATTTTTTTCGAAATTTTTTTTCAAAATTTTTTTCGAAAATTTTTTTTTGAAATTTTTTTCGAAAATTTTTTTCAAAATTTTTTTCCAAAATTTTTTTTCAAAATTTTTTTCGAAATTTTTTTCAAAATTTTTTTTTAAATTTTTTTTCGAAAATTTTTTTTCGAAAATTTTTTTTGAAAATTTTTTTCGAAATTTTTTTCAAATTTTTTTTCGAAAATTTTTTTTCGAAATTTTTTTCGAAAATATTTTTCGAAATTTTTTTTCAAAATTTTTTTTCAAATTTTTTTTCGAAAATTTTTTTTGAAAATTTTTTCAAAATTTTTTTCCAAAATTTTTTTAAAAAATTTTTTTCGAAATTTTTTTCGAAATTTTTTTTTCGAAATTTTTTTTGAAAATTTTTTTCGAAAATTTTTTTCAAAATTTTTTTTGAAAAAATTTTTTTCAAAATTTTTTCGAAAATGTTTTTGAAAATTTTTTTTCAAATTTTTTTTCGAAATTTTTTTCGAAATTTTTTTTCAAAATTTTTTTTCAAATTTTTTTTTGAAAATTTTTTTTGAAAATTTACTTCGAAATTTTTTTTTTAAATTTTTTTCGAAAATTTTTTTCGAAATTTTTTTTTCGAAATTTTTTTTAAAAATTTTTTTTCGAAATTTTTTTTTCGAAATTTTTTTCGAAATTTTTTTTCAAAATTTTTTTCGAAAATTTTTTTTCGAAATTTTTTTCGAAAATTTTTTTCAAAATTTTTTTCCAAAATTTTTTTTCAAAATTTTTTTCGAAATTTTTTTCAAAATTTTTTTTCAAATTTTTTTTCGAAATTTTTTTTTCGAAAATTTGTTTTGAAAATTTTTTTCAAATTTTTTTTCGAAAATTTTTTTTCGAAATTTTTTTCGAAAATTTTTTTCGAAATTTTTTTTCAAAATTTTTTTTCAAATTTTTTTTCGAAAATTTTTTTTGAAAATTTATTTCGAAATTTATTTTTAAAATTTTTTTCGAAAATTTTTTTTCGAAATTTTTTTTGAAAATTTATTTCGAAATTTTTTTAAAAATTTTTTTTCGAAATTTTTTTTTCAAAATTTTTTTCGAAAATTTTTTCAAAATTTTTTTCCAAAATTTTTTTTAAAATTTTTTTTCGAAATTTTTTTCGAAATTTTTTTTTCGAAATTTTTTTTGAAAATTTTTTTCGAAAATTTTTTTCAAAATTTTTTTTGAAAAAATTTTTTTCAAAATTTTTTCGAAAATGTTTTTGAAAATTTTTTTTCAAATTTTTTTTCGAAATTTTTTTCAAATTTTTTTTCAAAATTTTTTTCGAAAATTTTTTTTCGAAATTTTTTTTAAAATTTTTTTTCCAAAATTTTTTTTCGAAATTTTTTTCAAAATTTTTTTCGAAAATTTTTTTCAAAATTTTTTTTGAAATTTTTTTTTTCAAAATTTTTTTCAAAATTTTTTTCGAAAATTTTTTTTCGAAATTTTTTTCAAAAATTTTTTTCAAAATTTTTTCGAAATTTTTTTTTCGAAATTTTTTTCGAAAATTTTTTTCAAAATTTCTTTCCAAATTTTTTTTCAAAATTTTTTTCGAAATTTTTTTTTGAAATTTTTTTCGAAAATTTTTCTCAAAATTTCGAAATTTTTTTTCAAAATTTTTTTCGAAATTTTTTTTCAAAATTGTTTTCGAAAATTTTTTTTCGAAATTTTTTTCGAAAATTTTTCTCAAAATTTTTTTCCAAAATTTTTTTTCAAAATTTTTTTCGAAATTTTTTTCAAAATTTTTTTCGAAATTTTTTTTCAAAATTTTAATTCGAAATTTTTTTCGAAAATTTTTTTCAAAATTTTTTTTGAAAATTTTTTTTTTCATAATTTTTTCGAAAATTTTTTTGTAAATTTTTTTCAAAATTTTTCTTCAAAATTTTTTTTGAAATTTTTTTTCAAAATTTTTTTCGAAATTTTTTTTTCGAAATTTTTTTTAAAAATTTTTTTCAAAATTTTTTTTCAAGATTTTTTTCGAAATTTTTTTCGAAATTTTTTTTCAATATTTTTTTCGAAAATTATTTTTCGAAATTTTTTTCGAAAATTTTTTTCAAAATTTTTTTCCAAAATTTTTTTTCGAAATTTTTTTCGAAATTTTTTTTAAATTTTTTTTCAAATTTTTTTTCGAAAATTTTTTTTCGAAAATTTTTTTTGAAAATTTTTTTCGAAATTTTTATTTTAAATTGTTTTTCGAAATTTTTTTTGAAAATTTTTTTCAAAATTTTTTTCGAAATTTTTTTTCAAAATTTTTTTCGAAAATTTTTTTTTGAAATTTTTTTCGAAAATTTTTTTCAAAATTTTTTTCCAAAATTTTTTTTCGAAATTTTTTTCGAAATTTTTTTCAAAATTTTTTTTCAAATTTTTTTTCGAAAATTTTTTTTCGAAAATTTTTTTTGAAAATTTTTTTCGAAATTTTTTTTTTAAATTTTTTTTCGAAATTTTTTTTAAAAATTTTTTTCCAAAATTTTTTTTCGAAATTTTTTTCAAAATTTTTTTGGAAAATTTTTTTCAAAATTTTTTTTGAAATTTTTTTTTTCAAAATTTTTTTCAAAATTTTTTTCGAAAATTTTTTTTCGAAATTTTTTTCAAAAATTTTTTTCAAAATTTTTTCGAAATTTTTTTTTCGAAATTTTTTTCGAAAATTTTTTTCAAAATTTCTTTCCAAATTTTTTTTCAAAATTTTTTTTGAAATTTTTTTTTGAAATTTTTTTCGAAAATTTTTCTCAAAATTTCGAAATTTTTTTTCAACATTTTTTTCGAAATTTTTTTTCAAAATTGTTTTCGAAAATTTTTTTTCGAAATTTTTTTCGAAAATTTTTCTCAAAATTGTTTTCCAAAATTTTTTTTCAAAATTTTTTTCGAAATTTTTTTCAAAATTTTTTTCGAAATTTTTTTTCAAAATTTTAATTCGAAATTTTTTTCGAAAATTTTTTTCAAAATTTTTTTTGAAAATTTTTTTTTTCATAATTTTTTCGAAAATTTTTTTGTTAATTTTTTTCAAAATTTTTCTTCAAAATTTTTTTTGAAATTTTTTTTCAAAATTTTTTTCGAAATTTTTTTTTCGAAATTTTTTTTAAAAATTTTTTTCAAAATTTTTTTTTCAAGATTTTTTTCGAAATTTTTTTCGAAATTTTTTTTCAATATTTTTTTCGAAAATTATTTTTCGAAATTTTTTTCGAAAATTTTTTTCAAAATTTTTTTCCAAAATTTTTTTTCGAAATTTTTATCGAAATTTTTTTCAAAATTTTTTTTCAAATTTTTTTTCGAAAATTTTTTTTCGAAAATTTTTTTTGAAAATTTTTTTCGAAATTTTTATTTTAAATTTTTTTTCAAAATTTTTTTTGAAAATTTTTTTCAAAATTTTTTTCGAAATTTTTTTTCAAAATTTTTTTCGAAAATTTTTTTTCGAAATTTTTTTCGAAAATTTTTTTCAAAATTTTTTTCCAAAATTTTTTTTCGAAATTTTTTTCGAAATTTTTTTCAAAATTTTTTTTCAAATTTTTTTTCGAAAAATTTATTTCGAAAATTTTTTTTGAAAATTTTTTTCGAAATTTTTTTTTTAATTTTTTTTTCGAAATTTTTTCAAATTTTTTTTGGAAAATTTTTTTCGAAAATTTTTTTCAAAATTTTTTTCCAAAATTTTTTTTCAAAATTTTTTTCGAAATTTTTTTCAAAATTTTTTTTCAAATTTTTTTTCGAAATTTTTTTTTTTAATTTTTTTTCGAAATTTTTTTTGAAAATTTTTTTCGAAATTTTTCTTCAAAATTTTTTTTGAAATTTTTTTTCAAAATTTTTTTCGAATTTTTTTTTTCGAAATTTTTTTTAAAAATTTTTTTCAAAATTTTTTTTCAAGATTTTTTTCGAAATTTTTTTCGAAATTTTTTTTCAAAATTTTTTTCGAAAATTATTTTTCGAAATTTTTTTCGAAAATTTTTTTTCGAAATTTTTTTCAAAAATTTTTGTAGAAATTTTTTTCAAAAATTTTTGTAGAAATTTTTTTTCAAAATTTTTTTCGAAATTTTTTTCGAAATTTTTTTTCGAATTTTTTTTCGAAATTTTTTTTAAAAATTTTTTTTCGAAATTTTTTTTAAAAATTTTTTTAGAAATTTTTTTTCAAATTTTTTTTCGAAATTTTTTTTTCGAAATTTTTTTTTAAATTTTTTTAGAAATTTTTTTCGAAATTTTTTTTCAAAATTTTTTTTCGAAATTTTTTTCAAAATTTTTTTTCAAATTTTTTTTCGAAATTTTTTTTTTAAATTTTTTTTCGAAATTTTTTTTCGAAATTTTTTTTGAAAATTTTTTTCGAAATTTTTTTTCAAATTTTTTTTCGAAAATTTTTTTTCAAATTTTTTTTTGAAAATTGTTTTTGAAAATTTTTTTCGAAATTTTTTTTTCGAAATTTTTTTTCGAAATTTTTTTTTAAAATTTTTTTTCGAAATTTTTTTTGAAAATTTTTTTCGAAATTTTTTTTCAAATTTTTTTTCGAAAATTTTTTTTCAAATTTTTTTTCGAAAATTTTTTTTGAAAATTTTTTTCAAAATTTTTTTTTCGAAATTTTTTTTGAAAATTTTTTTCGAAAATTTTTTTCAAAATTTTTTTTGAAAATTTTTTTTTCAAAATTTTTTCGAAAATTTTTTTTGAAATTTTTTTCGAAAATTTTTCTCAAAATTTCGAATTTTTTTTTCAAAATTTTTTTCGAAATTTTTTTTCAAAATTGTTTTCGAAAATTTTTTTTCGAAATTTTTTTCGAAAATTTTTCTCAAAATTTTTTTCCAAATTTTTTTTTCAAAATTTTTTTCGAAATTTTTTTCGAAATTTTTTTTCAAAATTTTTTTCGAATTTTTTTTTTCGAAATTTTTTTTAAAAATTTTTTTCAAAATTTTTTTTCAAGATTTTTTTCGAAATTTTTTTCGAAATTTTTTTTCAAAATTTTTTTCGAAAATTATTTTTCGAAATTTTTTTCGAAAATTTTTTTTCGAAATTTTTTTCAAAAATTTTTGTAGAAATTTTTTTTCAAAATTTTTTTCGAAATTTTTTTTCAAAATTTTATTTGGAAAATTTTTTTCGAAAATTTTTTTTCAAATTTTTTTTCGAAATTTTTTTTTTAAATTTTTTTTCGAAATTTTTTTTGAAAATTTTTTTCGAAATTTTTTTTCAAATTTTTATTCGAAAATTTTTTTTCAAATTTTTTTTCGAAAATTTTTTTTGAAAATTTTTTTCGAAATTTTTTTTTCGAAATTTTTTTTCGAAATTTTTTTTTTAAATTTTTTTTCGAAATTTTTTTTGAAAATTTTTTTCGAAATTTTTTTTCAAATTTTTTTTCGAAAATTTTTTTTCAAATTTTTTTTCGAAAATTTTTTTTGAAAATTTTTTTCGAAATTTTTTTTTCGAAATTTTTTTTGAAAATTTTTTTCGAAAATTTTTTTCAAAATTTTTTTTGAAAATTTTTTTTTCAAAATTTTTTCGAAAATTTTTTTTGAAATTTTTTTCGAAAATTTTTCTCAAAATTTCGAAATTTTTTTTCAAAATTTTTTTCGAAATTTTTTTTCAAAATTGTTTTCGAAAATTTTTTTTCGAAATTTTTTTCGAAAATTTTTCTCAAAATTTTTTTCCAAAATTTTTTTTCAAAATTTTTTTCGAAATTTTTTTCAAAATTTTTTTCGAAATTTTTTTTCAAAATTTTAATTCGAAATTTTTTTCGAAAATTTTTTTCAAAATTTTTTTTGAAAATTTTTTTTTCATAATTTTTTCGAAAATTTTTTTGAAAATTTTTTTCGAAATTTTTCTTCAAAATTTTTTTTGAAATTTTTTTTCAAAATTTTTTTCGAAATTTTTTTTTCGAAATTTTTTTTAAAAATTTTTTTCAAAATTTTTTTTCAAGATTTTTTTCGAAATTTTTTTCGAAATTTTTTTTCAAAATTTTTTTCGAAAATTATTTTTCGAAATTTTTTTCAAAATTTTTTTTCAAATTTTTTTTCGAAAATTTTTTTTCGAAAATTTTTTTTGAAAATTTTTTTCGAAATTTTTATTTTAAATTTTTTTTCGAAATTTTTTTTGAAAATTTTTTTCAAAATTTTTTTCGAAATTTTATTTCAAAATTTTTTTCGAAAATTTTTTTTCGAAATTTTTTTCGAAAATTTTTTTCAAAATTTTTTTCCAAAATTTTTTTTCGAAATTTTTTCCGAAATTTTTTTCAAAATTTTTTTTCAAATTTTTTTTCGAAATTTTTTTTTTAAATTTTTTTTCGAAATTTTTTTTGAAAATTTTTTTCGAAATTTTTTTTCAAATTTTTTTTCGAAAATTTTTTTTCAAATTTTTTTTCGAAAATTTTTTTTGAAAATTTTTTTCGAAATTTTTTTTTCGAAATTTTTTTTGAAAATTTTTTTCGAAAATTATTTTTCGAAATTTTTTTCGAAAATTTTTTTTCGAAATTTTTTTCAAAAATTTTTGTAGAAATTTTTTTTCAAAATTTTTTTCGAAATTTTTTTCGAAATTTTTTTTCAAAATTTTATTTGGAAAATTTTTTTCAAAATTTTTTTCCAAAATTTTTTTTCAAAATTTTTTTTCGAATTTTTTTTCGAAATTTTTTTTAAAAATTTTTTTTCGAAATTTTTTTTAAAAATTTTTTTAGAAATTTTTTTTCAAATTTTTTTTCGAAATTTTTTTTTCGAAATTTTTTTTTTAATTTTTTTAGAAATTTTTTTCGAAATTTTTTTTCAAAATTTTTTTTCGAAATTTTTTTCAAAATTTTTTTTCAAATTTTTTTTCGAAATTTTTTTTTTAAATTTTTTTTCGAAATTTTTTTTGAAAATTTTTTTCGAAATTTTTTTTCAAATTTTTTTTCGAAAATTTTTTTTCAAATTTTTTTTCGAAAATTTTTTTTGAAAATTTTTTTCGAAATTTTTTTTTCGAAATTTTTTTTGAAAATTTTTTTCGAAAATTTTTTTCAAAATTTTTTTTGAAAATTTTTTTTTCAAAATTTTTTCGAAAATGTTTTTGAAAATTTTTTTTCAAATTTTTTTTCGAAATTTTTTTCGAAATTTTTTTTCAAAATTTTTTTTCAAATTTTTTTTTGAAATTTTTTTTTGAAAATTTACTTCGAAATTTTTTTTTAAAATTTTTTTCGAAAATTTTTTTCGAAATTTTTTTTTCGAAATTTTTTTTAAAAATTTTTTTTCGAAATTTTTTTTTCGAAATTTTTTTCGAAATTTTTTTTCAAATTTTTTATCGAAAATTTTTTTTCGAAATTTTTTTCGAAAATTTTTTTCAAAATGTTTTTTCAAATTTTTTTTCGAAAATTTTTTTTCGAAAATTTGTTTTGAAAATTTTTTTCGAAATTTTTTTCAAATTTTTTTTCGAAAATTTTTTTTCGAAATTTTTTTCGAAAATTTTTTTCGAAATTTTTTTTCAAAATTTTTTTTCAAATTTTTTTTCGAAAATTTTTTTTGAAAATTTATTTCGAAATTTTTTTTTAAAATTTTTTTCGAAAATTTTTTTTCGAAATTTTTTTTGAAAATTTATTTCGAAATTTTTTTTTTAATTTTTTTTCGAAATTTTTTTTTCAAAATTTTTTTCGAAAATTTTTTCAAAATTTTTTTCCAAAATTTTTTTTAAAAATTTTTTTCGAAATTTTTTTCGAAATTTTTTTTTCGAAATTTTTTTTGAAAATTTTTTTCGAAAATTTTTTTCAAAATTTTTTTTGAAAAAATTTTTTTCAAAATTTTTTCGAAAATGTTTTTCAAAATTTTTTTTCGAAATTTTTTTCGAAAATTTTTTTCAAAATTTTTTTCCAAAATTTTTTTTCAAAATTTTTTTCGAAATTTTTTTCAAAATTTTTTTTCAAATTTTTTTTCGAAAATTTTTTTTCGAAAATTTTTTTTGAAAATTTTTTTCGAAATTTTTTTCAAATTTTTTTTCGAAAATTTTTTTTCGAAATTTTTTTTCAAAATTTTTTTTGGAAAATTTTTTTCGTAATTTTTTTTCAAAATTTTTTTTCGAAATTTTTTTCAAAATTTTTTTCCAAAATTTTTTTTCAAAATTTTTTTCGAATTTTTTTTCGAAAATTTTTTTCAAATTTTTTTACCAAATTTTTTTTTCCAAAATTTTTTTCAAAATTTTTTTTCAAATTTTTTTTCGAAAATTTTTTTTGAAAATTTTTTTCAAAATTTTTTTTCAAATTTTTTTTCGAAATTTTTTTAAAAATTTTTTTCGAAAATTTTTTTTCCAAAATTTTTTCGAAATTTTTTTTTGAAATTTTTTTTCAAATTTTTTTTAGAAGCTTTTTTTCAAAATTTTTTTCGAAATTTTTTTTTCGAAATTTTTTTTAAAAATTTTTTTTCGAAATTTTTTTTTCGAAATTTTTTTCGAAATTTTTTTTCAAAATTTTTTTCGAAAATTTTTTTTTGAAATTTTTTTCGAAAATTTTTTTCAAAATTTTTTTCCAAAATTTTTTTTCAAAATTTTTTTCGAAATTTTTTTCAAAATTTTTTTTCAAATTTTTTTTCGAAAATTTTTTTTCGAAAATTTTTTTTGAAAATTTTTTTCGAAATTTTTTTCAAATTTTTTTTCGAAAATTTTTTTTCGAAATTTTTTTCGAAAATATTTTTCGAAATTTTTTTTCAAAATTTTTTTTCAAATTTTTTTTCGAAAATTTTTTTTGAAAATTTTTTCAAAATTTTTTTCCAAAATTTTTTTTTTAATTTTTTTCCAAAATTTTTTTTCAAAATTTTTTTCGAATTTTTTTTCGAAAATTTTTTTCAAATTTTTTTACCAAAATTTTTTTTCCAAAATTTTTTTCAAAATTTTTTTTCAAATTTTTTTTCGAAAATTTTTTTTGAAAATTTTTTTCAAAATTTTTTTTCAAATTTTTTTTCGAAATTATTTTAAAAATTTTTTTCGAAAATTTTTTTTCCAAAATTTTTTCGAAATTTTTTTTTGAAATTTTTTTTCAAATTTTTTTTAGAAACGTTTTTTCAAAATTTTTTTCGAAATTTTTTTTAAAAATTTTTTTTCGAAATTTTTTTTCGAAATTTTTTTCGAAATTTTTTTTCAAAATTTTTTTCGAATTTTTTTTCGAAAATTTTTTTCAAATTTTTTTACCAAATTTTTTTTTCCAAAATTTTTTTCAAAATTTTTTTTCAAATTTTTTTTCGAAAATTTTTTTTGAAAATTTTTTATCAAAATTTTTTTTCAAATTTTTTTTCGAAATTTTTTTAAAAATTTTTTTCGAAAATTTTTTTTCCAAAATTTTTTCGAAATTTTTTTTTGAAATTTTTTTTCAAATTTTTTTTTGAAACTTTTTTTCAAAATTTTTTTCGAAATTTTTTTTTCGAAATTTTTTTTAAAAATTTTTTTTCGAAATTTTTTTTTGGAAATTTTTTTTGAAAATTTTTTTCGAAAATTTTTTTCAATATTTTTTTTGAAAAAATTTTTTTCAAAATTTTTTCGAAAATGTTTTTGAAAATTTTTTTTCAAATTTTTTTTCGAAATTTTTTTCGAAATTTTTTTTCAAAATTTTTTTTTCAAATTTTTTTTCGAAAATTTTTTTTGAAAATTTACTTCGAAATTTTTTTTTTAAATTTTTTTCGAAAATTTTTTTCGAAATTTTTTTTTCGAAATTTTTTTTAGAAATTTTTTTTCGAAATTTTTTTTTCGAAATTTTTTTCGAAATTTTTTTTCAAAATTTTTTTTCGAAATTTTTTTCGAAAATTTTTTTCAAAATTTTTTTCCAAAATTTTTTTTCAAAATTTTTTTCGAAATTTTTTTCAAAATTTTTTTTCAAATTTTTTTTCGAAAATTTTTTTTCGAAAATTTTTTTTGAAAATTTTTTTCGAAATTTTTTTCAAATTTTTTTTCGAAAATTTTTTTTCGAAATTTTTTTTCAAAATTTTTTTTGGAAAATTTTTTTCGTAATTTTTTTTCAAAATTTTTTTTCGAAAATTTTTTCAAAATTTTTTTCCAAAATTTTTTTTAAAAATTTTTTTCGAAATTTTTTTCGAAATTTTTTTTTCAAAATTTTTTTTGAAAATTTTTTTCGAAAATTTTTTTCAAAATTTTTTTTGAAAAAATTTTTTTCAAAATTTTTTTTCGAAACTTTTTTCAAAAATTTTTTTCAAAATTTTTTCGAAATTTTTTTTTCGAAATTTTTTTCGAAATTTTTTTTCAAAATTTCTTTCCAAATTTTTTTTCAAAATTTTTTTCCAAAATTTTTTTTCAAAATTTTTTTCAAAATTTTTTTCATAATTTTTTCGAAAATTTTTTTGTAAATTTTTTTCGAAATTTTTCTTCAAAATTTTTTTTGAAATTTTTTTTCAAAATTTTTTTCGAAATTTTTTTTTCGAATTTTTTTTTAAAAATTTTTTTCAAAATTTTTTTTCAAGATTTTTTTCGAAATTTTTTTCGAAATTTTTTTTCAATATTTTTTTCGAAAATTATTTTTCGAAATTTTTTTCGAAAATTTTTTTCAAAATTTTTTTCCAAAATTTTTTTTCGAAATTTTTTTCGAAATTTTTTTCAAAATTTTTTTTCAAATTTTTTTTCGAAAATATTTTTTCGAAAATTTTTTTTGAAAATTTTTTTCGAAATTTTTATTTTAAATTTTTTTTCGAAATTTTTTTTGAAAATTTTTTTCGAAATTTTTTTCAAAATTTTTTTTCAAATTTTTTTTCGAAAATTTTTTTTCGAAATTTTTTTCGAAAATATTTTTCGAAATTTTTTTTCAAAATTTTTTTTCAAATTTTTTTTCGAAAATTTTTTTTGAAAATTATTTCAAAATTTTTTTCCAAAATTTTTTTTAAAAATTTTTTCCAAAATTTTTTTTCAAAATTTTTTTCGAATTTTTTTTCGAAAATTTTTTTCAAATTTTTTTACCAAAATTTTTTTTCCAAAATTTTTTTCAAAATTTTTTTTCAAATTTTTTTTCGAAAATTTTTTTTGAAAATTTTTTTCAAAATTTTTTTTCAAATTTTTTTTCGAAATTTTTTTAAAAATTTTTTTCGAAAATTTTTTTTCCAAAATTTTTTCGAAATTTTTTTTGAAATTTTTTTTCAAATTTTTTTTAGAAACGTTTTTTCAAAATTTTTTTCGGAATTTTTTTTTCGAAATTTTTTTTAAAAATTTTTTTTCGAAATTTTTTTTCGAAATTTTTTTCGAAATTTTTTTTCAAAATTTTTTTCGAAAATTTTTTTTTGAAATTTTTTTCGAAAATTTTTTTCAAAATTTTTTTCCAAAATTTTTTTTCAAAATTTTTTTCGAAATTTTTTTCAAAATTTTTTTTCAAATTTTTTTTCGAAAATTTTTTTTCGAAAATTTTTTTTGAAAATTTTTTTCGAAATTTTTTTCAAATTTTTTTTCGAAAATTTTTTTTCGAAATTTTTTTCGAAAATATTTTTCGAAATTTTTTTTCAAAATTTTTTTTCAAATTTTTTTTCGAAAATTTTTTTTGAAAATTTTTTCAAAATTTTTTTCCAAAATTTTTTTAAAAAATTTTTTTCGAAATGTTTTTCGAAATTTTTTTTTGGAAATTTTTTTTGAAAATTTTTTTCGAAAATTTTTTTCAATATTTTTTTTGAAAAAATTTTTTTCAAAATTTTTTCGAAAATGTTTTTGAAAATTTTTTTTCAAATTTTTTTTCGAAATTTTTTTCGAAATTTTTTTTCAAAATTTTTTTTTCAAATTTTTTTTCGAAAATTTTTTTTGAAAATTTACTTCGAAATTTTTTTTTTTAATTTTTTTCGAAAATTTTTTTCGAAATTTTTTTTTCGAAATTTTTTTTAAAAATTTTTTTTGGAAATTTTTTTTTCGAAATTTTTTTCGAAATTTTTTTTCAAAATTTTTTTTCGAAATTTTTTTCGAAAATTTTTTTCAAAATTTTTTTCCAAAATTTTTTTTCAAAATTTTTTTCGAAATTTTTTTCAAAATTTTTTTTCAAATTTTTTTTCGAAAATTTTTTTTCGAAAATTTTTTTTGAAAATTTTTTTCGAAATTTTTTTCAAATTTTTTTTCGAAAATTTTTTTTCGAAATTTTTTTTCAAAATTTTTTTTGGAAAATTTTTTTCGTAATTTTTTTTCAAAATTTTTTTTCGAAATTTTTTTCAAAATTTTTTTCCAAAATTTTTTTTCAAAATTTTTTTCGAATTTTTTTTCGAAAATTTTTTTCAAATTTTTTACCAAAATTTTTTTTCCAAAATTTTTTTCAAAATTTTTTTTCAAATTTTTTTTCGAAAATTTTTTTTGAAAATTTTTTTCAAAATTTTTTTTCAAATTTTTTTTCGAAATTTTTTTAAAAATTTTTTTCGAAAATTGTTTTTCCAAAATTTTTTCGAAATTTTTTTCTGAAATTTTTTTTCAAATTTTTTTTAGAAGCTTTTTTTCAAAATTTTTTTCGAAATTTTTTTTTCGAAATTTTTTTTAAAAATTTTTTTTCGAAATTTTTTTTTCGAAATTTTTTTCGAAATTTTTTTTCAAAATTTTTTTCGAAAATATTTTTTTGAAATTTTTTTTGAAAATTTTTTTCAAAATTTTTTTCCAAAATTTTTTTTCAAAATTTTTTTCGAAATTTTTTTCAAAATTTTTTTTCAAATTTTTTTTCGAAAATTTTTTTTCGAAAATTTTTTTTGAAAATTTTTTTCGAAATTTTTTTCAAATTTTTTTTCGAAAATTTTTTTTCGAAATATTTTTCGAAAATATTTTTCGAAATTTTTTTTCAAAATTTTTTTTCAAATTTTTTTTCGAAAATTTTTTTTGAAAATTTTTTCAAAATTTTTTTCCAAAATTTTTTTCAAAATTTTTTTTGAAAAAATTTTTTTTCAAAATTTTTTCGAAAATGTTTTTGAAAATTTTTTTTCAAATTTTTTTTCGAAATTTTTTTCGAAATTTTTTTTCAAAATTTTTTTTCAAATTTTTTTTTGAAAATTTTTTTTGAAAATTTACTTCGAAATTTTTTTTAAAAATTTTTTTCGAAAATTTTTTTCGAAATTTTTTTTTCGAAATTTTTTTTAAAAATTTTTTTTCGAAATTTTTTTTTCGAAATTTTTTTCGAAATTTTTTTTCAAAATTTTTTTCGAAAATTTTTTTTCGAAATTTTTTTCGAAAATTTTTTTCAAAATTTTTTTCCAAAATTTTTTTTCAAAATTTTTTTCGAAATTTTTTTCAAAATTTTTTTTCAAATTTTTTTTCGAAAATTTTTTTTCGAAAATTTGTTTTGAAAATTTTTTTCGAAATTTTTTTCAATTTTTTTTTTCGAAATTTTTTTTAAAAATTTTTTTTCGAAATTTTTTTTTCGAAATTTTTTTCGAAATTTTTTTCCAAAATTTTTTTTAAAAATTTTTTTCGAAATTTTTTTCGAAATTTTTTTTTCGAAATTTTTTTTGAAAATTTTTTACGAAAATTTTTTTCAAAATTTTTTTTGAAAAAATTTTTTTCAAAATTTTTTCGAAAATATTTTTCAAAATTTTTTTTCGAAATTTTTTTCGAAAATTTTTTTCAAAATTTTTTTCCAAAATTTTTTTTCAAAATTTTTTTCGAAATTTTTTTCAAAATTTTTTTTCAAATTTTTTTTCGAAAATTTTTTTTCGAAAATTTTTTTTGAAAATTTTTTTCGAAATTTTTTTCAAATTTTTTTTCGAAAATTTTTTTTCGAAATTTTTTTTCAAAATTTTTTTTGGAAAATTTTTTTCGTAATTTTTTTTCAAAATTTTTTTTCGAAATTTTTTTCAAAATTTTTTTCCAAAATTTTTTTTCAAAATTTTTTTCGAATTTTTTTTCGAAAATTTTTTTCAAATTTTTTTACCAAAATTTTTTTTCCAAAATTTTTTTCAAAATTTTTTTTCAAATTTTTTTTCGAAAATTTTTTTCGAAAATTTTTTTTCCAAAATTTTTTCGAAATTTTTTTTTGAAATTTTTTTTCAAATTTTTTTTAGAAGCTTTTTTTCAAAATTTTTTTCGAAATTTTTTTTTCGAAATTTTTTTTAAAAATTTTTTTTCGAAATTTTTTTTTCGAAATTTTTTTCGAAATTTTTTTTCAAAATTTTTTTCGAAAATTTTTTTTTGAAATTTTTTTCGAAAATTTTTTTCAAAATTTTTTTCCAAAATTTTTTTTCAAAATTTTTTTCGAAATTTTTTTCAAAATTTTTTTTCAAATTTTTTTTCGAAAATTTTTTTTCGAAAATTTTTTTTGAAAATTTTTTTCGAAATTTTTTTCAAATTTTTTTTCGAAAATTTTTTTTCGAAATTTTTTTCGAAAATATTTTTCGAAATTTTTTTTCAAAATTTTTTTTCAAATTTTTTTTCGAAAATTTTTTTTGAAAATTTTTTCAAAATTTTTTTCCAAAATTTTTTTAAAAAATTTTTTTCGAAATTTTTTTCGAAATTTTTTTTTCGAAATTTTTTTTGAAAATTTTTTTCGAAAATTTTTTTCAAAATTTTTTTTGAAAAAATTTTTTTCAAAATTTTTTCGAAAATGTTTTTGAAAATTTTTTTTCAAATTTTTTTTCGAAATTTTTTTCGAAATTTTTTTTCAAAATTTTTTTTCAAATTTTTTTTTGAAAATTTTTTTTGAAAATTTACTTCGAAATTTTTTTTTTAAATTTTTTTCGAAAATTTTTTTCGAAATTTTTTTTTCGAAATTTTTTTTAAAAATTTTTTTTCGAAATTTTTTTTTCGAAATTTTTTTCGAAATTTTTTTTCAAAATTTTTTTCGAAAATTTTTTTTCGAAATTTTTTTCGAAAATTTTTTTCAAAATTTTTTTCCAAAATTTTTTTTCAAAATTTTTTTCGAAATTTTTTTCAAAATTTTTTTTTCAAATTTTTTTTCGAAAATTTTTTTTCGAAAATTTGTTTTGAAAATTTTTTTCAAATTTTTTTTCGAAAATTTTTTTTCGAAATTTTTTTCGAAAATTTTTTTCGAAATTTTTTTTCAAAATTTTTTTCAAATTTTTTTTCGAAAATTTTTTTTGAAAATTTATTTCGAAATTTATTTTTAAAATTTTTTTCGAAAATTTTTTTTCGAAATTTTTTTTGAAAATTTATTTCGAAATTTTTTTAAAAATTTTTTTTCGAAATTTTTTTTTCAAAATTTTTTTCGAAAATTTTTTCAAAATTTTTTTCCAAAATTTTTTTTAAAATTTTTTTTCGAAATTTTTTTCGAAATTTTTTTTTCGAAATTTTTTTTGAAAATTTTTTTCGAAAATTTTTTTCAAAATTTTTTTTGAAAAAATTTTTTTCAAAATTTTTTCGAAAATGTTTTTGAAAATTTTTTTTCAAATTTTTTTTCGAAATTTTTTTCAAATTTTTTTTCAAAATTTTTTTCGAAAATTTTTTTTCGAAATTTTTTTTAAAATTTTTTTTCCAAAATTTTTTTTCGAAATTTTTTTCAAAATTTTTTTCGAAAATTTTTTTCAAAATTTTTTTTGAAATTTTTTTTTCAAAATTTTTTTCAAAATTTTTTTCGAAAATTTTTTTTCGAAATTTTTTTCAAAAATTTTTTTCAAAATTTTTTCGAAATTTTTTTTTCGAAATTTTTTTCGAAAATTTTTTTCAAAATTTCTTTCCAAATTTTTTTTCAAAATTTTTTTCGAAATTTTTTTTTGAAATTTTTTTCGAAAATTTTTCTCAAAATTTCGAAATTTTTTTTCAAAATTTTTTTCGAAATTTTTTTTCAAAATTGTTTTCGAAAATTTTTTTTCGAAATTTTTTTCGAAAATTTTTCTCAAAATTTTTTTCCAAAATTTTTTTTCAAAATTTTTTTCGAAATTTTTTTCAAAATTTTTTTCGAAATTTTTTTTCAAAATTTTAATTCGAAATTTTTTTCGAAAATTTTTTTCAAAATTTTTTTTGAAAATTTTTTTTTCATAATTTTTTCGAAAATTTTTTTGTAAATTTTTTTCAAAATTTTTCTTCAAAATTTTTTTTGAAATTTTTTTTCAAAATTTTTTTCGAAATTTTTTTTTCGAAATTTTTTTTAAAAATTTTTTTCAAAATTTTTTTTCAAGATTTTTTTCGAAATTTTTTTCGAAATTTTTTTTCAATATTTTTTTCGAAAATTATTTTTCGAAATTTTTTTCGAAAATTTTTTTCAAAATTTTTTTCCAAAATTTTTTTTCGAAATTTTTTTCGAAATTTTTTTCAAAATTTTTTTTCAAATTTTTTTTCGAAAATTTTTTTTCGAAAATTTTTTTTGAAAATTTTTTTCGAAATTTTTATTTTAAATTTTTTTTCGAAATTTTTTTTGAAAATTTTTTTCAAAATTTTTTTCGAAATTTTTTTTCAAAATTTTTTTCGAAAATTTTTTTTCGAAATTTTTTTCGAAAATTTTTTTCAAAATTTTTTTCCAAAATTTTTTTTCGAAATTTTTTTCGAAATTTTTTTCAAAATTTTTTTTCAAATTTTTTTTCGAAAATTTTTTTTCGAAAATTTTTTTTGAAAATTTTTTTCTAAATTTTTTTTTAAAATTTTTTTTCGAAATTTTTTTTTAAAATTTTTTTCCAAAATTTTTTTTCGAAATTTTTTTCAAAATTTTTTTCGAAAATTTTTTTCAAAATTTTTTTTGAAATTTTTTTTTTCAAAATTTTTTTCAAAATTTTTTTCGAAAATTTTTTTTCGAAATTTTTTTCAAAAATTTTTTTCAAAATTTTTTCGAAATTTTTTTTTCGAAATTTTTTTCGAAAATTTTTTTCAAAATTTCTTTCCAAATTTTTTTTCAAAATTTTTTTCGAAATTTTTTTTTGAAATTTTTTTCGAAAATTTTTCTCAAAATTTCGAAATTTTTTTTCAACATTTTTTTCGAAATTTTTTTTCAAAATTGTTTTCGAAAATTTTTTTTCGAAATTTTTTTCGAAAAATTTTCTCAAAATTTTTTTCCAAAATTTTTTTCAAAATTTTTTTCGAAATTTTTTTCAAAATTTTTTGAAAATTTTTTTTTCATAATTTTTTCGAAAATTTTTTTGTAAATTTTTTTCAAAATTTTTCTTCAAAATTTTTTTTGAAATTTTTTTTCAAAATTTTTTTCGAAATTTTTTTTTCGAAATTTTTTTTAAAAATTTTTTTCAAAATTTTTTTTCAAGATTTTTTTCGAAATTTTTTTCGAAATTTTTTTTCAATATTTTTTTCGAAAATTATTTTTCGAAATTTTTTTCGAAAATTTTTTTCAAAATTTTTTTCCAAAATTTTTTTTCGAAATTTTTTTCGAAATTTTTTTCAAAATTTTTTTTCAAATTTTTTTTCGAAAATTTTTTTTCGAAAATTTTTTTTGAAAATTTTTTTCGAAATTTTTATTTTAAATTTTTTTTCAAAATTTTTTTTGAAAATTTTTTTCAAAATTTTTTTCGAAATTTTTTTTCAAAATTTTTTTCGAAAATTTTTTTTCGAAATTTTTTTCGAAAATTTTTTTCAAAATTTTTTTCCAAAATTTTTTTTCGAAATTTTTTTCGAAATTTTTTTCAAAATTTTTTTTCAAATTTTTTTTCGAAAATTTTATTTCGATAATTTTTTTTGAAAATTTTTTTCGAAATTTTTTTTTTAAATTTTTTTTCGAAATTTTTTCAAATTTTTTTTGGAAAATTTTTTTCGAAAATTTTTTTCAAAATTTTTTTCCAAAATTTTTTTTCAAAATTTTTTTCGAAATTTTTTTCAAAATTTTTTTTCAAATTTTTTTTCGAAATTTTTTTTTTTAATTTTTTTTCGAAATTTTTTTTGAAAATTTTTTTCGAAATTTTTCTTCAAAATTTTTTTTGAAATTTTTTTTCAAAATTTTTTTCGAATTTTTTTTTTCGAAATTTTTTTTAAAAATTTTTTTCAAAATTTTTTTTCAAGATTTTTTTCGAAATTTTTTTCGAAATTTTTTTTCAAAATTTTTTTCGAAAATTATTTTTCGAAATTTTTTTCGAAAATTTTTTTTCGAAATTTTTTTCAAAAATTTTTGTAGAAATTTTTTTTCAAAATTTTTTTCGAAATTTTTTTCGAAATTTTTTTTCGAATTTTTTTTCGAAATTTTTTTTAAAAATTTTTTTTCGAAATTTTTTTTTTAAATTTTTTTAGAAATTTTTTTTCAAATTTTTTTTCGAAATTTTTTTTTCGAAATTTTTTTTTAAATTTTTTTAGAAATTTTTTTCGAAATTTTTTTTCAAAATTTTTTTTCGAAATTTTTTTCAAAATTTTTTTTCAAATTTTTTTTCGAAATTTTTTTTTAAAATTTTTTTTCGAAATTTTTTTTCGAAATTTTTTTTAAAAATTTTTTTCGAAATTTTTTTTCAAATTTTTTTTCGAAAATTTTTTTTCAAATTTTTTTTTGAAAATTGTTTTTGAAAATTTTTTTCGAAATTTTTTTTTCGAAATTTTTTTTCGAAATTTTTTTTTAAAATTTTTTTTCGAAATTTTTTTTGAAAATTTTTTTCGAAATTTTTTTTCAAATTTTTTTTCGAAAATTTTTTTTCAAATTTTTTTTCGAAAATTTTTTTTGAAAATTTTTTTCGAAATTTTTTTTTCGAAATTTTTTTTGAAAATTTTTTTCGAAAATTTTTTTCAAAATTTTTTTTGAAAATTTTTTTTTCAAAATTTTTTCGAAAATTTTTTTTGAAATTTTTTTCGAAAATTTTTCTCAAAATTTCGAATTTTTTTTTCAAAATTTTTTTCGAAATTTTTTTTCAAAATTGTTTTCGAAAATTTTTTTTCGAAATTTTTTTCGAAAATTTTTCTCAAAATTTTTTTCCAAATTTTTTTTTCAAAATTTTTTTCGAAATTTTTTTCGAAATTTTTTTTCAAAATTTTTTTCGAATTTTTTTTTTCGAAATTTTTTTTAAAAATTTTTTTCAAAATTTTTTTTCAAGATTTTTTTCGAAATTTTTTTCGAAATTTTTTTTCAAAATTTTTTTCGAAAATTATTTTTCGAAATTTTTTTCGAAAATTTTTTTTCGAAATTTTTTTCAAAAATTTTTGTAGAAATTTTTTTTCAAAATTTTTTTCGAAATTTTTTTCGAAATTTTTTTTCAAAATTTTATTTGGAAAATTTTTTTCGAAAATTTTTTTTCAAATTTTTTTTCGAAATTTTTTTTTTAAATTTTTTTTCGAAATTTTTTTTGAAAATTTTTTTCGAAATTTTTTTTCAAATTTTTATTCGAAAATTTTTTTTCAAATTTTTTTTCGAAAATTTTTTTTGAAAATTTTTTTCGAAATTTTTTTTTCGAAATTTTTTTTCGAAATTTTTTTTTTAAATTTTTTTTCGAAATTTTTTTTGAAAATTTTTTTCGAAATTTTTTTTCAAATTTTTTTTCGAAAATTTTTTTTCAAATTTTTTTTCGAAAATTTTTTTTGAAAATTTTTTTCGAAATTTTTTTTTCGAAATTTTTTTTGAAAATTTTTTTCGAAAATTTTTTTCAAAATTTTTTTTGAAAATTTTTTTTTCAAAATTTTTTCGAAAATTTTTTTTGAAATTTTTTTCGAAAATTTTTCTCAAAATTTCGAAATTTTTTTTCAAAATTTTTTTCGAAATTTTTTTTCAAAATTGTTTTCGAAAATTTTTTTTCGAAATTTTTTTCGAAAATTTTTCTCAAAATTTTTTTCCAAAATTTTTTTTCAAAATTTTTTTCGAAATTTTTTTCAAAATTTTTTTCGAAATTTTTTTTCAAAATTTTAATTCGAAATTTTTTTCGAAATTTTTTTTCAAAATTTTTTTTGAAAATTTTTTTTTCATAATTTTTTCGAAAATTTTTTTGAAAATTTTTTTCGAAATTTTTCTTCAAAATTTTTTTTGAAATTTTTTTTCAAAATTTTTTTCGAAATTTTTTTTTCGAAATTTTTTTTAAAAATTTTTTTCAAAATTTTTTTTCAAGATTTTTTTCGAAATTTTTTTCGAAATTTTTTTTCAAAATTTTTTTCGAAAATTATTTTTCGAAATTTTTTTCGAAAATTTTTTTCAAAATTTTTTTCCAAAATTTTTTTTCGAAATTTTTTTCGAAATTTTTTTCAAAATTTTTTTTCAAATTTTTTTTCGAAAATTTTTTTTCGAAAATTTTTTTTGAAAATTTTTTTCGAAATTTTTATTTTAAATTTTTTTTCGAAATTTTTTTTGAAAATTTTTTTCAAAATTTTTTTCAAAATTTTATTTCAAAATTTTTTTCGAAAATTTTTTTTCGAAATTTTTTTCGAAAATTTTTTTCAAAATTTTTTTCCAAAATTTTTTTTCGAAATTTTTTCCGAAATTTTTTTCAAAATTTTTTTTCAAATTTTTTTTCGAAATTTTTTTTTTAAATTTTTTTTCGAAATTTTTTTTGAAAATTTTTTTCGAAATTTTTTTTCAAATTTTTTTTCGAAAATTTTTTTTCAAATTTTTTTTCGAAAATTTTTTTTGAAAATTTTTTTCGAAATTTTTTTTTCGAAATTTTTTTTGAAAATTTTTTTCGAAAATTATTTTTCGAAATTTTTTTCGAAAATTTTTTTTCGAAATTTTTTTCAAAAATTTTTGTAGAAATTTTTTTTCAAAATTTTTTTCGAAATTTTTTTCGAAATTTTTTTTCAAAATTTTATTTGGAAAATTTTTTTCGAAAATTTTTTTCAAAATTTTTTTCCAAAATTTTTTTTCAAAATTTTTTTTCGAATTTTTTTTCGAAATTTTTTTTAAAAATTTTTTTTCGAAATTTTTTTTAAAAATTTTTTTTCAAATTTTTTTTCAAATTTTTTTTCGAAATTTTTTTTTCGAAATTTTTTTTTTAATTTTTTTAGAAATTTTTTTCGAAATTTTTTTTCAAAATTTTTTTTCGAAATTTTTTTCAAAATTTTTTTTCAAATTTTTTTTCGAAATTTTTTTTTAAAATTTTTTTTCGAAATTTTTTTTGAAAATTTTTTTCGAAATTTTTTTTCAAAATTTTTTTCGAAATTTTTTTTTCGAAATTTTTTTTAAAAATTTTTTTTCGAAATTTTTTTTTCGAAATTTTTTTCGAAATTTTTTTTCAAATTTTTTATCGAAAATTTTTTTTCGAAATTTTTTTCGAAAATTTTTTTCAAAATTTTTTTTCAAATTTTTTTTCGAAAATTTTTTTTCGAAAATTTGTTTTGAAAATTTTTTTCGAAATTTTTTTCAAATTTTTTTTCGAAAATTTTTTTTCGAAATTTTTTTCGAAAATTTTTTTCGAAATTTTTTTTCAAAATTTTTTTTCAAATTTTTTTTCGAAAATTTTTTTTGAAAATTTATTTCGAAATTTTTTTTAAAAATTTTTTTCGAAAATTTTTTTTCGAAATTTTTTTTGAAAATTTATTTCGAAATTTTTTTTTAAATTTTTTTTCGAAATTTTTTTTTCAAAATTTTTTTCGAAAATTTTTTCAAAATTTTTTTCCAAAATTTTTTTTAAAAATTTTTTTCGAAATTTTTTTCGAAATTTTTTTTTCGAAATTTTTTTTGAAAATTTTTTTCGAAAATTTTTTTCAAAATTTTTTTTGAAAAAATTTTTTTCAAAATTTTTTCGAAAATGTTTTTCAAAATTTTTTTTCGAAATTTTTTTCGAAAATTTTTTTCAAAATTTTTTTCCAAAATTTTTTTTCAAAATTTTTTTTCAAATTTTTTTTCGAAAATTTTTTTTCGAAAATTTTTTTTGAAAATTTTTTTCGAAATTTTTTTCAAATTTTTTTTCGAAAATTTTTTTTCGAAATTTTTTTTCAAAATTTTTTTTGGAAAATTTTTTTCGTAATTTTTTTTCAAAATTTTTTTTCGAAATTTTTTTCAAAATTTTTTTCCAAAATTTTTTTTCAAAATTTTTTTCGAATTTTTTTTCGAAAATTTTTTTCAAATTTTTTTACCAAATTTTTTTTTCCAAAATTTTTTTCAAAATTTTTTTTCAAATTTTTTTTCGAAAATTTTTTTTGAAAATTTTTTTCAAAATTTTTTTTCAAATTTTTTTTCGAAATTTTTTTAAAAATTTTTTTCGAAAATTTTTTTTCCAAAATTTTTTCGAAATTTTTTTTGAAATTTTTTTTCAAATTTTTTTTAGAAGCTTTTTTTCAAAATTTTTTTCGAAATTTTTTTTTCGAAATTTTTTTTAAAAATTTATTTTCGAAATTTTTTTTTCGAAATTTTTTTCGAAATTTTTTTTCAAAATTTTTTTCGAAAATTTTTTTTTGAAATTTTTTTCGAAAATTTTTTTCAAAATTTTTTTCCAAAATTTTTTTTCAAAATTTTTTTCGAAATTTTTTTCAAAATTTTTTTTCAAATTTTTTTTCGAAAATTTTTTTTCGAAAATTTTCTTTGAAAATTTTTTTCGAAATTTTTTTCAAATTTTTTTTCGAAAATTTTTTTTCGAAATTTTTTTCGAAAATATTTTTCGAAATTTTTTTTCAAAATTTTTTTTCAAATTTTTTTTCGAAAATTTTTTTTGAAAATTTTTTCAAAATTTTTTTCCAAAATTTTTTTTTTAAATTTTTTCCAAAATTTTTTTTCAAAATTTTTTTCGAATTTTTTTTCGAAAATTTTTTTCAAATTTTTTTACCAAAATTTTTTTTCCAAAATTTTTTTCAAAATTTTTTTTCAAATTTTTTTTCGAAAATTTTTTTTGAAAATTTTTTTCAAAATTTTTTTTCAAATTTTTTTTCGAAATTTTTTTAAAAATTTTTTTCGAAAATTTTTTTTCCAAAATTTTTTCGAAATTTTTTTTTGAAATTTTTTTTCAAATTTTTTTTAGAAACGTTTTTTCAAAATTTTTTTCGAAATTTTTTTTTCGAAATTTTTTTTAAAAATTTTTTTTCGAAATTTTTTTTAAAAATTTTTTTTCGAAATTTTTTTTCGAAATTTTTTTCGAAATTTTTTTTCAAAATTTTTTTCGAATTTTTTTTCGAAAATTTTTTTCAAATTTTTTTACCAAAATTTTTTTTCCAAAATTTTTTTCAAAATTTTTTTTCAAATTTTTTTTCGAAAATTTTTTTTGAAAATTTTTTATCAAAATTTTTTTTCAAATTTTTTTTCGAAATTTTTTTAAAAATTTTTTTCGAAAATTTTTTTTCCAAAATTTTTTCGAAATTTTTTTTTGAAATTTTTTTTCAAATTTTTTTTAGAAACTTTTTTTCAAAATTTTTTTCGAAATTTTTTTTTCGAAATTTTTTTTAAAAATTTTTTTTCGAAATTTTTTTTTGGAAATTTTTTTTGAAAATTTTTTTCGAAAATTTTTTTCAATATTTTTTTTGAAAAAATTTTTTTCAAAATTTTTTCGAAAATGTTTTTGAAAATTTTTTTTCAAATTTTTTTTCGAAATTTTTTTCGAAATTTTTTTTCAAAATTTTTTTTTCAAATTTTTTTTCGAAAATTTTTTTTGAAAATTTACTTCGAAATTTTTTTTTTAAATTTTTTTCGAAAATTTTTTTCGAAATTTTTTTTTCGAAATTTTTTTTAAAAATTTTTTTTCGAAATTTTTTTTTCGAAATTTTTTTTGAAATTTTTTTTCAAAATTTTTTTTCGAAATTTTTTTCGAAAATTTTTTTCAAAATTTTTTTCCAAATTTTTTTTCAAAATTTTTTTCGAAATTTTTTTCAAAATTTTTTTTCAAATTTTTTTTCGAAAATTTTTTTTCGAAAATTTTTTTTGAAAATTTTTTTCGAAATTTTTTTCAAATTTTTTTTCGAAAATTTTTTTTCGAAATTTTTTTTCAAAATTTTTTTTGGAAAATTTTTTTCGTAATTTTTTTTCAAAATTTTTTTTCGAAAATTTTTTCAAAATTTTTTTCCAAAATTTTTTTTAAAAATTTTTTTCGAAATTTTTTTCGAAATTTTTTTTTCAAAATTTTTTTTGAAAGTTTTTTTCGAAAATTTTTTTCAAAATTTTTTTTGAAAAAATTTTTTTCAAAATTTTTTTTCGAAACTTTTTTCAAAAATTTTTTTCAAAATTTTTTCGAAATTTTTTTTTCGAAATTTTTTTCGAAATTTTTTTTCAAAATTTCTTTCCAAATTTTTTTTCAAAATTTTTTTCCAAAATTTTTTTTCAAAATTTTTTTCAAAATTTTTTTCATAATTTTTTCGAAAATTTTTTTGTAAATTTTTTTCGAAATTTTTCTTCAAAATTTTTTTTGAAATTTTTTTTCAAAATTTTTTTCGAAATTTTTTTTTCGAATTTTTTTTTTAAAATTTTTTTCAAACTTTTTTTTCAAGATTTTTTTCGAAATTTTTTTCGAAATTTTTTTTCAATATTTTTTTCGAAAATTATTTTTCGAAATTTTTTTCGAAAATTTTTTTCAAAATTTTTTTCCAAAATTTTTTTTCGAAATTTTTTTCGAAATTTTTTTCAAAATTTTTTTTCAAATTTTTTTTCGAAAATATTTTTTCGAAAATTTTTTTTGAAAATTTTTTTCGAAATTTTTATTTTAAATTTTTTTTCGAAATTTTTTTTGAAAATTTTTTTCGAAATTTTTTTCAAAATTTTTTTTCAAATTTTTTTTCGAAAATTTTTTTTCGAAATTTTTTTCGAAAATATTTTTCGAAATTTTTTTTCAAAATTTTTTTTCAAATTTTTTTTCGAAAATTTTTTTTGAAAATTTTTTCAAAATTTTTTTCCAAAATTTTTTTTAAAAATTTTTTCCAAAATTTTTTTTCAAAATTTTTTTCGAATTTTTTTTCGAAAATTTTTTTCAAATTTTTTTACCAAAATTTTTTTTCCAAAATTTTTTTCAAAATTTTTTTTCAAATTTTTTTTCGAAAATTTTTTTTGAAAATTTTTTTCAAAATTTTTTTTCAAATTTTTTTTCGAAATTTTTTTAAAAATTTTTTTCGAAAATTTTTTTTCCAAAATTTTTTCGAAATTTTTTTTGAAATTTTTTTTCAAATTTTTTTTAGAAACGTTTTTTCAAAATTTTTTTCGGAATTTTTTTTTCGAAATTTTTTTTAAAAATTTTTTTTCGAAATTTTTTTTCGAAATTTTTTTCGAAATTTTTTTTCAAAATTTTTTTCGAAAATTTTTTTTTGAAATTTTTTTCGAAAATTTTTTTCAAAATTTTTTTCCAAAATTTTTTTTCAAAATTTTTTTCGAAATTTTTTTCAAAATTTTTTTTCAAATTTTTTTTCGAAAATTTTTTTTCGAAAATTTTTTTTGAAAATTTTTTTCGAAATTTTTTTCAAATTTTTTTTCGAAAATTTTTTTTCGAAATTTTTTTCGAAAATATTTTTCGAAATTTTTTTTCAAAATTTTTTTTCAAATTTTTTTTCGAAAATTTTTTTTGAAAATTTTTTCAAAATTTTTTTCCAAAATTTATTTAAAAAATTTATTTCGAAATGTTTTTCGAAATTTTTTTTTGGAAATTTTTTTTGAAAATTTTTTTCGAAAATTTTTTTCAATATTTTTTTTGAAAAAATTTTTTTCAAAATTTTTTCGAAAATGTTTTTGAAAATTTTTTTTCAAATTTTTTTTCGAAATTTTTTTCGAAATTTTTTTTCAAAATTTTTTTTTCAAATTTTTTTTCGAAAATTTTTTTTGAAAATTTACTTCGAAATTTTTTTTTTAAATTTTTTTCGAAAATTTTTTTCGAAATTTTTTTTTCGAAATTTTTTTTAAAAATTTTTTTTGGAAATTTTTTTTTCGAAATTTTTTTCGAAATTTTTTTTCAAAATTTTTTTTCGAAATTTTTTTCGAAAATTTTTTTCAAAATTTTTTTCCAAAATTTTTTTTCAAAATTTTTTTCGAAATTTTTTTCAAAATTTTTTTTCAAATTTTTTTTCGAAAATTTTTTTTCGAAAATTTTTTTTGAAAATTTTTTTCGAAATTTTTTTCAAATTTTTTTTCGAAAATTTTTTTTCGAAATTTTTTTTCAAAATTTTTTTTGGAAAATTTTTTTCGTAATTTTTTTTCAAAATTTTTTTTCGAAATTTTTTTCAAAATTTTTTTCCAAAATTTTTTTTCAAAATTTTTTTCGAATTTTTTTTCGAAAATTTTTTTCAAATTTTTTACCAAAATTTTTTTTCCAAAATTTTTTTCAAAATTTTTTTTCAAATTTTTTTTCGAAAATTTTTTTTGAAAATTTTTTTCAAAATTTTTTTTCAAATTTTTTTTCGAAATTTTTTTAAAAATTTTTTTCGAAAATTTTTTTTCCAAAATTTTTTCGAAATTTTTTTCTGAAATTTTTTTTCAAATTTTTTTTAGAAGCTTTTTTTCAAAATTTTTTTCGAAATTTTTTTTTCGAAATTTTTTTTAAAAATTTTTTTTCGAAATTTTTTTTTCGAAATTTTTTTCGAAATTTTTTTTCAAAATTTTTTTCGAAAATTTTTTTTTGAAATTTTTTTTGAAAATTTTTTTCAAAATTTTTTTCCAAAATTTTTTTTCAAAATTTTTTTCGAAATTTTTTTCAAAATTTTTTTTCAAATTTTTTTTCGAAAATTTTTTTTCGAAAATTTTTTTTGAAAATTTTTTTCGAAATTTTTTTCAAATTTTTTTTCGAAAATTTTTTTTCGAAATATTTTTCGAAAATATTTTTCGAAATTTTTTTTCAAAATTTTTTTTCAAATTTTTTTTCGAAAATTTTTTTTGAAAATTTTTTCAAAATTTTTTTCCAAAATTTTTTTCAAAATTTTTTTTGAAAAAATTTTTTTCAAAATTTTTTCGAAAATGTTTTTGAAAATTTTTTTGAAAATTTTTTTTCGAAATTTTTTTCGAAATTTTTTTTCAAAATTTTTTTTCAAATTTTTTTTTGAAATTTTTTTTTGAAAATTTACTTCGAAATTTTTTTTAAAAATTTTTTTCGAAAATTTTTTTCGAAATTTTTTTTTCGAAATTTTTTTTAAAAATTTTTTTTCGAAATTTTTTTTTCGAAATTTTTTTCGAAATTTTTTTTCAAAATTTTTTTCGAAAATTTTTTTTCGAAATTTTTTTCGAAAATTTTTTTCAAAATTTTTTTCCAAAATTTTTTTTCAAAATTTTTTTCGAAATTTTTTTCAAAATTTTTTTTCAAATTTTTTTTCGAAAATTTTTTTTCGAAAATTTGTTTTGAAAATTTTTTTCGAAATTTTTTTCAATTTTTTTTTTCGAAATTTTTTTTAAAAATTTTTTTTCGAAATTTTTTTTTCGAAATTTTTTTCGAAATTTTTTTCCAAAATTTTTTTTAAAAATTTTTTTCGAAATTTTTTTCGAAATTTTTTTTTCGAAATTTTTTTTGAAAATTTTTTTCGAAAATTTTTTTCAAAATTTTTTTTGAAAAAATTTTTTTCAAAATTTTTTCGAAAATATTTTTCAAAATTTTTTTTCGAAATTTTTTTCGAAAATTTTTTTCAAAATTTTTTTCCAAAATTTTTTTTCAAAATTTTTTTCGAAATTTTTTTCAAAATTTTTTTTCAAATTTTTTTTCGAAAATTTTTTTTCGAAAATTTTTTTTGAAAATTTTTTTCGAAATTTTTTTCAAATTTTTTTTCGAAAATTTTTTTTCGAAATTTTTTTTCAAAATTTTTTTTGGAAAATTTTTTTCGTAATTTTTTTTCAAAATTTTTTTTCGAAATTTTTTTCAAAATTTTTTTCCAAAATTTTTTTTCAAAATTTTTTTCGAATTTTTTTTCGAAAATTTTTTTCAAATTTTTTTACCAAAATTTTTTTTCCAAAATTTTTTTCAAAATTTTTTTTCAAATTTTTTTTCGAAAATTTTTTTCGAAAATTTTTTTTCCAAAATTTTTTCGAAATCTTTTTTTGAAATTTTTTTTCAAATTTTTTTAGAAGCTTTTTTTCAAAATTTTTTTCGAAATTTTTTTTTCGAAATTTTTTTTAAAAATTTTTTTTCGAAATTTTTTTTTCGAAATTTTTTTCGAAATTTTTTTTCAAAATTTTTTTCGAAAATTTTTTTTTGAAATTTTTTTCGAAAATTTTTTTCAAAATTTTTTTCCAAAATTTTTTTTCAAAATTTTTTTCGAAATTTTTTTCAAAATTTTTTTTCAAATTTTTTTTCGAAAATTTTTTTTCGAAAATTTTTTTTGAAAATTTTTTTCGAAATTTTTTTCAAATTTTTTTTCGAAAATTTTTTTTCGAAATTTTTTTCGAAAATATTTTTCGAAATTTTTTTTCAAAATTTTTTTTCAAATTTTTTTTCGAAAATTTTTTTTGAAAATTTTTTCAAAATTTTTTTCCAAAATTTTTTTAAAAAATTTTTTTCGAAATTTTTTTCGAAATTTTTTTTTCGAAATTTTTTTTGAAAATTTTTTTCGAAAATTTTTTTCAAAATTTTTTTTGAAAAAATTTTTTTCAAAATTTTTTCGAAAATGTTTTTGAAAATTTTTTTTCAAATTTTTTTTCGAAATTTTTTTCGAAATTTTTTTTCAAAATTTTTTTTCAAATTTTTTTTTGAAAATTTTTTTTGAAAATTTACTTCGAAATTTTTTTTTTAAATTTTTTTCGAAAATTTTTTTCGAAATTTTTTTTTCGAAATTTTTTTTAAAAATTTTTTTTCGAAATTTTTTTTTCGAAATTTTTTTCGAAATTTTTTTTCAAAATTTTTTTCGAAAATTTTTTTTCGAAATTTTTTTCGAAAATTTTTTTCAAAATTTTTTTCCAAAATTTTTTTTCAAAATTTTTTTCGAAATTTTTTTCAAAATTTTTTTTCAAATTTTTTTTCGAAAATTTTTTTTCGAAAATTTGTTTTGAAAATTTTTTTCAAATTTTTTTTCGAAAATTTTTTTTCGAAATTTTTTTCGAAAATTTTTTTCGAAATTTTTTTTCAAAATTTTTTTTCAAATTTTTTTTCGAAAATTTTTTTTGAAAATTTATTTCGAAATTTATTTTTAAAATTTTTTTCGAAAATTTTTTTTCGAAATTTTTTTTGAAAATTTATTTCGAAATTTTTTTAAAAATTTTTTTTCGAAATTTTTTTTTCAAAATTTTTTTCGAAAATTTTTTCAAAATTTTTTTCCAAAATTTTTTTTAAAATTTTTTTTCGAAATTTTTTTCGAAATTTTTTTTTCGAAATTTTTTTTGAAAATTTTTTTCGAAAATTTTTTTCAAAATTTTTTTTGAAAAAATTTTTTTCAAAATGTTTTCGAAAATGTTTTTGAAAATTTTTTTTCAAATTTTTTTTCGAAATTTTTTTCAAATTTTTTTTCAAAATTTTTTTCGAAAATTTTTTTTCGAAATTTTTTTTAAAATTTTTTTTCCAAAATTTTTTTTCGAAATTTTTTTCAAAATTTTTTTCGAAAATTTTTTTCAAAATTTTTTTTGAAATTTTTTTTTTCAAAATTTTTTTCAAAATTTTTTTCGAAAATTTTTTTTCGAAATTTTTTTCAAAAATTTTTTTCAAAATTTTTTCGAAATTTTTTTTTCGAAATTTTTTTCGAAAATTTTTTTCAAAATTTCTTTCCAAATTTTTTTTCAAAATTTTTTTCGAAATTTTTTTTTGAAATTTTTTTCGAAAATTTTTCTCAAAATTTCGAAATTTTTTTTCAAAATTTTTTTCGAAATTTTTTTTCAAAATTGTTTTCGAAAATTTTTTTTCGAAATTTTTTTCGAAAATTTTTCTCAAAATTTTTTTCCAAAATTTTTTTTCAAAATTTTTTTCGAAATTTTTTTCAAAATTTTTTTCGAAATTTTTTTTCAAAATTTTAATTCGAAATTTTTTTCGAAAATTTTTTTCAAAATTTTTTTTGAAAATTTTTTTTTCATAATTTTTTCGAAAATTTTTTTGTAAATTTTTTTCAAAATTTTTCTTCAAAATTTTTTTTGAAATTTCTTTTCAAAATTTTTTTCGAAATTTTTTTTTCGAAATTTTTTTTAAAAATTTTTTTCAAAATTTTTTTTCAAGATTTTTTTCGAAATTTTTTTCGAAATTTTTTTTCAATATTTTTTTCGAAAATTATTTTTCGAAATTTTTTTCGAAAATTTTTTTCAAAATTTTTTTCCAAAATTTTTTTTCGAAATTTTTTTCGAAATTTTTTTCAAAATTTTTTTTCAAATTTTTTTTCGAAAATTTTTTTTCGAAAATTTTTTTTGAAAATTTTTTTCGAAATTTTTATTTTAAATTTTTTTTCGAAATTTTTTTTGAAAATTTTTTTCAAAATTTTTTTCGAAATTTTTTTTCAAAATTTTTTTCGAAAATTTTTTTTCGAAATTTTTTTCGAAAATTTTTTTCAAAATTTTTTTCCAAAATTTTTTTTCGAAATTTTTTTCGAAATTTTTTTCAAAATTTTTTTTCAAATTTTTTTTCGAAAATTTTTTTTCGAAAATTTTTTTTGAAAATTTTTTTCGAAATTTTTTTTTAAAATTTTTTTTCGAAATTTTTTTTTAAAATTTTTTTCCAAAATTTTTTTTCGAAATTTTTTTCAAAATTTTTTTCGAAAATTTTTTTCAAAATTTTTTTTGAAATTTTTTTTTTCAAAATTTTTTTCAAAATTTTTTTCGAAAATTTTTTTTCGAAATTTTTTTCAAAAATTTTTTTCAAAATTTTTTCGAAATTTTTTTTTCGAAATTTTTTTCGAAAATTTTTTTCAAAATTTCTTTCCAAATTTTTTTTCAAAATTTTTTTCGAAATTTTTTTTTGAAATTTTTTTCGAATATTTTTCTCAAAATTTCGAAATTTTTTTTCAACATTTTTTTCGAAATTTTTTTTCAAAATTGTTTTCGAAAATTTTTTTTCGAAATTTTTTTCGAAAATTTTTCTCAAAATTTTTTTCCAAAATTTTTTTCAAAATTTTTTTCGAAATTTTTTTCAAAATTTTTTTCGAAATTTTTTTTCAAAATTTTAATTCGAAATTTTTTTCGAAAATTTTTTTCAAAATTTTTTTTGAAAATTTTTTTTTCATAATTTTTTCGAAAATTTTTTTGTAAATTTTTTTCAAAATTTTTCTTCAAAATTTTTTTTGAAATTTTTTTTCAAAATTTTTTTCGAAATTTTTTTTTCGAAATTTTTTTTAAAAATTTTTTTCAAAATTTTTTTTCAAGATTTTTTTCGAAATTTTTTTCGAAATTTTTTTTCAATATTTTTTTCGAAAATTATTTTTCGAAATTTTTTTCGAAAATTTTTTTCAAAATTTTTTTCCAAAATTTTTTTTCGAAATTTTTTTCGAAATTTTTTTCAAAATTTTTTTTCAAATTTTTTTTCGAAAATTTTTTTTCGAAAATTTTTTTTGAAAATTTTTTTCGAAATTTTTATTTTAAATTTTTTTTCAAAATTTTTTTTGAAAATTTTTTTCAAAATTTTTTTCGAAATTTTTTTTCAAAATTTTTTTCGAAAATTTTTTTTCGAAATTTTTTTCGAAAATTTTTTTCAAAATTTTTTTCCAAAATTTTTTTTCGAAATTTTTTTCGAAATTTTTTTCAAAATTTTTTTTCAAATTTTTTTTCGAAAATTTTATTTCGAAAATTTTTTTTGAAAATTTTTTTCGAAATTTTTTTTTTAAATTTTTTTTCGAAATTTTTTCAAATTTTTTTTGGAAAATTTTTTTCGAAAATTTTTTTCAAAATTTTTTTCCAAAATTTTTTTTCAAAATTTTTTTCGAAATTTTTTTCAAAATTTTTTTTCAAATTTTTTTTCGAAATTTTTTTTTTTAATTTTTTTTCGAAATTTTTTTTGAAAATTTTTTTCGAAATTTTTCTTCAAAATTTTTTTTGAAATTTTTTTTCAAAATTTTTTTCGAATTTTTTTTTTCGAAATTTTTTTTAAAAATTTTTTTCAAAATTTTTTTTCAAGATTTTTTTCGAAATTTTTTTCGAAATTTTTTTTCAAAATTTTTTTCGAAAATTATTTTTCGAAATTTTTTTCGAAAATTTTTTTTCGAAATTTTTTTCAAAAATTTTTGTAGAAATTTTTTTTCAAAATTTTTTTCGAAATTTTTTTCGAAATTTTTTTTCGAATTTTTTTTCGAAATTTTTTTTAAAAATTTTTTTTCGAAATTTTTTTTTTAAATTTTTTTAGAAATTTTTTTTCAAATTTTTTTTCGAAATTTTTTTTTCGAAATTTTTTTTTAAATTTTTTTAGAAATTTTTTTCGAAATTTTTTTTCAAAATTTTTTTTCGAAATTTTTTTCAAAATTTTTTTTCAAATTTTTTTTCGAAATTTTTTTTTTAAATTTTTTTTCGAAATTTTTTTTCGAAATTTTTTTTGAAAATTTTTTTCGAAATTTTTTTTCAAATTTTTTTTCGAAAATTTTTTTTCAAATTTTTTTTTGAAAATTGTTTTTGAAAATTTTTTTCGAAATTTTTTTTTCGAAATTTTTTTTCGAAATTTTTTTTTAAAATTTTTTTTCGAAATTTTTTTTGAAAATTTTTTTCGAAATTTTTTTTCAAATTTTTTTTCGAAAATTTTTTTTCAAATTTTTTTTCGAAAATTTTTTTTGAAAATTTTTTTCGAAATTTTTTTTTCGAAATTTTTTTTGAAAATTTTTTTCGAAAATTTTTTTCAAAATTTTTTTTGAAAATTTTTTTTTCAAAATTTTTTCGAAAATTTTTTTTGAAATTTTTTTCGAAAATTTTTCTCAAAATTTCGAATTTTTTTTTCAAAATTTTTTTCGAAATTTTTTTTCAAAATTGTTTTCGAAAATTTTTTTTCGAAATTTTTTTCGAAAATTTTTCTCAAAATTTTTTTCCAAATTTTTTTTTCAAAATTTTTTTCGAAATTTTTTTCGAAATTTTTTTTCAAAATTTTTTTCGAATTTTTTTTTTCGAAATTTTTTTTAAAAATTTTTTTCAAAATTTTTTTTCAAGATTTTTTTCGAAATTTTTTTCGAAATTTTTTTTCAAAATTTTTTTCGAAAATTATTTTTCGAAATTTTTTTCGAAAATTTTTTTTCGAAATTTTTTTCAAAAATTTTTGTAGAAATTTTTTTTCAAAATTTTTTTCGAAATTTTTTTCGAAATTTTTTTTCAAAATTTTATTTGGAAAATTTTTTTCGAAAATTTTTTTTCAAATTTTTTTTCGAAATTTTTTTTTTAAATTTTTTTTCGAAATTTTTTTTGAAAATTTTTTTCGAAATTTTTTTTCAAATTTTTATTCGAAAATTTTTTTTCAAATTTTTTTTCGAAAATTTTTTTTGAAAATTTTTTTCGAAATTTTTTTTTCGAAATTTTTTTTCGAAATTTTTTTTTTAAATTTTTTTTCGAAATTTTTTTTGAAAATTTTTTTCGAAATTTTTTTTCAAATTTTTTTTCGAAAATTTTTTTTCAAATTTTTTTTCGAAAATTTTTTTTGAAAATTTTTTTCGAAATTTTTTTTTCGAAATTTTTTTTGAAAATTTTTTTCGAAAATTTTTTTCAAAATTTTTTTTGAAAATTTTTTTTTCAAAATTTTTTCGAAAA
Organism: Uropetala carovei; assembly: GCA_036926305.1. Taxonomy (NCBI): domain Eukaryota; kingdom Metazoa; phylum Arthropoda; class Insecta; order Odonata; family Petaluridae; genus Uropetala; species Uropetala carovei. The sequence continues at coordinate 8,006,276 of JAXCHB010000056.1, forward strand.
TTTTTTTTGAAATTTTTTTCGAAAATTTTTCTCAAAATTTCGAAATTTTTTTTCAAAATTTTTTTCGAAATTTTTTTTCAAAATTGTTTTCGAAAATTTTTTTTCGAAATTTTTTTCGAAAATTTTTCTCAAAATTTTTTTCCAAAATTTTTTTTCAAAATTTTTTTCGAAATTTTTTTCAAAATTTTTTTCGAAATTTTTTTTCAAAATTTTAATTCGAAATTTTTTTCGAAAATTTTTTTCAAAATTTTTTTTGAAAATTTTTTTTTCATAATTTTTTCGAAAATTTTTTTGAAAATTTTTTTCGAAATTTTTCTTCAAAATTTTTTTTGAAATTTTTTTTCAAAATTTTTTTCGAAATTTTTTTTTCGAAATTTTTTTTAAAAATTTTTTTCAAAATTTTTTTTCAAGATTTTTTTCGAAATTTTTTTCGAAATTTTTTTTCAAAATTTTTTTCGAAAATTATTTTTCGAAATTTTTTTCGAAAATTTTTTTCAAAATTTTTTTCCAAAATTTTTTTTCGAAATTTTTTTCGAAATTTTTTTCAAAATTTTTTTTCAAATTTTTTTTCGAAAATTTTTTTTCGAAAATTTTTTTTGAAAATTTTTTTCGAAATTTTTATTTTAAATTTTTTTTCGAAATTTTTTTTGAAAATTTTTTTCAAAATTTTTTTCGAAATTTTATTTCAAAATTTTTTTCGAAAATTTTTTTTCGAAATTTTCTTCGAAAATTTTTTTCAAAATTTTTTTCCAAAATTTTTTTTCGAAATTTTTTCCGAAATTTTTTTCAAAATTTTTTTTCAAATTTTTTTTCGAAATTTTTTTTTTAAATTTTTTTTCGAAATTTTTTTTGAAAATTTTTTTCGAAATTTTTTTTCAAATTTTTTTTCGAAAATTTTTTTTCAAATTTTTTTTCGAAAATTTTTTTTGAAAATTTTTTTCGAAATTTTTTTTTCGAAATTTTTTTTGAAAATTTTTTTCGAAAATTATTTTTCGAAATTTTTTTCGAAAATTTTTTTTCGAAATTTTTTTCAAAAATTTTTGTAGAAATTTTTTTTCAAAATTTTATTTGGAAAATTTTTTTCGAAAATTTTTTTCAAAATTTTTTTCCAAAATTTTTTTTCAAAATTTTTTTTCGAATTTTTTTTCGAAATTTTTTTTAAAAATTTTTTTTCGAAATTTTTTTTAAAAATTTTTTTAGAAATTTTTTTTCAAATTTTTTTTCGAAATTTTTTTTTCGAAATTTTTTTTTTAATTTTTTTAGAAATTTTTTTCGAAATTTTTTTTCAAAATTTTTTTTCGAAATTTTTTTCAAAATTTTTTTTCAAATTTTTTTTCGAAATTTTTTTTTTAAATTTTTTTTCGAAATTTTTTTTGAAAATTTTTTTCGAAATTTTTTTTCAAATTTTTTTTCGAAAATTTTTTTTCAAATTTTTTTTCGAAAATTTTTTTTGAAAATTTTTTTCGAAATTTTTTTTTCGAAATTTTTTTTGAAAATTTTTTTCGAAAATTTTTTTCAAAATTTTTTTTGAAAATTTTTTTTTCAAAATTTTTTCGAAAATTTTTTTGAAAATTTTTTTTAAAATTTTTTTTCGAAATTTTTTTCGAAATTTTTTTTCAAAATTTTTTTCGAAAATTTTTTTTCGAAATTTTTTTCAAAAATTTTTTTCCAAAATTTTTTTTCGAAATTTTTTTTCAAAATTTTTTTCGAAAATTTTTTTCAAAATTTTTTTTGAAATTTTTTTTTTCAAAATTTTTTCGAAAATTTTTTTGAAAAATTTTTTTCAAATTTTTTTTCAAAATTTTTTTTAAAAATTTTTTTCGAAAATTTTTTTTCAAAATTTTTTTCGAAAAATTTTTCAAAATTTTTTTCGAAATTTTTTTTCAAAATTTTTTTAGAAATTTTTTTCGAAATTTTTTTTCAAAATTTTTTTCGAGAATTTTTTTTCGAAATTTTTTTCCTAAATTTTTTTTCAAAATTTTTTTCGAATTTTTTTTCGAAAATTTTTTTCAAATTTTTTTACCAAAATTTTTTTTCCAAAATTTTTTTCAAAATTTTTTTTCAAATTTTTTTTTGAAAATTTTTTTTGAAAATTTATTTCGAAATTTTTTTTAAAAATTTTTTTTCGAAATTTTTTTTGAAAATTTTTTTTTTAATTTTTTTCGAAAATTTTTTTCAAAATTTTTTTCAAATTTTTTTTCGAAATTTTTTTAAAAATTTTTTTCGAAAATTTTTTTTCCAAAATTTTTTCGAAAATTTTTTTCGAAATTTTTTTTCGAAAATTTTTTTCGAAATTTTTTTTCAAAATTTTTTTAGAAATTTTTTTTCAAAATTTTTTTCGAAATTTTTTTTTCGAAAATTTTTTTGAAAATTTTTTTCGAAATTTTTCTTCAAAATTTTTTTTGAAATTTTTTTTCAAAATTTTTTTCGAAATTTTTTTTTCGAAATTTTTTTTAAAAATTTTTTTCAAAATTTTTTTTCAAGATTTTTTTCGAAATTTTTTTCGAAATTTTTTTTCAAAATTTTTGTCGAAAATTATTTTTCGAAATTTTTTTCGAAAATTTTTTTCAAAATTTTTTTCCAAAATTTTTTTTCGAAATTTTTTCCGAGATTTTTTTCTAAATTTTTTTTCAAATTTTTTTTCGACATTTTTTTTTTAAATTTTTTTTCGAAATTTTTTTTGAAAATTTTTTTCGAAATTTTTTTTCAAATTTTTTTTCGAAAATTTTTTTTCAAATTTTTTTTCGAAAATTTTTTTTGAAAATTTTTTTCGAAATTTTTTTTTCGAAATTTTTTTTGAAAATTTTTTTCGAAAATTTTTTTCAAAATTTTTTTTGAAAATTTTTTTTTCAAAATTTTTTCGAAAATTTTTTTGAAAATTTTTTTTCAAATTTTTTTTCGAAATTTTTTTCGAAATTTTTTTTCAAAATTTTTTTCGAAAATTTTTTTTCGAAATTTTTTTCAAAAATTTTTTTCCAAAATTTTTTTTCGAAATTTTTTTTCAAAATTTTTTTCGAAAATTTTTTCCAAAATTTTTTTTGAAATTTTTTTTTTCAAAATTTTTTCGAAAATTTTTTTGAAAAATTTTTTTCAAATTTTTTTTCAAAATTTTTTTTAAAAATTTTTTTCGAAAATTTTTTTTCAAAATTTTTTTCGAAAATTTTTTCAAAATTTTTTTCGAAATTTTTTTTCAAAATTTTTTTAGAAATTTTTTTCGAAATTTTTTTTCAAAATTTTTTTTGAAAATTTTTTTTAAATTTTTTTACCAAAATTTTTTTTCCAAAATTTTTTTCAAAATTTTTTTTCAAATTTTTTTTTGAAAATTTTTTTTGAAAATTTATTTCGAAATTTTTTTTAAAAATTTTTTTTCGAAATTTTTTTTGAAAATTTTTTTTTTTAATTTTTTTCGAAAATTTTTTTCAAAATTTTTTTTCAAATTTTTTTTCGAAATTTTTTTAAAAATTTTTTTCGAAAATTTTTTTTCCAAAATTTTTTCGAAAATTTTTTTCGAAATTTTTTTTCAAAATTTTTTTAGAAATTTTTTTTCAAAATTTTTTTCGAAATTTTTTTTTCGAAATTTTTTTTAAAAATTTTTTTTCGAAATTTATTTTTCGAAATTTTTTTCGAAATTTTTTTTCAAAATTTTTTTCGAAAATTTTTTTTCGAAATTTTTTTCGAAAATTTTTTTCAAAATTTTTTTCCAAAATTTTTTTTCGAAATTTTTTTCGAAATTTTTTTCAAAATTTTTTTTCAAATTTTTTTTCGAAAATATTTTTTCGAAAATTTTTTTTGAAAATTTTTTTCGAAATTTTTATTTTAAATTTTTTTTCGAAATTTTTTTTGAAAATTTTTTTCGAAATTTTTTTCAAAATTTTTTTTCAAATTTTTTTTCGAAAATTTTTTTTCGAAATTTTTTTCGAAAATTTTTTTCGAAATTTTTTTTCAAAATTTTTTTCGAAAATTTTTTTTTGAAATTTTTTTCGAAAATTTTTTTCAAAATTTTTTTCCAAAATTTTTTTTCAAAATTTTTTTCGAAATTTTTTTCAAAATTTTTTTTCAAATTTTTTTTCGAAAATTTTTTTTCGAAAATTTTTTTTGAAAATTTTTTTCGAAATTTTTTTCAAATTTTTTTTCGAAAATTTTTTTTCGAAATTTTTTTCGAAAATATTTTTCGAAATTTTTTTTCAAAATTTTTTTTCAAATTTTTTTTCGAAAATTTTTTTTGAAAATTTTTTCAAAATTTTTTTCCAAAATTTTTTTTTTAAATTTTTTCCAAAATTTTTTTTCAAAATTTTTTTCGAATTTTTTTTCGAAAATTTTTTTCAAATTTTTTTACCAAAATTTTTTTTCCAAAATTTTTTTCAAAATTTTTTTTCAAATTTTTTTTCGAAAATTTTTTTTGAAAATTTTTTTCAAAATTTTTTTTCAAATTTTTTTTCGAAATTTTTTTAAAAATTTTTTTCGAAAATTTTTTTTCCAAAATTTTTTCGAAATTTTTTTTTGAAATTTTTTTTCAAATTTTTTTTAGAAACGTTTTTTCAAAATTTTTTTCGAAATTTTTTTTAAAAATTTTTTTTCGAAATTTTTTTTCGAAATTTTTTTCGAAATTTTTTTTCAAAATTTTTTTCGAATTTTTTTTCGAAAATTTTTTTCAAATTTTTTTACCAAAATTTTTTTTCCAAAATTTTTTTCAAAATTTTTTTTCAAATTTTTTTTCGAAAATTTTTTTTGAAAATTTTTTATCAAAATTTTTTTTCAAATTTTTTTTCGAAATTTTTTTAAAAATTTTTTTCGAAAATTTTTTTTCCAAAATTTTTTCGAAATTTTTTTTTGAAATTTTTTTTCAAATTTTTTTTAGAAACTTTTTTTCAAAATTTTTTTCGAAATTTTTTTTTCGAAATTTTTTTTAAAAATTTTTTTTCGAAATTTTTTTTTGGAAATTTTTTTTGAAAATTTTTTTCGAAAATTTTTTTCAATATTTTTTTTGAAAAAATTTTTTTCAAAATTTTTTCGAAAATGTTTTTGAAAATTTTTTTTCAAATTTTTTTTCGAAATTTTTTTCGAAATTTTTTTTCAAAATTTTTTTTTCAAATTTTTTTTCGAAAATTTTTTTTGAAAATTTACTTCGAAATTTTTTTTTTAAATTTTTTTCGAAAATTTTTTTCGAAATTTTTTTTTCGAAATTTTTTTTAGAAATTTTTTTTCGAAATTTTTTTTTCGAAATTTTTTTCGAAATTTTTTTTCAAAATTTTTTTTCGAAATTTTTTTCGAAAATTTTTTTCAAAATTTTTTTCCAAAATTTTTTTTCAAAATTTTTTTCGAAATTTTTTTCAAAATTTTTTTTCAAATTTTTTTTCGAAAATTTTTTTTCGAAAATTTTTTTTGAAAATTTTTTTCGAAATTTTTTTCAAATTTTTTTTCGAAAATTTTTTTTCGAAATTTTTTTTCAAAATTTTTTTTGGAAAATTTTTTTCGTAATTTTTTTTCAAAATTTTTTTTCGAAAATTTTTTCAAAATTTTTTTCCAAAATTTTTTTTAAAAATTTTTTTCGAAATTTTTTTCGAAATTTTTTTTTCAAAATTTTTTTTGAAAATTTTTTTCGAAAATTTTTTTCAAAATTTTTTTTGAAAAAATTTTTTTCAAAATTTTTTTTCGAAACTTTTTTCAAAAATTTTTTTCAAAATTTTTTCGAAATTTTTTTTTCGAAATTTTTTTCGAAATTTTTTTTCAAAATTTCTTTCCAAATTTTTTTTCAAAATTTTTTTCCAAAATTTTTTTTCAAAATTTTTTTCAAAATTTTTTTCATAATTTTTTCGAAAATTTTTTTGTAAATTTTTTTCGAAATTTTTCTTCAAAATTTTTTTTGAAATTTTTTTTCAAAATTTTTTTCGAAATTTTTTTTTCGAATTTTTTTTTAAAAATTTTTTTCAAAATTTTTTTTCAAGATTTTTTTCGAAATTTTTTTCGAAATTTTTTTTCAATATTTTTTTCAAAAATTATTTTTCGAAATTTTTTTCGAAAATTTTTTTCAAAATTTTTTTCCAAAATTTTTTTCGAAATTTTTTTCGAAATTTTTTTCAAAATTTTTTTTCAAATTTTTTTTCGAAAATATTTTTTCGAAAATTTTTTTTGAAAATTTTTTTCGAAATTTTTATTTTAAATTTTTTTTCGAAATTTTTTTTGAAAATTTTTTTCGAAATTTTTTTCAAAATTTTTTTTCAAATTTTTTTTCGAAAATTTTTTTTCGAAATTTTTTTCGAAAATATTTTTCGAAATTTTTTTTCAAAATTTTTTTTCAAATTTTTTTTCGAAAATTTTTTTTGAAAATTATTTCAAAATTTTTTTCCAAAATTTTTTTTAAAAATTTTTTCCAAAATTTTTTTTCAAAATTTTTTTCGAATTTTTTTTCGAAAATTTTTTTCAAATTTTTTTACCAAAATTTTTTTTCCAAAATTTTTTTCAAAATTTTTTTTCAAATTTTTTTTCGAAAATTTTTTTTGAAAATTTTTTTCAAAATTTTTTTTCAAATTTTTTTTCGAAATTTTTTTAAAAATTTTTTTCGAAAATTTTTTTTCCAAAATTTTTTCGAAATTTTTTTTGAAATTTTTTTTCAAATTTTTTTTAGAAACGTTTTTTCAAAATTTTTTTCGGAATTTTTTTTTCGAAATTTTTTTTAAAAATTTTTTTTCGAAATTTTTTTTCGAAATTTTTTTCGAAATTTTTTTTCAAAATTTTTTTCGAAAATTTTTTTTTGAAATTTTTTTCGAAAATTTTTTTCAAAATTTTTTTCCAAAATTTTTTTTCAAAATTTTTTTCGAAATTTTTTTCAAAATTTTTTTTCAAATTTTTTTTCGAAAATTTTTTTTCGAAAATTTTTTTTGAAAATTTTTTTCGAAATTTTTTTCAAATTTTTTTTCGAAAATTTTTTTTCGAAATTTTTTTCGAAAATATTTTTCGAAATTTTTTTTCAAAATTTTTTTTCAAATTTTTTTTCGAAAATTTTTTTTGAAAATTTTTTCAAAATTTTTTTCCAAAATTTTTTTAAAAAATTTTTTTCGAAATGTTTTTCGAAATTTTTTTTTGGAAATTTTTTTTGAAAATTTTTTTCGAAAATTTTTTTCAATATTTTTTTTGAAAAAATTTTTTTCAAAATTTTTTCGAAAATGTTTTTGAAAATTTTTTTTCAAATTTTTTTTCGAAATTTTTTTCGAAATTTTTTTTCAAAATTTTTTTTTCAAATTTTTTTTCGAAAATTTTTTTTGAAAATTTACTTCGAAATTTTTTTTTTTAATTTTTTTCGAAAATTTTTTTCGAAATTTTTTTTTCGAAATTTTTTTTAAAAATTTTTTTTGGAAATTTTTTTTTCGAAATTTTTTTCGAAATTTTTTTTCAAAATTTTTTTTCGAAATTTTTTTCGAAAATTTTTTTCAAAATTTTTTTCCAAAATTTTTTTTCAAAATTTTTTTCGAAATTTTTTTCAAAATTTTTTTTCAAATTTTTTTTCGAAAATTTTTTTTCGAAAATTTTTTTTGAAAATTTTTTTCGAAATTTTTTTCAAATTTTTTTTCGAAAATTTTTTTTCGAAATTTTTTTTCAAAATTTTTTTTGGAAAATTTTTTTCGTAATTTTTTTTCAAAATTTTTTTTCGAAATTTTTTTCAAAATTTTTTTCCAAAATTTTTTTTCAAAATTTTTTTCGAATTTTTTTTCGAAAATTTTTTTCAAATTTTTTACCAAAATTTTTTTTCCAAAATTTTTTTCAAAATTTTTTTTCAAATTTTTTTTCGAAAATTTTTTTTGAAAATTTTTTTCAAAATTTTTTTTCAAATTTTTTTTCGAAATTTTTTTAAAAATTTTTTTCGAAAATTGTTTTTCCAAAATTTTTTCGAAATTTTTTTCTGAAATTTTTTTTCAAATTTTTTTTAGAAGCTTTTTTTCAAAATTTTTTTCGAAATTTTTTTTTCGAAATTTTTTTTAAAAATTTTTTTTCGAAATTTTTTTTTCGAAATTTTTTTCGAAATTTTTTTTCAAAATTTTTTTCGAAAATATTTTTTTGAAATTTTTTTTGAAAATTTTTTTCAAAATTTTTTTCCAAAATTTTTTTTCAAAATTTTTTTCGAAATTTTTTTCAAAATTTTTTTTCAAATTTTTTTTCGAAAATTTTTTTTCGAAAATTTTTTTTGAAAATTTTTTTCGAAATTTTTTTCAAATTTTTTTTCGAAAATTTTTTTTCGAAATATTTTTCGAAAATATTTTTCGAAATTTTTTTTCAAAATTTTTTTTCAAATTTTTTTTCGAAAATTTTTTTTGAAAATTTTTTCAAAATTTTTTTCCAAAATTTTTTTCAAAATTTTTTTTGAAAAAATTTTTTTCAAAATTTTTTCGAAAATGTTTTTGAAAATTTTTTTTCAAATTTTTTTTCGAAATTTTTTTCGAAATTTTTTTTCAAAATTTTTTTTCAAATTTTTTTTTGAAAATTTTTTTTGAAAATTTACTTCGAAATTTTTTTTAAAAATTTTTTTCGAAAATTTTTTTCGAAATTTTTTTTTCGAAATTTTTTTTAAAAATTTTTTTTCGAAATTTTTTTTTCGAAATTTTTTTCGAAATTTTTTTTCAAAATTTTTTTCGAAAATTTTTTTTCGAAATTTTTTTCGAAAATTTTTTTCAAAATTTTTTTCCAAAATTTTTTTTCAAAATTTTTTTCGAAATTTTTTTCAAAATTTTTTTTCAAATTTTTTTTCGAAAATTTTTTTTCGAAAATTTGTTTTGAAAATTTTTTTCGAAATTTTTTTCAATTTTTTTTTTCGAAATTTTTTTTAAAAATTTTTTTTCGAAATTTTTTTTTCGAAATTTTTTTCGAAATTTTTTTCCAAAATTTTTTTTAAAAATTTTTTTCGAAATTTTTTTCGAAATTTTTTTTTCGAAATTTTTTTTGAAAATTTTTTTCGAAAATTTTTTTCAAAATTTTTTTTGAAAAAATTTTTTTCAAAATTTTTTCGAAAATATTTTTCAAAATTTTTTTTCGAAATTTTTTTCGAAAATTTTTTTCAAAATTTTTTTCCAAAATTTTTTTTCAAAATTTTTTTCGAAATTTTTTTCCAAATTTTTTTTCAAATTTTTTTTCGAAAATTTTTTTTCGAAAATTTTTTTTGAAAATTTTTTTCGAAATTTTTTTCAAATTTTTTTTCGAAAATTTTTTTTCGAAATTTTTTTTCAAAATTTTTTTTGGAAAATTTTTTTCGTAATTTTTTTTCAAAATTTTTTTTCGAAATTTTTTTCAAAATTTTTTTCCAAAATTTTTTTTCAAAATTTTTTTCGAATTTTTTTTCGAAAATTTTTTTCAAATTTTTTTACCAAAATTTTTTTTCCAAAATTTTTTTCAAAATTTTTTTTCAAATTTTTTTTCGAAAATTTTTTTCGAAAATTTTTTTTCCAAAATTTTTTCGAAATTTTTTTTTGAAATTTTTTTTCAAATTTTTTTTAGAAGCTTTTTTTCAAAATTTTTTTCGAAATTTTTTTTTCGAAATTTTTTTTAAAAATTTTTTTTCGAAATTTTTTTTTCGAAATTTTTTTCGAAATTTTTTTTCAAAATTTTTTTCGAAAATTTTTTTTTGAAATTTTTTTCGAAAATTTTTTTCAAAATTTTTTTCCAAAATTTTTTTTCAAAATTTTTTTCGAAATTTTTTTCAAAATTTTTTTTCAAATTTTTTTTCGAAAATTTTTTTTCGAAAATTTTTTTTGAAAATTTTTTTCGAAATTTTTTTCAAATTTTTTTTCGAAAATTTTTTTTCGAAATTTTTTTCGAAAATATTTTTCGAAATTTTTTTTCAAAATTTTTTTTCAAATTTTTTTTCGAAAATTTTTTTTGAAAATTTTTTCAAAATTTTTTTCCAAAATTTTTTTAAAAAATTTTTTTCGAAATTCTTTTCGAAATTTTTTTTTCGAAATTTTTTTTGAAAATTTTTTTCGAAAATTTTTTTCAAAATTTTTTTTGAAAAAATTTTTTTCAAAATTTTTTCGAAAATGTTTTTGAAAATTTTTTTTCAAATTTTTTTTCGAAATTTTTTTCGAAATTTTTTTTCAAAATTTTTTTTCAAATTTTTTTTTGAAAATTTTTTTTGAAAATTTACTTCGAAATTTTTTTTTTAAATTTTTTTCGAAAATTTTTTTCGAAATTTTTTTTTCGAAATTTTTTTTAAAAATTTTTTTTCGAAATTTTTTTTTCGAAATTTTTTTCGAAATTTTTTTTCAAAATTTTTTTCGAAAATTTTTTTTCGAAATTTTTTTCGAAAATTTTTTTCAAAATTTTTTTCCAAAATTTTTTTTCAAAATTTTTTTCGAAATTTTTTTCAAAATTTTTTTTTCAAATTTTTTTTCGAAAATTTTTTTTCGAAAATTTGTTTTGAAAATTTTTTTCAAATTTTTTTTCGAAAATTTTTTTTCGAAATTTTTTTCGAAAATTTTTTTCGAAATTTTTTTTCAAAATTTTTTTTCAAATTTTTTTTTCGAAAATTTTTTTTGAAAATTTATTTCGAAATTTATTTTTAAAATTTTTTTCGAAAATTTTTTTTCGAAATTTTTTTTGAAAATTTATTTCGAAATTTTTTTAAAAATTTTTTTTCGAAATTTTTTTTTCAAAATTTTTTTCGAAAATTTTTTCAAAATTTTTTTCCAAAATTTTTTTTAAAATTTTTTTTCGAAATTTTTTTCGAAATTTTTTTTTCGAAATTTTTTTTGAAAATTTTTTTCGAAAATTTTTTTCAAAATTTTTTTTGAAAAAATTTTTTTCAAAATTTTTTCGAAAATGTTTTTGAAAATTTTTTTTCAAATTTTTTTTCGAAATTTTTTTCAAATTTTTTTTCAAAATTTTTTTCGAAAATTTTTTTTCGAAATTTTTTTTAAAATTTTTTTTCCAAAATTTTTTTTCGAAATTTTTTTCAAAATTTTTTTCGAAAATTTTTTTCAAAATTTTTTTTGAAATTTTTTTTTTCAAAATTTTTTTCAAAATTTTTTTCGAAAATTTTTTTTCGAAATTTTTTTCAAAAATTTTTTTCAAAATTTTTTCGAAATTTTTTTTTCGAAATTTTTTTCGAAAATTTTTTTCAAAATTTCTTTCCAAATTTTTTTTCAAAATTTTTTTCGAAATTTTTTTTTGAAATTTTTTTCGAAAATTTTTCTCAAAATTTCGAAATTTTTTTTCAAAATTTTTTTCGAAATTTTTTTTCAAAATTGTTTTCGAAAATTTTTTTTCGAAATTTTTTTCGAAAATTTTTCTCAAAATTTTTTTCCAAAATTTTTTTTCAAAATTTTTTTCGAAATTTTTTTCAAAATTTTTTTCGAAATTTTTTTTCAAAATTTTAATTCGAAATTTTTTTCGAAAATTTTTTTCAAAATTTTTTTTGAAAATTTTTTTTTCATAATTTTTTCGAAAATTTTTTTGTAAATTTTTTTCAAAATTTTTCTTCAAAATTTTTTTTGAAATTTTTTTTCAAAATTTTTTTCGAAATTTTTTTTTCGAAATTTTTTTTAAAAATTTTTTTCAAAATTTTTTTTCAAGATTTTTTTCGAAATTTTTTTCGAAATTTTTTTTCAATATTTTTTTCGAAAATTATTTTTCGAAATTTTTTTCGAAAATTTTTTTCAAAATTTTTTTCCAAAATTTTTTTTCGAAATTTTTTTCGAAATTTTTTTCAAAATTTTTTTTCAAATTTTTTTTCGAAAATTTTTTTTCGAAAATTTTTTTTGAAAATTTTTTTCGAAATTTTTATTTTAAATTTTTTTTCGAAATTTTTTTTGAAAATTTTTTTCAAAATTTTTTTCGAAATTTTTTTTCAAAATTTTTTTCGAAAATTTTTTTTCGAAATTTTTTTCGAAAATTTTTTTCAAAATTTTTTTCCAAAATTTTTTTTCGAAATTTTTTTCGAAATTTTTTTCAAAATTTTTTTTCAAATTTTTTTTCGAAAATTTTTTTTCGAAAATTTTTTTTGAAAATTTTTTTCTAAATTTTTTTTTAAAATTTTTTTTCGAAATTTTTTTTTAAAATTTTTTTCCAAAATTTTTTTTCGAAATTTTTTTCAAAATTTTTTTCGAAAATTTTTTTCAAAATTTTTTTTGAAATTTTTTTTTTCAAAATTTTTTTCAAAATTTTTTTCGAAAATTTTTTTTCGAAATTTTTTTCAAAAATTTTTTTCAAAATTTTTTCGAAATTTTTTTTTCGGAATTTTTTTCGAAAATTTTTTTCAAAATTTCTTTCCAAATTTTTTTTCAAAATTTTTTTCGAAATTTTTTTTTGAAATTTTTTTCGAAAATTTTTCTCAAAATTTCGAAATTTTTTTTCAACATTTTTTTCGAAATTTTTTTTCAAAATTGTTTTCGAAAATTTTTTTTCGAAATTTTTTTCGAAAAATTTTCTCAAAATTTTTTTCCAAAATTTTTTTCAAAATTTTTTTCGAAATTTTTTTCAAAATTTTTTTCGAAATTTTTTTTCAAAATTTTAATTCGAAATTTTTTTCGAAAATTTTTTTCAAAATTTTTTTTGAAAATTTTTTTTTCATAATTTTTTCGAAAATTTTTTTGTAAATTTTTTTCAAAATTTTTCTTCAAAATTTTTTTTGAAATTTTTTTTCAAAATTTTTTTCGAAATTTTTTTTTCGAAATTTTTTTTAAAAATTTTTTTCAAAATTTTTTTTCAAGATTTTTTTCGAAATTTTTTTCGAAATTTTTTTTCAATATTTTTTTCGAAAATTATTTTTCGAAATTTTTTTCGAAAATTTTTTTCAAAATTTTTTTCCAAAATTTTTTTTCGAAATTTTTTTCGAAATTTTTTTCAAAATTTTTTTTCAAATTTTTTTTCGAAAATTTTTTTTCGAAAATTTTTTTTGAAAATTTTTTTCGAAATTTTTATTTTAAATTTTTTTTCAAAATTTTTTTTGAAAATTTTTTTCAAAATTTTTTTCGAAATTTTTTTTCAAAATTTTTTTCGAAAATTTTTTTTCGAAATTTTTTTCGAAAATTTTTTTCAAAATTTTTTTCCAAAATTTTTTTTCGAAATTTTTTTCGAAATTTTTTTCAAAATTTTTTTTCAAATTTTTTTTCGAAAATTTTATTTCGATAATTTTTTTTGAAAATTTTTTTCGAAATTTTTTTTTTAAATTTTTTTTTGAAATTTTTTCAAATTTTTTTTGGAAAATTTTTTTCGAAAATTTTTTTCAAAATTTTTTTCCAAAATTTTTTTTCAAAATTTTTTTCGAAATTTTTTTCAAAATTTTATTTCAAATTTTTTTTCGAAATTTTTTTTTTTAATTTTTTTTCGAAATTTTTTTTGAAAATTTTTTTCGAAATTTTTCTTCAAAATTTTTTTTGAAATTTTTTTTAAAAATTTTTTTCGAATTTTTTTTTTCGAAATTTTTTTTAAAAATTTTTTTCAAAATTTTTTTTCAAGATTTTTTTCGAAATTTTTTTCGAAATTTTTTTTCAAAATTTTTTTCGAAAATTATTTTTCGAAATTTTTTTCGAAAATTTTTTTTCGAAATTTTTTTCAAAAATTTTTGTAGAAATTTTTTTTCAAAATTTTTTTCGAAATTTTTTTCGAAATTTTTTTTCGAATTTTTTTTCGAAATTTTTTTTAAAAATTTTTTTTCGAAATTTTTTTTTTAAATTTTTTTAGAAATTTTTTTTCAAATTTTTTTTCGAAATTTTTTTTTCGAAATTTTTTTTTAAATTTTTTTAGAAATTTTTTTCGAAATTTTTTTTCAAAATTTTTTTTCGAAATTTTTTTCAAAATTTTTTTTCAAATTTTTTTTCGAAATTTTTTTTTAAAATTTTTTTTCGAAATTTTTTTTCGAAATTTTTTTTGAAAATTTTTTTCGAAATTTTTTTTCAAATTTTTTTTCGAAAATTTTTTTTCAAATTTTTTTTTGAAAATTGTTTTTGAAAATTTTTTTCGAAATTTTTTTTTCGAAATTTTTTTTCGAAATTTTTTTTTAAAATTTTTTTTCGAAATTTTTTTTGAAAATTTTTTTCGAAATTTTTTTTTAAATTTTTTTTCGAAAATTTTTTTTCAAATTTTTTTTCGAAAATTTTTTTTGAAAATTTTTTTCGAAATTTTTTTTTCGAAATTTTTTTTGAAAATTTTTTTCGAAAATTTTTTTCAAAATTTTTTTTGAAAATTTTTTTTTCAAAATTTTTTCGAAAATTTTTTTTGAAATTTTTTTCGAAAATTTTTCTCAAAATTTCGAATTTTTTTTTCAAAATTTTTTTCGAAATTTTTTTTCAAAATTGTTTTCGAAAATTTTTTTTCGAAATTTTTTTCGAAAATTTTTCTCAAAATTTTTTTCCAAATTTTTTTTTCAAAATTTTTTTCGAAATTTTTTTCGAAATTTTTTTTCAAAATTTTTTTCGAATTTTTTTTTTCGAAATTTTTTTTAAAAATTTTTTTCAAAATTTTTTTTCAAGATTTTTTTCGAAATTTTTTTCGAAATTTTTTTTCAAAATTTTTTTCGAAAATTATTTTTCGAAATTTTTTTCGAAAATTTTTTTTCGAAATTTTTTTCAAAAATTTTTGTAGAAATTTTTTTTCAAAATTTTTTTCGAAATTTTTTTCGAAATTTTTTTTCAAAATTTTATTTGGAAAATTTTTTTCGAAAATTTTTTTTCAAATTTTTTTTCGAAATTTTTTTTTTAAATTTTTTTTCGAAATTTTTTTTGAAAATTTTTTTCGAAATTTTTTTTCAAATTTTTATTCGAAAATTTTTTTTCAAATTTTTTTTCGAAAATTTTTTTTGAAAATTTTTTTCGAAATTTTTTTTTCGAAATTTTTTTTCGAAATTTTTTTTTTAAATTTTTTTTCGAAATTTTTTTTGAAAATTTTTTTCGAAATTTTTTTTCAAATTTTTTTTCGAAAATTTTTTTTCAAATTTTTTTTCGAAAATTTTTTTTGAAAATTTTTTTCGAAATTTTTTTTTCGAAATTTTTTTTGAAAATTTTTTTCGAAAATTTTTTTCAAAATTTTTTTTGAAAATTTTTTTTTCAAAATTTTTTCGAAAATTTTTTTTGAAATTTTTTTCGAAAATTTTTCTCAAAATTTCGAAATTTTTTTTCAAAATTTTTTTCGAAATTTTTTTTCAAAATTGTTTTCGAAAATTTTTTTTCGAAATTTTTTTCGAAAATTTTTCTCAAAATTTTTTTCCAAAATTTTTTTTCAAAATTTTTTTCGAAATTTTTTTCAAAATTTTTTTCGAAATTTTTTTTCAAAATTTTAATTCGAAATTTTTTTCGAAATTTTTTTTCAAAATTTTTTTTGAAAATTTTTTTTTCATAATTTTTTCGAAAATTTTTTTGAAAATTTTTTTCGAAATTTTTCTTCAAAATTTTTTTTGAAATTTTTTTTCAAAATTTTTTTCGAAATTTTTTTTTCGAAATTTTTTTTAAAAATTTTTTTCAAAATTTTTTTTCAAGATTTTTTTCGAAATTTTTTTCGAAATTTTTTTTCAAAATTTTTTTCGAAAATTATTTTTCGAAATTTTTTTCGAAAATTTTTTTCAAAATTTTTTTCCAAAATTTTTTTTCGAAATTTTTTTCGAAATTTTTTTCAAAATTTTTTTTCAAATTTTTTTTCGAAAATTTTTTTTCGAAAATTTTTTTTGAAAATTTTTTTCGAAATTTTTATTTTAAATTTTTTTTCGAAATTTTTTTTGAAAATTTTTTTCAAAATTTTTTTCAAAATTTTATTTCAAAATTTTTTTCGAAAATTTTTTTTCGAAATTTTTTTCGAAAATTTTTTTCAAAATTTTTTTCCAAAATTTTTTTTCGAAATTTTTTCCGAAATTTTTTTCAAAATTTTTTTTCAAATTTTTTTTCGAAATTTTTTTTTTAAATTTTTTTTCGAAATTTTTTTTGAAAATTTTTTTCGAAATTTTTTTTCAAATTTTTTTTCGAAAATTTTTTTTCAAATTTTTTTTCGAAAATTTTTTTTGAAAATTTTTTTCGAAATTTTTTTTTCGAAATTTTTTTTGAAAATTTTTTTCGAAAATTATTTTTCGAAATTTTTTTCGAAAATTTTTTTTCGAAATTTTTTTCAAAAATTTTTGTAGAAATTTTTTTTCAAAATTTTTTTCGAAATTTTTTTCGAAATTTTTTTTCAAAATTTTATTTGGAAAATTTTTTTCGAAAATTTTTTTCAAAATTTTTTTCCAAAATTTTTTTTCAAAATTTTTTTTCGAATTTTTTTTCGAAATTTTTTTTAAAAATTTTTTTTCGAAATTTTTTTTAAAAATTTTTTTAGAAATTTTTTTTCAAATTTTTTTTCGAAATTTTTTTTTCGAAATTTTTTTTTTAATTTTTTTAGAAATTTTTTTCGAAATTTTTTTTCAAAATTTTTTTTCGAAATTTTTTTCAAAATTTTTTTTCAAATTTTTTTTCGAAATTTTTTTTTAAAATTTTTTTTCGAAATTTTTTTTGAAAATTTTTTTCGAAATTTTTTTTCAAAATTTTTTTCGAAATTTTTTTTTCGAAATTTTTTTTAAAAATTTTTTTTCGAAATTTTTTTTTCGAAATTTTTTTCGAAATTTTTTTTCAAATTTTTTATCGAAAATTTTTTTTCGAAATTTTTTTCGAAAATTTTTTTCAAAATTTTTTTTCAAATTTTTTTTCGAAAATTTTTTTTCGAAAATTTGTTTTGAAAATTTTTTTCGAAATTTTTTTCAAATTTTTTTTCGAAAATTTTTTTTCGAAATTTTTTTCGAAAATTTTTTTCGAAATTTTTTTTCAAAATTTTTTTTCAAATTTTTTTTCGAAAATTTTTTTTGAAAATTTATTTCGAAATTTTTTTTAAAAATTTTTTTCGAAAATTTTTTTTCGAAATTTTTTTTGAAAATTTATTTCGAAATTTTTTTTTAAATTTTTTTTCGAAATTTTTTTTTCAAAATTTTTTTCGAAAATTTTTTCAAAATTTTTTTCCAAAATTTTTTTTAAAAATTTTTTTCGAAATTTTTTTCGAAATTTTTTTTTCGAAATTTTTTTTGAAAATTTTTTTCGAAAATTTTTTTAAAAATTTTTTTTGAAAAAATTTTTTTCAAAATTTTTTCGAAAATGTTTTTCAAAATTTTTTTTCGAAATTTTTTTCGAAAATTTTTTTCAAAATTTTTTTCCAAAATTTTTTTTCAAAATTTTTTTCGAAATTTTTTTCAAAATTTTTTTTCAAATTTTTTTTCGAAAATTTTTTTTCGAAAATTTTTTTTGAAAATTTTTTTCGAAATTTTTTTCAAATTTTTTTTCGAAAATTTTTTTTCGAAATTTTTTTTCAAAATTTTTTTTGGAAAATTTTTTTCGTAATTTTTTTTCAAAATTTTTTTTCGAAATTTTTTTCAAAATTTTTTTCCAAAATTTTTTTTCAAAATTTTTTTCGAATTTTTTTTCGAAAATTTTTTTCAAATTTTTTTACCAAATTTTTTTTTCCAAAATTTTTTTCAAAATTTTTTTTCAAATTTTTTTTCGAAAATTTTTTTTGAAAATTTTTTTCAAAATTTTTTTTCAAATTTTTTTTCGAAATTTTTTTAAATATTTTTTTCGAAAATTTTTTTTCCAAAATTTTTTCGAAATTTTTTTTTGAAATTTTTTTTCAAATTTTTTTTAAAAGCTTTTTTTCAAAATTTTTTTCGAAATTTTTTTTTCGAAATTTTTTTTAAAAATTTATTTTCGAAATTTTTTTTTCGAAATTTTTTTCGAAATTTTTTTTCAAAATTTTTTTCGAAAATTTTTTTTTGAAATTTTTTTCGAAAATTTTTTTCAAAATTTTTTTCCAAAATTTTTTTTCAAAATTTTTTTCGAAATTTTTTTCAAAATTTTTTTTCAAATTTTTTTTCGAAAATTTTTTTTCGAAAATTTTCTTTGAAAATTTTTTTCGAAATTTTTTTCAAATTTTTTTTCGAAAATTTTTTTTCGAAATTTTTTTCGAAAATATTTTTCGAAATTTTTTTTCAAAATTTTTTTTCAAATTTTTTTTCGAAAATTTTTTTTGAAAATTTTTTCAAAATTTTTTTCCAAAATTTTTTTTTTAAATTTTTTCCAAAATTTTTTTTCAAAATTTTTTTCGAATTTTTTTTCGAAAATTTTTTTCAAATTTTTTTACCAAAATTTTTTTTCCAAAATTTTTTTCAAAATTTTTTTTCAAATTTTTTTTCGAAAATTTTTTTTGAAAATTTTTTTCAAAATTTTTTTTCAAATTTTTTTTCGAAATTTTTTTAAAAATTTTTTTCGAAAATTTTTTTTCCAAAATTTTTTCGAAATTTTTTTTTGAAATTTTTTTTCAAATTTTTTTTAGAAACGTTTTTTCAAAATTTTTTTCGAAATTTTTTTTTCGAAATTTTTTTTAAAAATTTTTTTTCGAAATTTTTTTTAAAAATTTTTTTTCGAAATTTTTTTTCGAAATTTTTTTCGAAATTTTTTTTCAAAATTTTTTTCGAATTTTTTTTCGAAAATTTTTTTCAAATTTTTTTACCAAAATTTTTTTTCCAAAATTTTTTTCAAAATTTTTTTTCAAATTTTTTTTCGAAAATTTTTTTTGAAAATTTTTTATCAAAATTTTTTTTCAAATTTTTTTTCGAAATTTTTTTAAAAATTTTTTTCGAAAATTTTTTTTCCAAAATTTTTTCGAAATTTTTTTTTGAAATTTTTTTTCAAATTTTTTTTAGAAACTTTTTTTCAAAATTTTTTTCGAAATTTTTTTTTCGAAATTTTTTTTAAAAATTTTTTTTCGAAATTTTTTTTTGGAAATTTTTTTTGAAAATTTTTTTCGAAAATTTTTTTCAATATTTTTTTTGAAAAAATTTTTTTCAAAATTTTTTCGAAAATGTTTTTGAAAATTTTTTTTCAAATTTTTTTTCGAAATTTTTTTCGAAATTTTTTTTCAAAATTTTTTTTTCAAATTTTTTTTCGAAAATTTTTTTTGAAAATTTACTTCGAAATTTTTTTTTTAAATTTTTTTCGAAAATTTTTTTCGAAATTTTTTTTTCGAAATTTTTTTTAAAAATTTTTTTTCGAAATTTTTTTTTCGAAATTTTTTTCGAAATTTTTTTTCAAAATTTTTTTTCGAAATTTTTTTCGAAAATTTTTTTCAAAATTTTTTTCCAAATTTTTTTTCAAAATTTTTTTCGAAATTTTTTTCAAAATTTTTTTTCAAATTTTTTTTCGAAAATTTTTTTTCGAAAATTTTTTTTGAAAATTTTTTTCGAAATTTTTTTCAAATTTTTTTTCGAAAATTTTTTTTCGAAATTTTTTTTCAAAATTTTTTTTGGAAAATTTTTTTCGTAATTTTTTTTCAAAATTTTTTTTCGAAAATTTTTTCAAAATTTTTTTCCAAAATTTTTTTTAAAAATTTTTTTCGAAATTTTTTTCGAAATTTTTTTTTCAAAATTTTTTTTGAAAGTTTTTTTCGAAAATTTTTTTCAAAATTTTTTTTGAAAAAATTTTTTTCAAAATTTTTTTTCGAAACTTTTTTCAAAAATTTTTTTCAAAATTTTTTCGAAATTTTTTTTTCGAAATTTTTTTCGAAATTTTTTTTCAAAATTTCTTTCCAAATTTTTTTTCAAAATTTTTTTCCAAAATTTTTTTTCAAAATTTTTTTCAAAATTTTTTTCATAATTTTTTCGAAAATTTTTTTGTAAATTTTTTTCGAAATTTTTCTTCAAAATTTTTTTTGAAATTTTTTTTCAAAATTTTTTTCGAAATTTTTTTTTCGAATTTTTTTTTAAAAATTTTTTTCAAACTTTTTTTTCAAGATTTTTTTCGAAATTTTTTTCGAAATTTTTTTTCAATATTTTTTTCGAAAATTATTTTTCGAAATTTTTTTCGAAAATTTTTTTCAAAATTTTTTTCCAAAATTTTTTTTCGAAATTTTTTTCGAAATTTTTTTCAAAATTTTTTTTCAAATTTTTTTTCGAAAATATTTTTTCGAAAATTTTTTTTGAAAATTTTTTTCGAAATTTTTATTTTAAATTTTTTTTCGAAATTTTTTTTGAAAATTTTTTTCGAAATTTTTTTCAAAATTTTTTTTCAAATTTTTTTTCGAAAATTTTTTTTCGAAATTTTTTTCGAAAATATTTTTCGAAATTTTTTTTCAAAATTTTTTTTCAAATTTTTTTTCGAAAATTTTTTTTGAAAATTTTTTCAAAATTTTTTTCCAAAATTTTTTTTTAAAATTTTTTCCAAAATTTTTTTTCAAAATTTTTTTCGAATTTTTTTTCGAAAATTTTTTTCAAATTTTTTTACCAAAATTTTTTTTCCAAAATTTTTTTCAAAATTTTTTTTCAAATTTTTTTTCGAAAATTTTTTTTGAAAATTTTTTTCAAAATTTTTTTTCAAATTTTTTTTCGAAATTTTTTTAAAAATTTTTTTCGAAAATTTTTTTTCCAAAATTTTTTCGAAATTTTTTTTGAAATTTTTTTTCAAATTTTTTTTAGAAACGTTTTTTCAAAATTTTTTTCGGAATTTTTTTTTCGAAATTTTTTTTAAAAATTTTTTTTCGAAATTTTTTTTCGAAATTTTTTTCGAAATTTTTTTTCAAAATTTTTTTCGAAAATTTTTTTTTGAAATTTTTTTCGAAAATTTTTTTCAAAATTTTTTTCCAAAATTTTTTTTCAAAATTTTTTTCGAAATTTTTTTCAAAATTTTTTTTCAAATTTTTTTTCGAAAATTTTTTTTCGAAAATTTTTTTTGAAAATTTTTTTCGAAATTTTTTTCAAATTTTTTTTCGAAAATTTTTTTTCGAAATTTTTTTCGAAAATATTTTTCGAAATTTTTTTTCAAAATTTTTTTTCAAATTTTTTTTCGAAAATTTTTTTTGAAAATTTTTTCAAAATTTTTTTCCAAAATTTATTTAAAAAATTTATTTCGAAATGTTTTTCGAAATTTTTTTTTGGAAATTTTTTTTGAAAATTTTTTTCGAAAATTTTTTTCAATATTTTTTTTGAAAAAATTTTTTTCAAAATTTTTTCGAAAATGTTTTTGAAAATTTTTTTTCAAATTTTTTTTCGAAATTTTTTTCGAAATTTTTTTTCAAAATTTTTTTTTCAAATTTTTTTTCGAAAATTTTTTTTGAAAATTTACTTCGAAATTTTTTTTTTAAATTTTTTTCGAAAATTTTTTTCGAAATTTTTTTTTCGAAATTTTTTTTAAAAATTTTTTTTGGAAATTTTTTTTTCGAAATTTTTTTCGAAATTTTTTTTCAAAATTTTTTTTCGAAATTTTTTTCGAAAATTTTTTTCAAAATTTTTTTCCAAAATTTTTTTTCAAAATTTTTTTCGAAATTTTTTTCAAAATTTTTTTTCAAATTTTTTTTCGAAAATTTTTTTTCGAAAATTTTTTTTGAAAATTTTTTTCGAAATTTTTTTCAAATTTTTTTTCGAAAATTTTTTTTCGAAATTTTTTTTCAAAATTTTTTTTGGAAAATTTTTTTCGTAATTTTTTTTCAAAATTTTTTTTCGAAATTTTTTTCAAAATTTTTTTCCAAAATTTTTTTTCAAAATTTTTTTCGAATTTTTTTTCGAAAATTTTTTTCAAATTTTTTACCAAAATTTTTTTTCCAAAATTTTTTTCAAAATTTTTTTTCAAATTTTTTTTCGAAAATTTTTTTTGAAAATTTTTTTCAAAATTTTTTTTCAAATTTTTTTTCGAAATTTTTTTAAAAATTTTTTTCGAAAATTTTTTTTCCAAAATTTTTTCGAAATTTTTTTCTGAAATTTTTTTTCAAATTTTTTTTAGAAGCTTTTTTTCAAAATTTTTTTCGAAATTTTTTTTTCGAAATTTTTTTTAAAAATTTTTTTTCGAAATTTTTTTTTCGAAATTTTTTTCGAAATTTTTTTTCAAAATTTTTTTCGAAAATTTTTTTTTGAAATTTTTTTTGAAAATTTTTTTCAAAATTTTTTTCCAAAATTTTTTTTCAAAATTTTTTTCGAAATTTTTTTCAAAATTTTTTTTCAAATTTTTTTTCGAAAATTTTTTTTCGAAAATTTTTTTTGAAAATTTTTTTCGAAATTTTTTTCAAATTTTTTTTCGAAAATTTTTTTTCGAAATATTTTTCGAAAATATTTTTCGAAATTTTTTTTCAAAATTTTTTTTCAAATTTTTTTTCGAAAATTTTTTTTGAAAATTTTTTCAAAATTTTTTTCCAAAATTTTTTTCAAAATTTTTTTTGAAAAAATTTTTTTCAAAATTTTTTCGAAAATGTTTTTGAAAATTTTTTTTCAAATTTTTTTTCGAAATTTTTTTCGAAATTTTTTTTCAAAATTTTTTTTCAAATTTTTTTTTGAAATTTTTTTTTGAAAATTTACTTCGAAATTTTTTTTAAAAATTTTTTTCGAAAATTTTTTTCGAAATTTTTTTTTCGAAATTTTTTTTAAAAATTTTTTTTCGAAATTTTTTTTTCGAAATTTTTTTCGAAATTTTTTTTCAAAATTTTTTTCGAAAATTTTTTTTCGAAATTTTTTTCGAAAATTTTTTTCAAAATTTTTTTCCAAAATTTTTTTTCAAAATTTTTTTCGAAATTTTTTTCAAAATTTTTTTTCAAATTTTTTTTCGAAAATTTTTTTTCGAAAATTTGTTTTGAAAATTTTTTTCGAAATTTTTTTCAATTTTTTTTTTCGAAATTTTTTTTAAAAATTTTTTTTCGAAATTTTTTTTTCGAAATTTTTTTCGAAATTTTTTTCCAAAATTTTTTTTAAAAATTTTTTTCGAAATTTTTTTCGAAATTTTTTTTTCGAAATTTTTTTTGAAAATTTTTTTCGAAAATTTTTTTCAAAATTTTTTTTGAAAAAATTTTTTTCAAAATTTTTTCGAAAATATTTTTCAAAATTTTTTTTCGAAATTTTTTTCGAAAATTTTTTTCAAAATTTTTTTCCAAAATTTTTTTTCAAAATTTTTTTCGAAATTTTTTTCAAAATTTTTTTTCAAATTTTTTTTCGAAAATTTTTTTTCGAAAATTTTTTTTGAAAATTTTTTTCGAAATTTTTTTCAAATTTTTTTTCGAAAATTTTTTTTCGAAATTTTTTTTCAAAATTTTTTTTGGAAAATTTTTTTCGTAATTTTTTTTCAAAATTTTTTTTCGAAATTTTTTTCAAAATTTTTTTCCAAAATTTTTTTTCAAAATTTTTTTCGAATTTTTTTTCGAAAATTTTTTTCAAATTTTTTTACCAAAATTTTTTTTCCAAAATTTTTTTCAAAATTTTTTTTCAAATTTTTTTTCGAAAATTTTTTTCGAAAATTTTTTTTCCAAAATTTTTTCGAAATTTTTTTTTGAAATTTTTTTTCAAATTTTTTTTAGAAGCTTTTTTTCAAAATTTTTTTCGAAATTTTTTTTTCGAAATTTTTTTTTAAAATTTTTTTTCGAAATTTTTTTTTCGAAATTTTTTTCGAAATTTTTTTTCAAAATTTTTTTCGAAAATTTTTTTTTGAAATTTTTTTCGAAAATTTTTTTCAAAATTTTTTTCCAAAATTTTTTTTCAAAATTTTTTTCGAAATTTTTTTCAAAATTTTTTTTCAAATTTTTTTTCGAAAATTTTTTTTCGAAAATTTTTTTTGAAAATTTTTTTCGAAATTTTTTTCAAATTTTTTTTCGAAAATTTTTTTTCGAAATTTTTTTCGAAAATATTTTTCGAAATTTTTTTTCAAAATTTTTTTTCAAATTTTTTTTCGAAAATTTTTTTTGAAAATTTTTTCAAAATTTTTTTCCAAAATTTTTTTAAAAAATTTTTTTCGAAATTTTTTCGAAATTTTTTTTTCGAAATTTTTTTTGAAAATTTTTTTCGAAAATTTTTTTCAAAATTTTTTTTGAAAAAATTTTTTTCAAAATTTTTTCGAAAATGTTTTTGAAAATTTTTTTTCAAATTTTTTTTCGAAATTTTTTTCGAAATTTTTTTTCAAAATTTTTTTTCAAATTTTTTTTTGAAAATTTTTTTTGAAAATTTACTTCGAAATTTTTTTTTTAAATTTTTTTCGAAAATTTTTTTCGAAATTTTTTTTTCGAAATTTTTTTTAAAAATTTTTTTTCGAAATTTTTTTTTCGAAATTTTTTTCGAAATTTTTTTTCAAAATTTTTTTCGAAAATTTTTTTTCGAAATTTTTTTCGAAAATTTTTTTCAAAATTTTTTTCCAAAATTTTTTTTCAAAATTTTTTTCGAAATTTTTTTCAAAATTTTTTTTCAAATTTTTTTTCGAAAATTTTTTTTCGAAAATTTGTTTTGAAAATTTTTTTCAAATTTTTTTTCGAAAATTTTTTTTCGAAATTTTTTTCGAAAATTTTTTTCGAAATTTTTTTTCAAAATTTTTTTTCAAATTTTTTTTCGAAAATTTTTTTTGAAAATTTATTTCGAAATTTATTTTTAAAATTTTTTTCGAAAATTTTTTTTCGAAATTTTTTTTGAAAATTTATTTCGAAATTTTTTTAAAAATTTTTTTTCGAAATTTTTTTTTCAAAATTTTTTTCGAAAATTTTTTCAAAATTTTTTTCCAAAATTTTTTTTAAAATTTTTTTTCGAAATTTTTTTCGAAATTTTTTTTTCGAAATTTTTTTTGAAAATTTTTTTCGAAAATTTTTTTCAAAATTTTTTTTGAAAAAATTTTTTTCAAAATGTTTTCGAAAATGTTTTTGAAAATTTTTTTTCAAATTTTTTTTCGAAATTTTTTTCAAATTTTTTTTCAAAATTTTTTTCGAAAATTTTTTTTCGAAATTTTTTTTAAAATTTTTTTTCCAAAAATTTTTTTTTCGAAATTTTTTTCAAAATTTTTTTCGAAAATTTTTTTCAAAATTTTTTTTGAAATTTTTTTTTTCAAAATTTTTTTCAAAATTTTTTTCGAAAATTTTTTTTCGAAATTTTTTTCAAAAATTTTTTTCAAAATTTTTTCGAAATTTTTTTTTCGAAATTTTTTTCGAAAATTTTTTTCAAAATTTCTTTCCAAATTTTTTTTCAAAATTTTTTTCGAAATTTTTTTTTGAAATTTTTTTCGAAAATTTTTCTCAAAATTTCGAAATTTTTTTTCAAAATTTTTTTCGAAATTTTTTTTCAAAATTGTTTTCGAAAATTTTTTTTCGAAATTTTTTTCGAAAATTTTTCTCAAAATTTTTTTCCAAAATTTTTTTTCAAAATTTTTTTCGAAATTTTTTTCAAAATTTTTTTCGAAATTTTTTTTCAAAATTTTAATTCGAAATTTTTTTCGAAAATTTTTTTCAAAATTTTTTTTGAAAATTTTTTTTTCATAATTTTTTCGAAAATTTTTTTGTAAATTTTTTTCAAAATTTTTCTTCAAAATTTTTTTTGAAATTTTTTTTCAAAATTTTTTTCGAAATTTTTTTTTCGAAATTTTTTTTAAAAATTTTTTTCAAAATTTTTTTTCAAGATTTTTTTCGAAATTTTTTTCGAAATTTTTTTTCAATATTTTTTTCGAAAATTATTTTTCGAAATTTTTTTCGAAAATTTTTTTCAAAATTTTTTTCCAAAATTTTTTTTCGAAATTTTTTTCGAAATTTTTTTCAAAATTTTTTTTCAAATTTTTTTTCGAAAATTTTTTTTCGAAAATTTTTTTTGAAAATTTTTTTCGAAATTTTTATTTTAAATTTTTTTTCGAAATTTTTTTTGAAAATTTTTTTCAAAATTTTTTTCGAAATTTTTTTTCAAAATTTTTTTCGAAAATTTTTTTTCGAAATTTTTTTCGAAAATTTTTTTCAAAATTTTTTTCCAAAATTTTTTTTCGAAATTTTTTTCGAAATTTTTTTCAAAATTTTTTTTCAAATTTTTTTTCGAAAATTTTTTTTCGAAAATTTTTTTTGAAAATTTTTTTCGAAATTTTTTTTTTAAATTTTTTTTCGAAATTTTTTTTTAAAATTTTTTTCCAAAATTTTTTTTCGAAATTTTTTTCAAAATTTTTTTCGAAAATTTTTTTCAAAATTTTTTTTGAAATTTTTTTTTTCAAAATTTTTTTCAAAATTTTTTTCGAAAATTTTTTTTCGAAATTTTTTTCAAAAATTTTTTTCAAAATTTTTTCGAAATTTTTTTTTCGAAATTTTTTTCGAAAATTTTTTTCAAAATTTCTTTCCAAATTTTTTTTCAAAATTTTTTTCGAAATTTTTTTTTGAAATTTTTTTCGAATATTTTTCTCAAAATTTCGAAATTTTTTTTCAACATTTTTTTCGAAATTTTTTTTCAAAATTGTTTTCGAAAATTTTTTTTCGAAATTTTTTTCGAAAATTTTTCTCAAAATTTTTTTCCAAAATTTTTTTCAAAATTTTTTTCGAAATTTTTTTCAAAATTTTTTTCGAAATTTTTTTTCAAAATTTTAA
The DNA here is from genome assembly GCA_036926305.1 of Uropetala carovei. NCBI lineage: Eukaryota > Metazoa > Arthropoda > Insecta > Odonata > Petaluridae > Uropetala > Uropetala carovei. The sequence goes on from JAXCHB010000056.1 coordinate 8,032,601, forward strand.
TTCGAAATTTTTTTCGAAAATTTTTTTCAAAATTTTTTTTGAAAATTTTTTTTTCATAATTTTTTCGAAAATTTTTTTGTAAATTTTTTTCAAAATTTTTCTTCAAAATTTTTTTTGAAATTTTTTTTCAAAATTTTTTTCGAAATTTTTTTTTCGAAATTTTTTTTAAAAATTTTTTTCAAAATTTTTTTTCAAGATTTTTTTCGAAATTTTTTTCGAAATTTTTTTTCAATATTTTTTTCGAAAATTATTTTTCGAAATTTTTTTCGAAAATTTTTTTCAAAATTTTTTTCCAAAATTTTTTTTCGAAATTTTTTTCGAAATTTTTTTCAAAATTTTTTTTCAAATTTTTTTTCGAAAATTTTTTTTCGAAAATTTTTTTTGAAAATTTTTTTCGAAATTTTTATTTTAAATTTTTTTTCAAAATTTTTTTTGAAAATTTTTTTCAAAATTTTTTTCGAAATTTTTTTTCAAAATTTTTTTCGAAAATTTTTTTTCGAAATTTTTTTCGAAAATTTTTTTCAAAATTTTTTTCCAAAATTTTTTTTCGAAATTTTTTTCGAAATTTTTTTCAAAATTTTTTTTCAAATTTTTTTTCGAAAATTTTATTTCGAAAATTTTTTTTGAAAATTTTTTTCGAAATTTTTTTTTTAAATTTTTTTTCGAAATTTTTTCAAATTTTTTTTGGAAAATTTTTTTCGAAAATTTTTTTCAAAATTTTTTTCCAAAATTTTTTTTCAAAATTTTTTTCGAAATTTTTTTCAAAATTTTTTTTCAAATTTTTTTTCGAAATTTTTTTTTTTAATTTTTTTTCGAAATTTTTTTTGAAAATTTTTTTCGAAATTTTTCTTCAAAATTTTTTTTGAAATTTTTTTTCAAAATTTTTTTCGAATTTTTTTTTTCGAAATTTTTTTTAAAAATTTTTTTCAAAATTTTTTTTCAAGATTTTTTTCGAAATTTTTTTCGAAATTTTTTTTCAAAATTTTTTTCGAAAATTATTTTTCGAAATTTTTTTCGAAAATTTTTTTTCGAAATTTTTTTCAAAAATTTTTGTAGAAATTTTTTTTCAAAATTTTTTTCGAAATTTTTTTCGAAATTTTTTTTCGAATTTTTTTTCGAAATTTTTTTTAAAAATTTTTTTTCGAAATTTTTTTTTTAAATTTTTTTAGAAATTTTTTTTCAAATTTTTTTTCGAAATTTTTTTTTCGAAATTTTTTTTTAAATTTTTTTAGAAATTTTTTTCGAAATTTTTTTTCAAAATTTTTTTTCGAAATTTTTTTCAAAATTTTTTTTCAAATTTTTTTTCGAAATTTTTTTTTTAAATTTTTTTTCGAAATTTTTTTTCGAAATTTTTTTTGAAAATTTTTTTCGAAATTTTTTTTCAAATTTTTTTTCGAAAATTTTTTTTCAAATTTTTTTTTGAAAATTGTTTTTGAAAATTTTTTTCGAAATTTTTTTTTCGAAATTTTTTTTCGAAATTTTTTTTTAAAATTTTTTTTCGAAATTTTTTTTGAAAATTTTTTTCGAAATTTTTTTTCAAATTTTTTTTCGAAAATTTTTTTTCAAATTTTTTTTCGAAAATTTTTTTTGAAAATTTTTTTCGAAATTTTTTTTTCGAAATTTTTTTTGAAAATTTTTTTCGAAAATTTTTTTCAAAATTTTTTTTGAAAATTTTTTTTTCAAAATTTTTTCGAAAATTTTTTTTGAAATTTTTTTCGAAAATTTTTCTCAAAATTTCGAATTTTTTTTTCAAAATTTTTTTCGAAATTTTTTTTCAAAATTGTTTTCGAAAATTTTTTTTCGAAATTTTTTTCGAAAATTTTTCTCAAAATTTTTTTCCAAATTTTTTTTTCAAAATTTTTTTCGAAATTTTTTTCGAAATTTTTTTTCAAAATTTTTTTCGAATTTTTTTTTTCGAAATTTTTTTTAAAAATTTTTTTCAAAATTTTTTTTCAAGATTTTTTTCGAAATTTTTTTCGAAATTTTTTTTCAAAATTTTTTTCGAAAATTATTTTTCGAAAATTTTTTTTCAAATTTTTTTTCGAAATTTTTTTTTTAAATTTTTTTTCGAAATTTTTTTTGAAAATTTTTTTCGAAATTTTTTTTCAAATTTTTATTCGAAAATTTTTTTTCAAATTTTTTTTCGAAAATTTTTTTTGAAAATTTTTTTCGAAATTTTTTTTTCGAAATTTTTTTTCGAAATTTTTTTTTTAAATTTTTTTTCGAAATTTTTTTTGAAAATTTTTTTCGAAATTTTTTTTCAAATTTTTTTTCGAAAATTTTTTTTCAAATTTTTTTTCGAAAATTTTTTTTGAAAATTTTTTTCGAAATTTTTTTTTCGAAATTTTTTTTGAAAATTTTTTTCGAAAATTTTTTTCAAAATTTTTTTTGAAAATTTTTTTTTCAAAATTTTTTCGAAAATTTTTTTTGAAATTTTTTTTCGAAAATTTTTCTCAAAATTTCGAAATTTTTTTTCAAAATTTTTTTCGAAATTTTTTTTCAAAATTGTTTTCGAAAATTTTTTTTCGAAATTTTTTTCGAAAATTTTTCTCAAAATTTTTTTCCAAAATTTTTTTTCAAAATTTTTTTCGAAATTTTTTTCAAAATTTTTTTCGAAATTTTTTTTCAAAATTTTAATTCGAAATTTTTTTCGAAAATTTTTTTCAAAATTTTTTTTGAAAATTTTTTTTTCATAATTTTTTCGAAAATTTTTTTGAAAATTTTTTTCGAAATTTTTCTTCAAAATTTTTTTTGAAATTTTTTTTCAAAATTTTTTTCGAAATTTTTTTTTCGAAATTTTTTTTAAAAATTTTTTTCAAAATTTTTTTTCAAGATTTTTTTCGAAATTTTTTTCGAAATTTTTTTTCAAAATTTTTTTCGAAAATTATTTTTCGAAATTTTTTTCGAAAATTTTTTTCAAAATTTTTTTCCAAAATTTTTTTTCGAAATTTTTTTCGAAATTTTTTTCAAAATTTTTTTTCAAATTTTTTTTCGAAAATTTTTTTTCGAAAATTTTTTTTGAAAATTTTTTTCGAAATTTTTATTTTAAATTTTTTTTCGAAATTTTTTTTGAAAATTTTTTTCAAAATTTTTTTCGAAATTTTATTTCAAAATTTTTTTCGAAAATTTTTTTTCGAAATTTTCTTCGAAAATTTTTTTCAAAATTTTTTTCCAAAATTTTTTTTCGAAATTTTTTCCGAAATTTTTTTCAAAATTTTTTTTCAAATTTTTTTTCGAAATTTTTTTTTTAAATTTTTTTTCGAAATTTTTTTTGAAAATTTTTTTCGAAATTTTTTTTCAAATTTTTTTTCGAAAATTTTTTTTCAAATTTTTTTTCGAAAATTTTTTTTGAAAATTTTTTTCGAAATTTTTTTTTCGAAATTTTTTTTGAAAATTTTTTTCGAAAATTATTTTTCGAAATTTTTTTCGAAAATTTTTTTTCGAAATTTTTTTCAAAAATTTTTGTAGAAATTTTTTTTCAAAATTTTATTTGGAAAATTTTTTTCGAAAATTTTTTTCAAAATTTTTTTCCAAAATTTTTTTTCAAAATTTTTTTTCGAATTTTTTTTCGAAATTTTTTTTAAAAATTTTTTTTCGAAATTTTTTTTAAAAATTTTTTTAGAAATTTTTTTTCAAATTTTTTTTCGAAATTTTTTTTTCGAAATTTTTTTTTTAATTTTTTTAGAAATTTTTTTCGAAATTTTTTTTCAAAATTTTTTTTCGAAATTTTTTTCAAAATTTTTTTTCAAATTTTTTTTTGAAATTTTTTTTTTAAATTTTTTTTCGAAATTTTTTTTGAAAATTTTTTTCGAAATTTTTTTTCAAATTTTTTTTCGAAAATTTTTTTTCAAATTTTTTTTCGAAAATTTTTTTTGAAAATTTTTTTCGAAATTTTTTTTTCGAAATTTTTTTTGAAAATTTTTTTCGAAAATTTTTTTCAAAATTTTTTTTGAAAATTTTTTTTTCAAAATTTTTTCGAAAATTTTTTTGAAAATTTTTTTTAAAATTTTTTTTCGAAATTTTTTTCGAAATTTTTTTTCAAAATTTTTTTCGAAAATTTTTTTTCGAAATTTTTTTCAAAAATTTTTTTCCAAAATTTTTTTTCGAAATTTTTTTTCAAAATTTTTTTCGAAAATTTTTTTCAAAATTTTTTTTGAAATTTTTTTTTTCAAAATTTTTTCGAAAATTTTTTTGAAAAATTTTTTTCAAATTTTTTTTCAAAATTTTTTTTAAAAATTTTTTTCGAAAATTTTTTTTCAAAATTTTTTTCGAAAAATTTTTCAAAATTTTTTTCGAAATTTTTTTTCAAAATTTTTTTAGAAATTTTTTTCGAAATTTTTTTTCAAAATTTTTTTCGAGAATTTTTTTTCGAAATTTTTTTCCTAAATTTTTTTTCAAAATTTTTTTCGAATTTTTTTTCGAAAATTTTTTTCAAATTTTTTTACCAAAATTTTTTTTCCAAAATTTTTTTCAAAATTTTTTTTCAAATTTTTTTTTGAAAATTTTTTTTGAAAATTTATTTCGAAATTTTTTTTAAAAATTTTTTTTCGAAATTTTTTTTGAAAATTTTTTTTTTTAATTTTTTTCGAAAATTTTTTTCAAAATTTTTTTCAAATTTTTTTTCGAAATTTTTTTAAAAATTTTTTTCGAAAATTTTTTTTCCAAAATTTTTTCGAAAATTTTTTTCGAAATTTTTTTTCGAAAATTTTTTTCGAAATTTTTTTTCAAAATTTTTTTAGAAATTTTTTTTCAAAATTTTTTTCGAAATTTTTTTTTCGAAAATTTTTTTGAAAATTTTTTTCGAAATTTTTCTTCAAAATTTTTTTTGAAATTTTTTTTCAAAATTTTTTTCGAAATTTTTTTTTCGAAATTTTTTTTAAAAATTTTTTTCAAAATTTTTTTTCAAGATTTTTTTCGAAATTTTTTTCGAAATTTTTTTTCAAAATTTTTGTCGAAAATTATTTTTCGAAATTTTTTTCGAAAATTTTTTTCAAAATTTTTTTCCAAAATTTTTTTTCGAAATTTTTTCCGAGATTTTTTTCTAAATTTTTTTTCAAATTTTTTTTCGACATTTTTTTTTTAAATTTTTTTTCGAAATTTTTTTTGAAAATTTTTTTCGAAATTTTTTTTCAAATTTTTTTTCGAAAATTTTTTTTCAAATTTTTTTTCGAAAATTTTTTTTGAAAATTTTTTTCGAAATTTTTTTTTCGAAATTTTTTTTGAAAATTTTTTTCGAAAATTTTTTTCAAACTTTTTTTTGAAAATTTTTTTTTCAAAATTTTTTCGAAAATTTTTTTGAAAATTTTTTTTCAAATTTTTTTTCGAAATTTTTTTCGAAATTTTTTTTCAAAATTTTTTTCGAAAATTTTTTTTCGAAATTTTTTTCAAAAATTTTTTTCCAAAATTTTTTTTCGAAATTTTTTTTCAAAATTTTTTTCGAAAATTTTTTCCAAAATTTTTTTTGAAATTTTTTTTTTCAAAATTTTTTCGAAAATTTTTTTGAAAAATTTTTTTCAAATTTTTTTTCAAAATTTTTTTTAAAAATTTTTTTCGAAAATTTTTTTTCAAAATTTTTTTCGAAAATTTTTTCAAAATTTTTTTCGAAATTTTTTTTCAAAATTTTTTTCGAAAATTTTTTTTAAATTTTTTTACCAAAATTTTTTTTCCAAAATTTTTTTCAAAATTTTTTTTCAAATTTTTTTTTGAAAATTTTTTTTGAAAATTTATTTCGAAATTTTTTTTAAAAATTTTTTTTCGAAATTTTTTTTGAAAATTTTTTTTTTTAATTTTTTTCGAAAATTTTTTTCAAAATTTTTTTTCAAATTTTTTTTCGAAATTTTTTTAAAAATTTTTTTCGAAAATTTTTTTTCCAAAATTTTTTCGAAAATTTTTTTCGAAATTTTTTTTCAAAATTTTTTTAGAAATTTTTTTTCAAAATTTTTTTCGAAATTTTTTTTTCGAAATTTTTTTTAAAAATTTTTTTTCGAAATTTATTTTTCGAAATTTTTTTCGAAATTTTTTTTCAAAATTTTTTTCGAAAATTTTTTTTCGAAATTTTTTTCGAAAATTTTTTTCAAAATTTTTTTTTAAATTTTTTTTCAAAATTTTTTTCGAAATTTTTTTCAAAATTTTTTTTCAAATTTTTTTTCGAAAATTTTTTTTCGAAAATTTTTTTTGAAAATTTTTTTCGAAATTTTTTTCAAATTTTTTTTCGAAAATTTTTTTTCGAAATTTTTTTCGAAAATATTTTTCGAAATTTTTTTTCAAAATTTTTTTTCAAATTTTTTTTCGAAAATTTTTTTTCGAAATTTTTTTTGAAAATTTATTTCGAAATTTTTTTAAAAATTTTTTTTCGAAAATTTTTTTTCAAAATTTTTTTCGAAAATTTTTTCAAAATTTTTTTCCAAAATTTTTTTAAAAAATTTTTTTTGAAATTTTTTTCGAAATTTTTTTTTCAAAATTTTTTTTGAAAATTTTTTTCGAAAATTTTTTTCAAAATTTTTTGTGAAAATTTTTTTTTCAAATTTTTTTTGAAAATTTTTTTTTCAAAATTTTTTCCAAAATTTTTTTGAAAATTTTTTTTCAAATTTTTTTTCGAAATTTTTTTTCAAAATTTTTTTCGAAAATTTCTTTTCGAAATTTTTTTCAAAAATTTTTTTCCAAAATTTTTTTTCGAAATTTTTTTTCAAAATTTTTTTGGAAAATTTTTTTTCAAAATTTTTTTCGAAAATTTTTTTTCAAATTTTTTTTCGAAATTTTTTTCGAAATTTTTTTTCCCAAATTTTTTTTCGAAATTTTTTTCAAAATTTTTTTCGAAAATTTTTTTTCCAAAATTTTTTCGAAAATTTTTTTCGAAATTTTTTTTCAAAATTTTTTTGGAAAATTTTTTTTCAAAATTTTTTTCGAAAATTTTTTTTCAAATTTTTTTTCGAATTTTTTTTCGAAAATTTTTTTCAAATTTTTTTACCAAAATTTTTTTTCCAAAATTTTTTTCAAAATTTTTTTTCAAATTTTTTTTCGAAAATTTTTTTTGAAAATTTTTTTCAAAATTTTTTTTCAAATTTTTTTTCGAAATTTTTTTAAAAATTTTTTTCGAAAATTTTTTTTCCAAAATTTTTTCGAAATTTTTTTTTGAAATTTTTTTTCAAATTTTTTTTAGAAATTTTTTTTCAAAATTTTTTTCGAAATTTTTTTTTCGAAATTTTTTTTTCGAAATTTTTTTCTAAATTTTTTTTCAAAATTTTTTTCGAAAATTTTTTTTCGAAATTTTTTTCGAAAATTATTTTCAAAATTTTTTTCCAAAATTTTTTTTCAAAATTTTTTTCGAAATTTTTTTCAAAATTTTTTTTCAAATTTTTTTTCGAAAATTTTTTTTCGAAAATTTTTTTTGAAAATTTTTTTCGAAATTTTTTTCAAATTTTTTTTCGAAAATTTTTTTTCGAAATTTTTTTCGAAAATATTTTTCGAAATTTTTTTTCAAAATTTTTTTTCAAATTTTTTTTCGAAAATTTTTTTTGAAAATTTATTTCGAAATTTTTTTTTAAAATTTTTTTCGAAAATTTTTTTTCGAAATTTTTTTTGAAAATTTATTTCGAAATTTTTTAAAAAATTTTTTCGAAAATTTTTTTTCAAAATTTTTTTTTCGGAAATTTTTTTTCAAAATTTTTTTCGAAAATTTTTTCAAAATTTTTTTTCAAAATTTTTTTCGAAATTTTTTTTTCGAAATTTTTTTTTTGAAATTTTTTTCGAAATTTTTTTTCGAAATTTTTTTGAAAATTTTTTTCGAAAATTTTTTTCAAAATTTTTTTTGAAAATTTTTTTTTTCAAAATTTTTTCGAAAATTTTTTTGAAAATTTTTTTTTCAAATTTTTTTTCGAAATTTTTTTCGAAATTTTTTTTCAAAATTTTTTTTCAAATTTTTTTTCGAAATTTTTTTCGAAATTTTTTTTCCCAAATTTTTTTTCGAAATTTTTTTCAAAATTTTTTTCGAATATTTTTTTTCCAAAATTTTTTCGAAAATTTTTTTCGAAATTTTTTTTCAAAATTTTTTTTCAAAATTTTTTTCGAAATTTTTTTTCAAAATTTTTTTTGGAAAATTTTTTTCGTAATTTTTTTTCAAAATTTTTTTTCGAAATTTTTTTCAAAATTTTTTTCCAAAATTTTTTTTCAAAATTTTTTTCGAATTTTTTTTCGAAAATTTTTTTCAAATTTTTTTACCAAAATTTTTTTTCCAAAATTTTTTTCGAAAATTTTTTTTCGAAATTTTTTTTGAAAATTAATTTCGAAATTTTTTTAAAATTTTTTTTTCGAAAATTTTTTTTCAAAATTTTTTTCGAAAATTTTTTCAAAATTTTTTTCCAAAATTTTTTTTAAAAATTTTTTTCGAAATTTTATTCGAAATTTTTTTTTCGAAATTTTTTTTGAAAATTTTTTTCGAAAATTTTTTTCAAAATTTTTCTTGAAAATTTTTTTTCAAATTTTTTTTCGAAATTTTTTTCGAAATTTTTTTGGAAAATTTTTTTGGAAAATTTTTTTCGAAATTTTTTTCGAAAATTTTTTTCGAAATTTTTTTTCAAAATTTTTTTCGAAATTTTTTTTCAAAATTTTTTTTTAAAATTTTTTTCGAAATTTTTTTTCAAAATTTTTTTTGGAAAATTTTTTTCGTAATTTTTTTTTAAAATTTTTTTTTCGAAATTTTTTTCAAAATTTTTTTCCAAAATTTTTTTTCAAAATTTTTTTCGAATTTTTTTTCGAAAATTTTTTTCAAATTTTTTTACCAAAATTTTTTTTCCAAAATTTTTTTCAAAATTTTTTTTCAAATTTTTTTTCGAAAATTTTTTTTGAAAATTTTTTTCAAATTTTTTTTTCAAATTTTTTTTCGAAAATTTTTTTTGAAAATTTTTTTCAAAATTTTTTTTCAAATTTTTTTTCAAAATTTTTTTAAAAATTTTTTTCGAATTTTTTTTTTCCAAAATTTTTTCGAAATTTTTTTTTGAAATTTTTTTCAAAATTTTTTTCCAAAATTTTTTTTCAAAATTTTTTTCGAATTTTTTTTCGAAAATTTTTTTCAAATTTTTTTACCAAAATTTTTTTTCCAAAATTTTTTTCAAAATTTTTTTTCAAATTTTTTTTCGAAAATTTTTTTAAAAATTTTTTTTCGAAATTTTTTTTTCGAAATTTTTTTCGAAATTTTTTTTCAAAATTTTTTTCGAAAATTTTTTTTCGAAATTTTTTTCGAAAATTTTTTTCAAAATTTTTTTCCAAAATTTTTTTTCAAAATTTTTTTCGAAATTTTTTTCAAAATTTTTTTTCAAATTTTTTTTCGAAAATTTTTTTTCTAAAATTTTTTTTGAAAATTTTTTTCGAAATTTTTTTCAAATTTTTTTTCGAAAATTTTTTTTCGAAATTTTTTTCGAAAATATTTTTCGAAATTTTTTTTCAAAATTTTTTTTCAAATTTTTTTTCGAAAATTTTTTTTGAAAACTTATTTCGAAATTTTTTTTTTTAATTTTTTTCGAAAATTTTTTTTCGAAATTTTTTTTGAAAATTTATTTCGAAATTTTTTTAAAAATTTTTTTTCGAAAATTTTTTTTCAAAATTTTTTTCGAAAATTTTTTCAAAATTTTTTTCCAAAATTTTTTTTTGAAATTTTTTTTCAAATTTTTTTTAGAAACTTTTTTTCAAAATTTTTTTCGAAATTTTTTTTTCGAAATTTTTTTTTTAATTTTTTTTTTTGAAATTTTTTTTTCGAAATTTTTTTCGAAATTTTTTTTCAAAATTTTTTTCGAAAATTTTTTTTTGAAATTTTTTTCGAAAATTTTTTTCAAAATTTTTTTCCAAAATTTTTTTTCAAAATTTTTTTCGAAATTTTTTTCAAAATTTTTTTTCAAATTTTTTTTCGAAAATTTTTTTTCGAAAATTTTTTTTGAAAATTTTTTTCGAAATTTTTTTCAAATTTTTTTCGAAAATTTTTTTCAAAATTTTTTTCCAAAATTTTTTTTTGAAATTTTTTTCGAAAATTTTTTTCAAAATTTTTTTTCAAATTTTTTTTCGAAAATTTTTTTTTGGAAATTTTTTTTGAAAATTTTTTTCGAAAATTTTTTTCAAAATTTTTTTTGAAAAAATTTTTTTCAAAATTTTTTCGAAAATGTTTTTGAAAATTTTTTTTCAAATTTTTTTTCGAAATTTTTTTCGAAATTTTTTTTCAAAATTTTTTTTCAAATTTTTTTTCGAAAATTTTTTTTGAAAAGTTACTTCGAAATTTTTTTTTTAAATTTTTTTCGAAATTTTTTTTTCGAAATTTTTTTAAAATATTTTTTTTCGAAATTTTTTTTTCGAAATTTTTTTCGAAATTTTTTTTCAAAATTTTTTTTCGAAATTTTTTTCGAAAATTTTTTTCAAAATTTTTTTCCAAAATTTTTTTTCAAAATTTTTTTCGAAATTTTTTTCAAAATTTTTTTTCGAAAATTTTTTTTCGAAAATTTTTTTTGAAAATTTTTTTCGAAATTTTTTTCAAATTTTTTTTCGAAAATTTTTTTTCGAAATTTTTTTTCAAAATTTTTTTTGGAAAATTTTTTTCGTAATTTTTTTTCAAAATTTTTTTTCGAAATTTTTTTCAAAATTTTTTTCCAAAATTTTTTTTCAAAATTTTTTTCGAATTTTTTTTCGAAAATTTTTTTCAAATTTTTTTACCAAAATTTTTTTTCCAAAATTTTTTTCAAAATTTTTTTTTCAAATTTTTTTTCGAAAATTTTTTTTGAAAATTTTTTTCAAAATTTTTTTTCAAATTTTTTTTCGAAATTTTTTAAAAAATTTTTTTCGAAAATTTTTTTTCCAAAGTTTTTTCGAAATTTTTTTTGAAATTTTTTTTCAAATTTTTTTTAGAAGCTTTTTTTCAAAATTTTTTTCGAAATTTTTTTTTCAAAATTTTTTTTAAAAATTTTTTTTCGAAATTTTTTTTTCGAAATTTTTTTCGAAATTTTTTTTCAAAATTTTTTTCGAAAATTTTTTTTTGAAATTTTTTTCGAAATTTTTTTTCAAAATTTTTTTCGAAAATTTTTTTTTGAAATTTTTTTCGAAAATTTTTTCAAAATTTTTTTCCAAAATTTTTTTTCAAAATTTTTTTCGAAATTTTTTTCAAAATTTTTTTTCAAATTTTTTTTCGAAAATTTTTTTTCGAAAATTTTTTTTGAAAATTTTTTTCGAAATTTTTTTCAAATTTTTTTTCGAAAATTTTTTTTCGAAATTTTTTTCGAAAATATTTTTCGAAATTTTTTTTCAAAATTTTTTTTCAAATTTTTTTTCGAAAATTTTTTTTGAAAATTTTTTCAAAATTTTTTTCCAAAATTTTTTTTAAAAATTTTTTTCGAAATTTTTTTCGAAATTTTTTTTTCGAAATTTTTTTTGAAAATTTTTTTCGAAAATTTTTTTCAAAATTTTTTTTGAAAAAATTTTTTTCAAAATTTTTTCGAAAATGTTTTTGAAAATTTTTTTTCAAATTTTTTTTCGAAATTTTTTTCGAAATTTTTTTTCAAAATTTTTTTTCAAATTTTTTTTTGAAAATTTTTTTTGAAAATTTACTTCGAAATTTTTTTTTAAAATTTTTTTCGAAAATTTTTTTCGAAATTTTTTTTTCGAAATTTTTTTTAAAAATTTTTTTTCGAAATTTTTTTTTCGAAATTTTTTTCGAAATTTTTTTTCAAAATTTTTTTCGAAAATTTTTTTTCGAAATTTTTTTCGAAAATTTTTTTCAAAATTTTTTTCCAAAATTTTTTTTCAAAATTTTTTTCGAAATTTTTTTCAAAATTTTTTTTCAAATTTTTTTTCGAAAATTTTTTTTCGAAAATTTGTTTTGAAAATTTTTTTCGAAATTTTTTTCAAAATTTTTTTCCAAAATTTTTTTTCAAAATTTTTTTCGAATTTTTTTTCAAATTTTTTTTCGAAAATTTTTTTTGAAAAGTTACTTCGAAATTTTTTTTTTAAATTTTTTTCGAAATTTTTTTTTCGAAATTTTTTTAAAATATTTTTTTTCGAAATTTTTTTTTCGAAATTTTTTTCGAAATTTTTTTTCAAAATTTTTTTTCGAAATTTTTTTCGAAAATTTTTTTCAAAATTTTTTTCCAAAATTTTTTTTCAAAATTTTTTTCGAAATTTTTTTCAAAATTTTTTTTCGAAAATTTTTTTTCGAAAATTTTTTTTGAAAATTTTTTTCGAAATTTTTTTCAAATTTTTTTTCGAAAATTTTTTTTCGAAATTTTTTTTCAAAATTTTTTTTGGAAAATTTTTTTCGTAATTTTTTTTCAAAATTTTTTTTCGAAATTTTTTTCAAAATTTTTTTCCAAAATTTTTTTTCAAAATTTTTTTCGAATTTTTTTTCGAAAATTTTTTTCAAATTTTTTTACCAAAATTTTTTTTCCAAAATTTTTTTCAAAATTTTTTTTTCAAATTTTTTTTCGAAAATTTTTTTTGAAAATTTTTTTCAAAATTTTTTTTCAAATTTTTTTTCGAAATTTTTTAAAAAATTTTTTTCGAAAATTTTTTTTCCAAAGTTTTTTCGAAATTTTTTTTGAAATTTTTTTTCAAATTTTTTTTAGAAGCTTTTTTTCAAAATTTTTTTCGAAATTTTTTTTTCAAAATTTTTTTTAAAAATTTTTTTTCGAAATTTTTTTTTCGAAATTTTTTTCGAAATTTTTTTTCAAAATTTTTTTCGAAAATTTTTTTTTGAAATTTTTTTCGAAATTTTTTTTCAAAATTTTTTTCGAAAATTTTTTTTTGAAATTTTTTTCGAAAATTTTTTCAAAATTTTTTTCCAAAATTTTTTTTCAAAATTTTTTTCGAAATTTTTTTCAAAATTTTTTTTCAAATTTTTTTTCGAAAATTTTTTTTCGAAAATTTTTTTTGAAAATTTTTTTCGAAATTTTTTTCAAATTTTTTTTCGAAAATTTTTTTTCGAAATTTTTTTCGAAAATATTTTTCGAAATTTTTTTTCAAAATTTTTTTTCAAATTTTTTTTCGAAAATTTTTTTTGAAAATTTTTTCAAAATTTTTTTCCAAAATTTTTTTTAAAAATTTTTTTCGAAATTTTTTTCGAAATTTTTTTTTCGAAATTTTTTTTGAAAATTTTTTTCGAAAATTTTTTTCAAAATTTTTTTTGAAAAAATTTTTTTCAAAATTTTTTCGAAAATGTTTTTGAAAATTTTTTTTCAAATTTTTTTTCGAAATTTTTTTCGAAATTTTTTTTCAAAATTTTTTTTCAAATTTTTTTTTGAAAATTTTTTTTGAAAATTTACTTCGAAATTTTTTTTTAAAATTTTTTTCGAAAATTTTTTTCGAAATTTTTTTTTCGAAATTTTTTTTAAAAATTTTTTTTCGAAATTTTTTTTTCGAAATTTTTTTCGAAATTTTTTTTCAAAATTTTTTTCGAAAATTTTTTTTCGAAATTTTTTTCGAAAATTTTTTTCAAAATTTTTTTCCAAAATTTTTTTTCAAAATTTTTTTCGAAATTTTTTTCAAAATTTTTTTTCAAATTTTTTTTCGAAAATTTTTTTTCGAAAATTTGTTTTGAAAATTTTTTTCGAAATTTTTTTCAAATTTTTTTTCGAAAATTTTTTTTCGAAATTTTTTTCGAAAATTTATTTCGAAATTTTTTTTAAAAATTTTTTTCGAAAATTTTTTTAAAAATTTTTTTCGAAAATTTCTTTTCGAAATTTTTTTTGAAAATTTATTTCGAAATTTTTTTAAAAATTTTTTTTCGAAATTTTTTTTTCAAAATTTTTTTCGAAAATTTTTTCAAAATTTCTTTCCAAAATTTATTTTAAAAATTTTTTTCGAAATTTTTTTCTAAATTTTTTTTTCGAAATTTTTTTTGAAAATTTTTTTCGAAAATTTTTTTCAAAATTTTTTTTGAAAAAATTTTTTTCAAAATTTTTTCGAAAATGTTTTTCAAAATTTTTTTTCGAAATTTTTTTCGAAAATTTTTTTCAAAATTTTTTTCCAAAATTTTTTTTCAAAATTTTTTTCGAAATTTTTTTCAAAATTTTTTTTCAAATTTTTTTTCGAAAATTTTTTTTGAAAATTTTTTTCGAAATTTTTTTCAAATTTTTTTTCGAAAATTTTTTTTCGAAATTTTTTTTTAAAATTTTTTTTGGAAAATTTTTTTCGTAATTTTTTTTCAAAATTTTTTTTTTTAATTTTTTTCAAAATTTTTTTCCAAAATTTTTTTTCAAAATTTTTTTCGAATTTTTTTTCGAAAATTTTTTTCAAATTTTTTTACCAAAATTTGTTTTCCAAAATTTTTTTCAAAATTTTTTTTCAAATTTTTTTTCGAAAATTTTTTTTGAAAATTTTTTTCAAAATTTTTTTTCAAATTTTTTTTCGAAATTTTTTTAAAAATTTTTTTCGAAAATTTTTTTTCCAAAATTTTTTCGAAATTTTTTTTTGAAATTTTTTTTCAAATTTTTTTTAGAAGCTTTTTTTCAAAATTTTTTTCGAAATTTTTTTTTCGAAATTTTTTTTTAAAATTTTTTTTCGAAATTTTTTTTTCGAAATTTTTTTCGAAATTTTTTTTCAAAATTTTTTTCGAAAATTTTTTTTTGAAATTTTTTTCGAAAATTTTTTTCAAAATTTTTTTCCAAAATTTTTTTTCAAAATTTTTTTCGAAATTTTTTTCAAAATTTTTTTTCAAATTTTTTTTCGAAAATTTTTTTTCGAAAATTTTTTTTGAAAATTTTTTTCGAAATTTTTTTCAAATTTTTTTTCGAAAATTTTTTTTCGAAATTTTTTTCGAAAATATTTTTCGAAATTTTTTTTCAAAATTTTTTTTCAAATTTTTTTTCGAAAATTTTTTTTGAAAATTTTTTCAAAATTTTTTTCCAAAATTTTTTTTAAAAATTTTTTTCGAAATTTTTTTCGAAATTTTTTTTTCGAAATTTTTTTTGAAAATTTTTTTCGAAAATTTTTTTCAAAATTTTTTTTGAAAAAATTTTTTTCAAAATTTTTTCGAAAATGTTTTTGAAAATTTTTTTTCAAATTTTTTTTCGAAATTTTTTTCGAAATTTTTTTTCAAAATTTTTTTTCAAATTTTTTTTTGAAAATTTTTTTTGAAAATTTACTTCGAAATTTTTTTTTTAAATTTTTTTCGAAAATTTTTTTCGAAATTTTTTTTTCGAAATTTTTTTTAAAAATTTTTTTTCGAAATTTTTTTTTCGAAATTTTTTTCGAAATTTTTTTTCAAAATTTTTTTCGAAAATTTTTTTTCGAAATTTTTTTCGAAAATTTTTTTCAAAATTTTTTTCCAAAATTTTTTTTCAAAATTTTTTTCGAAATTTTTTTCAAAATTTTTTTTCAAATTTTTTTTCGAAAATTTTTTTTCGAAAATTTGTTTTGAAAATTTTTTTCGAAATTTTTTTCAAATTTTTTTTCGAAAATTTTTTTTCGAAATTTTTTTCGAAAATTTTTTTCGAAATTTTTTTTCAAAATTTTTTTTCAAATTTTTTTTCGAAAATTTTTTTTGAAAATTTATTTCGAAATTTTTTTTTTAAATTTTTTTAAAAATTTTTTTTCGAAATTTTTTTTTCAAAATTTTTTTCGAAAATTTTTTCAAAATTTTTTTCCAAAATTTTTTTTAAAAATTTTTTTCGAAATTTTTTTCGAAATTTTTTTTTCGAAATTTTTTTTGAAAATTTTTTTCGAAAATTTTTTTCAAAATTTTTTTTGAAAAAATTTTTTTCAAAATTTTTTCGAAAATGTTTTTGAAAATTTTTTTCAAATTTTTTTTCCAAATTTTTTTCAAATTTTTTTTCAAAATTTTTTTCGAAAATTTTTTTTCGAAATTTTTTTTTTTAATTTTTTTCCAAATTTTTTTTTCGAAATTTTTTTCAAAATTTTTTTCGAAAATTTTTTTCAAATTTTTTTTTGAAATTTTTTTTTTCAAAATTTTTTTCAAAATTTTTTTCGAAAATTTTTTTTCGAAATTTTTTTCAAAAATTTTCTTCAAAATTTCTTCGAAATTTTTTTTTCGAAATTTTTTTCGAAAATTTTTTTCAAAATTTCTATCCAAATTTTTTTTTGAAAATTTTTTTCGAAATTTTTTTTCGAAATTTTTTTCGAAAATTTTTCTCAAAATTTCGAAATTTTTTTTCAAAATTTTTTTCGAAATTTTTTTTCAAAATTGTTTTCGAAAATTTTTTTTCGAAATTTTTTTCGAAAATTTTTCTCAAAATTTTTTTCCAAAATTTTTTTTCAAAATTTTTTTCGAAATTTTTTTCAAAATTTTTTTCGAAATTTTTTTTCAAAATTTTAATTCGAAATTTTTTTCGAAAATTTTTTTCAAAATTTTTTTTGAAAATTTTTTTTTCATAATTTTTTCGAAAATTTTTTTGTAAATTTTTTTCGAAATTTTTCTTCAAAATTTTTTTTGAAATTTTTTTTCAAAATTTTTTTCGAAATTTTTTTTTCGAAATGTTTTTAAAAATTTTTTTCAAAATTTTTTTTCAAGATTTTTTTCGAAATTTTTTTCGAAATTTTTTTCAATATTTTTTTCGAAAATTTTTTTTCAAAATTTTTTTTTCGAAAATTTTTTTTCAAAATTTTTTTCGAAAATTTTTTCAAAATTTTTTTTCAAAATTTTTTTCGAAATTTTTTTTTCGAAATTTTTTTTTCGAAATTTTTTTCGAAATTTTTTTTCGAAATTTTTTTGAAAATTTTTTTCGAAAATTTTTTTCAAAATTTTTTTTGAAAATTTTTTTTTTCAAAATTTTTTCGAAAATTTTTTTGAAAATTTTTTTTTCAAATTTTTTTTCGAAATTTTTTTCGAAATTTTTTTTCAAAATTTTTTTCGAAAATTTTTTTTCAAAATTTTTTTTGAAAATTTTTTTTCAAATTTTTTTTCGAAATTTTTTTCGAAATTTTTTTTCCCAAATTTTTTTTCGAAATTTTTTTCAAAATTTTTTTCGAATATTTTTTTTCCAAAATTTTTTCGAAAATTTTTTTCGAAATTTTTTTTCAAAATTTTTTTTCAAAATTTTTTTCGAAATTTTTTTTCAAAATTTTTTTTCAAAATTTTTTTCGAAATTTTTTTTCAAAATTTTTTTTGGAAAATTTTTTTCGTAATTTTTTTTCAAAATTTTTTTTCGAAATTTTTTTCAAAATTTTTTTCCAAAATTTTTTTTCAAAATTTTTTTCGAATTTTTTTTCGAAAATTTTTTTCAAATTTTTTTACCAAAATTTTTTTTCCAAAATTTTTTTCGAAAATTTTTTTTCGAAATTTTTTTTGAAAATTAATTTCAAAATTTTTTTAAAAATTTTTTTTCGAAAATTTTTTTTCAAAATTTTTTTCGAAAATTTTTTCAAAATTTTTTTCCAAAATTTTTTTTAAAAATTTTTTTCGAAATTTTTTTCGAAATTTTTTTTTCGAAATTTTTTTTGAAAATTTTTTTCGAAAATTTTTTTCAAAATTTTTCTTGAAAATTTTTTTTCAAATTTTTTTTCGAAATTTTTTTCGAAATTTTTTTGGAAAATTTTTTTGGAAAATTTTTTTCTAAATTTTTTTCGAAAATTTTTTTCGAAATTTTTTTTCAAAATTTTTTTCGAAATTTTTTTTCAAAATTTTTTTTCAAAATTTTTTTCGAAATTTTTTTTCAAAATTTTTTTTGGAAAATTTTTTTCGTAATTTTTTTTTAAAATTTTTTTTTCGAAATTTTTTTCAAAATTTTTTTCCAAAATTTTTTTTCAAAATTTTTTTCGAATTTTTTTTCGAAAATTTTTTTCAAATTTTTTTACCAAAATTTTTTTTCCAAAATTTTTTTCAAAATTTTTTTTCAAATTTTTTTTCGAAAATTTTTTTTGAAAATTTTTTTCAAATTTTTTTTTCAAATTTTTTTTCGAAAATTTTTTTTGAAAATTTTTTTCAAAATTTTTTTTCAAATTTTTTTTCAAAATTTTTTTTAAAAATTTTTTTCGAATTTTTTTTTTCCAAAATTTTTTCGAAATTTTTTTTTGAAATTTTTTTCTAAATTTTTTTCCAAAATTTTTTTTCAAAATTTTTTTCGAATTTTTTTTCGAAAATTTTTTTCAAATTTTTTTACCAAAATTTTTTTTCCAAAATTTTTTTTAAAATTTTTTTTCAAATTTTTTTTCGAAAATTTTTTTAAAAATTTTTTTTCGAAATTTTTTTTTCGAAATTTTTTTCGAAATTTTTTTTCAAAATTTTTTTCGAAAATTTTTTTTCGAAATTTTTTTCGAAAATTTTTTTCAAAATTTTTTTCCAAAATTTTTTTTCAAAATTTTTTTCGAAATTTTTTTCAAAATTTTTTTTCAAATTTTTTTTCGAAAATTTTTTTTCGAAAATTTTTTTTGAAAATTTTTTTCGAAATTTTTTTCAAATTTTTTTTCGAAAATTTTTTTTCGAAATTTTTTTCGAAAATATTTTTCGAAATTTTTTTTCAAAATTTTTTTTCAAATTTTTTTTCGAAAATTTTTTTTGAAAATTTATTTCGAAATTTTTTTTTTTAAATTTTTTTCGAAAATTTTTTTTCGAAATTTTTTTTGAAAATTTATTTCGAAATTTTTTTAAAAATTTTTTTTCGAAAATTTTTTTTCAAAATTTTTTTCGAAAATTTTTTCAAAATTTTTTTCCAAAATTTTTTTTTGAAATTTTTTTTCAAATTTTTTTTAGAAACTTTTTTTCAAAATTTTTTTCGAAATTTTTTTTTCGAAATTTTTTTTTTAATTTTTTTTTTCGAAATTTTTTTTTCGAAATTTTTTTCGAAATTTTTTTTCAAAATTTTTTTCGAAAATTTTTTTTTGAAATTTTTTTCGAAAATTTTTTTCAAAATTTTTTTCCAAAATTTTTTTTCAAAATTTTTTTCGAAATTTTTTTCAAAATTTTTTTTCAAATTTTTTTTCGAAAATTTTTTTTCGAAAATTTTTTTTGAAAATTTTTTTCGAAATTTTTTTCAAATTTTTTTCGAAAATTTTTCCAAAATTTTTTTCCAAAATTTTTTTTTGAAATTTTTTTCGAAAATTTTTTTCAAAATTTTTTTTCAAATTTTTTTTCGAAAATTTTTTTTTGGAAATTTTTTTTGAAAATTTTTTTCGAAAATTTTTTTCAAAATTTTTTTTGAAAAATTTTTTTTCAAAATTTTTTCGAAAATGTTTTTGAAAATTTTTTTTCAAATTTTTTTTCGAAATTTTTTTCGAAATTTTTTTTCAAAATTTTTTTTCAAATTTTTTTTCGAAAATTTTTTTTGAAAAGTTACTTCGAAATTTTTTTTTTAAATTTTTTTCGAAAATTTTTTTCGAAATTTTTTTTTCGAAATTTTTTTTAAAAATTTTTTTTCGAAATTTTTTTTTGAAATTTTTTTCGAAATTTTTTTTCAAAATTTTTTTTCGAAATTTTTTTCGAAAATTTTTTTCAAAATTTTTTTCGAAATTTTTTTCAAAATTTTTTTTCGAAAATTTTTTTTTGAAAATTTTTTTTGAAAATTTTTTTCGAAATTTTTTTCAAATTTTTTTTCGAAAATTTTTTTTCGAAATTTTTTTTCAAAATTTTTTTTGGAAAATTTTTTTCGTAATTTTTTTTCAAAATTTTTTTTCGAAATTTTTTTCAAAATTTTTTTCCAAAATTTTTTTTCAAAATTTTTTTCGAATTTTTTTTCGAAAATTTTTTTCAAATTTTTTTACCAAAATTTTTTTTCCAAAATTTTTTTCAAAATTTTTTTTCAAATTTTTTTTCGAAAATTTTTTTTGAAAATTTTTTTCAAAATTTTTTTTCAAATTTTTTTTCGAAATTTTTTTAAAAATTTTTTTCGAAAATTTTTTTTCCAAAATTTTTTCGAAATTTTTTTTGAAATTTTTTTTCAAATTTTTTTTAGAAGCTTTTTTTCAAAATTTTTTTCGAAATTTTTTTTTCGAAATTTTTTTTAAAAATTTTTTTTCGAAATTTTTTTTTCGAAATTTTTTTCGAAATTTTTTTTCAAAATTTTTTTCGAAAATTTTTTTTTGAAATTTTTTTCGAAATTTTTTTTCAAAATTTTTTTCGAAAATTTTTTTTTGAAATTTTTTTCGAAAATTTTTTTCAAAATTTTTTTCCAAAATTTTTTTTTTAAATTTTTTTCGAAATTTTTTTCAAAATTTTTTTTCAAATTTTTTTTCGAAAATTTTTTTTCGAAAATTTTTTTTGAAAATTTTTTTCGAAATTTTTTTCAAATTTTTTTTCGAAAATTTTTTTTCGAAATTTTTTTCGAAAATATTTTTCGAAATTTTTTTTCAAAATTTTTTTTCAAATTTTTTTTCGAAAATTTTTTTTGAAAATTTTTTCAAAATTTTTTTCCAAAATTTTTTTTAAAAATTTTTTTCGAAATTTTTTTCGAAATTTTTTTTTCGAAATTTTTTTTGAAAATTTTTTTCGAAAATTTTTTTCAAAATTTTTTCGAAAATCTTTTTGAAAATTTTTTTTCAAATTTTTTTTCGAAATTTTTTTCGAAATCTTTTTTCAAAATTTTTTTTCAAATTTTTTTTTGAAATTTTTTTTTGAAAATTTACTTCGAAATTTTTTTTTTAAATTTTTTTCGAAAATTTTTTTCGAAATTTTTTTTTCGAAATTTTTTTTAAAAATTTTTTTTCGAAATTTTTTTTTCGAAATTTTTTTCGAAATTTTTTTTCAAATTTTTTATCGAAAATTTTTTTTCGAAATTTTTTTCGAAAATTTTTTTCAAAATTTTTTTTCAAATTTTTTTTCGAAAATTTTTTTTCGAAAATTTGTTTTGAAAATTTTTTTCGAAATTTTTTTCAAATTTTTTTTCGAAAATTTTTTTTCGAAATTTTTTTCGAAAATTTTTTTCGAAATTTTTTTTCAAAATTTTTTTTCAAATTTTTTTTCGAAAATTTTTTTTGAAAATTTATTTCGAAATTTTTTTTTTAAATTTTTTTCGAAAATTTTTTTTCGAAATTTTTTTTGAAAATTTATTTCGAAATTTTTTTTAAAATTTTTTTTCGAAATTTTTTTTTCAAAATTTTTTTCAAAAATTTTTTCAAAATTTTTTTCCAAAATTTTTTTTAAAAATTTTTTTCGAAATTTTTTTCGAAATTTTTTTTTCGAAATTTTTTTTGAAAATTTTTTTCGAAAATTTTTTTCAAAATTTTTTTTGAAAAAATTTTTTTCAAAATTTTTTCGAAAATGTTTTTCAAAATTTTTTTTCGAAATTTTTTTCGAAAATTTTTTTCAAAATTTTTTTCCAAAATTTTTTTTCAAAATTTTTTTCGAAATTTTTTTCAAAATTTTTTTTCAAATTTTTTTTCGAAAATTTTTTTTCGAAAATTTTTTTTGAAAATTTTTTTCGTAATTTTTTTTCAAAATTTTTTTTCGAAATTTTTTTCAAAATTTTTTTCCAAAATTTTTTTTCAAAATTTTTTTCGAATTTTTTTTCGAAAATTTTTTTCAAATTTTTTTACCAAATTTTTTTTTCCAAAATTTTTTTCAAAATTTTTTTTCAAATTTTTTTTCGAAAATTTTTTTTGAAAATTTTTTTCAAAATTTTTTTTCAAATTTTTTTTCGAAATTTTTTTAAAAATTTTTTTCGAAAATTTTTTTTCCAAAATTTTTTCGAAATTTTTTTTTGAAATTTTTTTTCAAATTTTTTTTAGAAGCTTTTTTTCAAAATTTTTTTCGAAATTTTTTTTTCGAAATTTTTTTTAAAAATTTTTTTTCGAAATTTTTTTTTCGAAATTTTTTTCGAAATTTTTTTTCAAAATTTTTTTCGAAAATTTTTTTTTGAAATTTTTTTCGAAAATTTTTTTCAAAATTTTTTTCCAAAATTTTTTTTCAAAATTTTTTTCGAAATTTTTTTCAAAATTTTTTTTCAAATTTTTTTTCGAAAATTTTTTTTCGAAAATTTTTTTTGAAAATTTTTTTCGAAATTTTTTTCAAATTTTTTTCGAAAATTTTTTTTCCAAAATTTTTTCGAAAATTTTTTTTAAATTTTTTTCGAAAATTTTTTTCGAAATTTTTTTTTCGAAATTTTTTTTAAAAATTTTTTTTCGAAATTTTTTTTTCGAAATTTTTTTCGAAATTTTTTTTCAAATTTTTTTTCGAAAATTTTTTTTCGAAATTTTTTTCGAAAATTTTTTTCAAAATTTTTTTCCAAAATTTTTTTTCAAAATTTTTTTCGAAATTTTTTTCAAAATTTTTTTTCAAATTTTTTTTCGAAAATTTTTTTTCGAAAATTTGTTTTGAAAATTTTTTTCGAAATTTTTTTCAAATTTTTTTTCGAAAATTTTTTTTCGAAATTTTTTTCGAAAATTTTTTTTCGAAATTTTTTTTCAAAATTTTTTTTCAAACTTTTTCGAAAATTTTTTTTGAAAATTTATTTCTAAATTTTTTTTAAAAATTTTTTTCGAAAATTTTTTTTCGAAATTTTTTTTGAAAATTTATTTGAAATTTTTTTAAAAATTTTTTTTCGAAATTTTTTTTTTTAAATTTTTTTCGAAAATTTTTTCAAAATTTTTTTCCAAAATTTTTTTTAAAAATTTTTTTCGAAATTTTTTTCGAAATTTTTTTTTCGAAATTTTTTTTGAAAATTTTTTTCGAAAATTTTTTTCAAAATTTTTTTTGAAAAAATTTTTTTCAAAATTTTTTCGAAAATGTTTTTGAAAATTTTTTTTCAAATTTTTTTTCGAAATTTTTTTCGAAATTTTTTTTCAAAATTTTTTTCGAAAATTTTTTTTCGAAATTTTTTTTAAAAATTTTTTTCCAAAATTTTTTTTCGAAATTTTTTTCAAAATTTTTTTCGAAAATTTTTTTCAAAATTTTTTTTGAAATTTTTTTTTTCAAAATTTTTTTCAAAATTTTTTTCGAAAATTTTTTTTCGAAATTTTTTTCAAAAATTTTTTTCAAAATTTTTTCGAAATTTTTTTTTCGAAATTTTTTTCCAAAATTTTTTTCAAAATTTCTTTCCAAATTTTTTTTCAAAATTTTTTTCGAAATTTTTTTTTGAAATTTTTTTCGAAAATTTTTCTCAAAATTTCGAAATTTTTTTTCAAAATTTTTTTCGAAATTTTTTTTCAAAATTGTTTTCGAAAATTTTTTTTCGAAATTTTTTTCGAAAATTTTTCTCAAAATTTTTTTCCAAAATTTTTTTTCAAAATTTTTTTCGAAATTTTTTTCAAAATTTTTTTCGAAATTTTTTTTCAAAATTTTAATTCGAAATTTTTTTCGGAAATTTTTTTCAAAATTTTTTTTGAAAATTTTTTTTTCATAATTTTTTCGAAAATTATTTTGTAAATTTTTTTCGAAATTTTTCTTCAAATTTTTTTTGAAATTTTTTTTCAAAATTTTTTTCGAAATTTTTTTTTCGAAATTTTTTTTAAAAATTTTTTTCAAAATTTTTTTTCAAGATTTTTTTCGAAATTTTTTTCGAAATTTTTTTTCAAAATTTTTTTCGAAAATTATTTTTCGAAATTTTTTTCGAAAATTTTTTTCAAAATTTTTTTCCAAAATTTTTTTTTTAAATTTTTTTCGAAAATTTTTTTCGAAATTTTTTTTTCGAAATTTTTTTTAAAAATTTTTTTTCGAAATTTTTTTTTCGAAATTTTTTTCGAAATTTTTTTTCAAATTTTTTTTCGAAAATTTTTTTTCGAAATTTTTTTCGAAAATTTTTTTCAAAATTTTTTTCCAAAATTTTTTTTCAAAATTTTTTTCGAAATTTTTTTCAAAATTTTTTTTCAAATTTTTTTTCGAAAATTTTTTTTCGAAAATTTGTTTTGAAAATTTTTTTCGAAATTTTTTTCAAATTTTTTTTCGAAAATTTTTTTTCGAAATTTTTTTCGAAAATTTTTTTTCGAAATTTTTTTTCAAAATTTTTTTTCAAATTTTTTTTCGAAAATTTTTTTTGAAAATTTATTTCTAAATTTTTTTTAAAAATTTTTTTCGAAAATTTTTTTTCGAAATTTTTTTTGAAAATTTATTTGAAATTTTTTTAAAAATTTTTTTTCGAAATTTTTTTTTTTAAATTTTTTTCGAAAATTTTTTCAAAATTTTTTTCCAAAATTTTTTTTAAAAATTTTTTTCGAAATTTTTTTCGAAATTTTTTTTTCGAAATTTTTTTTGAAAATTTTTTTCGAAAATTTTTTTCAAAATTTTTTTTGAAAAAATTTTTTTCAAAATTTTTTCGAAAATGTTTTTGAAAATTTTTTTTCAAATTTTTTTTCGAAATTTTTTTCGAAATTTTTTTTCAAAATTTTTTTCGAAAATTTTTTTTCGAAATTTTTTTTAAAAATTTTTTTCCAAAATTTTTTTTCGAAATTTTTTTCAAAATTTTTTTCGAAAATTTTTTTCAAAATTTTTTTTGAAATTTTTTTTTTCAAAATTTTTTTCAAAATTTTTTTCGAAAATTTTTTTTCGAAATTTTTTTCAAAAATTTTTTTCAAAATTTTTTCGAAATTTTTTTTTCGAAATTTTTTTCCAAAATTTTTTTCAAAATTTCTTTCCAAATTTTTTTTCAAAATTTTTTTCGAAATTTTTTTTTGAAATTTTTTTCGAAAATTTTTCTCAAAATTTCGAAATTTTTTTTCAAAATTTTTTTCGAAATTTTTTTTCAAAATTGTTTTCGAAAATTTTTTTTCGAAATTTTTTTCGAAAATTTTTCTCAAAATTTTTTTCCAAAATTTTTTTTCAAAATTTTTTTCGAAATTTTTTTCAAAATTTTTTTCGAAATTTTTTTTCAAAATTTTAATTCGAAATTTTTTTCGGAAATTTTTTTCAAAATTTTTTTTGAAAATTTTTTTTTCATAATTTTTTCGAAAATTATTTTGTAAATTTTTTTCGAAATTTTTCTTCAAATTTTTTTTGAAATTTTTTTTCAAAATTTTTTTCGAAATTTTTTTTTCGAAATTTTTTTTAAAAATTTTTTTCAAAATTTTTTTTCAAGATTTTTTTCGAAATTTTTTTCGAAATTTTTTTTCAAAATTTTTTTCGAAAATTATTTTTCGAAATTTTTTTCGAAAATTTTTTTCAAAATTTTTTTCCAAAATTTTTTTTCGAAATTTTTTTCGAAATTTTTTTCAAAATTTTTTTTCAAATTTTTTTTCGAAAATTTTTTTTCGAAAATTTTTTTTGAAAATTTTTTTCGAAATTTTTATTTTAAATTTTTTTTCGAAATTTTTTTTGAAAATTTTTTTCAAAATTTTTTTCGAAATTTTTTTTCAAAATTTTTTTCGACAATTTTTTTTCGAAATTTTTTTCGAAAATTTTTTTCAAAATTTTTTTCCAAAATTTTTTTTCGAAATTTTTTTCGAAATTTTTTTCAAAATTTTTTTTCAAATTTTTTTTCGAAAATTTTTTTTCGAAAATTTTTTTTGAAAATTTTTTTCGAAATTTTTTTTTAAAATTTTTTTTTGGAATTTTTTTTGAAAATTTTTTTCAAATTTTTTTTGGAAAATTTTTTTCGAAAATTTTTTTTAAAATTTTTTTCCAAAATTTTTTTTCAAAATTTTTTTCGAAATTTTTTTCAAAATTTTTTTTCAAATTTTTTTTCGAAATTTTTTTTTTAAATTTTTTTTCGAAATTTTTTTTGAAATTTTTTTTCGAAATTTTTTTTCAAATTTTTTTTCGAAAATTTTTTTTCAAGTTTTTTTTCGAAAATTTTTTTTGAAATTTTTTTTCGAAATTTTTTTTTCGAAATTTTTTTTGAAAATTTTTTTCGAAAATTTTTTTCAAAAATTTTTTTGAAAATTTTTTTTTCAAAATTTTTTGAAAATTTTTTTGAAAATTTTTTTTCAAATTTTTTTTCGAAATTTTTTTCGAAATTTTTTTTCAAAATTTTTTTCGAAAATTTTTTTTCGAAATTTTTTTCAAAAATTTTTTTCCAAAATTTTTTTTCGAAATTTTTTTTCAAAATTTTTTTCGATTATTTTTTTCAAAATTTTTTTTGAAATTTTTTTTTTCAAAATTTTTTTCGAAAATTTTTTTTCGAAATTTTTTTCAAAAATTTTTTTCATAATTTTTTCGAAATTTTTTTTTCGAAATTTTTTTCGAAAATTTTTTTCAAAATTTCTTTCCAAATTTTTTTTCAAAATTTTTTTCGAAATTTTTTTGAAAATTTTTTTCCAAATTTTTTTTCGAAATTTTTTTCGAAATTTTTTTTCAAAATTTTTTTCGAAAATTTTTTTTCGAAATTTTTTTCAAAAATTTTTTTCCAAAATTTTTTTTCGAAATTTTTTTTCAAAATTTTTTTCAAAATTTTTTTTGAAATTTTTTTTTTCAAAATTTTTTTCAAAATTTTTTTCGAAAATTTTTTTTCGAAATTTTTTTCAAAAATTTTTTTCATAATTTTTTCGAAATTTTTTTTTCGAAATTTTTTTCGAAAATTTTTTTCAAAATTTCTTTCCAAATTTTTTTTCAAAATTTTTTTCGAAATTTTTTTTCGAAATTTTTTTCGAAAATTTTTCTCAAAATTTCGAAATTTTTTTTCAAAATTTTTTTTCAAAATTTTTTTCGAAAATTTTTTTCGAAATTTTTTTCGAAAATATTTTTCGAAATTTTTTTTCAAAATTTTTTTTCAAATTTTTTTTCGAAAATTTTTTTTGAAATTTTATTTCGAAATTTTTTTTTTAAATTTTTTTCGAAATTTTTTTCGAAATTTTTTTTTCGAAATTTTTTTTGAAAATTTTTTTCGAAAATTTTTTTCAAAATTTTTTTTGAAAAAATTTTTTTCAAAATTTTTTCCAAAATGTTTTTGAAAATTTTTTTTCAAATTTTTTTTCGAAATTTTTTTCGAAATTTTTTTTCAAAATTTTTTTCGAAAATTTTTTTTCGAAATTTTTTTTAAAAATTTTTTTCCAAAATTTTTTTTCGAAATTTTTTTCAAAATTTTTTTCGAAAATTTTTTTCAAAATTATTTTTGAAATTTTTTTTTTCAAAATTTTTTTCAAAATTTTTTTCGAAAATTTTTTTTCGAAATTTTTTTCAAAAATTTTTTTCAAAATTTTTTCGAAATTTTTTTTTCGAAATTTTTTTCGAAAATTTTTTTCAAAATTTCTTTCCAAATTTTTTTTCAAAATTCTTTTCGAAATTTTTTTTCGAAATTTTTTTCGAAAATTTTTCTCAAAATTTTTTTCCAAAACTTTTTTTCAAAATTTTTTTCGAAATTTTTTTCAAAATTTTTTTCGAAATTTTTTTTCAAAATTTTAATTCGAAATTTTTTTCGAAAATTTCTTTCAAAATTTTTTTTGAAAATTTTTTTTCATAATTTTTTCGAAAATTTTTTTGAAAATTTTTTTCGAAATTTTTCTTCAAAATTTTTTTTGAAATTTTTTTTCAAAATTTTTTTCGAATTTTTTTTTTCGAAATTTTTTTTAAAAATTTTTTTCAAAATTTTTTTTCAAGATTTTTTTCGAAATTTTTTTCGAAATTTTTTTTCAAAATTTTTTTCGAAAATTATTTTTCGAAATTTTTTTCGAAAATTTTTTTTCGAAATTTTTTTCAAAAATTTTTGTAGAAATTTTTTTTCAAAATTTTTTTCGAAATTTTTTTCGAAATTTTTTTTCGAAATTTTATTTGGAAAATTTTTTTCGAAACTTTTTTCAAAATTTTTTTCCAAAATTTTTTTTCAAAATTTTTTTTCGAATTTTTTTTCGAAATTTTTTTTTAAAATTTTTTTTCGAAATTTTTTTTCGAATTTTTTTTCGAAATTTTTTTTTTAAATTTTTTTTCGAAATTTTTTTAAAAATTTTTTTAGAAATTTTTTTCGAAATTTTTTTTCAAAATTTTTTTTCGAAATTTTTTTCAAAATTTTTTTTCAAATTTTTTTTCGAAATTTTTTTTTAAAATTTTTTTTCGAAATTTTTTTTGAAAATTTTTTTCGAAATTTTTTTTCAAATTTTTTTTCGAAAATTTTTTTTCAAATTTTTTTTCGAAAATTTTTTTTGAAAATTTTTTTCGAAATTTTTTTTTCGAAATTTTTTTTCGAAATTTTTTTTTAAAATTTTTTTTCGAAATTTTTTTTGAAAATTTTTTTCGAAATTTTTTTTCAAATTTTTTTTCGAAAATTTTTTTTCAAATTCTTTTTCGAAAATTTTTTTTGAAAATTTTTTTCGAAAATTTTTTTCAAAATTTTTTTTGAAAATTTTTTTTTCAAAATTTTTTCGAAAATTTTTTTGAAAATTTTTTTTCAAATTTTTTTTCGAAATTTTTTTCGAAATTTTTTTTCAAAATTTTTTTCGAAAATTTTTTTTCGAAATTTTTTTCAAAAATTTTTTTCCAAAATTTTTTTTCGAAATTTTTTTTCAAAATTTTTTTCGAAAATTTTTTTCAAAATTTTTTTTGAAATTTTTTTTTTCAAAATTTTTTCGAAAATTTTTGTGAAAAATTTTTTTCAAATTTTTTTTCAAAATTTTTTTAAAAAATTTTTTTCGAAAATTTTTTTTCAAAATTTTTTTCGAAAATATTTTCAAAATTTTTTTCGAAATTTTTTTTCAAAATTTTTTTAGAAATTTTTTTCGAAATTTTTTTTCAAAATTTTTTTCGAGAATTTTTTTTCGAAATTTTTTTCCAAAATTTTTTTTCAAAATTTTTTTCGAATTTTTTTTCGAAAATTTTTTTCAAATTTTTTTACCAAAATTTTTTTTCCAAAATTTTTTTCAAAATTTTTTTTCAAATTTTTTTTCGAAAATTTTTTTTGAAAATTTATTTCGAAATTTTTTTTAAAAATTTTTTTTCGAAATTTTTTTTGAAAATTTTTTTTTTTAATTTTTTTCGAAAATTTTTTTCAAAATTTTTTTTCAAATTTTTTTTCGAAATTTTTTTAAAAATTTTTTTCGAAAATTTTTTTTCCAAAATTTTTTCGAAAATTTTTTTCAAAATTTTTTTTCAAAATTTTTTTAAAAATTTTTTTTCAAAATTTTTTTCGAAATTTTTTTTTCGAAATTTTTTTTTCGAAATTTTTTTTAAAAATTTTTTTTCGAAATTTATTTTTCGAAATTTTTTTCGAAATTTTTTTTCAAAATTTTTTTCGAAAATTTTTTTTCGAAATTTTTTTCGAAAATTTTTTTCGAAATTGTTTTCCAAAATTTTTTTTCAAAATTTTTTTCGAAATTTTTTTCAAAATTTTTTTTTAAATTTTTTTTCGAAAATTTTTTTTCGAAATTTTTTTTTGAAAATTTTTTTCGAAATTTTTTTCAAATTTTTTTTCGAAAATTTTTTTTCGAAATTTTTTTCGAAAATATTTTTCGAAATTTTTTTTCAAAATTTTTTTTCAAAATTTTTTTCGAAAATTTTTTTTCGAAATTTTTTTTAAAAATTTTTTTCCAAAATTTTTTTTCGAAATTTTTTTCAAAATTTTTTTCGAAAATTTTTTTCAAAATTATTTTTGAAATTTTTTTTTTCAAAATTTTTTTCAAAATTTTTTTCGAAAATTTTTTTTCGAAATTTTTTTCAAAAATTTTTTTCAAAATTTTTTCGAAATTTTTTTTCCAAATTTTTTTCGAAAATTTTTTTCAAAATTTCTTTCCAAATTTTTTTTCAAAATTTTTTTCGAAATTTTTTTTCGAAATTTTTTTCGAAAATTTTTCTCAAAATTTTTTTCCAAAACTTTTTTTCAAAATTTTTTTCGAAATTTTTTTCAAAATTTTTTTCGAAATTTTTTTTCAAAATTTTAATTCGAAATTTTTTTCGAAAATTTCTTTCAAAATTTTTTTTGAAAATTTTTTTTCATAATTTTTTCGAAAATTTTTTTGAAAATTTTTTTCGAAATTTTTCTTCAAAATTTTTTTTGAAATTTTTTTTCAAAATTTTTTTCGAATTTTTTTTTTCGAAATTTTTTTTAAAAATTTTTTTCAAAATTTTTTTTCAAGATTTTTTTCGAAATTTTTTTCGAAATTTTTTTCGAAATTTTTTTTCAAAATTTTTTTCGAAAATTATTTTTCGAAATTTTTTTCGAAAATTTTTTTTCGAAATTTTTTTCAAAAATTTTTGTAGAAATTTTTTTTCAAAATTTTTTTCGAAATTTTTTTCGAAATTTTTTTTCAAAATTTTATTTGGAAAATTTTTTTCGAAACTTTTTTCAAAATTTTTTTCCAAAATTTTTTTTCAAAATTTTTTTTCGAATTTTTTTTCGAAATTTTTTTTTAAAATTTTTTTTCGAAATTTTTTTTCGAATTTTTTTTCGAAATTTTTTTTTAAAATTTTTTTTCGAAATTTTTTTAAAAATGTTTTTAGAAATTTTTTTCGAAATTTTTTTTCAAAATTTTTTTTCGAAATTTTTTTCAAAATTTTTTTTCAAATTTTTTTTCGAAATTTTTTTTTTAAATTTTTTTTCGAAATTTTTTTTGAAAATTTTTTTCGAAATTTTTTTTCAAATTTTTTTTCGAAAATTTTTTTTCAAATTTTTTTTCGAAAATTTTTTTTGAAAATTTTTTTCGAAATTTTTTTTTCGAAATTTTTTTTCGAAATTTTTTTTTAAAATTTTTTTTCGAAATTTTTTTTGAAAATTTTTTTCGAAATTTTTTTTCAAATTTTTTTTCGAAAATTTTTTTTCAAATTCTTTTTCGAAAATTTTTTTTGAAAATTTTTTTCGAAATTTTTTTTTCGAAATTTTTTTTGAAAATTTTTTTCGAAAATTTTTTTCAAAATTTTTTTTGAAAATTTTTTTTTCAAAATTTTTTCGAAAATTTTTTTGAAAATTTTTTTTCAAATTTTTTTTCGAAATTTTTTTCGAAATTTTTTTTCAAAATTTTTTTCGAAAATTTTTTTTCGAAATTTTTTTCAAAAATTTTTTTCCAAAATTTTTTTTCGAAATTTTTTTTCAAAATTTTTTTCGAAAATTTTTTTCAAAATTTTTTTTGAAATTTTTTTTTTCAAAATTTTTTCGAAAATTTTTGTGAAAAATTTTTTTCAAATTTTTTTTCAAAATTTTTTTTAAAAATTTTTTTCGAAAATTTTTTTTCAAAATTTTTTTCGAAAATATTTTCAAAATTTTTTTCGAAATTTTTTTTCAAAATTTTTTTAGAAATTTTTTTCGAAATTTTTTTTCAAAATTTTTTTCGAGAATTTTTTTTTCGAAATTTTTTTCCAAAATTTTTTTTCAAAATTTTTTTCGAATTTTTTTTCGAAAATTTTTTTCAAATTTTTTTACCAAAATTTTTTTTCCAAAATTTTTTTCAAAATTTTTTTTCAAATTTTTTTTCGAAAATTTTTTTTGAAAATTTATTTCGAAATTTTTTTTAAAAATTTTTTTTCGAAATTTTTTTTGAAAATTTTTTTTTTTAATTTTTTTCGAAAATTTTTTTCAAAATTTTTTTTCAAATTTTTTTTCGAAATTTTTTTAAAAATTTTTTTCGAAAATTTTTTTTCCAAAATTTTTTCGAAAATTTTTTTCAAAATTTTTTTTCAAAATTTTTTTAAAAATTTTTTTTCAAAATTTTTTTCGAAATTTTTTTTTCGAAATTTTTTTTAAAAATTTTTTTTCGAAATTTATTTTTCGAAATTTTTTTCGAAATTTTTTTTCAAAATTTTTTTCGAAAATTTTTTTTCGAAATTTTTTTCGAAAATTTTTTTCGAAATTTTTTTCCAAAATTTTTTTTCAAAATTTTTTTCGAAATTTTTTTCAAAATTTTTTTTCAAATTTTTTTTCGAAAATTTTTTTTCGAAAATTTTTTTTGAAAATTTTTTTCGAAATTTTTTTCAAATTTTTTTTCGAAAATTTTTTTTCGAAATTTTTTTCGAAAATATTTTTCGAAATTTTTTTTCAAAATTTTTTTTCAAATTTTTTTTCGAAATTTTTTTTGAAAATTTATTTCGAAATTTTTTTAAAAATTTTTTTTCGAAAATTTTTTTTCAAAATTTTTTTCGAAAATTTTTTCAAAATTTTTTTCCAAAATTTTTTTTAAAAATTTTTTTCGAAATTTTTTTCGAAATTTTTTTCGAAATTTTTTTTTCAAATTTTTTTTGGAAAAATTTTTCGAAAATTTTTTTCAAAATTTTTTTTGAAAATTTTTTTTTTTAAATTTTTTTCGAAATTTTTTTTGAAAATTTTTTTCAAAATTTTTTTCGAAATTTTTTTTCCAAATTTTTTTCGAAAATTTTTTTTCGAAATTTTTTTGAAAATTTTTTTTCGAAAATTTTTTTTTGATAATTTTTTTCGAAATTTTTTTTAAAATTTTTTTTTCGAAATTTTTTTTGAAAATTTTTTTCAAATTTTTTTTGAAAATTTTTTTCAAATTTTTTTTGGAAAATTTTTTTCGAAAATTTTTTTCAAAATTTTTTTCCAAAATTTTTTTTCAAAATTTTTTTCGAAATTTTTTTCAAAATTTTTTTTCAAATTTTTTTTCGAAATTTTTTTTTTAAATTTTTTTTCGAAATTTTTTTTGAAAATTTTTTTCGAAATTTTTTTTCAAATTTTTTTTCGAAAATTTTTTTTCAAATTTTTTTTCGAAAATTTTTTTTGAAAATTTTCTTCGAAATTTTTTTTTCGAAATTTTTTTTGAAAATTTTTTTCGAAAATTTTTTTCAAAATTTTTTTTGAAAATTTTTTTTTCAAAATTTTTTCGAAAATTTTTTTGAAAATTTTTTTTCAAATTTTTTTTCGAAATTTTTTTCGAAATTTTTTTTCAAAATTTTTTTCGAAAATTTTTTTTCGAAATTTTTTTCAAAAATTTTTTTCCAAAATTTTTTTTCGAAATTTTTTTTCAAAATTTTTTTCGATTATTTTTTTCAAAATTTTTTTTAAAATTTTTTTTTTCAAAATTTTTTTCGAAAATTTTTTTTCGAAATTTTTCTCAAAAATTTTTTTCATAATTTTTTCGAAATTTTTTTTTCGAAATTTTTTTCGAAAATTTTTTTCAAAATTTCTTTCCGAATTTTTTTTCAAAATTTTTTTCGAAATTTTTTTGAAAATTTTTTTCCAAATTTTTTTTGAAATTTTTTTTTTCAAAATTTTTTTCAAAATTTTTTTCGAAAATTTTTTTTCGAAATTTTTTTCAAAAATTTTTTTCATAATTTTTTCGAAATTTTTTTTTCGAAATTTTTTTCGAAAATTTTTTTCAAAATTTCTTTCCAAATTTTTTTTCAAAATTTTTTTCGAAATTTTTTTTCGAAATTTTTTTCGAAAATTTTTCCAAAATTTCGAAATTTTTTTTCAAAATTTTTTTTCAAAATTTTTTTCGAAAATATTTTTCGAAATTTTTTTTCAAAATTTTTTTTCAAATTTTTTTTCGAAAATTTTTTTTGAAAATTTATTTCGAAATTTTTTTTAAAAATTTTTTTCGAAAATTTTTTTTCGAAATTTTTTTTGAAAATTTATTTCGAAATTTTTTTAAAAATTTTATTTCGAAATTTTTTTTTCAAAATTTATTTCGAAAATTTTTTCAAAATTTTTTTCCAAAATTTTTTTTAAAAATTTTTTTCGAAATTTTTTTCGAAATTTTTTTTTCGAAATTTTTTTTGAAAATTTTTTTCGAAAATTTTTTTCAAAATTTTTTTTGAAAAAATTTTTTTCAAAATTTTTTCCAAAATGTTTTTGAAAATTTTTTTTCAAATTTTTTTTCGAAATTTTTTTCGAAATTTTTTTTCAAAATTTTTTTCGAAAATTTTTTTTCGAAATTTTTTTTAAAAATTTTTTTTCGAAATTTTTTCAAAAATTTTTTTCAAAATTTTTTCGATATTTTTTTTTCGAAATTTTTTTCGAAAATTTTTTTCAAAATTTCTTTCCAAATTTTTTTTCAAAATTTTTTTCGAAATTTTTTTTTGAAATTTTTTTCGAAAATTTTTCTCAAAATTTCGAAATTTTTTTTCAAAATTTTTTTCGAAATTTTTTTTCAAAATTGTTTTCGAAAATTTTTTTTCGAAATTTTTTTTGAAAATTTTTCTCAAAATTTTTTTCCAAAACTTTTTTTCAAAATTTTTTTCGAAATTTTTTTCAAAATTTTTTTCGAAATTTTTTTTCAAAATTTTAATTCGAAATTTTTTTCGAAAATTTCTTTCAAAATTTTTTTTGAAAATTTTTTTTCATAATTTTTTCGAAAATTTTTTTGAAAATTTTTTTCGAAATTTTTCTTCAAAATTTTTTTTGAAATTTTTTTTCAAAATTTTTTTCGAATTTTTTTTTTCGAAATTTTTTTTAAAAATTTTTTTCAAAATTTTTTTTCAAGATTTTTTTCGAAATTTTTTTCGAAATTTTTTTTCAAAATTTTTTTCGAAAATTATTTTTCGAAATTTTTTTCGAAAATTTTTTTTCGAAATTTTTTTCAAAAATTTTTGTAGAAATTTTTTTTCAAAATTTTTTTCGAAATTTTTTTCGAAATTTTTTTTCAAAATTTTATTTGGAAAATTTTTTTCGAAAATTTTTTCAAAATTTTTTTCCAAAATTTTTTTTCAAAATTTTTTTTCGAAATTTTTTTTCGAATTTTTTTTCGAAATTTTTTTTTTAAATTTTTTTTCGAAATTTTTTTTTAAAATTTTTTTAGAAATTTTTTTTCAAATTTTTTTTCGAAATTTTTTTTTCGAAATTTTTTTTAAAATTTTTTTAGAAATTTTTTTCGAAATTTTTTTTCAAAATTTTTTTTCGAAATTTTTTTCAAAATTTTTTTTCAAATTTTTTTTCGAAATTTTTTTTTAAAATTTTTTTTCGAAATTTTTTTTGAAAATTTTTTTCGAAATTTTTTTTCAAATTTTTTTTCGAAAATTTTTTTTCAAATTTTTTTTCGAAAATTTTTTTTGAAAATTTTTTTCGAAATTTTTTTTTCGAAATTTTTTTTCGAAATTTTTTTTTTAAATTTTTTTTCGAAATTTTTTTTGAAAATTTTTTTCGAAATTTTTTTTCAAATTTTTTTTCGAAAATTTTTTTTCAAATTTTTTTTCGAAAATTTTTTTTGAAAATTTTTTTCGAAATTTTTTTTTCGAAATTTTTTTTGAAAATTTTTTTCGAAAATTTTTTTCAAAATTTTTATTGAAAATTTTTTTTTCAAAATTTTTTCGAAAATTTTTTTGAAATTTTTTTTTCAAATTTTTTTTCGAAATTTTTTTCGAAATTTTTTTTCAAAATTTTTTTCGAAAATTTTTTTTCGAAATTTTTTTCAAAAATGTTTTTCCAAAATTTTTTTTCGAAATTTTTTTTCGAAAATTTTTTTTGAAAATTTATTTCGAAATTTTTTTTTAAAATTTTTTTTCGAAATTTTTTTTGAAAATTTTTTTTAAAAATTTTTTTCGAAAATTTTTTTCAAAATTTTTTTCAAATTTTTTTTCGAAATTTTTTTAAAAATTTTTTTCGAAAATTTTTTTTCCAAAATTTTTTCGAAAATTTTTTTTAAAATTTTTTTTCAAAATTTTTTTAGAAATTTTTTTTCAAAATTTTTTTCGAAATTTTTTTTTCGAAATTTTTTTTAAAAATTTTTTTTCGAAATTTATTTTTCGAAATTTTTTTCGAAATTTTTTTTCAAAATTTTTTTCGAAAATTTTTTTTCGAAATTTTTTTCGAAAATTTTTTTCAAAATTTTTTTCCAAAATTTTTTTTCAAAATTTTTTTCGAAATTTTTTTCAAAATTTTTTTTCAAATTTTTTTTCGAAAATTTTTTTTCGAAAATTTTTTTTGAAAATTTTTTTCGAAATTTTTTTCAAATTTTTTTTCGAAAATTTTTTTTCGAAATTTTTTTCGAAAATATTTTTCGAAATTTTTTTTCAAAATTTTTTTTCAAATTTTTTTTCGAAAATTTTTTTTCGAAATTTTTTTTGAAAATTTATTTCGAAATTTTTTTTAAAAATTTTTTTTCGAAAATTTTTTTTCAAAATTTTTTTCGAAAATTTTTTCAAAATTTTTTTCCAAAATTTTTTTTAAAAATTTTTTTCGAAATTTTTTTTTCAAATTTTTTTTTGAAAATTTTTTTCGAAAATTTTTTTCAAAATTTTTTTTGAAAATTTTTTTTTCAAAATTTTTTCCAAAATTTTTTTGAAAATTTTTTTTCAAATTTTTTTTCGAAATTTTTTTCGAAATTTTTTTTCAAAATTTTTTTCGAAAATTTTTTTTCGAAATTTTTTTCAAAAATTTTTTTCCAAAATTTTTTTTCGAAATTTTTTTTCAAAATTTTTTTGGAAAATTTTTTTTTTAAATTTTTTTCGTAAATTTTTTTTCGAAATTTTTTTCGAAATTTTTTTTCCCAAATTTTTTTTCGAAATTTTTTTCAAAATTTTTTTCGAAAATTTTTTTTCCAAAATTTTTTCGAAAATTTTTTTCGAAATTTTTTCGAAAATTTTTTTCGAAATTTTTTTTCAAAATTTTTTTTCAAAATTTTTTTCGAAATTTTTTTTCAAAATTTTTTTTTGGAAAATTTTTTTCGTAATTTTTTTTCAAAATTTTTTTTCGAAATTTTTTTCAAAATTTTTTTCCAAAATTTTTTTTCAAAATTTTTTTCGAATTTTTTTTCGAAAATTTTTTTCAAATTTTTTTACCAAAATTTTTTTTCCAAAATTTTTTTCGAAAATGTTTTTTCGAAATTTTTTTTGAAAATTAATTTCGAAATTTTTTTAAAAATTTTTTTTCGAAAATTTTTTTTCAAAATTTTTTTCGAAAATTTTTTTGAAAATTTTTTTTCAAATTTTTTTTCGAAATTTTTTTCGAAATTTTTATTCAAAATTTTTTTCGAAAATTTTTTTTGAAAATTTTTTTCAAAATTTTTTTTCAAATTTTTTTTCGAAATTTTTTTAAAAATTTTTTTCGAAAATTTTTTTTCCAAAATTTTTTCGAAATTTTTTTTTGAAATTTTTTTTCAAATTTTTTTTAGAAGCTTTTTTTCAAAATTTTTTTCGAAATTTTTTTTTCGAAATTTTTTTAAAAAATTTTTTTTCGAAATTTTTTTTTCGAAATTTTTTTCGAAATTTTTTTTCAAAATTTTTTTCGAAAATTTTTTTTTGAAATTTTTTTCGAAAATTTTTTTCAAAATTTTTTTCCAAAATTTTTTTTCAAAATTTTTTTCGAAATTTTTTTCAAAATTTTTTTTCCAAAATTTTTTTCAAAATTTTTTTTCAAATTTTTTTTCGAAAATTTTTTTTGAAAATTTTTTTCAAAATTTTTTTTCAAATTTTTTTTCGAAATTTTTTTAAAAATTTTTTTCGAAAATTTTTTTTCCAAAATTTTTTCGAAATTTTTTTTGAAATTTTTTTTCAAATTTTTTTTAGAAGCTTTTTTTCAAAATTTTTTTCGAAATTTTTTTTTCGAAATTTTTTTAAAAATTTTTTTTTCGAAATTTTTTTTTCGAAATTTTTTTCGAAATTTTTTTTCAAAATTTTTTTCGAAAATTTTTTTTTGAAATTTTTTTCGAAAATTTTTTTCAAAATTTTTTTCCAAAATTTTTTTTCAAAATTTATTTCGAAATTTTTTTCAAAATTTTTTTTCAAATTTTTTTTCGAAAATTTTTTTTCGAAAATTTTTTTTGAAAATTTTTTTCGAAATTTTTTTTTCGAAATTTTTTTTGAAAATTTTTTTCGAAAATTTTTTTCAAAATTTTTATTGAAAATTTTTTTTTCAAAATTTTTTCGAAAATTTTTTTGAAATTTTTTTTTCAAATTTTTTTTCGAAATTTTTTTCGAAATTTTTTTTCAAAATTTTTTTCGAAAATTTTTTTTCGAAATTTTTTTCAAAAATGTTTTTCCAAAATTTTTTTTCGAAATTTTTTTTCGAAAATTTTTTTTGAAAATTTATTTCGAAATTTTTTTTTAAAATTTTTTTTCGAAATTTTTTTTGAAAATTTTTTTTAAAAATTTTTTTCGAAAATTTTTTTCAAAATTTTTTTCAAATTTTTTTTCGAAATTTTTTTAAAAATTTTTTTCGAAAATTTTTTTTCCAAAATTTTTTCGAAAATTTTTTTTAAAATTTTTTTTCAAAATTTTTTTAGAAATTTTTTTTCAAAATTTTTTTCGAAATTTTTTTTTCGAAATTTTTTTTAAAAATTTTTTTTCGAAATTTATTTTTCGAAATTTTTTTCGAAATTTTTTTTCAAAATTTTTTTCGAAAATTTTTTTTCGAAATTTTTTTCGAAAATTTTTTTCAAAATTTTTTTCCAAAATTTTTTTTCAAAATTTTTTTCGAAATTTTTTTCAAAATTTTTTTTCAAATTTTTTTTCGAAAATTTTTTTTCGAAAATTTTTTTTGAAAATTTTTTTCGAAATTTTTTTCAAATTTTTTTTCGAAAATTTTTTTTCGAAATTTTTTTCGAAAATATTTTTCGAAATTTTTTTTCAAAATTTTTTTTCAAATTTTTTTTCGAAAATTTTTTTTCGAAATTTTTTTTGAAAATTTATTTCGAAATTTTTTTTAAAAATTTTTTTTCGAAAATTTTTTTTCAAAATTTTTTTCGAAAATTTTTTCAAAATTTTTTTCCAAAATTTTTTTTAAAAATTTTTTTCGAAATTTTTTTTTCAAATTTTTTTTTGAAAATTTTTTTCGAAAATTTTTTTCAAAATTTTTTTTGAAAATTTTTTTTTCAAAATTTTTTCCAAAATTTTTTTGAAAATTTTTTTTCAAATTTTTTTTCGAAATTTTTTTCGAAATTTTTTTTCAAAATTTTTTTCGAAAATTTTTTTTCGAAATTTTTTTCAAAAATTTTTTTCCAAAATTTTTTTTCGAAATTTTTTTTCAAAATTTTTTTGGAAAATTTTTTTTTTAAATTTTTTTCGTAAATTTTTTTTCGAAATTTTTTTCGAAATTTTTTTTCCCAAATTTTTTTTCGAAATTTTTTTCAAAATTTTTTTCGAAAATTTTTTTTCCAAAATTTTTTCGAAAATTTTTTTCGAAATTTTTTCGAAAATTTTTTTCGAAATTTTTTTTCAAAATTTTTTTTCAAAATTTTTTTCGAAATTTTTTTTCAAAATTTTTTTTTGGAAAATTTTTTTCGTAATTTTTTTTCAAAATTTTTTTTCGAAATTTTTTTCAAAATTTTTTTCCAAAATTTTTTTTCAAAATTTTTTTCGAATTTTTTTTCGAAAATTTTTTTCAAATTTTTTTACCAAAATTTTTTTTCCAAAATTTTTTTCGAAAATGTTTTTTCGAAATTTTTTTTGAAAATTAATTTCGAAATTTTTTTAAAAATTTTTTTTCGAAAATTTTTTTTCAAAATTTTTTTCGAAAATTTTTTTGAAAATTTTTTTTCAAATTTTTTTTCGAAATTTTTTTCGAAATTTTTATTCAAAATTTTTTTCGAAAATTTTTTTTGAAAATTTTTTTCAAAATTTTTTTTCAAATTTTTTTTCGAAATTTTTTTAAAAATTTTTTTCGAAAATTTTTTTTCCAAAATTTTTTCGAAATTTTTTTTTGAAATTTTTTTTCAAATTTTTTTTAGAAGCTTTTTTTCAAAATTTTTTTCGAAATTTTTTTTTCGAAATTTTTTTAAAAAATTTTTTTTCGAAATTTTTTTTTCGAAATTTTTTTCGAAATTTTTTTTCAAAATTTTTTTCGAAAATTTTTTTTTGAAATTTTTTTCGAAAATTTTTTTCAAAATTTTTTTCCAAAATTTTTTTTCAAAATTTTTTTCGAAATTTTTTTCAAAATTTTTTTTCCAAAATTTTTTTCAAAATTTTTTTTCAAATTTTTTTTCGAAAATTTTTTTTGAAAATTTTTTTCAAAATTTTTTTTCAAATTTTTTTTCGAAATTTTTTTAAAAATTTTTTTCGAAAATTTTTTTTCCAAAATTTTTTCGAAATTTTTTTTGAAATTTTTTTTCAAATTTTTTTTAGAAGCTTTTTTTCAAAATTTTTTTCGAAATTTTTTTTTCGAAATTTTTTTAAAAATTTTTTTTTCGAAATTTTTTTTTCGAAATTTTTTTCGAAATTTTTTTTCAAAATTTTTTTCGAAAATTTTTTTTTGAAATTTTTTTCGAAAATTTTTTTCAAAATTTTTTTCCAAAATTTTTTTTCAAAATTTATTTCGAAATTTTTTTCAAAATTTTTTTTCAAATTTTTTTTCGAAAATTTTTTTTCGAAAATTTTTTTTGAAAATTTTTTTCGAAATTTTTTTCAAATTTTTTTTCGAAAATTTTTTTTCGAAATTTTTTTCGAAAATATTTTTCGAAATTTTTTTTCAAAATTTTTTTTCAAATTTTTTTTCGAAAATTTTTTTTGAAAATTTTTTCAAAATTTTTTTCCAAAATTTTTTTTAAAAATTTTTTTTGAAATTTTTTTCGAAATTTTTTTTTCGAAATTTTTTTTGAAAATTTTTTTCAAAATTTTTTTTGAAAAAATTTTTTTCAAAATTTTTTCGAAAATGTTTTTGAAAATTTTTTTTCAAATTTTTTTTCGAAATTTTTTTCGAAATTTTTTTTCAAAATTTTTTTTCAAATTTTTTTTGAAAATTTTTTTTGAAAATTTACTTCGAAATTTTTTTTTTAAATTTTTTTCGAAAATTTTTTTCGAAATTTTTTTTTCGAAATTTTTTTTAAAAATTTTTTTTCGAAATTTTTTTTTCGAAATTTTTTTCGAAATTTTTTTTCAAAATTTTTTTCGAAAATTTTTTTTCGAAATTTTTTTTTAAAATTTTTTTCCAAAATTTTTTTTCGAAATTTTTTTCAAAATTTTTTTCGAAAATTTTTTTCAAAATTTTTTTTGAAATTTTTTTTTTCAAAATTTTTTTCAAAATTTTTTTCGAAAATTTTTTTTCGAAATTTTTTTCAAAAATTTTTTTCAAAATTTTTTCGAAATTTTTTTTTCGAAATTTTTTTCCAAAATTTTTTTCAAAATTTCTTTCCAAATTTTTTTTCAAAATTTTTTTCGAAATTTTTTTTTGAAATTTTTTTCGAAAATTTTTCTCAAAATTTCGAAATTTTTTTTCAAAATTTTTTTCGAAATTTTTTTTCAAAATTGTTTTCGAAAATTTTTTTTCGAAATTTTTTTCGAAAATTTTTCTCAAAATTTTTTTCCAAAATTTTTTTTCAAAATTTTATTCGAAATTTTTTTCATAATTTTTTTCAAAATTTTTTTTCAAATTTTTTTTCGAAATTTTTTTCGAAATTTTTTTCGAAATTTTTTTTCAAAATTTTTTTTCGAAATTTTTTTTTAAAATTTTTTTCCAAAATTTTTTTTCGAAATTTTTTTCAAAATTTTTTTCGAAAATTTTTTTCAAAATTTTTTTTGAAATTTTTTTTTTCAAAATTTTTTTCAAAATTTTTTTCGAAAATTTTTTTTCGAAATTTTTTTCAAAAATTTTTTTCAAAATTTTTTCGAAATTTTTTTTTCAAAATTTTTTTCCAAAATTTTTTTCAAAATTTCTATCCAAATTTTTTTTCAAAATTTTTTTCGAAATTTTTTTTTGAAATTTTTTTCGAAAATTTTTCTCAAAATTTCGAAATTTTTTTTCAAAATTTTTTTCGAAATTTTTTTTCAAAATTGTTTTCGAAAATTTTTTTTCGAAATTTTTTTCGAAAATTTTTCTCAAAATTTTTTTCCAAAATTTTTTTTCAAAATTTTTTTCGAAATTTTTTTCAAAATTTTTTTTGAAATTTTTTTTCAAAATTTTAATTCGAAATTTTTTTCGAAAATTTTTTTCAAAATTTTTTTTGAAAATTTTTTTTTCATAATTTTTTCGAAAATTATTTTGTAAATTTTTTTCGAAATTTTTCTTCAAATTTTTTTTGAAATTTTTTTTCAAAATTTTTTTCGAAATTTTTTTCGAAATTTTTTTTCAAAATTTTTTTCGAAAATTATTTTTCAAAATTTTTTTCCAAAATTTTTTTTCGAAATTTTTTTCGAAATTTTTTTCAAAATTTTTTTTCAAATTTTTTTTCGAAAATTTTTTTTCGAAAATTTTTTTTGAAAATTTTTTTCGAAATTTTTATTTTAAATTTTTTTTCGAAATTTTTTTTGAAAATTTTTTTCAAAATTTTTTTCGAAAATTTTTTTCAAAATTTTTTTCCAAAATTTTTTTTCGAAATTTTTTTCGAAATTTTTTTTTTAAATTTTTTTTTGGAATTTTTTTTGAAAATTTTTTTCAAATTTTTTTTGGAAAATTTTTTTCGAAAATTTTTTTCAAAATTTTTTTCCAAAATTTTTTTTCAAAATTTTTTTCGAAATTTTTTTCAAAATTTTTTTTCAAATTTTTTTTCGAAATTTTTTTTTTAAATTTTTTTTCGAAATTTTTTTTGAAATTTTTTTTCGAAATTTTTTTTCAAATTTTTTTTCGAAAATTTTTTTTCAAATTTTTTTTCGAAAATTTTTTCTGAAATTTTTTTTCGAAATTTTTTTTTCGAAATTTTTTTTGAAAATTTTTTTCGAAAATTTTTTTCAAAATTTTTTTTGAAAATTTTTTTTTCAAAATTTTTTGAAAATTTTTTTTCAAATTTTTTTTCGAAATTTTTTTCGAAATTTTTTTTCAAAATTTTTTTCGAAAATTTTTTTTTGAAATTTTTTTCAAAAATTTTTTTCCAAAATTTTTTTTCGAAATTTTTTTTCAAAATTTTTTTCGATTATTTTTTTCAAAATTTTTTTTGAAATTTTTTTTTTCAAAATTTTTTTCGAAAATTTTTTTTCGAAATTTTTTTCAAAGATTTTTTTCATAATTTTTTCGAAATTTTTTTTTCGAAATTTTTTTCGAAAATTTTTTTCAAAATTTCTTTCCAAATTTTTTTTCAAAATTTTTTTCGAAATTTTTTTGAAAATTTTTTTCCAAATTTTTTTTCGAAATTTTTTTCGAAATTTTTTTTCAAAATTTTTTTCGAAAATTTTTTTTCGAAATTTTTTTCAAAAATTTTTTTCCAAAATTTTTTTTCGAAATTTTTTTTCAAAATTTTTTTCAAAATTTTTTTTGAAATTTTTTTTTTCAAAATTTTTTTCAAAATTTTTTTCAAAATTTTTTTCGAAAATTTTTTTTCGAAATTTTTTTCAAAAATTTTTTTCATAATTTTTTCGAAATTTTTTTTTCGAAATTTTTTTCGAAAATTTTTTTCAAAATTTCTTTCCAAATTTTTTTTCAAAATTTTTTTCGAAATTTTTTTTCGAAATTTTTTTCGAAAATTTTTCTCAAAATTTCGAAATTTTTTTTCAAAATTTTTTTTCAAAATTTTTTTCGAAAATTTTTTTTGGAATTTTTTTCGAAAATATTTTTCGAAATTTTTTTTCAAAATTTTTTTTCAAATTTTTTTTCGAAATTTTTTTTGAAATTTTATTTCGAATTTTTTTTTAAAAATTTTTTTCGAAATTTTTTTCGAAATTTTTTTTTCGAAATTTTTTTTGAAAATTTTTTTCAAAATTTTATTTGAAAAAATTTTTTTCAAAATTTTTTCCAAAATGTTTTTGAAAATTTTTTTTCAAATTTTTTTTCGAAATTTTTTTCGAAATTTTTTTTCAAAATTTTTTTCGAAAATTTTTTTTCGAAATTTTTTTTAAAAATTTTTTTCCAAAATTTTTTTTCGAAATTTTTTTCAAAATTTTTTTCGAAAATTTTTTTCAAAATTATTTTTGAAATTTTTTTTTTCAAAATTTTTTTCAAAATTTTTTTCGAAAATTTTTTTTCGAAATTTTTTTCAAAAATTTTTTTCAAAATTTTTTCGAAATTTTTTTTTCGAAATTTTTTTCGAAAATTTTTTTCAAAATTTCTTTCCAAATTTTTTTTCAAAATTTTTTTCGAAATTTTTTTTCGAAATTTTTTTCTAAAATTTTTCTCAAAATTTTTTTCCAAAACTTTTTTTCAAAATTTTTTTCGAAATTTTTTTCAAAATTTTTTTCGAAATTTTTTTTCAAAATTTTAATTCGAAATTTTTTTCGAAAATTTCTTTCAAAATTTTTTTTGAAAATTTTTTTTCATAATTTTTTCGAAAATTTTTTTGAAAATTTTTTTCGAAATTTTTCTTCAAAATTTTTTTTGAAATTTTTTTTCAAAATTTTTTTCGAATTTTTTTTTTCGAAATTTTTTTTAAAAATTTTTTTCAAAATTTTTTTTCAAGATTTTTTTCGAAATTTTTTTCGAAATTTTTTTTCAAAATTTTTTTCGAAAATTTTTTTTCAAATTTTTTTTCGAAATTTTTTTTTCGAAATTTTTTTAAAAATTTTTTTAGAAATTTTTTTCAAAATTTTTTTTCAAAATTTTTTTTCGAAATTTTTTTCAAAATTTTTTTTCAAATTTTTTTTCGAAATTTTTTTTTAAAATTTTTTTTCGAAATTTTTTTCGAAATTTTTTTTCAAATTTTTTTTCGAAAATTTTTTTTCAAATTTTTTTTCGAAAATTTTTTTTGAAAATTTTTTTCGAAATTTTTTTTTCGAAATTTTTTTTCGAAATTTTTTTTTAAAATTTTTTTTCGAAATTTTTTTTGAAAATTTTTTTCGAAATTTTTTTTCAAATTTTTTTTCGAAAATTTTTTTTCAAATTCTTTTTCGAAAATTTTTTTTGAAAATTTTTTTCGAAATTTTTTTTTCGAAATTTTTTTTGAAAATTTTTTTCGAAAATTTTTTTCAAAATTTTTTTTGAAAATTTTTTTTTTCAAAATTTTTTCGAAAATTTTTTTGAAAATTTTTTTTCAAATTTTTTTTCGAATTTTTTTTCGAAATTTTTTTTCAAAATTTTTTTCGAAAATTTTTTTTCGAAATTTTTTTCAAAAATTTTTTTCCAAAATTTTTTTTCGAAATTTTTTTTCAAAATTTTTTTCGAAAATTTTTTTCAAAATTTTTTTTGAAATTTTTTTTTTCAAAATTTTTTCGAAAATTTTTGTGAAAAATTTTTTTCAAATTTTTTTTCAAAATTTTTTTTAAAATTTTTTTTCGAAAATTTTTTTTCAAAATTTTTTTCGAAAATTTTTTCAAAATTTTTTTCGAAATTTTTTTTCAAAATTTTTTTAGAAATTTTTTTCGAAATTTTTTTTCAAAATTTTTTTCGAGAATTTTTTTTCGAAATTTTTTTCCAAAATTTTTTTTCAAAATTTTTTTCGAATTTTTTTTCGAAAATTTTTTTCAAATTTTTTTACCAAAATTTTTTTTCCAAAATTTTTTTCAAAATTTTTTTCAAATTTTTTTTCG
This sequence comes from Uropetala carovei, assembly GCA_036926305.1. NCBI lineage: Eukaryota > Metazoa > Arthropoda > Insecta > Odonata > Petaluridae > Uropetala > Uropetala carovei. The sequence continues at coordinate 8,077,572 of JAXCHB010000056.1, forward strand.
AAAATTTTTTTTGAAAATTTATTTCGAAATTTTTTTTAAAAATTTTTTTTCGAAATTTTTTTTGAAAATTTTTTTTTTAAATTTTTTTCGAAAATTTTTTTCAAAATTTTTTTTCAAATTTTTTTTCGAAATTTTTTTAAAAATTTTTTTCGAAAATTTTTTTTCCAAAATTTTTTCGAAAATTTTTTTCAAAATTTTTTTCGAAATTTTTTTCCAAAATTTTTTTTCAAAATTTTTTTCGAAATTTTTTTCAAAATTTTTTTTCAAATTTTTTTTCGAAAATTTTTTTTCGAAAATTTTTTTTCAAAATTTTTTTCGAAAATTTTTCCAAAATTTTTTTTAAAAATTTTTTTCGAAATTTTTTTCGAAATTTTTTTTTCAAATTTTTTTTTGAAATTTTTTTTCGAAAATTTTTTTTCGAAATTTTTTTCGAAAATTTTTTTCAAAATTTTTTTCCAAAATTTTTTTCGAAATTTTTTTCGAAATTTTTTTCAAAATTTTTTTTCAAATTTTTTTTCGAAAATTTTTTTTTGATAATTTTTTTCGAAATTTTATTTCGAAATTTTTTTTTTAAATTTTTTTCGAAATTTTTTTCGAAATTTTTTTCGAAAATTTTTTTCAAAATTTCTTTCCAAATTTTTTTTCAAAATTTTTTTCGAAATTTTTTTTCGAAATTTTTTTCGAAAATTTTTCTCAAAATTTCGAAATTTTTTTTCAAAATTTTTTTTCAAAATTTTTTTCGAAAATTTTTTTCGAAATTTTTTTCGAAAATATTTTTCGAAATTTTTTTTCAAAATTTTTTTTCAAATTTTTTTTCGAAAATTTTTTTTGAAATTTTATTTCGAAATTTTTTTTTTAAATTTTTTTCGAAATTTTTTTCGAAATTTTTTTTTCGAAATTTTTTTTGAAAATTTTTTTCGAAAATTTTTTTCAAAATTTTTTTTGAAAAAATTTTTTTCAAAATTTTTTCCAAAATGTTTTTGAAAATTTTTTTTCAAATTTTTTTTCGAAATTTTTTTCGAAATTTTTTTTCAAAATTTTTTTCGAAAATTTTTTTTCGAAATTTTTTTTAAAAATTTTTTTCCAAAATTTTTTTTCGAAATTTTTTTCAAAATTTTTTTCGAAAATTTTTTTCAAAATTATTTTTGAAATTTTTTTTTTCAAAATTTTTTTCAAAATTTTTTTCGAAAATTTTTTTTCGAAATTTTTTTCAAAAATTTTTTTCAAAATTTTTTCGAAATTTTTTTTTCGAAATTTTTTTCGAAAGTTTTTTTCAAAATTTCTTTCCAAATTTTTTTTCAAAATTTTTTTCGAAATTTTTTTTCGAAATTTTTTCGAAAATTTTTCTCAAAATTTTTTTCCAAAACTTTTTTTCAAAATTTTTTTCGAAATTTTTTTCAAAATTTTTTTCGAAATTTTTTTTCAAAATTTTAATTCGAAATTTTTTTCGAAAATTTCTTTCAAAATTTTTTTTGAAAATTTTTTTTCATAATTTTTTCGAAAATTTTTTTGAAAATTTTTTTCGAAATTTTTCTTCAAAATTTTTTTTGAAATTTTTTTTCAAAATTTTTTTCGAATTTTTTTTTTCGAAATTTTTTTTAAAAATTTTTTTCAAAATTTTAATTCGAAATTTTTTTCGAAAATTTCTTTCAAAATTTTTTTTGAAAATTTTTTTTCATAATTTTTTCGAAAATTTTTTTCAAAATTTTTTTCGAAATTTTTTTTCAAAATTTTAATTCGAAATTTTTTTCGAAAATTTCTTTCAAAATTTTTTTTGAAAATTTTTTTTCATAATTTTTTCGAAAATTTTTTTGAAAATTTTTTTCGAAATTTTTTTCGAAATTTTTTTTCAAAATTTTTTTCGAAAATTATTTTTCGAAATTTTTTTCGAAAATTTTTTTTCGAAATTTTTTTCAAAAATTTTTGTAGAAATTTTTTTTCAAAATTTTTTTCGAAATTTTTTTCGAAATTTTTTTTCAAAATTTTATTTGGAAAATTTTTTTCGAAACTTTTTTCAAAATTTTTTTCCAAAATTTTTTTTCAAAATTTTTTTTCGAATTTTTTTTCGAAATTTTTTTTTTAAATTTTTTTTCGAAATTTTTTTTCGAATTTTTTTTCGAAATTTTTTTTTTAAATTTTTTTTCGAAATTTTTTTTAAAAATTTTTTTAGAAATTTTTTTTCAAATTTTTTTTCGAAATTTTTTTTTCGAAATTTTTTTAAAAATTTTTTTAGAAATTTTTTTCGAAATTTTTTTTCAAAATTTTTTTTCGAAATTTTTTTCAAAATTTTTTTTCAAATTTTTTTTCGAAATTTTTTTTTTAAATTTTTTTTCGAAATTTTTTTTGAAAATTTTTTTCGAAATTTTTTTTCAAATTTTTTTTCGAAAATTTTTTTTCGAAAATTTTTTTTGAAAATTTTTTTCGAAATTTTTTTTTCGAAATTTTTTTTCGAAATTTTTTTTTAAAATTTTTTTTCGAAATTTTTTTTGAAAATTTTTTTCGAAATTTTTTTTCAAATTTTTTTTCGAAAATTTTTTTTCAAATTCTTTTTCGAAATTTTTTTTTGAAAATTTTTTTCGAAATTTTTTTTTCGAAATTTTTTTTGAAAATTTTTTTCGAAAATTTTTTTCAAATTTTTTTTTGAAAATTTTTTTTTCAAAATTTTTTCGAAAATTTTTTTGAAAATTTTTTTTCAAATTTTTTTTCGAAATTTTTTTCGAAATTTTTTTTCAAAATTTTTTTCGAAAATTTTTTTTCGAAATTTTTTTCAAAAATTTTTTTCCAAAATTTTTTTTCGAAATTTTTTTTCAAAATTTTTTTCGAAAATTTTTTTCAAAATTTTTTTTGAAATTTTTTTTTTCAAAATTTTTTCGAAAATTTTTGTGAAAAATTTTTTTCAAATTTTTTTTCAAAATTTTTTTTAAAAATTTTTTTCGAAAATTTTTTTTCAAAATTTTTTTCGAAAATTTTTTCAAAATTTTTTTCGAAATTTTTTTTCAAAATTTTTTTAGAAATTTTTTTCGAAATTTTTTTTCAAAATTTTTTTCGAGAATTTTTTTTCGAAATTTTTTTCCAAAATTTTTTTTCAAAATTTTTTTCGAATTTTTTTTTGAAAATTTTTTTCAAATTTTTTTACCAAAATTTTTTTTCGAAATTTTTTTCAAAATTTTTTTTCAAATTTTTTTTCGAAAATTTTTTTTGAAAATTTATTTCGAAATTTTTTTTGAAAATTTTTTTCGAAATTTTTTTTCAAATTTTTTTTCGAAAATTTTTTTTCAAATTTTTTTTCGAAAATTTTTTTTGAAAATTTTTTCGAAATTTTTTTTTCGAAATTTTTTTTGAAAATTTTTTTCGAAAATTTTTTTCAAAATTTTTTTTGAAAATTTTTTTTTCAAAATTTTTTCGAAAATTTTTTTCAAAATTTTTTTTCAAATTTTTTTTCGAAATTTTTTTCGAAATTTTTTTTCAAAATTTTTTTCGAAAATTTTTTTTCGAAATTTTTTTCAAAAATTTTTTTCCAAAATTTTTTTTCGAAATTTTTTTTTTAAATTTTTTTGGAAATTTTTTTTTCAAAATTTTTTTTGAAAATTTTTTTCGAAAATTTTTTTCAAAATTTTTTTTGAAAATTTTTTTTTCAAAATTTTTTCGAAATTTTTTTCGAAAATTTTTTTCAAAATTTTTTTCCAAAATTTTTTTTCAAAATTTTTTTCGAAATTTTTTTCAAAATTTTTTTTCAAATTTTTTTTCGAAAATTTATTTTCGAAAATTTTTTTTGAAAATTTTTTTCGAAATTTTTTTTCAAATTTTTTTTCGAAAATTTTTTTTCGAAATTTTTTTCGAAAATATTTTTCGAAATTTTTTTTCAAAATTTTTTTTCAAATTTTTTTTCGAAAATTTTTTTTGAAAATTTATTTCGAATTTTTTTTTTTTAATTTTTTTCGAAAATTTTTTTTCGAAATTTTTTTTGAAAATTTATTTCGAAATTTTTTTCGAAATTTTTTTTCAAAATTTTTTTTCGAAATTTTTTTCAAAATTTTTTTTCAAATTTTTTTTCGAAATTTTTTTTTTAAATTTTTTTTCGAAATTTTTTTTGAAAATTTTTTTCGAAATTTTTTTTCAAATTTTTTTTCGAAAATTTTTTTTCAAATTTTTTTTCGAAAATTTTTTTTGAAAATTTTTTTCGAAATTTTTTTTTCGAAATTTTTTTTCGAAATTTTTTTTGAAAATTTTTTTCGAAAATTTTTTTCAAAATTTTTTTTGAAAATTTTTTTTTCAAAATTTTTTCGAAAATTTCTTTGAAAATTTTTTTTCAAATTTTTTTTCGAAATTTTTTTCGAAATTTTTTTTCAAAATTTTTTTCGAAAATTTTTTTTCGAAATTTTTTTCAAAAATTTTTTTCCAAAATTTTTTTTCGAAATTTTTTTTCAAAATTTTTTTCGAAAATTTTTTTCGAAATTTTTTTCGAAATTTTTTTTCAAAATTTTTTTCGAAAATTTTTTTTCGAAATTTTTTTCAAAAATTTTTTTCCAAAATTTTTTTTCGAAATTTTTTTTCAAAATTTTTTTCGATTATTTTTTTCAAAATTTTTTTTGAAATTTTTTTTTTCAAAATTTTTTTCGAAAATTGTTTTTCGAAATTTTTTTTCAAAATTTTTTTCGAAATTTTTTTCAAAATTTTTTTCGAAATTTTTTTTCAAAATTTTAATTCGAAATTTTTTTCGAAAATTTTTTTCAAAATTTTTTTTGAAAATTTTTTTTTCATAATTTTTTCGAAAATTTTTGTGAAAAATTTTTTTCAAATTTTTTTTCAAAATTTTTTTTAAAAATTTTTTTCGAAAATTTTTTTTCAAAATTTTTTTCGAAAATTTTTTCAAAATTTTTTTCGAAATTTTTTTTCAAAATTTTTTTAGAAATTTTTTTCGAAATTTTTTTTCAAAATTTTTTTCGAGAATTTTTTTTCGAAATTTTTTTCCAAAATTTTTTTTCAAAATTTTTTTCGAATTTTTTTTCGAAAATTTTTTTCAAATTTTTTTACCAAAATTTTTTTTCCAAAATTTTTTTCAAAATTTTTTTCAAATTTTTTTTCGAAAATTTTTTTTGAAAATTTATTTCGAAATTTTTTTTAAAAATTTTTTTTCGAAATTTTTTTTGAAAATTTTTTTTTTAAATTTTTTTCGAAAATTTTTTTTCAAATTTTTTTTCGAAATTTTTTTAAAAATTTTTTTCGAAAATTTTTTTTCCAAAATTTTTTCGAAAATTTTTTTCAAAATTTTTTTTCAAAATTTTTTTAAAAATTTTTTTTCAAAATTTTTTTTGGAAATTTTTTTTTCGAAATTTTTTTTAAAAATTTTTTTTCGAAATTTATTTTTCGAAATTTTTTTCGAAATTTTTTTTTTAAATTTTTTTCGAAAATTATTTTTCGAAATTTTTTTCGAAAATTTTTTTCAAAATTTTTTTCCAAAATTTTTTTTCGAAATTTTTTTCGAAATTTTTTTCAAAATTTTTTTTCAAATTTTTTTTCGAAAATTTTTTTTCGAAAATTTTTTTTGAAAATTTTTTTCGAAATTTTTATTTTAAATTTTTTTTCGAAATTTTTTTTGAAAATTTTTTTCAAAATTTTTTTCGAAATTTTTTTTCAAAATTTTTTTCGACAATTTTTTTTCGAAATTTTTTTCGAAAATTTTTTTCAAAATTTTTTTCCAAAATTTTTTTTCGAAATTTTTTTCGAAATTTTTTTCAAAATTTTTTTTCAAATTTTTTTTCGAAAATTTTTTTTCGAAAATTTTTTTTGAAAATTTTTTTCGAAATTTTTTTTTTAAATTTTTTTTTGGAATTTTTTTTGAAAATTTTTTTCAAATTTTTTTTGGAAAATTTTTTTCGAAAATTTTTTTTAAAATTTTTTTCCAAAATTTTTTTTCAAAATTTTTTTCGAAATTTTTTTCAAAATTTTTTTTCAAATTTTTTTTCGAAATTTTTTTTTCGAAATTTTTTTTGAAAATTTTTTTCGAAAATTTTTTTCAAAATTTTTTTTGAAAATTTTTTTTTCAAAATTTTTTGAAAATTTTTTTGAAAATTTTTTTTCAAATTTTTTTTCGAAATTTTTTTCGAAATTTTTTTTCAAAATTTTTTTCGAAAATTTTTTTTCGAAATTTTTTTCAAAAATTTTTTTCCAAAATTTTTTTTCGAAATTTTTTTTCAAAATTTTTTTCGATTATTTTTTTCAAAATTTTTTTTGAAATTTTTTTTTTCAAAATTTTTTTCGAAAATTTTTTTTCGAAATTTTTTTCAAAAATTTTTTTCATAATTTTTTCGAAATTTTTTTTTCGAAATTTTTTTCGAAAATTTTTTTCAAAATTTCTTTCCAAATTTTTTTTCAAAATTTTTTTCGAAATTTTTTTGAAAATTTTTTTCCAAATTTTTTTTCGAAATTTTTTTCGAAATTTTTTTTCAAAATTTTTTTCGAAAATTTTTTTTCGAAATTTTTTTCAAAAATTTTTTTCCAAAATTTTTTTTCGAAATTTTTTTTCAAAATTTTTTTCAAAATTTTTTTTGAAATTTTTTTTTTCAAAATTTTTTTCAAAATTTTTTTCGAAAATTTTTTTTCGAAATTTTTTTCAAAAATTTTTTTCATAATTTTTTCGAAATTTTTTTTCGAAATTTTTTTCGAAAATTTTTCTCAAAATTTCGAAATTTTTTTTCAAAATTTTTTTTCAAAATTTTTTTCGAAAATTTTTTTCGAAATTTTTTTCGAAAATATTTTTCGAAATTTTTTTTCAAAATTTTTTTTCAAATTTTTTTTCGAAAATTTTTTTTGAAATTTTATTTCGAAATTTTTTTTTAAAATTTTTTTCGAAATTTTTTTCGAAATTTTTTTTTCGAAATTTTTTTTGAAAATTTTTTTCGAAAATTTTTTTCAAAATTTTTTTTGAAAAAATTTTTTTCAAAATTTTTTCCAAAATGTTTTTGAAAATTTTTTTTCAAATTTTTTTTCGAAATTTTTTTCGAAATTTTTTTTCAAAATTTTTTTCGAAAATTTTTTTTCGAAATTTTTTTTAAAAATTTTTTTCCAAAATTTTTTTTCGAAATTTTTTTCAAAATTTTTTTCGAAAATTTTTTTCAAAATTATTTTTGAAATTTTTTTTTTCAAAATTTTTTTCAAAATTTTTTTCGAAAATTTTTTTTCGAAATTTTTTTCAAAAATTTTTTTCAAAATTTTTTCGAAATTTTTTTTTCGAAATTTTTTTCGAAAATTTTTTTCAAAATTTCTTTCCAAATTTTTTTTCAAAATTTTTTTCGAAATTTTTTTTCGAAATTTTTTTCGAAAATTTTTCTCAAAATTTTTTTCCAAAACTTTTTTTCAAAATTTTTTTCGAAATTTTTTTCAAAATTTTTTTCGAAATTTTTTTTCAAAATTTTAATTCGAAATTTTTTTCGAAAATTTCTTTCAAAATTTTTTTTGAAAATTTTTTTTCATAATTTTTTCGAAAATTTTTTTGAAAATTTTTTTCGAAATTTTTCTTCAAAATTTTTTTTGAAATTTTTTTTCAAAATTTTTTTCGAATTTTTTTTTTCGAAATTTTTTTTAAAAATTTTTTTCAAAATTTTTTTTCAAGATTTTTTTCGAAATTTTTTTCGAAATTTTTTTTCAAAATTTTTTTCGAAAATTATTTTTCGAAATTTTTTTCGAAAATTTTTTTTCGAAATTTTTTTCAAAAATTTTTGTAGAAATTTTTTTTCAAAATTTTTTTCGAAATTTTTTTCGAAATTTTTTTTCAAAATTTTATTTGGAAAATTTTTTTCGAAACTTTTTTCAAAATTTTTTTCCAAAATTTTTTTTCAAAATTTTTTTTCGAATTTTTTTTCGAAATTTTTTTTTTAAATTTTTTTTCGAAATTTTTTTTCGAATTTTTTTTCGAAATTTTTTTTTTAAATTTTTTTTCGAAATTTTTTTAAAAATTTTTTTAGAAATTTTTTTCGAAATTTTTTTTCAAAATTTTTTTTCGAAATTTTTTTCAAAATTTTTTTTCAAATTTTTTTTCGAAATTTTTTTTTAAAATTTTTTTTCGAAATTTTTTTTGAAAATTTTTTTCGAAATTTTTTTTCAAATTTTTTTTCGAAAATTTTTTTTCAAATTTTTTTTCGAAAATTTTTTTTGAAAATTTTTTTCGAAATTTTTTTTTCGAAATTTTTTTTCGAAATTTTTTTTTAAAATTTTTTTTCGAAATTTTTTTTGAAAATTTTTTTCGAAATTTTTTTTCAAATTTTTTTTCGAAAATTTTTTTTCAAATTCTTTTTCGAAAATTTTTTTTGAAAATTTTTTTCGAAATTTTTTTTTCGAAATTTTTTTTGAAAATTTTTTTCGAAAATTTTTTTCAAAATTTTTTTTGAAAATTTTTTTTTCAAAATTTTTTCGAAAATTTTTTTGAAAATTTTTTTTCAAATTTTTTTTCGAAATTTTTTTCGAAATTTTTTTTCAAAATTTTTTTCGAAAATTTTTTTTCGAAATTTTTTTCAAAAATTTTTTTCCAAAATTTTTTTTCGAAATTTTTTTTCAAAATTTTTTTCGAAAATTTTTTTCAAAATTTTTTTTGAAATTTTTTTTTTCAAAATTTTTTCGAAAATTTTTGTGAAAATTTTTTTTCAAATTTTTTTTCAAAATTTTTTTTAAAAATTTTTTTCGAAAATTTTTTTTCAAAATTTTTTTCGAAAATATTTTCAAAATTTTTTTCGAAATTTTTTTTCAAAATTTTTTTAGAAATTTTTTTCGAAATTTTTTTTCAAAATTTTTTTCGAGAATTTTTTTTCGAAATTTTTTTCCAAAATTTTTTTTCAAAATTTTTTTCGAATTTTTTTTCGAAAATTTTTTTCAAATTTTTTTACCAAAATTTTTTTTCCAAAATTTTTTTCAAAATTTTTTTTCAAATTTTTTTTCGAAAATTTTTTTTGAAAATTTATTTCGAAATTTTTTTTAAAAATTTTTTTTCGAAATTTTTTTTGAAAATTTTTTTTTTTAATTTTTTTCGAAAATTTTTTTCAAAATTTTTTTTCAAATTTTTTTTCGAAATTTTTTTAAAAATTTTTTTCGAAAATTTTTTTTCCAAAATTTTTTCGAAAATTTTTTTCAAAATTTTTTTTCAAAATTTTTTTAAAAATTTTTTTTCAAAATTTTTTTCGAAATTTTTTTTTCGAAATTTTTTTTTCGAAATTTTTTTTAAAAATTTTTTTTCGAAATTTATTTTTCGAAATTTTTTTCGAAATTTTTTTTCAAAATTTTTTTCGAAAATTTTTTTTCGAAATTTTTTTCGAAAATTTTTTTCGAAATTTTTTTCCAAAATTTTTTTTCAAAATTTTTTTCGAAATTGTTTTCAAAATTTTTTTTTAAATTTTTTTTCGAAAATTTTTTTTCGAAAATTTTTTTTGAAAATTTTTTTCGAAATTTTTTTCAAATTTTTTTTCGAAAATTTTTTTTCGAAATTTTTTTCGAAAATATTTTTCGAAATTTTTTTTCAAAATTTTTTTTCAAAATTTTTTTCGAAAATTTTTTTTCGAAATTTTTTTTAAAAATTTTTTTCCAAAATTTTTTTTCGAAATTTTTTTCAAAATTTTTTTCGAAAATTTTTTTTAAATTATTTTTGAAATTTTTTTTTTCAAAATTTTTTTCAAAATTTTTTTCGAAAATTTTTTTTCGAAATTTTTTTCAAAAATTTTTTTCAAAATTTTTTCGAAATTTTTTTTTCGAAATTTTTTTCGAAAATTTTTTTCAAAATTTCTTTCCAAATTTTTTTTCAAAATTTTTTTCGAAATTTTTTTTCGAAATTTTTTTCGAAAATTTTTCTCAAAATTTTTTTCCAAAACTTTTTTTCAAAATTTTTTTCGAAATTTTTTTCAAAATTTTTTTCGAAATTTTTTTTCAAAATTTTAATTCGAAATTTTTTTCGAAAATTTCTTTCAAAATTTTTTTTGAAAATTTTTTTTCATAATTTTTTCGAAAATTTTTTTGAAAATTTTTTTCGAAATTTTTCTTCAAAATTTTTTTTGAAATTTTTTTTCAAAATTTTTTTCGAATTTTTTTTTTCGAAATTTTTTTTAAAAATTTTTTTCAAAATTTTTTTTCAAGATTTTTTTCGAAATTTTTTTCGAAATTTTTTTTCAAAATTTTTTTCGAAAATTATTTTTCGAAATTTTTTTCGAAAATTTTTTTTCGAAATTTTTTTCAAAAATTTTTGTAGAAATTTTTTTTCAAAATTTTTTTCGAAATTTTTTTCGAAATTTTTTTTCAAAATTTTATTTGGAAAATTTTTTTCGAAACTTTTTTCAAAATTTTTTTCCAAAATTTTTTTTCAAAATTTTTTTTCGAATTTTTTTTCGAAATTTTTTTTTAAAATTTTTTTTCGAAATTTTTTTTCGAATTTTTTTTCGAAATTTTTTTTTAAAATTTTTTTTCGAAATTTTTTTAAAAATGTTTTTAGAAATTTTTTTCGAAATTTTTTTTCAAAATTTTTTTTCGAAATTTTTTTCAAAATTTTTTTTCAAATTTTTTTTCGAAATTTTTTTTTTAAATTTTTTTTCGAAATTTTTTTTGAAAATTTTTTTCGAAATTTTTTTTTAAATTTTTTTTCGAAAATTTTTTTTCAAATTTTTTTTCGAAAATTTTTTTTGAAAATTTTTTTCGAAATTTTTTTTTCGAAATTTTTTTTCGAAATTTTTTTTTAAAATTTTTTTTCGAAATTTTTTTTGAAAATTTTTTTCGAAATTTTTTTTCAAATTTTTTTTCGAAAATTTTTTTTCAAATTCTTTTTCGAAAATTTTTTTTGAAAATTTTTTTCGAAATTTTTTTTTCGAAATTTTTTTTGAAAATTTTTTTCGAAAATTTTTTTCAAAATTTTTTTTGAAAATTTTTTTTTCAAAATTTTTTCGAAAATTTTTTTGAAAATTTTTTTTCAAATTTTTTTTCGAAATTTTTTTCGAAATTTTTTTTCAAAATTTTTTTCGAAAATTTTTTTTCGAAATTTTTTTCAAAAATTTTTTTTTGAAATTTTTTTTCAAATTTTTTTTAGAAACTTTTTTTCAAAATTTTTTTCGAAATTTTTTTTTCGAAATTTTTTTCGAAAATTTTTTTTCGAAATTTTTTTTTCGAAATTTTTTTCGAAATTTTTTTTCAAAATTTTTTTCGAAAATTTTTTTTCGAAATTTTTTTCGAAAATTTTTTTCAAAATTTTTTTCCAAAATTTTTTTTCAAAATTTTTTTCGAAATTTTTTTCAAAATTTTTTTTCAAATTTTTTTTCGAAAATATTTTTTCGAAAATTTTTTTTGAAAATTTTTTTCGAAATTTTTTTCAAATTTTTTTTCGAAAATTTTTTTTCGAAATTTTTTTCGAAAATATTTTTCGAAATTTTTTTTCAAAATTTTTTTTCAAATTTTTTTTCGAAAATTTTTTTTGAAAATTTATTTCGAAATTTTTTTTTTAAATTTTTTTCGAAAATTTTTTTTCGAAATTTTTTTTGAAAATTTATTTCGAAATTTTTTTAAAATTTTTTTTTCGAAAATTTTTTTTCAAAATTTTTTTCGAAAATTTTTTCAAAATTTTTTTCCAAAATTTTTTTTAAAAATTTTTTTCGAAATTTTTTTCGAAATTTTTTTTTCGAAATTTTTTTTGAAAATTTTTTTCGAAAATTTTTTTCAAAATTTTTTTTGAAAAAATTTTTTTCAAAATTTTTTCGAAAATGTTTTTGAAAATTTTTTTTCAAATTTTTTTTCGAAATTTTTTTCGAAATTTTTTTTCAAAATTTTTTTTCAAATTTTTTTTCGAAAATTTTTTTTGAAAATTTACTTCGAAATTTTTTTTAAAAATTTTTTTCGAAAATTTTTTTCGAAATTTTTTTTTCGAAATTTTTTTTAAAAATTTTTTTTCGAAATTTTTTTTTCGAAATTTTTTTCGAAATTTTTTTTCAAAATTTTTTTCGAAAATTTTTTTTCGAAATTTTTTTCGAAAATTTTTTTCAAAATTTTTTTCCAAAATTTTTTTTCAAAATTTTTTTCGAAATTTTTTTCAAAATTTTTTTTCAAATTTTTTTTCGAAAATTTTTTTTCGAAAATTTTTTTTGAAAATTTTTTTCGAAATTTTTTTCAAATTTTTTTTCGAAAATTTTTTTTCGAAATTTTTTTCGAAAATATTTTTCGAAATTTTTTTTCAAAATTTTTTTTCAAATTTTTTTTCGAAAATTTTTTTTTTTAATTTATTTCGAAATTTTTTTTTTAAATTTTTTTCGAAAATGTTTTTTCGAAATTTTTTTTGAAAATTTATTTCGAAATTTTTTTAAAAATTTTTTTTCGAAATTTTTTTTTCAAAATTTTTTTGGAAAATTTTTTCAAAATTTTTTTCCAAAATTTTTTTTAAAAATTTTTTTCGAAATTTTTTTCGAAATTTTTTTTTCGAAATTTTTTTTGAAAATTTTTTTCGAAAATTTTTTTCAGTTTTTTTTGAAAAAATTTTTTTCAAAATTTTTTCGAAAATGTTTTTGAAAATTTTTTTCAAAATTTTTTTTCGAAAATTTTTTTTGAAAATTTTTTTCGAAATTTTTTTTTCGAAATTTTTTTTGAAAATTTTTTTCGAAAATTTTTTTCAAAATTTTTTTTGAAAATTTTTTTTTCAAAATTTTTTCGAAAATTTTTTTGAAAATTTTTTTTCAAATTTTTTTTCGAAATTTTTTTCGAAATTTTTTTTCAAAATTTTTTTCGAAAATTTTTTTTCGAAATTTTTTTCAAAAATTTTTTTCCAAAATTTTTTTTCGAAATTTTTTTTCAAAATTTTTTTCGATTATTTTTTTCAAAATTTTTTTCCAAAATTTTTTTTCAAAATTTTTTTCGAAATTTTTTTCAAAATTTTTTTTCAAATTTTTTTTCGAAAATTTTTTTTCGAAAATTTTTTTTGAAAATTTTTTTCGAAATTTTTTTCAAATTTTTTTTCGAAAATTTTTTTTCGAAATTTTTTTCGAAAATATTTTTCGAAATTTTTTTTCAAAATTTTTTTTCAAATTTTTTTTCGAAAATTTTTTTTGAAAATTTATTTCGAAATTTTTTTTAAAAATTTTTTTCGAAAATTTTTTTTCGAAATTTTTTTTGAAAATTTATTTCGAAATTTTTTTAAAATTTTTTTTTCGAAAATTTTTTTTCAAAATTTTTTTCGAAAATTTTTTCAAAATTTTTTTCCAAAATTTTTTTTAAAAATTTTTTTCGAAATTTTTTTCGAAATTTTTTTTTCGAAATTTTTTTTGAAAATTTTTTTCGAAAATTTTTTTCAAAATTTTTTTTGAAAAAATTTTTTTCAAAATTTTTTCGAAAATGTTTTTGAAAATTTTTTTTCAAATTTTTTTTCGAAATTTTTTTCGAAATTTTTTTTCAAAATTTTTTTTCAATTTTTTTTTCGAAAATTTTTTTTGAAAATTTACTTCGAAATTTTTTTTAAAAATTTTTTTCGAAAATTTTTTTCGAAATTTTTTTTTCGAAATTTTTTTTAAAAATTTTTTTTCGAAATTTTTTTTTCGAAATTTTTTTCGAAATTTTTTTTCAAAATTTTTTTCGAAAATTTTTTTTCGAAATTTTTTTCGAAAATTTTTTTCAAAATTTTTTTCCAAAATTTTTTTTCAAAATTTTTTTCGAAATTTTTTTCAAAATTTTTTTTCAAATTTTTTTTCGAAAATTTTTTTTCGAAAATTTTTTTTGAAAATTTTTTTCGAAATTTTTTTCAAATTTTTTTTCGAAAATTTTTTTTCGAAATTTTTTTCGAAAATATTTTTCGAAATTTTTTTTCAAAATTTTTTTTCAAATTTTTTTTCGAAAATTTTTTTTGAAAATTTATTTCGAAATTTTTTTTTTTAATTTTTTTCGAAAATGTTTTTTCGAAATTTTTTTTGAAAATTTATTTCGAAATTTTTTTAAAAATTTTTTTTCGAAATTTTTTTTTCAAAATTTTTTTCGAAAATTTTTTCAAAATTTTTTTCCAAAATTTTTTTTAAAAATTTTTTTCGAAATTTTTTTCGAAATTTTTTTTTCGAAATTTTTTTTGAAAATTTTTTTCGAAAATTTTTTTCAAAATTTTTTTTGAAAAAATTTTTTTCAAAATTTTTTCGAAAATGTTTTTGAAAATTTTTTTCAAAATTTTTTTCAAATTTTTTTTCGAAAATTTTTTTTGAAAATTTTTTTCGAAATTTTTTTTTCGAAATTTTTTTTGAAAATTTTTTTCGAAAATTTTTTTCAAAATTTTTTTTGAAAATTTTTTTTTCAAAATTTTTTCGAAAATTTTTTTGAAAATTTTTTTTCGAAATTTTTTTCGAAATTTTTTTTCAAAATTTTTTTCGAAAATTTTTTTTCGAAATTTTTTTCAAAAATTTTTTTCCAAAATTTTTTTTCGAAATTTTTTTTCAAAATTTTTTTCGATTATTTTTTTCAAAATTTTTTTTGAAATTTTTTTTTTCAAAATTTTTTTCGAAAATTTTTTTTCGAAATTTTTTTTCAAAATTTTTTTCGAAATTTTTTTCAAAATTTTTTTCGAAATTTTTTTTCAAAATTTTAATTCGAAATTTTTTTCGAAAATTTTTTTCAAAATTTTTTTTGAAAATTTTTTTTTCATAATTTTTTCGAAAATTTTTTTGAAAATTTTTTTCGAAATTTTTCTTCAAAATTTTTTTCGAAATTTTTTTTTCGAAATTTTTTTTAAAAATTTTTTTCAAAATTTTTTTTCAAGATTTTTTTCGAAATTTTTTTCGAAATTTTTTTTCAAAATTTTTTTCGAAAATTATTTTTCGAAATTTTTTTCGAAAATTTTTTTCAAAATTTTTTTTCGAAATTTTTTTCGAAATTTTTTTCAAAATTTTTTTTCAAATTTTTTTTCGAAAATTTTTTTTCGAAAATTTTTTTTGAAAATTTTTTTCGAAATTTTTTTTTTAAATTTTTTTTCGAAATTTTTTTTGAAAATTTTTTTCAAAATTTTTTTCGAAATTTTTTTTCAAAATTTTTTTCGAAAATTTTTTTTCGAAATTTTTTTCGAAAATTTTTTTCAAAATTTTTTTCCAAAATTTTTTTTCGAAATTTTTTTCGAAATTTTTTTCAAAATTTTTTTTCAAATTTTTTTTCGAAAATTTTTTTTCGAAAATTTTTTTTTGAAAATTTTTTTCGAATTTTTAAAATTTTTTTTCGAAATTTTTTTTGAAAATTTTTTTCAAATTTTTTTTGGAAAATTTTTTTCGAAAATTTTTTTCAAAATTTTTTTCCAAAATTTTTTTTCAAAATTTTTTTCGAAATTTTTTTCAAAATTTTTTTTCAAATTTTTTTTCGAAATTTTTTTTTTAAATTTTTTTTCGAAATTTTTTTTAAAAATTTTTTTCGAAATTTTTTTTCAAATTTTTTTTCGAAAATTTTTTTTCAAATTTTTTTTCGAAAATTTTTTTTGAAAATTTTTTTCGAAATTTTTTTTTCGAAATTTTTTTTGAAAATTTTTTTCGAAAATTTTTTTCAAAATTTTTTTTGAAAATTTTTTTTTCAAAATTTTTTCGAAAATTTTTTTGAAAATTTTTTTTCAAATTTTTTTTCGAAATTTTTTTCGAAATTTTTTTTCAAAATTTTTTTCTAAAATTTTTTTTCGAAATTTTTTTCAAAAATTTTTTTCCAAAATTTTTTTTCGAAATTTTTTTTTCAAAATTTTTTTGGAAATTTTTTTTCAAAATTTTTTTCGAAAATTTTTTTTCAAATTTTTTTTCGAAATTTTTTTCGAAATTTTTTTTCCCAAATTTTTTTTCGAAATTTTTTTCAAAATTTTTTTCGAAAATTTTTTTTCCAGAATTTTTTCGAAAATTTTTTTCGAAATTTTTTTTCAAAATTTTTTTTCAAAATTTTTTTCGAAATTTTTTTTCAAAATTTTTTTTGGAAAATTTTTTGCGTAATTTTTTTTCAAAATTTTTTTTCGAAATTTTTTTCAAAATTTTTTTCCAAAATTTTTTTTCAAAATTTTTTTCGAATTTTTTTTCGAAAATTTTTTTCAAATTTTTTTACCAAAATTTTTTTTCCAAAATTTTTTTCAAAATTTTTTTTCAAATTTTTTTTCGAAATTTTTTTAAAAATTTTTTTCGAAAATTTTTTTTCCAAAATTTTTTCGAAAATTTTTTTTAAATATTTTTTTTCAAAATTTTTTTTTCGAAATTTTTTTCGAAAATATTTTTCGAAATTTTTTTTCAAAATTTTTTTTCAAATTTTTTTTCGAAAATTTTTTTTGAAAATTTATTTCGAAATTTTTTTTAAAAATTTTTTTCGAAAATTTTTTTTCGAAATTTTTTTTGAAAATTTATTTCGAAATTTTTTTAAAAATTTTTTTTCGAATATTTTTTTTAAAAATTTTTTTCGAAAATTTTTTCAAAATTTTTTTCCAAAATTTTTTTTAAAAATTTTTTTCGAAATTTTTTTCGAAATTTTTTTTTCGAAATTTTTTTTGAAAATTTTTTTCGAAAATTTTTTTCAAAATTTTTTTTGAAAATTTTTTTTTCAAAATTTTTTCGAAAATTTTTTTGAAAATTTTTTTTCAAATTTTTTTCGAAATTTTTTTTCAAAATTTTTTTCGAAAATTTTTTTTCGAAATTTTTTTCAAAAATTTTTTTCCAAAATTTTTTTTCGAAATTATTTTTCAAAATTTTTTTGGAAAATTTTTTTTCAAAATTTTTTTCGAAAATTTTTTTTCAAATTTTTTTTCAAAATTTTTTTCGAAATTTTTTTTCCCAAATTTTTTTTCGAAATTTTTTTCAAAATTTTTTTCGAAAATTTTTTTTCCAAAATTTTTTCGAAAATTTTTTTCGAAATTTTTTTTCAAAATTTTTTTTCAAAATTTTTTTCGAAATTTTTTTTCAAAATTTTTTTTGGAAAATTTTTTTCGTAATTTTTTTTCAAAATTTTTTTTCGAAATTTTTTTCAAAATTTTTTTCCAAAATTTTTTTTCAAAATTTTTTTCGAATTTTTTTTCGAAAATTTTTTTCAAATTTTTTTACCAAAATTTTTTTTCCAAAATTTTTTTCAAAATTTTTTTTCAAATTTTTTTTCGAAAATTTTTTTTGAAAATTTTTTTCAAAATTTTTTTTCAAATTTTTTTTCGAAATTTTTTAAAAAATTTTTTTCGAAAATTTTTTTTCCAAAATTTTTTCAAAATTTTTTTCCAAAATTTTTTTCCAAAATTTTTTTCGAAATTTTTTTCGAAATTTTTTTTTCAAAATTTTTTTTGAAAATTTTTTTCGAAAATTTTTTTCAAAATTTTTTTTGAAAATTTTTTTTTCAAAATTTTTTCGAAAATTTTTTTGAAAATTTTTTTTCAAATTTTTTTTCGAAATTTTTTTTGAAATTTTTTTTCAAAATTTTTTTCGAAAATTTTTTTTCGAAATTTTTTTTCAAAATTTTTTTCGAAAATTTTTTTCAAAATTTTTCTTGAAAATTTTTTTTTCAAAAGTTTTTCGAAAATTTTTTTGAAAATTTTTTTTCAAATTTTTTTTCGAATTTTTTTTCGAAATTTTTTTTCAAAAGTTTTTCGAAAATTTTTTTTCGAAATTTTTTTTAAAAAATTTTTTTCCAAAATTTTTTTTCGAAATTTTTTTTCAAAATTTTTTTGGAAAATTTTTTTTCAAAATTTTTTTCGAAAATTTTTTTTCCAAAATTTTTTCGAAATTTTTTTTCGAAATTTTTTTCGAAATTTTTTTTTCGAAATTTTTTTTGAAAATTTTTTTCGAAAATTTTTTTCAAAATTTTTTTTGAAAAAATTTTTTTCAAAATTTTTTCGAAGATGTTTTTGAAAATTTTTTTTCAAATTTTTTTTCGAAAATTTTTTTCGAAATTTTTTTTTCGAAATTTTTTTTGAAAATTTTTTTCGAAAATTTTTTTCAAAATTTTTTTTGAAAATTTTTTTTTCAAAATTTTTCGAAAATTTTTTTGAAAATTTTTTTTCAAATTTTTTTTCGAAATTTTTTTCGAAATTTTTTTTCAAAATTTTTTTCGAAAATTTTTTTTCGAAATTTTTTTCAAAAATTTTTTTCCAAAATTTTTTTTCGAAATTTTTTTTCAAAATTTTTTTCGATTATTTTTTTCAAAATTTTTTTTGAATTTTTTTTTTTCAAAATTTTTTTCGAAAATTTTTTTTCGAAATTTTTTTTCAAAATTTTTTTCGAAATTTTTTTCAAAATTTTTTTCGAAATTTTTTTTCAAAATTTTAATTCGAAATTTTTTTCGAAACTTTTTTTCAAAATTTTTTTTGAAAATTTTTTTTTCATAATTTTTTCGAAAATTTTTTTGAAAATTTTTTTCGAAATTTTTCTTCAAAATTTTTTTTTGAAATTTTTTTTCAAAATTTTTTTCGAAATTTTTTTTTCGAAATTTTTTTTAAAAATTTTTTTTCAAGATTTTTTTCGAAATTTTTTTTCAAAATTTTTTTCGAAAATTATTTTTCGAAATTTTTTTCGAAAATTTTTTTCAAAATTTTTTTCCAAAATTTTTTTTCGAAATTTTTTTCGAAATTTTTTTCAAAATTTTTTTTCAAATTTTTTTTCGAAAATTTTTTTTCGAAAATTTTTTTTGAAAATTTTTTTCGAAATTTTTTTTTTAAATTTTTTTTCGAAATTTTTTTTGAAAATTTTTTTCAAAATTTTTTTCGAAATTTTTTTTCAAATTTTTTTTCGAAAATTTTTTTTCGAAATTTTTTTCGAAAATTTTTTTCAAAATTTTTTTCCAAAATTTTTTTTCGAAATTTTTTTCGAAATTTTTTTCAAAATTTTTTTTCAAATTTTTTTTCGAAAATTTTTTTTCGAAAATTTTTTTTTCAAAATTTTTTCGAAAATTTTTTTGAAAATTTTTTTTCAAATTTTTTTTCGAAATTTTTTTCGAAATTTTTTTTCAAAATTTTTTTCGAAAATTTTTTTTCGAAATTTTTTTCAAAAATTTTTTTCCAAAATTTTTTTTCGAAATTTTTTTTTCAAAATTTTTTTGGAAAATTTTTTTTCAAAATTTTTTTCGAAAATTTTTTTTCGAAAATTTTTTTTCAAATTTTTTTTCGAAATTTTTTTCGAAATTTTTTTTCCCAAATTTTTTTTCGAAATTTATTTCAAAATTTTTTTCGAAAATTTTTTTTCCAAAATTTTTTCGAAAATTTTTTTCGAAATTTTTTTTCAAAATTTTTTTTCAAAATTTTTTTCGAAATTTTTTTTCAAAATTTTTTTTGGAAAATTTTTTTCGTAATTTTTTTTCAAAATTTTTTTTCGAAATTTTTTTCAAAATTTTTTTCCATAATTTTTTTTCAAAATTTTTTTCGAATTTTTTTTCGAAAATTTTTTTCAAATTTTTTTACCAAAATTTTTTTTCCAAATTTTTTTTCAAAATTTTTTTTCAAATTTTTTTTCGAAAATTTTTTTTGAAAATTTATTTCGAAATTTTTTTTAAAAATTTTTTTTCGAAATTTTTTTTGAAAATTTTTTTCAAAATTTTTTTTTCGAAATTTTTTTCGAAAATATTTTTCGAAATTTTTTTTCAAAATTTTTTTTCAAATTTTTTTTCGAAAATTTTTTTTGAAAATTTATTTCGTTATTTTTTTAAAAATTTTTTTCGAAAATTTTTTTTCGAAATTTTTTTTGAAAATTTATTTCGAAATTTTTTTAAAAATTTTTTTGGAAAATTTTTTTTCAAAATTTTTTTCGAAAATTTTTTTTCAAATTTTTTTTCGAAATTTTTTTCGAAATTTTTTTTCCCAAATTTTTTTTCGAAATTTTTTTCAAAATTTTTTTCGAAAATTTTTTTTCCAAAATTTTTTCGAAAATTTTTTTCGAAATTTTTTTTCAAAATTTTTTTTCAAAATTTTTTTCGAAATTTTTTTTCAAAATTTTTTTTGGAAAATTTTTTTCGTAATTTTTTTTCAAAATTTTTTTTCGAAATTTTTTTCAAAATTTTTTTCCAAAATTTTTTTTCAAAATTTTTTTCTAATTTTTTTTCGAAAATTTTTTTCAAATTTTTTTACCAAAATTTTTTTTCCAAAATTTTTTTCAAAATTTTTTTTCAAATTTTTTTTCGAAAATTTTTTTTGAAAATTTTTTTCAAAATTTTTTTTCAAATTTTTTTTCGAAATTTTTTTAAAAATTTTTTTCGAAATTTTTTTTTCCAAAATTTTTTCGAAATTTTTTTTTGAAATTTTTTTTCAAATTTTTTTTAGAAATTTTTTTTCAAAATTTTTTTCGAAATTTTTTTTTCGAAATTTTTTTTAAAAATTTTTTTTCGAAATTTTTTTTTCGAAATTTTTTTCGAAATTTTTTTTCAAATTTTTTTTCGATTTTTGTTTTTTCGAAAATTTTTTATGAAAATTTTTTTCGAAATTTTTTTCAAATTTTTTTTCGAAAATTTTTTTTCGAAATTTTTTTCGAAAATATTTTTCGAAATTTTTTTTCAAAATTTTTTTTCAAATTTTTTTTCAAATTTTTTTTCGAAAATTTTTTTTGAAAATTTTTTTCAAAATTTTTTTTCAAATTTTTTTTCGAAATTTTTTTAAAAATTTTTTTCGAAAATTTTTTTTCCAAAATTTTTTCGAAATTTTTTTTTGAAATTTTTTTTCAAAATTTTTTTCGAAATTTTTTTTTCGAAATTTTTTTTAAAAATTTTTTTTCGAAATTTTTTTTTCGAAATTTTTTTCGAAATTTTTTTTCAAAATTTTTTTCGAAAATTTTTTTTCGAAATTTTTTTCGAAAATTTTTTTCAAAATTTTTTTCCAAAATTTTTTTTCAAAATTTTTTTCGAAATTTTTTTCAAAATTTTTTTTCAAATTTTTTTTCGAAAATTTTTTTTCGAAATTTTTTTTTGAAAATTTTTTCGAAAATTTTTTTCGAAATTTTTTTTCAAAATTTTTTTTCAAAATTTTTTTCGAAATTTTTTTTCAAAATTTTTTTTGGAAAATTTTTTTCGTAATTTTTTTTCAAAATTTTTTTTCGAAATTTTTTTCAAAATTTTTTTCCAAAATTTTTTTTCAAAATTTTTTTTGAATTTTTTTTCGAAAATTTTTTTCAAATTTTTTTACCAAAATTTTTTTTCCAAAATTTTTTTCAAAATTTTTTTTCAAATTTTTTTTCGAAAAGTTTTTTTGAAAATTTTTTTCAAAATTTTTTTTCAAATTTTTTTTCGAAATTTTTTTAAAAATTTGTTTCGAAAATTTTTTTTCCAAAATTTTTTCGAAATTTTTTTTTGAAATTTTTTTTCAAATTTTTTTTAGAAATTTTTTTTCAAATTTTTTTTCGAAATTTTTTTTTTCGAAATTTTTTTTTAAATTTTTTTTCGAAATTTTTTTTTCGAAATTTTTTTCGAAATTTTTTTTCAAAATTTTTTT
Source organism: Uropetala carovei (assembly GCA_036926305.1). Lineage (NCBI taxonomy): Eukaryota > Metazoa > Arthropoda > Insecta > Odonata > Petaluridae > Uropetala > Uropetala carovei. The sequence continues at coordinate 8,098,954 of JAXCHB010000056.1, forward strand.
CGAAAATTTTTTTTCGAAATTTTTTTCGAAAAATTTTTCAAAATTTTTTTCCAAAATTTTTTTTCAAAATTTTTTTCGAAATTTTTTTCAAAATTTTTTTTCAAATTTTTTTTCGAAAATTTTTTTTGAAAATTTTTTTCGAAATTTTTTTCGAAAATTTTTTTTCGAAATTTTTTTCGAAAATATTTTTCGAAATTTTTTTTCAAAATTTTTTTTCAAAATTTTTTTTCAAAATTTTTTTCGAAATTTTTTTTCAAAATTTTTTTTGGAAAATTTTTTTCGTAATTTTTTTTCAAAATTTTTTTTCGAAATTTTTTTCAAAATTTTTTTCCAAAATTTTTTTTCAAAATTTTTTTCGAATTTTTTTTCGAAAATTTTTTTCAAATTTTTTTACCAAAATTTTTTTTCCAAAATTTTTTTCAAAATTTTTTTTCAAATTTTTTTTCGAAAATTTTTTTTGAAAATTTTTTTCAAAATTTTTTTTCAAATTTTTTTTCGAAATTTTTTTAAAAATTTTTTTCGAAATTTTTTTTTCCAAAATTTTTTCGAAATTTTTTTTTGAAATTTTTTTTCAAATTTTTTTTAGAAATTTTTTTTCAAAATTTTTTTCGAAATTTTTTTTTCGAAATTTTTTTTAAAAATTTTTTTTCGAAATTTTTTTTTCGAAATTTTTTTCGAAATTTTTTTTCAAATTTTTTTTCCATTTTTGTTTTTTCGAAAATTTTTTATGAAAATTTTTTTCGAAATTTTTTTCAAATTTTTTTTCGAAAATTTTTTTTCGAAATTTTTTTCGAAAATATTTTTCGAAATTTTTTTTCAAAATTTTTTTTCAAATTTTTTTTCAAATTTTTTTTCGAAAATTTTTTTTGAAAATTTTTTTCAAAATTTTTTTTCAAATTTTTTTTCGAAATTTTTTTAAAAATTTTTTTCGAAAATTTTTTTTCCAAAATTTTTTCGAAATTTTTTTTTGAAATTTTTTTTCAAAATTTTTTTCGAAATTTTTTTTTCGAAATTTTTTTTAAAAATTTTTTTTCGAAATTTTTTTTTCGAAATTTTTTTCGAAATTTTTTTTCAAAATTTTTTTCGAAAATTTTTTTTCGAAATTTTTTTCGAAAATTTTTTTCAAAATTTTTTTCCAAAATTTTTTTTCAAAATTTTTTTCGAAATTTTTTTCAAAATTTTTTTTCAAATTTTTTTTCGAAAATTTTTTTTCGAAATTTTTTTTTGAAAATTTTTTCGAAAATTTTTTTCGAAATTTTTTTTCAAAATTTTTTTTCAAAATTTTTTTCGAAATTTTTTTTCAAAATTTTTTTTGGAAAATTTTTTTCGTAATTTTTTTTTAAAATTTTTTTTCGAAATTTTTTTCAAAATTTTTTTCCAAAATTTTTTTTCAAAATTTTTTTTGAATTTTTTTTCGAAAATTTTTTTCAAATTTTTTTACCAAAATTTTTTTTCCAAAATTTTTTTCAAAATTTTTTTTCAAATTTTTTTTCGAAAATTTTTTTTGAAAATTTTTTTCAAAATTTTTTTTCAAATTTTTTTTCGAAATTTTTTTAAAAATTTTTTTCGAAAATTTTTTTTCCAAAATTTTTTCGAAATTTTTTTTTGAAATTTTTTTTCAAATTTTTTTTAGAAATTTTTTTTCAAATTTTTTTTCGAAATTTTTTTTTTCGAAATTTTTTTTAAAATTTTTTTTCGAAATTTTTTTTTCGAAATTTTTTTCGAAATTTTTTTTCAAAATTTTTTTCGAAAATTTTTTTTCGAAATTTTTTTCGAAAAATTTTTCAAAATTTTTTTCCAAAATTTTTTTTCAAAATTTTTTTCGAAATTTTTTTCAAAATTTTTTTTCAAATTTTTTTTCGAAAATTTTTTTTGAAAATTTTTTTCGAAATTTTTTTCGAAAATTTTTTTTCGAAATTTTTTACGAAAATATTTTTCGAAATTTTTTTTCAAAATTTTTTTTCAAATTTTTTTTCGAAAATTTTTTTTGAAAATTTATTTCGAAATTTTTTTTTTAAATTTTTTTTGAAAATTTTTTTTCGAAATTTTTTTTGAAAATTTATTTCGAAATTTTTTTAAAAATTTTTTTTTCGAAAATTTTTTTTCAAAATTTTTTTCGAAAATTTTTTCAAAATTTTTTTCCAAAATTTTTTTTAAAAATTTTTTTCGAAATTTTTTTCGAAATTTTTTTTTCGAAATTTTTTTTGAAAATTTTTTTCGAAAATTTTTTTCAAAATTTTTTTTGAAAATTTTTTTTTCAAAATTTTTTCGAAAATTTTTTTGAAAATTTTTTTTCAAATTTTTTTTCGAAATTTTTTTCGAAATTTTTTTTCAAAATTTTTTTCGAAAATTTTTTTTCGAAATTTTTTTCAAAAATTTTTTTCCAAAATTTTTTTTCGAAATTTTTTTTCAAAATTTTTTTGGAAAATTTTTTTTCAAATTTTTTTTCGAAAATTTTTTTTCAAATTTTTTTTCGAATTTTTTTTCGAAAATTTTTTTCAAATTTTTTTACCAAAATTTTTTTTTCAAAATTTTTTTCAAAATTTTTTTTCAAATTTTTTTTCGAAAATTTTTTTTGAAAATTTTTTTCAAAATTTTTTTTCAAATTTTTTTTCGAAATTTTTTTAAAAATTTTTTTCGAAAATTTTTTTTCCAAAATTTTTTCGAAATTTTTTTTTGAAATTTTTTTTCAAATTTTTTTTAGAAATTTTTTTTCAAAATTTTTTTCGAAATTTTTTTTTCGAAATTTTTTTTAAAAATTTTTTTTCGAAAATTTTTTTCAAATTTTTTTACCAAAATTTTTTTTCCTAAATTTTCTTCAAAATTTTTTTTCAAATTTTTTTTCGAAAATTTTTTTTGAAAATTTTTTTCAAAATTTTTTTTCAAATTTTTTTTCGAAATTTTTTTAAAAATTTTTTTCGAAAATTTTTTTTCCAAAATTTTTTCGAAATTTTTTTTTGAAATTTTTTTTCAAATTTTTTTTAGAAATTTTTTTTCAAAATTTTTTTCGAAATTTTTTTTAAAAATTTTTTTTCGAAATTTTTTTTTCGAAATTTTTTTCGAAATTTTTTTTCAAAATTTTTTTCGAAAATTTTTTTTCGAAATTTTTTTCGAAAATTTTTTTCAAAATTTTTTTCCAAAATTTTTTTTCAAAATTTTTTTCGAAATTTTTTTCAAAATTTTTTTTCAAATTTTTTTTCGAAAATTTTTTTTCGAAAATTTTTTTTGAAAATTTTTTTCGAAATTTTTTTAAAATTTTTTTTCGAAAATTTTTTTTCGAAATTTTTTTCGAAAATATTTTTCGAAATTTTTTTTCAAAATTTTTTTTCAAATTTTTTTTCGAAAATTTTTTTTGAAAATTTATTTCGATATTTTTTTTAAAAATTTTTTTCGAAAATTTTTTTTCGAAATTTTTTTTGAAAATTTATTTCGAAATTTTTTTAAAAATTTTTTTCGAGAATTTTTTCAAAATTTTTTTCCAAAATTTTTTTTAAAAATTTTTTTCGAAATTTTTTTCGAAATTTTTTTTTCGAAATTTTTTTTGAAAATTTTTTTCAAAATTTTTTTTGAAAATTTTTTTTTCAAAATTTTTTTTGAAAATTTTTTTTTCAAAATTTTTTCGAAAATTTTTTTGAAAATTTTTTTTCAAATTTTTTTTCGAAATTTTTTTCGAAATTTTTTTTCGAAATTTTTTTCGAAAATTTTTTTTTGAAATTTTTTTCAAAAATTTTTTTCCAAAATTTTTTTTCGAAATTTTTTTTCAAAATTTTTTTGGAAAATTTTTTTTCAAAATTTTTTTCGAAAATTTTTTTTCAAATTTTTTTTCGAAATTTTTTTCGAAATTTTTTTTCCCAAATTTTTTTTCGAAATTTTTTTCAAAATTTTTTTCGAAAATTTTTTTTCCAAAATTTTTTCGAAAATTTTTTTCGAAATTTTTTTTCAAAATTTTTTTTCAAAATTTTTTTCGAAATTTTTTTTCAAAATTTTTTTTGGAAAATTTTTTTCGTAATTTTTTTTCAAAATTTTTTTTCGAAATTTTTTTCAAAATTTTTTTCCAAAATTTTTTTTCAAATTTTTTTTCGAATTTTTTTTCGAAAATTTTTTTCAAATTTTTTTACCAAAATTTTTTTTCCAAAATTTTTTTCGAAAATCTTTCTTCGAAATTTTTTTTGAAAATTTATTTCGAAATTTTTTTAAAAATTTTTTTTCGAAAATTTTTTTTCAAAATTTTTTTCGAAAATTTTTTCAAAATTTTTTTCCAAAATTTTTTTTAAAAATTTTTTTCGAAGTTTTTTTCGAAATTTTTTTTCGAAATTTTTTTCGAAAATTTTTTTGAAAATTTTTTCGAAAATTTTTTTCGAAATTTTTTTTCAAAATTTTTTTTCAAAATTTTTTTCGAAATATTTTTCAAAATTTTTTTCCAAAATTTTTTTTCAAAATTTTTTTCCAAAATTTTTTTTCAAAATTTTTTTCGAATTTTTTTTCGAAAATTTTTTTCAAATTTTTTTACCAAAATTTTTTTTGAAAATTTTTTTCAAAATTTTTTTTCAAATTTTTTTTCGAAATTTTTTTAAAAATTTTTTTCGAAAATTTTTTTTCCAAAATTTTTTCGAAATTTTTTTTTGAAATTTTTTTTCAAATTTTTTTTAGAAATTTTTTTTCAAAATTTTTTTCGAAATTTTTTTTTCGAAATTTTTTTTAAAAATTTTTTTTCGAAAATTTTTTTTCGAAATTTTTTTCGAAAATATTTTTCGAAATTTTTTTTCAAAATTTTTTTTCAAATTTTTTTTCGAAAATTTTTTTTGAAAATTTATTTCGAAATTTTTTTTAAAAATTTTTTTCGAAAATTTTTTTTCGAAATTTTTTTTGAAAATTTATTTCGAAATTTTTTTAAAAATTTTTTTTCGAAAATTTTTTTTCAAAATTTTTTTCGAAAATTTTTTCAAAATTTTTTTCCAAAATTTTTTTTTTAAAATTTTTTTCGAAATTTTTTTCGAAATTTTTTTTTCGAAATTTTTTTTGAAAATTTTTTTCGAAAATTTTTTTCAAAATTTTTTTTGAAAATTTTTTTTTCAAAATTTTTTCGAAAATTTTTTTGAAAATTTTTTTTCAAATTTTTTTTCGAAATTTCTTTCGAAATTTTTTTTCAAAATTTTTTTCGAAAATTTTTTTTCGAAATTTTTTTCAAAAATTTTTTTCCAAAATTTTTTTTCGAAATTTTTTTTCAAAATTTTTTTTCAAAATTTTTTTCGAAAATTTTTTTTCAAATTTTTTTTCGAAATTTTTTTCGAAATTTTTTTTCCCAAATTTTTTTTCGAAATTTTTTTTCGAAATTTTTTTCAAAATTTTTTTCGAAAATTTTTTTTCCAAATTTTTTTTTCCAAAATTTTTTCGAAAATTTTTTTCAAAATTTTTTTCGAAATTTTTTTTTCGAAATTTTTTTTCGAAATTTTTTTTTCGAAATTTTTTTCGAAATTTTTTTTCAAAATTTTTTTCGAAAATTTTTTTTCGAAATTTTTTTCGAAATTTTTTTTCAAAATTTTTTTCCAAAATTTTTTTTCAAAATTTTTTTCGAAATTTTTTTCAAAATTTTTTTTCAAATTTTTTTTCGAAAATTTTTTTTCGAAAAGTTTTTTTGAAAATTTTTTTCGAAATTTTTTTCAAATTTTTTTTCGAAAATTTTTTTTCGAAATTTTTTTCGAAAATATTTTTCGAAATTTTTTTTCAAAATTTTTTTTCAAATTTTTTTTCGAAAATTTTTTTTGAAAATTTATTTCGATATTTTTTTTTTAAATTTTTTTTCGAAATTTTTTTTGAAAATTTATTTCGAAATTTTTTTAAAAATTTTTTTCGAGAATTTTTTCAAAATTTTTTCCAAAATTTTTTTTAAAAATTTTTTTCGAAATTTTTTTCGAAATTTTTTTTTCGAAATTTTTTTTGAAAATTTTTTTCAAAATTTTTTTTGAAAATTTTTTTTTCAAAATTTTTTTTGAAAATTTTTTTTTCAAAATTTTTTCGAAAATTTTTTTGAAAATTTTTTTTCAAATTTTTTTTCGAAATTTTTTTCGAAATTTTTTTTCGAAATTTTTTTCGAAAATTTTTTTTTGAAATTTTTTTCAAAAATTTTTTTCCAAAATTTTTTTTCGAAATTTTTTTTCAAAATTTTTTTGGAAAATTTTTTTTCAAAATTTTTTTCGAAAATTTTTTTTCAAATTTTTTTTCGAAATTTTTTTCGAAATTTTTTTTCTCAAATTTTTTTTCGAAATTTTTTTCAAAATTTTTTTCAAAATTTTTTTTCAAATTTTTTTTCGAAAATATTTTTTCGAAAATTTTTTTTGAAAATTTTTTTCGAAATTTTTTTCAAATTTTTTTTCGAAAATTTTTTTTCGAAATTTTTTTCGAAAATATTTTTCGAAATTTTTTTTCAAAATTTTTTTTCAAATTTTTTTTCGAAAATTTTTTTTGAAAATTTATTTCGAAATTTTTTTTTTAAATTTTTTTCGAAAATTTTTTTTCGAAATTTTTTTTGAAAATTTATTTCGAAATTTTTTTAAAATTTTTTTTTCGAAAATTTTTTTTCAAAATTTTTTTCGAAAATTTTTTCAAAATTTTTTTCCAAAATTTTTTTTAAAAATTTTTTTCGAAATTTTTTTCGAAATTTTTTTTTCGAAATTTTTTTTGAAAATTTTTTTCGAAAATTTTTTTCAAAATTTTTTTTGAAAAAATTTTTTTCAAAATTTTTTCGAAAATGTTTTTGAAAATTTTTTTTCAAATTTTTTTTCGAAATTTTTTTCGAAATTTTTTTTCAAAATTTTTTTTCAAATTTTTTTTCGAAAATTTTTTTTGAAAATTTACTTCGAAATTTTTTTTAAAAATTTTTTTCGAAAATTTTTTTCGAAATTTTTTTTTCGAAATTTTTTTTAAAAATTTTTTTTCGAAATTTTTTTTTCGAAATTTTTTTCGAAATTTTTTTTCAAAATTTTTTTCGAAAATTTTTTTTCGAAATTTTTTTCGAAAATTTTTTTCAAAATTTTTTTCCAAAATTTTTTTTCAAAATTTTTTTCGAAATTTTTTTCAAAATTTTTTTTCAAATTTTTTTTCGAAAATTTTTTTTCGAAAATTTTTTTTGAAAATTTTTTTCGAAATTTTTTTCAAATTTTTTTTCGAAAATTTTTTTTCGAAATTTTTTTCGAAAATATTTTTCGAAATTTTTTTTCAAAATTTTTTTTCAAATTTTTTTTCGAAAATTTTTTTTTTAAATTTATTTCGAAATTTTTTTTTTAAATTTTTTTCGAAAATGTTTTTTCGAAATTTTTTTTGAAAATTTATTTCGAAATTTTTTTAAAAATTTTTTTTCGAAATTTTTTTTTCAAAATTTTTTTCGAAAATTTTTTCAAAATTTTTTTCCAAAATTTTTTTTTAAAATTTTTTTCGAAATTTTTTTCGAAATTTTTTTTTCGAAATTTTTTTTGAAAATTTTTTTCGAAAATTTTTTTCAGTTTTTTTTGAAAAAATTTTTTTCAAAATTTTTTCGAAAATGTTTTTGAAAATTTTTTTCAAAATTTTTTTTCGAAAACTTTTTTTGAAAATTTTTTTCGAAATTTTTTTTTCGAAATTTTTTTTGAAAATTTTTTTCGAAAATTTTTTTCAAAATTTTTTTTGAAAATTTTTTTTTCAAAATTTTTTCGAAAATTTTTTTGAAAATTTTTTTTCAAATTTTTTTTCGAAATTTTTTTCGAAATTTTTTTTCAAAATTTTTTTCGAAAATTTTTTTTCGAAATTTTTTTCAAAAATTTTTTTCCAAAATTTTTTTTCGAAATTTTTTTTCAAAATTTTTTTCGATTATTTTTTTCAAAATTTTTTTCCAAAATTTTTTTTCAAAATTTTTTTCGAAATTTTTTTCAAAATTTTTTTTCAAATTTTTTTTCGAAAATTTTTTTTCGAAAATTTTTTTTGAAAATTTTTTTCGAAATTTTTTTCAAATTTTTTTTCGAAAATTTTTTTTCGAAATTTTTTTCGAAAATATTTTTCGAAATTTTTTTTCAAAATTTTTTTTCAAATTTTTTTTCGAAAATTTTTTTTGAAAATTTATTTCGAAATTTTTTTTAAAAATTTTTTTCGAAAATTTTTTTTCGAAATTTTTTTTGAAAATTTATTTCGAAATTTTTTTAAAATTTTTTTTTCGAAAATTTTTTTTCAAAATTTTTTTCCAAAATTTTTTCAAAATTTTTTTCCAAAATTTTTTTTAAAAATTTTTTTCGAAATTTTTTTCGAAATTTTTTTTTCGAAATTTTTTTTGAAAATTTTTTTCGAAAATTTTTTTCAAAATTTTTTTTGAAAAAATTTTTTTCAAAATTTTTTCGAAAATGTTTTTGAAAATTTTTTTTCAAATTTTTTTTCGAAATTTTTTTCGAAATTTTTTTTCAAAATTTTTTTTCAATTTTTTTTTCGAAAATTTTTTTTGAAAATTTACTTCGAAATTTTTTTTTAAAATTTTTTTCGAAAATTTTTTTCGAAATTTTTTTTTCGAAATTTTTTTTAAAAATTTTTTTTCGAAATTTTTTTTTCGAAATTTTTTTCGAAATTTTTTTTCAAAATTTTTTTCGAAAATTTTTTTTCGAAATTTTTTTCGAAAATTTTTTTCAAAATTTTTTTCCAAAATTTTTTTTCAAAATTTTTTTCGAAATTTTTTTCAAAATTTTTTTTCAAATTTTTTTTCGAAAATTTTTTTTCGAAAATTTTTTTTGAAAATTTTTTTCGAAATTTTTTTCAAATTTTTTTTCGAAAATTTTTTTTCGAAATTTTTTTCGAAAATATTTTTCGAAATTTTTTTTCAAAATTTTTTTTCAAATTTTTTTTCGAAAATTTTTTTTGAAAATTTATTTCGAAATTTTTTTTTTTAATTTTTTTCGAAAATGTTTTTTCGAAATTTTTTTTGAAAATTTATTTCGAAATTTTTTTAAAAATTTTTTTTCGAAATTTTTTTTTCAAAATTTTTTTCGAAAATTTTTTCAAAATTTTTTTCCAAAATTTTTTTTAAAAATTTTTTTCGAAATTTTTTTCGAAATTTTTTTTTCGAAATTTTTTTTGAAAATTTTTTTCGAAAATTTTTTTCAAAATTTTTTTTGAAAAAATTTTTTTCAAAATTTTTTCGAAAATGTTTTTGAAAATTTTTTTCAAAATTTTTTTCAAATTTTTTTTCGAAAATTTTTTTTGAAAATTTTTTTCGAAATTTTTTTTTCGAAATTTTTTTTGAAAATTTTTTTCGAAAATTTTTTTCGAAAATTTTTTTCAAAATTTTTTTTGAAAATTTTTTTTTCAAAATTTTTTCGAAAATTTTTTTGAAAATTTTTTTTCGAAATTTTTTTCGAAATTTTTTTTCAAAATTTTTTTCGAAAATTTTTTTTCGAAATTTTTTTCAAAAATTTTTTTCCAAAATTTTTTTTCGAAATTTTTTTTCAAAATTTTTTTCGATTATTTTTTTCAAAATTTTTTTTGAAATTTTTTTTTTCAAAATTTTTTTCGAAAATTTTTTTTCGAAATTTTTTTTCAAAATTTTTTTCGAAATTTTTTTCAAAATTTTTTTCGAAATTTTTTTTCAAAATTTTAATTCGAAATTTTTTTCGAAAATTTTTTTCAAAATTTTTTTTTCATAATTTTTTCGAAAATTTTTTTGAAAATTTTTTTCGAAATTTTTCTTCAAAATTTTTTTTGAAATTTTTTTTCAAAATTTTTTTCGAAATTTTTTTTTCGAAATTTTTTTTAAAAATTTTTTTCAAAATTTTTTTTCAAGATTTTTTTCGAAATTTTTTTCGAAATTTTTTTTCAAAATTTTTTTCGAAAATTATTTTTCGAAATTTTTTTCGAAAATTTTTTTCAAAATTTTTTTCCAAAATTTTTTTTCGAAATTTTTTTCGAAATTTTTTTCAAAATTTTTTTTCAAATTTTTTTTCGAAAATTTTTTTTCGAAAATTTTTTTTGAAAATTTTTTTCGAAATTTTTTTTTTTAATTTTTTTTCGAAATTTTTTTTGAAAATTTTTTTCAAAATTTTTTTCGAAATTTTTTTTCAAAATTTTTTTCGAAAATTTTTTTTCGAAATTTTTTTCGAAAATTTTTTTCAAAATTTTTTTCCAAAATTTTTTTTCGAAATTTTTTTCGAAATTTTTTTCAAAATTTTTTTTCAAATTTTTTTTCGAAAATTTTTTTTCGAAAATTTTTTTTTGAAAATTTTTTTCGAATTTTTAAAATTTTTTTTCGAAATTTTTTTTGAAAATTTTTTTCAAATTTTTTTTGGAAAATTTTTTTCGAAAATTTTTTTCAAAATTTTTTTCCAAAATTTTTTTTCAAAATTTTTTTCGAAATTTTTTTCAAAATTTTTTTTCAAATTTTTTTTCGAAATTTTTTTTTTAAATTTTTTTTCGAAATTTTTTTTAAAAATTTTTTTCGAAATTTTTTTTCAAATTTTTTTTCGAAAATTTTTTTTCAAATTTTTTTTCGAAAATTTTTTTTGAAAATTTTTTTCGAAATTTTTTTTTCGAAATTTTTTTTGAAAATTTTTTTCGAAAATTTTTTTCAAAATTTTTTTTGAAAATTTTTTTTTCAAAATTTTTTCGAAAATTTTTTTGAAAATTTTTTTTCAAATTTTTTTTCGAAATTTTTTTCGAAATTTTTTTTCAAAATTTTTGTCTAAAATTTTTTTTCGAAATTTTTTTCAAAAATTTTTTTCCAAAATTTTTTTTCGAAATTTTTTTTTCAAAATTTTTTTGGAAATTTTTTTTCAAAATTTTTTTCGAAAATTTTTTTTCAAATTTTTTTTCGAAATTTTTTTCGAAATTTTTTTTCCCAAATTTTTTTTCGAAATTTTTTTCAAAATTTTTTTCGAAAATTTTTTTTCCAGAATTTTTTCGAAAATTTTTTTCGAAATTTTTTTTCAAAATTTTTTTTCAAAATTTTTTTCGAAATTTTTTTTCAAAATTTTTTTTGGAAAATTTTTTGCGTAATTTTTTTTCAAAATTTTTTTTCGAAATTTTTTTCAAAATTTTTTTCCAAAATTTTTTTTCAAAATTTTTTTCGAATTTTTTTTCGAAAATTTTTTTCCAATTTTTTTACCAAAATTTTTTTTCCAAAATTTTTTTCAAAATTTTTTTTCAAATTTTTTTTCGAAAATTTTTTTTGAAAATTTATTTCGAAATTTTTTTTCGAAATTTTTTTTGAAAATTTTTTTCAAAATTTTTTTTCAAATTTTTTTTCGAAATTTTTTTAAAAATTTTTTTCGAAAATTTTTTTTCCAAAATTTTTTCGAAAATTTTTTTTAAATATTTTTTTTCAAAATTTTTTTTTCGAAATTTTTTTCGAAAATATTTTTCGAAATTTTTTTTCAAAATTTTTTTTCAAATTTTTTTTCGAAAATTTTTTTTGAAAATTTATTTCGAAATTTTTTTTAAAAATTTTTTTCGAAAATTTTTTTTCGAAATTTTTTTTGAAAATTTATTTCGAAATTTTTTTAAAAATTTTTTTTCGAATATTTTTTTTAAAAATTTTTTTCGAAAATTTTTTCGAAATTTTTTTCCAAAATTTTTTTTAAAAATTTTTTTCGAAATTTTTTTCGAAATTTTTTTTTCGAAATTTTTTTTGAAAATTTTTTTCGAAAATTTTTTTCAAAATTTTTTTTGAAAATTTTTTTTTCAAAATTTTTTCGAAAATTTTTTTGAAAATTTTTTTTCAAATTTTTTTCGAAATTTTTTTTCAAAATTTTTTTCGAAAATTTTTTTTCGAAATTTTTTTCAAAAATTTTTTTCCAAAATTTTTTTTCGAAATTATTTTTCAAAATTTTTTTGGAAAATTTTTTTTCAAAATTTTTTTCGAAAATTTTTTTTCAAATTTTTTTTCAAAATTTTTTTCGAAATTTTTTTTCCCAAATTTTTTTTCGAAATTTTTTTCAAAATTTTTTTCGAAAATTTTTTTTCCAAAATTTTTTCGAAAATTTTTTTCGAAATTTTTTTTCAAAATTTTTTTTCAAAATTTTTTTCGAAATTTTTTTTCAAAATTTTTTTTGGAAAATTTTTTTCGTAATTTTTTTTCAAAATTTTTTTTCGAAATTTTTTTCAAAATTTTTTTCCAAAATTTTTTTTCAAAATTTTTTTCGAATTTTTTTTCGAAAATTTTTTTCAAATTTTTTTACCAAAATTTTTTTTCCAAAATTTTTTTCAAAATTTTTTTTCAAATTTTTTTTCGAAAATTTTTTTTGAAAATTTTTTTCAAAATTTTTTTTCAAATTTTTTTTCGAAATTTTTTAAAAAATTTTTTTCGAAAATTTTTTTTCCAAAATTTTTTCAAAATTTTTTTCCAAAATTTTTTTCCAAAATTTTTTTCGAAATTTTTTTCGAAATTTTTTTTTCAAAATTTTTTTTGAAAATTTTTTTCGAAAATTTTTTTCAAAATTTTTTTTGAAAATTTTTTTTTCAAAATTTTTTCGAAAATTTTTTTGAAAATTTTTTTTCAAATTTTTTTTCGAAATTTTTTTTGAAATTTTTTTTCAAAATTTTTTTCGAAAATTTTTTTTCGAAATTTTTTTTCAAAATTTTTTTCGAAAATTTTTTTCAAAATTTTTCTTGAAAATTTTTTTTTCAAAAGTTTTTCGAAAATTTTTTTGAAAATTTTTTTTCAAATTTTTTTTCGAATTTTTTTTCGAAATTTTTTTTCAAAAGTTTTTCGAAAATTTTTTTTCGAAATTTTTTTTAAAAAATTTTTTTCCAAAATTTTTTTTCGAAATTTTTTTTCAAAATTTTTTTGGAAAATTTTTTTTCAAAATTTTTTTCGAAAATTTTTTTTCCAAAATTTTTTCGAAATTTTTTTTCGAAATTTTTTTCGAAATTTTTTTTTCGAAATTTTTTTTGAAAATTTTTTTCGAAAATTTTTTTCAAAATTTTTTTTGAAAAAATTTTTTTCAAAATTTTTTCGAAGATGTTTTTGAAAATTTTTTTTCAAATTTTTTTTCGAAAATTTTTTTCGAAATTTTTTTTTCGAAATTTTTTTTGAAAATTTTTTTCGAAAATTTTTTTCAAAATTTTTTTTGAAAATTTTTTTTTCAAAATTTTTCGAAAATTTTTTTGAAAATTTTTTTTCAAATTTTTTTTCGAAATTTTTTTCGAAATTTTTTTTCAAAATTTTTTTCGAAAATTTTTTTTCGAAATTTTTTTCAAAAATTTTTTTCCAAAATTTTTTTTCGAAATTTTTTTTCAAAATTTTTTTCGATTATTTTTTTCAAAATTTTTTTTGAATTTTTTTTTTTCAAAATTTTTTTCGAAAATTTTTTTTCGAAATTTTTTTTCAAAATTTTTTTCGAAATTTTTTTCAAAATTTTTTTCGAAATTTTTTTTCAAAATTTTAATTCGAAATTTTTTTCGAAACTTTTTTTCAAAATTTTTTTTGAAAATTTTTTTTTCATAATTTTTTCGAAAATTTTTTTGAAAATTTTTTTCGAAATTTTTCTTCAAAATTTTTTTTTGAAATTTTTTTTCAAAATTTTTTTCGAAATTTTTTTTTCGAAATTTTTTTTAAAAATTTTTTTTCAAGATTTTTTTCGAAATTTTTTTTCAAAATTTTTTTCGAAAATTATTTTTCGAAATTTTTTTCGAAAATTTTTTTCAAAATTTTTTTCCAAAATTTTTTTTCGAAATTTTTTTCGAAATTTTTTTCAAAATTTTTTTTCAAATTTTTTTTCGAAAATTTTTTTTCGAAAATTTTTTTTGAAAATTTTTTTCGAAATTTTTTTTTTAAATTTTTTTTCGAAATTTTTTTTGAAAATTTTTTTCAAAATTTTTTTCGAAATTTTTTTTCAAAATTTTTTTCGAAAATTTTTTTTCGAAATTTTTTTCGAAAATTTTTTTCAAAATTTTTTTCCAAAATTTTTTTTCGAAATTTTTTTCGAAATTTTTTTCAAAATTTTTTTTCAAATTTTTTTTCGAAAATTTTTTTTCGAAAATTTTTTTTTCAAAATTTTTTCGAAAATTTTTTTGAAAATTTTTTTTCAAATTTTTTTTCGAAATTTTTTTCGAAATTTTTTTTCAAAATTTTTTTCGAAAATTTTTTTTCGAAATTTTTTTCAAAAATTTTTTTCCAAAATTTTTTTTCGAAATTTTTTTTTCAAAATTTTTTTGGAAAATTTTTTTTCAAAATTTTTTTCGAAAATTTTTTTTCGAAAATTTTTTTTCAAATTTTTTTTCGAAATTTTTTTCGAAATTTTTTTTCCCAAATTTTTTTTCGAAATTTATTTCAAAATTTTTTTCGAAAATTTTTTTTCCAAAATTTTTTCGAAAATTTTTTTCGAAATTTTTTTTCAAAATTTTTTTTCAAAATTTTTTTCGAAATTTTTTTTCAAAATTTTTTTTGGAAAATTTTTTTCGTAATTTTTTTTCAAAATTTTTTTTCGAAATTTTTTTCAAAATTTTTTTCCAAAATTTTTTTTCAAAATTTTTTTCGAATTTTTTTTCGAAAATTTTTTTCAAATTTTTTTACCAAAATTTTTTTTCCAAATTTTTTTTCAAAATTTTTTTTCAAATTTTTTTTCGAAAATTTTTTTTGAAAATTTATTTCGAAATTTTTTTTAAAAATTTTTTTTCGAAATTTTTTTTGAAAATTTTTTTCAAAATTTTTTTTTCGAAATTTTTTTCGAAAATATTTTTCGAAATTTTTTTTTAAAATTTTTTTTCAAATTTTTTTTCGAAAATTTTTTTTGAAAATTTATTTCGAAATTTTTTTTAAAAATTTTTTTCGAAAATTTTTTTTCGAAATTTTTTTTGAAAATTTATTTCGAAATTTTTTTAAAAATTTTTTTGGAAAATTTTTTTTCAAAATTTTTTTCGAAAATTTTTTTTCAAATTTTTTTTCGAAATTTTTTTCGAAATTTTTTTTCGAAATTTTTTTCAAAATTTTTTTCGAAAATTTTTTTTCCAAAATTTTTTCGAAAATTTTTTTCGAAATTTTTTTTCAAAATTTTTTTTCAAAATTTTTTTCGAAATTTTTTTTCAAAATTTTTTTTGGAAAATTTTTTTCGTAATTTTTTTTCAAAATTTTTTTTCGAAATTTTTTTCAAAATTTTTTTCCAAAATTTTTTTTCAAAATTTTTTTCGAATTTTTTTTCGAAAATTTTTTTCAAATTTTTTTACCAAAATTTTTTTTCCAAAATTTTTTTCAAAATTTTTTTTCAAATTTTTTTTCGAAAATTTTTTTTGAAAATTTTTTTCAAAATTTTTTTTCAAATTTTTTTTCGAAATTTTTTTAAAAATTTTTTTCGAAATTTTTTTTTCCAAAATTTTTTCGAAATTTTTTTTTGAAATTTTTTTTCAAATTTTTTTTAGAAATTTTTTTTCAAAATTTTTTTCGAAATTTTTTTTTCGAAATTTTTTTTAAAAATTTTTTTTCGAAATTTTTTTTTCGAAATTTTTTTCGAAATTTTTTTTCAAATTTTTTTTCGATTTTTGTTTTTTCGAAAATTTTTTATGAAAATTTTTTTCGAAATTTTTTTCAAATTTTTTTTCGAAAATTTTTTTTCGAAATTTTTTTCGAAAATATTTTTCGAAATTTTTTTTCAAAATTTTTTTTCAAATTTTTTTTCGAAAATTTTTTTTGAAAATTTTTTTCAAAATTTTTTTTCAAATTTTTTTTCGAAATTTTTTTAAAAATTTTTTTCAAAAATTTTTTTTCCAAAATTTTTTCGAAATTTTTTTTTGAAATTTTTTTTCAAAATTTTTTTCGAAATTTTTTTTTCGAAATTTTTTTTAAAAATTTTTTTTCGAAATTTTTTTTTCGAAATTTTTTTCGAAATTTTTTTTCAAAATTTTTTTCGAAAATTTTTTTTCGAAATTTTTTTCGAAAATTTTTTTCAAAATTTTTTTCCAAAATTTTTTTTCAAAATTTTTTTCGAAATTTTTTTCAAAATTTTTTTTCAAATTTTTTTTCGAAAATTTTTTTTCGAAATTTTTTTTTGAAAATTTTTTCGAAAATTTTTTTCGAAATTTTTTTTCAAAATTTTTTTTCAAAATTTTTTTCGAAATTTTTTTTCAAAATTTTTTTTGGAAAATTTTTTTCGTAATTTTTTTTCAAAATTTTTTTTCGAAATTTTTTTCAAAATTTTTTTCCAAAATTTTTTTTCAAAATTTTTTTTGAATTTTTTTTCGAAAATTTTTTTCAAATTTTTTTACCAAAATTTTTTTTCCAAAATTTTTTTCAAAATTTTTTTTCAAATTTTTTTTCGAAAATTTTTTTTGAAAATTTTTTTCAAAATTTTTTTTCAAATTTTTTTTCGAAATTTTTTTAAAAATTTTTTTCGAAAATTTTTTTTCCAAAATTTTTTCGAAATTTTTTTTTGAAATTTTTTTCAAATTTTTTTTAGAAATTTTTTTTCAAATTTTTTTTCGAAATTTTTTTTTTCGAAATTTTTTTTAAAATTTTTTTTCGAAATTTTTTTTTCGAAATTTTTTTCGAAATTTTTTTTCAAAATTTTTTTCGAAAATTTTTTTTCGAAATTTTTTTCGAAAAATTTTTCAAAATTTTTTTCCAAAATTTTTTTTCAAAATTTTTTTCGAAATTTTTTTCAAAATTTTTTTTCAAATTTTTTTTCGAAAATTTTTTTTGAAAATTTTTTTCGAAAATTTTTTTTCGAAATTTTTTTCGAAAATATTTTTCGAAATTTTTTTTCAAAATTTTTTTTCAAATTTTTTTTCGAAAATTTTTTTTGAAAATTTATTTCGAAATTTTTTTTTTAAATTTTTTTTGAAAATTTTTTTTCGAAATTTTTTTTGAAAATTTATTTCGAAATTTTTTTAAAAATTTTTTTTCGAAAATTTTTTTTCAAAATTTTTTTCGAAAATTTTTTCAAAATTTTTTTCCAAAATTTTTTTTAAAAATTTTTTTCGAAATTTTTTTCGAAATTTTTTTTTCGAAATTTTTTTTGAAAATTTTTTTCGAAAATTTTTTTCAAAATTTTTTTTGAAAATTTTTTTTTCAAAATTTTTTCGAAAATTTTTTTGAAAATTTTTTTTCAAATTTTTTTTCGAAATTTTTTTCGAAATTTTTTTTCAAAATTTTTTTCGAAAATTTTTTTTCGAAATTTTTTTCAAAAATTTTTTTCCAAAATTTTTTTTCGAAATTTTTTTTCAAAATTTTTTTGGAAAATTTTTTTTCAAATTTTTTTTCGAAAATTTTTTTTCAAATTTTTTTTCGAATTTTTTTTCGAAAATTTTTTTCAAATTTTTTTACCAAAATTTTTTTTTCAAAATTTTTTTCAAAATTTTTTTTCAAATTTTTTTTCGAAAATTTTTTTTGAAAATTTTTTTCAAAATTTTTTTTCAAATTTTTTTTCGAAATTTTTTTAAAAATTTTTTTCGAAAATTTTTTTTCCAAAATTTTTTCGAAATTTTTTTTTGAAATTTTTTTTCAAATTTTTTTTAGAAATTTTTTTTCAAAATTTTTTTCGAAATTTTTTTTTCGAAATTTTTTTTAAAAATTTTTTTTCGAAAATTTTTTTCAAATTTTTTTACCAAAATTTTTTTTCCTAAATTTTTTTCAAAATTTTTTTTCAAATTTTTTTTCGAAAATTTTTTTTGAAAATTTTTTTCAAAATTTTTTTTCAAATTTTTTTTCGAAATTTTTTTAAAAATTTTTTTCGAAAATTTTTTTTCCAAAATTTTTTCGAAATTTTTTTTTGAAATTTTTTTTCAAATTTTTTTTAGAAATTTTTTTTCAAAATTTTTTTCGAAATTTTTTTTAAAAATTTTTTTTCGAAATTTTTTTTTCGAAATTTTTTTCGAAATTTTTTTTCAAAATTTTTTTCGAAAATTTTTTTTCGAAATTTTTTTCGAAAATTTTTTTCAAAATTTTTTTCCAAAATTTTTTTTCAAAATTTTTTTCGAAATTTTTTTCAAAATTTTTTTTCAAATTTTTTTTCGAAAATTTTTTTTCGAAAATTTTTTTTGAAAATTTTTTTCGAAATTTTTTTAAAATTTTTTTTCGAAAATTTTTTTTCGAAATTTTTTTCGAAAATATTTTTCGAAATTTTTTTTCAAAATTTTTTTTCAAATTTTTTTTCGAAAATTTTTTTTGAAAATTTATTTCGATATTTTTTTTAAAAATTTTTTTCGAAAATTTTTTTTCGAAATTTTTTTTGAAAATTTATTTCGAAATTTTTTTAAAAATTTTTTTCGAGAATTTTTTCAAAATTTTTTTCCAAAATTTTTTTTAAAAATTTTTTTCGAAATTTTTTTCGAAATTTTTTTTTCGAAATTTTTTTTGAAAATTTTTTTCAAAATTTTTTTTGAAAATTTTTTTTTCAAAATTTTTTTTGAAAATTTTTTTTTCAAAATTTTTTCGAAAATTTTTTTGAAAATTTTTTTTCAAATTTTTTTTCGAAATTTTTTTCGAAATTTTTTTTCGAAATTTTTTTCGAAAATTTTTTTTTGAAATTTTTTTCAAAAATTTTTTTCCAAAATTTTTTTTCGAAATTTTTTTTCAAAATTTTTTTGGAAAATTTTTTTTCAAAATTTTTTTCGAAAATTTTTTTTCAAATTTTTTTTCGAAATTTTTTTCGAAATTTTTTTTCCCAAATTTTTTTTCGAAATTTTTTTCAAAATTTTTTTCGAAAATTTTTTTTCCAAAATTTTTTCGAAAATTTTTTTCGAAATTTTTTTTCAAAATTTTTTTTCAAAATTTTTTTCGAAATTTTTTTTCAAAATTTTTTTTGGAAAATTTTTTTCGTAATTTTTTTTCAAAATTTTTTTTCGAAATTTTTTTCAAAATTTTTTTCCAAAATTTTTTTTCAAATTTTTTTTCGAATTTTTTTTCGAAAATTTTTTTCAAATTTTTTTACCAAAATTTTTTTTCCAAAATTTTTTTCGAAAATCTTTCTTCGAAATTTTTTTTGAAAATTTATTTCGAAATTTTTTTAAAAATTTTTTTTCGAAAATTTTTTTTCAAAATTTTTTTCGAAAATTTTTTCAAAATTTTTTTCCAAAATTTTTTTTAAAAATTTTTTTCGAAGTTTTTTTCGAAATTTTTTTTCGAAATTTTTTTCGAAAATTTTTTTGAAAATTTTTTCGAAAATTTTTTTCGAAATTTTTTTTCAAAATTTTTTTTCAAAATTTTTTTCGAAATATTTTTTCAAAATTTTTTTTGGAAAATTTTTTTCGTAATTTTTTTTCAAAATTTTTTTTCGAAATTTTTTTCAAAATTTTTTTCCAAAATTTTTTTTCAAAATTTTTTTCCAAAATTTTTTTTCAAAATTTTTTTCGAATTTTTTTTCGAAAATTTTTTTCAAATTTTTTTACCAAAATTTTTTTTGAAAATTTTTTTCAAAATTTTTTTTCAAATTTTTTTTCGAAATTTTTTTAAAAATTTTTTTCGAAAATTTTTTTTCCAAAATTTTTTCGAAATTTTTTTTTGAAATTTTTTTTCAAATTTTTTTTAGAAATTTTTTTTCAAAATTTTTTTCGAAATTTTTTTTTCGAAATTTTTTTTAAAAATTTTTTTTCGAAATTTTTTTTTCGAAATTTTTTTCGAAATTTTTTTCGAAAATTTTTTTTCGAAATTTTTTTCGAAAATTTTTTTCAAAATTTTTTTCCAAAATTTTTTTGCAAATTTTTTTTCGAAAATTTTTTTTCGAAAATTTTTTTTGAAAATTTTTTTCGAAATTTTTTTCAAATTTTTTTTCGAAAATTTTTTTTCGAAATTTTTTTCAAAAATATTTTTCGAAATTTTTTTTCAAAATTTTTTTTCAAATTTTTTTTCGAAAATTTTTTTTGAAAATTTATTTCGAAATTTTTTTTAAAAATTTTTTTCGAAAATTTTTTTTCGAAATTTTTTTTGAAAATTTATTTCGAAATTTTTTTAAAAATTTTTTTTCAAAAATTTTTTTTCAAAATTTTTTTCGAAAATTTTTTCAAAATTTTTTTCCAAAATTTTTTTTTAAAAATTTTTTTCGAAATTTTTTTCGAAATTTTTTTTTCGAAATTTTTTTTGAAAATTTTTTTCAAAAATTTTTTTCCAAAATTTTTTTTCGAAATTTTTTTTCAAAATTTTTTTTCAAAATTTTTTTCGAAAATTTTTTTTCAAATTTTTTTTCGAAATTTTTTTCGAAATTTTTTTTCCCAAATTTTTTTTCGAAATTTTTTTTCGAAATTTTTTTCAAAATTTTTTTCGAAAATTTTTTTTCCAAATTTTTTTTTCCAAAATTTTTTCGAAAATTTTTTTCAAAATTTTTTTCGAAATTTTTTTTTCGAAATTTTTTTTCGAAATTTTTTTTTCGAAATTTTTTTCGAAATTTTTTTTCAAAATTTTTTTCGAAAATTTTTTTTCGAAATTTTTTTCGAAATTTTTTTTCAAAATTTTTTTCCAAAATTTTTTTTCAAAATTTTTTTCGAAATTTTTTTCAAAATTTTTTTTCAAATTTTTTTTCGAAAATTTTTTTTCGAAAAGTTTTTTTGAAAATTTTTTTCGAAATTTTTTTCAAATTTTTTTTCGAAAATTTTTTTTCGAAATTTTTTTCGAAAATATTTTTCGAAATTTTTTTTCAAAATTTTTTTTCAAATTTTTTTTCGAAAATTTTTTTTGAAAATTTATTTCGATATTTTTTTTTTAAATTTTTTTTCGAAATTTTTTTTGAAAATTTATTTCGAAATTTTTTTAAAAATTTTTTTCGAGAATTTTTTCAAAATTTTTTTCCAAAATTTTTTTTAAAAATTTTTTTCGAAATTTTTTTCGAAATTTTTTTTTCGAAATTTTTTTTGAAAATTTTTTTCAAAATTTTTTTTGAAAATTTTTTTTTCAAAATTTTTTTTGAAAATTTTTTTTTCAAAATTTTTTCGAAAATTTTTTTGAAAATTTTTTTTCAAATTTTTTTTCGAAATTTTTTTCGAAATTTTTTTTCGAAATTTTTTTCGAAAATTTTTTTTTGAAATTTTTTTCAAAAATTTTTTTCCAAAGTTTTTTTTCGAAATTTTTTTTCAAAATTTTTTTGGAAAATTTTTTTTCAAATTTTTTTTCGAAAATTTTTTTTCAAATTTTTTTTCGAAATTTTTTTCGAAATTTTTTTTCTCAAATTTTTTTTCGAAATTTTTTTCAAAATTTTTTTCGAAAATTTTTTTTCGAAAATTTTTTCGAAAATTTTTTTCGAAATTTTTTTTCAAAATTTTTTTTCAAAATTTTTTTCGAAATTTTTTTTTCAAAATTTTTTTTGGAAAATTTTTTTCGTAATTTTTTTTCAAAATTTTTTTTCGAAATTTTTTTCAAAATTTTTTTCCAAAATTTTTTTTCAAATTTTTTTTCGAATTTTTTTTCGAAAATTTTTTTCAAATTTTTTTACCAAAATTTTTTTTCCAAAATTTTTTTCGAAAATTTTTCTTCGAAATTTTTTTTGAAAATTTATTTCGAAATTTTTTTAAAAATTTTTTTTCGAAAATTTTTTTTCAAAATTTTTTTCGAAAATTTTTTCAAAATTTTTTTCCAAAATTTTTTTTAAAAATTTTTTTCGAAGTTTTTTTCGAAATTTTTTTTCGAAATTTTTTTCGAAAATTTTTTTGAAAATTTTTTCAAAATTTTTTTTCGAAATTTTTTTCAAAATTTTTTTCCAAAATTTTTTTTCAAAATTTTTTTCGAATTTTTTTTCGAAAATTTTTTTCAAATTTTTTTACCAAAATTTTTTTTGAAAATTTTTTTCAAAATTTTTTTTCAAATTTTTTTTCGAAATTTTTTTAAAAATTTTTTTCGAAAATTTTTTTTCCAAAATTTTTTCGAAATTTTTTTTTGAAATTTTTTTTCAAATTTTTTTTAGAAATTTTTTTTCAAAATTTTTTTCGAAATTTTTTTTTCAAAATTTTTTTTAAAAATTTTTTTTCGAAATTTTTTTTTCGAAATTTTTTTCGAAATTTTTTTCGAAATTTTTTTCGAAATTTTTTTCAAAATTTTTTTCGAAAATTTTTTTTCGAAATTTTTTTCGAAAATTTTTTTCAAAATTTTTTTCCAAAATTTTTTTGCAAATTTTTTTTCGAAAATTTTTTTTCGAAAATTTTTTTTGAAAATTTTTTTCGAAATTTTTTTCAAATTTTTTTTCGAAAATTTTTTTTCGAAATTTTTTTTGAAAATATTTTTCGAAAATTTTTTTCGAAATTTTTTTTTCGAAATTTTTTTTAAAAATTTTTTTTCGAAATTTTTTTTTCGAAAATTTTTTCAAAATTTTTTTCCAAAATTTTTTTTAAAAATTTTTTTCGAAATTTTTTTTCAAAATTTTTTTTCAAAATTTTTTTCGAAAATTTTTTTTCGAAATTTTTTTCGAAAATTTTTTTTCGAAATTTTTTTTCAAAAATTTTTTTCAAAATTTTTTTTCAAAATTTTTTTCGAAATTTTTTTTCAAAATTTTTTTTGGAAAATTTTTTTCGAAAATTTTTTTCAAAATTTTTTTCGAAAATTTTTTTTCGAAATTTTTTTTCAAAAATTTTTTTCAAAATTTTTTTTCAGTTTTTTTCGAAATTTTTTTCGAAATTTTTTTTCGAAATTTTTTTTGAAAATTTTTTTCAAAATTTTTTTTCGAAATTTTTTTTGAAAATTTCGAAAAAAATTTTCAAAAAAAATTTCGAAAAAAAATTTTAAAAAAAAATTTGAAAAAAAATTTTGAAAAAAATTTCGAAAAAAAATTTTGAAAAAAAATTTCGAAAAAAATTTCGAAAAAAATTTGAAAAAAAATTTCTAAAAAAATTTTAAAATAAAATTTCGAAAAAAAATTTTAAAAAAAATTTCGAAAAAAAATTCGAAAAATAATTTTGAAAAAAATTTCGAAAAAAATTTTGAAAAAAAATTTTGGAAAAAAATTTTGAAAAAAAGTTTCGAAAAAAATTTTCCAAAAAAAATTTTGAAAAAAAATTTCGAAAAAAATTTTGAAAAAAAATTTTGAAAAAAATTTTTGAAAAAAAATTTCGAAAAAAAATTTTCGAAAAAAATTCCAAAAAAAAATTTTCGAAAAAAATTTTGAAAAAAAATTTCGAAAAAAAATTTGAAAAAAAATTTCGAAAAAAATTATCCAAAAAAATTTTGAAAAAAATTTTCACAAAAAATTTCGAAAAAAAAATTTAAAAAAAAATTTCGAAAAAAATTTTCAAAAAAAATTTTCGAAAAAAAATTTTCGAAAAAAATATGAAAAAAAATTTTGAAAAAAATTTCGAAAAAAATTTTGAAAAAAAATTTTGGAAAAAAATTTTGAAAAAAATTTTGGAAAAAAATTTTGAAAAAAATTTTCGAAAAAAATTTCGAAAAAAAATTTTGAAAAAAAATTTCGAAAAAAATTTCGAAAAAAATCTTGAAAAAAAATTTTGAAAAAAATTTTTAAAAAAAATTTCGAAAAAAAAATTTCGAAAAAAATTTTGAAAAAAAATTTCAAAAAAAATTTTGAAAAAAAATTTCGAAAAAAATTTTCAATAAAATTTTCGAAAAAATTATGAAAAAAAAATTTTCAAAAAAAATTTAGAAAAAATTTTCGAAAAAAATTTCAAATTGAAATTTTGAAAAAAAATTTCGAAAAAAATTTTGAAAAAAAATTTTGGAAAAAAATTTCTAAAAAAATTTCGAAAAAAATTTGAAAAAAAATTTCTAAAAAAATTTTAAAATAAAATTTCGAAAAAAAATTTTAAAAAAAATTTCGAAAAAAAATTCGAAAAATAATTTTGAAAAAAATTTCGAAAAAAATTTTGAAAAAAAATTTTGGAAAAAAATTTTGAAAAAAATTATCGAAAAAAATTTTCCAAAAAAAATTTTGAAAAAAAATTTCGAAAAAAATTTTGAAAAAAAATTTTGAAAAAAATTTTTGAAAAAAAATTTAGAAAAAAAATTTTCGAAAAAAATTCCAAAAAAAAATTTTCGAAAAAAATTTTGAAAAAAAATTTCCAAAAAAAAATTTGAAAAAAAATTTCGAAAAAAATTTTCCAAAAAAATTTTGAAAAAAATTTTCAAAAAAAATTTCGAAAAAAAAATTTAAAAAAAAATTTCGAAAAAAATTTTCAAAAAAAATTTTCGAAAAAAAATTTTCGAAAAAAAATATGAAAAAAAATTTTGAAAAAAATTTCGAAAAAAATTTTGAAAAAAAATTTTGGAAAAAAATTTTGAAAAAAATTTTGGAAAAAAATTTTGAAAAAAATTTTCGAAAAAAATTTCGAAAAAAAATTTTCGAAAAAAATTTTGAAAAAAAATTTCGAAAAAAATTTCGAAAAAAATCTAGAAAAAAAATTTTGAAAAAAATTTTTAAAAAAAATTTCGAAAAAAAAATTTCGAAAAAAATTTTGAAAAAAAATTTCTAAAAAAATTTTGAAAAAAAATTTCGAAAAAAATTTTCAATAAAATTTTCGAAAAAATTATGAAAAAAAAATTTTCAAAAAAAATTTAGAAAAAATTTTCGAAAAAAATTTCAAATTGAAATTTTGAAAAAAAATTTCGAAAAAAATTTTGAAAAAAAATTTTGGAAAAAAATTTCTAAAAAAATTTCGAAAAAAATTTGAAAAAAAATTTCTAAAAAAATTTTAAAATAAAATTTCGAAAAAAAATTTTAAAAAAAATTTCGAAAAAAAATTCGAAAAATAATTTTGAAAAAAATTTCGAAAAAAATTTTGAAAAAAAATTTTGGAAAAAAATTTTGAAAAAAATTATCGAAAAAAATTTTCCAAAAAAAATTTTGAAAAAAATTTTCGAAAAAAATTCCAAAAAAAAATTTTCGAAAAAAATTTTGAAAAAAAATTTCCAAAAAAAAATTTGAAAAAAAATTTCGAAAAAAATTTTCCAAAAAAATTTTGAAAAAAATTTTCAAAAAAAATTTCGAAAAAAAAATTTAAAAAAAAATTTCGAAAAAAATTTTCAAAAAAAATTTTCGAAAAAAAATTTTCGAAAAAAAATATGAAAAAAAATTTTGAAAAAAATTTCGAAAAAAATTTTGAAAAAAAATTTTGGAAAAAAATTTTCGAAAAAAATTTAGAAAAAAAATTTTCGAAAAAAATTTTGAAAAAAAATTTCGAAAAAAATTTCGAAAAAAATCTTGAAAAAAAATTTTGAAAAAAATTTTTAAAAAAAATTTCGAAAAAAAAATTTCGAAAAAAATTTTGAAAAAAAATTTCTAAAAAAATTTTGAAAAAAAATTTCGAAAAAAAATTTGAAAAAAAATTTCGAAAAAAATTTTGAAAAAAATTTTCGAAAAAATTTTGAAAAAAAAATTTTCAAAAAAAATTTTGAAAAAAATTTTCGAAAAAAATTTTCAAAAAAAATTTCGAAAAAAAAATTTCGAAAAAAATTTTCAAAAAAAATTTTCGAAAAAAAATTTCGAAAAAAAATTTGAAAAAAAATTTTGAAAAAAATTTCGAAAAAAATCTTGAAAAAAAATTTTGAAAAAAATTTTTAAAAAAATTTCGAAAAAAAATTTTGGAAAAAAATTTTGAAAAAAATTTTCGAAAAAAATTTCGAAAAAAAATTTTCGAAAAAAATTTTGAAAAAAAATTTCTAAAAAAATTTTGAAAAAAAATTTTGGAAAAAAATTTTGAGAAACATTTTCGAAAAAAAAATTCCAAAAAAAATTTTCGAAAAAAATTTAAAAAAAAAAAATTCCGAAAAAAATTTTGAAAAAAAATTTCGAAATTTTGAGAAAAATTTTCGAAAAAAATTTCAAAAAAAAATTTCGAAAAAAATTTTGAAAAAAAATTTCGAAAGAAATTTTGAAAAAAATTTTCGGAAAAAATTTCGAAAAAAAAATTTCGAAAAAAAATTTTCGAAAAAAATTTTTAAAAAAAATTTCTAAAAAAATTTTGAAAAAAAATTTCGAAAAAAATTTTCGAAAAAAATTTGGAAAAAAAATTTGAAATAAATTTTCAAAAAAAATTTCGAAAAAAAATTTTTTAAATAATTTCGAAAAAAATTTCTAAAAAAATTTTGAAAAAAAATTTCTAAAAAAATTTTGAAAAAAAATTTCTAAAAAAATTTTTAAAAAAAATTTCGAAAAAAATTTCTAAAAACATTTTGAAAAAAAATTTTCGAAAAAAATTTTGAAAAAAAATTTCGAAATAAATTTTCAAAAAAAATTTCGAAAAAAATTTCGTAAAAAAATTTTCGAAAAAAATTTTGAAAAAAATTTGGAAAAAAAATTTTCGAAAAAAATTTTGAAAAAAAAATTTCGAAAAAAAATTTTTAAAAAAAAATTTCAAAAAAAAATTTCGAAAAAAAATTTTTTAAAAAAATTTCGAAAAAAAAATTCGAAAAAAATTTTGAAAAAAAATTTTAAAAAAAATTTTGAAAAAAAATTTCGAAAAAAATTTTGAAAAAAATTTTCAAAAAAAATTTTGAAAAAAAATTTCGAAAAAAATTTTGAAAAAAAATTTCGAAATTTTGAGAAAAATTTTCGAAAAAAATTTCGAAAAAATTTTGAAAAAAATTTCGAAAAAAAATTTTGAAAAAAATTTTCGAAAAAATTTTGGAAAAAAATTTTGAAAAAAATTTCGAAAAAAAATTTTCGAAAAAAATTTCGAAAAAAAATTTCTAAAAAAATTTTGAAAAAAAATTTCGAAAAAAAAATTGAAAAAAAATTTCGAAAAAAATTTTCAAAAAAAATTTTCGAAAAAAAATTTTCGAAAAAAAATTTGAAAAAAAATTTTGAAAAAAATTTTGAAAAAAATTTCGAAAAAAAATTTTGGAAAAAAATTTCGAAAAAAATTTCGAAAAAAATTTTCAAAAAAAATTTCGAAAAAAAATTTTGAAAAAAAATTTCGAAAAAAATTTTCAAAAAAAATTTCGAAAAAAAATTTCGAAAAAAATTTCGAAAAAAAATTTGAAAAAAAATTTTCAAAAAAATTTTCGAAAAAATTTTGATAAAAAAATTTTCAAAAAAAATTTTGAAAAAAATTTTCGAAAAAAATTTTCAAAAAAAATTTTCGAAAAAAAATTTGAAAAAAAATTTTTGAAAAAAAGTTTGAAAAAAAATTTCGAAAAAAATTTTCAAAAAAAATTTCGAAAAAAAATTTTAAAAAAAATTTTCGAAAAAAAATTTTCGAAAAAAAATTTTTGAAAAAAATCTTGAAAAAAAAATTCGAAAAAAACCTTGAAAAAAAATTTTCAAAAAAAATTTCGAAAAAAAAATTTCGAAAAAAAAATTTCGAAAAAAATTTTGAAAAAAAATTTCGAAAAAAAATTTTTAAAAAAAATTTCGAAAACAATTTTCAAAAAAAAATTTTCGAAAAAATTTTGGAAAAAAATTTTGAAAAAAATTTTCAAAAAAAATTTTGAAAAAAATTTTCAAAAAAAATTTCGAAAAAAAATTTCTAAAAAATTTCGAAAAAAAATTTCTAAAAAATTTTTTAAAAAAAATTTCGAAAAAAAATTTAAAAAAAAAATTTCGAAAAAAAATTCGAAAAATATTTTCGAAAAAAATTTCAAAAAAAAATTTTCGAAAAAAATTTTGAAAAAAAATTTGAAAAAAAATTTTCGAAAAAAATTTTTAAAAAAAATTTCGAAAAAAAATTCGAAAAATATTTTCGAAAAAAATTTCGAAAAAAAATTTTCGAAAAAAATTTTGAAAAAAAATTTGAAAAAAAATTTTCGAAAAAAATTTTTAAAAAAAATTTCGAAAAAAAATTTGAAAAAAATTTTTCAAAAAAATTTTCGAAAAAATTTTGAAAAAAAAAATTTCAAAAAAAATTTTGAAAAAACTTTTCGAAAAAAATTTTGAAAAAAAATTTCGAAAAAAAATTTTGGAAAAAAATTTTTGAAAAAAATTTCGAAAAAAAATTTTCGAAAAAAATTTTGAAAAAAAATTTCGAAAAAAATTTCGAAAAAAAATTTCGAAAAAAATTTCGAAAAAAATTTCGAAAAAAAATTTCGAAAAAAATTTCGAAAAAAAATTTTCGATAAAAATTTTGAAAAAAAATTTCTAAAAAAATTTTGAAAAAAAATTTCGAAAAAAAATTTGAAAAATAATTTCGAAAAAAATTTTCCAAAAAAATTTTGAAAAAAATTTTGAAAAAAATTTTCGAAAAAAAATTTCCAAAAAAAATTTTGAAAAAAAATTTCGAAAAAAATTTCGAAAAAAATTTTGAAAAAAAATTTTGAAAAAAATTTTTGAAAAAAATTTTCGAAAAAAATATCGAAAAAAAATTTTCAAAAAAAATTTTGAAAAAAAATTTCTAAAAAAATTTTGAAAAAAAATTTCGAAAAAAAATTTGAAAAAAAATTTCGAAAAAAATTTTGAAAAAAATTTTCGAAAAAATTTTGAAAAAAAAATTTTCAAAAAAAATTTTGAAAAAAATTTTCGAAAAAAATTTTCAAAAAAAAATTCGAAAAAAAAATTTCGAAAAAAATTTTCAAAAAAAATTTTCGAAAAAAAATTTTGAAAAAAAATTTGAAAAAAAAATTTGAAAAAAATTTCGAAAAAAATTTTGAAAAAAAATTTTTGAAAAAAATTTTGAAAAAAATTTCGAAAAAAATTTCGAAAAAAAATTTCTAAAAAAATTTTGAAAAAAAATTTCGAAAAAAAATTTGAAAAATAATTTCGAAAAAAATTTCCAAAAAAAATTTTGAAAAAAATTTTCGAAAAAAATTTCGAAAAAAAATTTTCGAAAAAAATTTTGAAAAAAAACTACGAAAAAAATTTCGAAAAAAAATCTTGAAAAAAAATTTTGAAAAAAATTTTTAAAAAAATTTCGAAAAAAAATTTTGGAAAAAAATTTTGAAAAAAATTTTCGAAAAAAATTTCGAAAAAAAATTTTCGAAAAAAAATTTTCGAAAAAAATTTTGAAAAAAAATTTCGAAAAAAATTTTCAGAAAAATTATAAAAAAAAAATTTTCAAAAAAAATTTTTAAAAAAAATTTTCGAAAAAAATTTCGAATTAAAATTTTGAAAAAAAATTTCGAAAAAAATTTTGAAAAAAATTTCGAAAAAAATTTTGAAAAAAAATTTTGGAAAAAAATTTTGAGAAAAATTTTCGAAAAAAATTTCGAAAAAAAATTTTCGAAAAAAATTTTTAAAAAAAAAATTCCGAAAAAAATTTTGAAAAAAAATTTCGAAATTTTGAGAAAAATTTTCGAAAAAAATTTCAAAAAAAAATTTCGAAAAAAATTTTGAAAAAAAATTTCGAAAGAAATTTTGAAAAAAATTTTCGGAAAAAATTTCGAAAAAAAAATTTCGAAAAAATTTTGAAAAAAATTTTTGAAAAAAATTTTTGAAAAAAATTTCGAAAAAAAATTTTCGAAAAAAATTTTTAAAAAAAATTTCTAAAAAAATTTTGAAAAAAAATTTCGAAAAAAATTTTCGAAAAAAATTTGGAAAAAAATTTTGAAATAAATTTTCAAAAAAAATTTTGAAAAAAAATTTTGAAAAAAATTTTCGAAAAAAATTTCGAATTAAAATTTTGAAAAAAAATTTTGAAAAAAATTTTCAAAAAAATTTCAAAAAAAATTTCGAAAAAAATTTTGAAAAAAAATTTCGAAAGAAATTTTGGAAAAAATTTTGAAAAAAATTTTGAAAAAAAATTTTCGAAATAAATTTTGAAAAAAAAATTTCGAAAAAAAATTTTTAAAAAAAATTTCGAAAAAAAATTTTGAAAAAAAATTTTGAAAAAAATTTTTAAAAAAAATTTCGAAAAAAAAATTTCGAAAAAAATTTTGAAAAAAAATTTCAAAAAAAATTTTGAAAAAAAATTTCGAAAAATATTTTGAAAAAAATTTTTGAAAAAAATTTTGAAAAAAAATTTCAAAAAAAAATTTCGAAAAAAAATTTGAAAAAAAATTTCGAAATTTTGAGAAAAATTTTCGAAAAAAATTTCGAAAAAAAATTTCGAAAGAAATTTTGCAAAAAAATTTCGAAAAAAATTTCGAAAAAAAAATTTCGAAAAAATTTTGAAAAAAATTTTCGAAAAAAATTTCGAAAAAAAATTTTCGAAAAAAATTTTGAAAAAAAATTTCAAAAAAAATTTTGAAAAAAAATTTCGAAAAAAATTTTCGAAAATTTTGGAAAAAAATTTTGAAAAAAATTTTCAAAAAAAATTTCGAAAAAAAAATTAAAAAAAAAATTTTCAAAAAAAATTTTCGAAAAAAAATTTGAAAAAAAAATTTGAAAAAAATTTCAAAAAAAATTTTTAAAAAAAATTTTGGAAAAAAATTTTGAAAAAATTTTCGAAAGAAATTTTGAAAAAAAATTTTCGAAAAAAAATTTTTAAAAAAATTTCGAAATAAATTTTCAAAACAAATTTCGAAAAAAAATTTTCGAAAAAAATTTTTAAAAAAAATTTCGAAATAAATTTTCAAAAAAAATTTTCGAAAAAAAATTTGAAAAAAAATTTTGAAAAAAAATTTCGAAAAAAATTTCGAAAAAAAAATTTCGAAAAAAAATTTTTAAAAAAAATTTCGAAAAAAAAATTTCGAAAAAAATTTTGAAAAAAAATTTCTAAAAAAATTTTGAAAAAAAATTTCGAAAAAAATTTTGGAAAAAAATTTCGAAAAAAATTTTGGAAAAAATTTTGGAAAAAAAATTTTCGAAAAAAAATTTTAAAAAAATTTCGAAAAAAAATTTTCAAAAAAATTTTGAAAAAAAAATTACCAAAAAATTTTCGAAAAAAATTTTGAAAAAAAATTTCGAAAAAAATTTCTAAAAAAATTTTGAAAAAAAATTTTGAAAAACAATTTCGAAAAAAATTTTCAAAAAAAATTTTGAAAAAAATTTTCAAAAAAAATTTCGAAAAAAAAATTTCGAAAAAAATTTTGAAAAAAAATTTCTAAAAAAATTTTGAAAAAAAATTTCGAAAAAAATTTTCGAAAAAATTTTGGAAAAAAAATTTTCGAAAAAAATTTTGAAAAAAATTTCGAAAAAAATTTTGAAAAAAAATTTTGGAAAAAAATTTTGAGAAAAATTTTCGAAAAAAATTTCGAAAAAAATTTTCGAAAAAAATTTCGAAAAAAAAATTCGAAAGAAATTTTGAAAAAAATTTTCGAAAAAAATTTCGAAAAAAAAATTTCGAAAAAAAATTTTCGAAAAAAATTTTGAAAAAAAATTTCAAAAAAAATTTTGAAAAAAAATTTCGAAAAAAAATTTAAAAAAAAAATTTTCAAAAAAAATTTTCGAAAAAAAATTTGAAAAAAAAATTTGAAAAAAATTTCGAAAAAAATTTTTAAAAAAAATTTTGGAAAAAAATTTTGAAAAAATTTTCGAAAAAAATTTTGAAAAAAAATTTTCGAAAAAAAATTTTTAAAAAAATTTCGAAATAAATTTTCAAAACAAATTTCGAAAAAAAAATTTCGAAAAAAAATTTTTAAAAAAATTTCGAAATAAATTTTCAAAAAAAATTTTCGAAAAAAAATTTCGGAAAAAATTTTCAAAAAAAATTTCTAAAAAAATTTTGAAAAAAAATTTCGAAAAAAAATTTGAAAAAAAATTTCGAAAAAAATTTTCCAAAAAAATTTTGAAAAAAATTTTCGGAAAAAATTTCGAAAAAAATCTTGAAAAAAAAATTTGAAAAAAATTTTTAAAAAAAATTTCGAAAAAAAAATTTCGAAAAAAATTTTGAAAAAAAATTTCAAAAAAAATTTTGAAAAAAAATTTCGAAAAAAATTTTCGAAAAAATTATGAAAAAAAAATTTTCAAAAAAAATTTTGAAAAAAATTTCGAATTAAAATTTTGAAAAAAAATTTCGAAAAAAATTTTGAAAAAAATTTCGAAAAAAATTTTGAAAAAAAATTTTGGAAAAAAATTTTGAGAAAAATTTTCGAAAAAAATTTCGAAAAAAAAATTTCGAAAAAAATTTTGAAAAAAAAATTCGAAAAAAATTTTGAAAAAAAATTTCGAAATTTTGAGAAAAATTTTCGAAAAAAATTTCGAAAAAAAATTTCGAAAAAAATTTTGAAAAAAAATTTGGAAAGAAATTTTGAAAAAAATTTTCGAAAAAAATTTCGAAAAAAAATTTTCGAAAAAATTTTGAAAAAAATTTTTGAAAAAAAATTCGAAAAAAATTTTCGAAAAAAATTTTGAAAAAAAATTTCAAAAAAAAATTCGAAAAAAATTTCGAAAAAAAATTTCGAAAAAAATTTTGAAAAAAAATTTGGAAAGAAATTTTGAAAAAAATTTTCGAAAAAAATTTCGAAAAAAAATTTTCGAAAAAATTTTGAAAAAAATTTTTGAAAAAAATTTCGAAAAAAAATTTTCGAAAAAAATTTTGAAAAAAAATTTCAAAAAAAATTTTGAAAAGAATTTCGAAAAACATTTTCGAAAAAATTTTGGAAAAAAATTTTGAAAAAAATTTTCAAAAAAAATTTCGAAAAAAAATTTTAAAAAAAATTTTCAAAAAAAATTTTCGAAAAAAAATTTGAAAAAAAAATTTGAAAAAAATTTCGAAAAAATTTTTAAAAAAAATTTTGGAAAAAAATTTTGAAAAAATTTTCGAAAAAAATTTTGAAAAAAAATTTTCGAAAAAAAAATTTTAAAAAAATTTCGAAATAAATTTTCAAAAAAAAAATTATGAAAAAAAAATTTTCAAAAAAAAATTTGGAAAAAATTTTCGAAAAAAATTTCGAATTAAAATTTTGAAAAAAAATTTCGAAAAAAATTTTGAAAAAGTTTTCGAAAAAAATTTCCAAAAAAAATTTTCGAAAAAAATTTTGAAAAAAAATTTCGAAAAAAATTTTGAAAAAAAATTTCGAAATTTTGAGAAAAATTTTCGAAAAAAATTTCGAAAAAAAATTTCGAAAAAAATTTTGAAAAAAAAATTGGAAAGAAATTTTGAAAAAAATTTTCAAAAAAAATTTCGAAAAAAAAATTTCGAAAAAATTTTGAAAAAAATTTTTGAAAAAAATTTCGAAAAAAAATTTTCGAAAAAAATTTTGAAAAAAAATTTCAAAAAAAATTTTGAAAAAAAATTTCGAAAAAAATTTTCGAAAAAATTTTGGAAAAAAATTTTGAAAAAAATTTTCAAAAAAAATTTCGAAAAAAAATTTTTAAAAAAAATTTTCAAAAAAAATTTTCGAAAAAAAATTTGAAAAAAAAATTTGAAAAAAATTTCGAAAAAAATTTTTTAAAAAAATTTTGGAAAAAAATTTTGAAAAAATTTTCGAAAAAAATTTTGAAAAAAAATTTTTAAAAAAATTTCGAAATAAATTTTCAAAAAAAATTTTGAAAAAAAAAATTTCAAAAAAAATTTTGAAAAAAATTTTCGAAAAAAATTTTGAAAAAAAATTTCGAAAAAAAATTTTGGAAAAAAATTTTTGAAAAAAATTTCGAAAAAAAATTTTCGAAGAAAATTTTCAAAAAAAATTTCGAAAAAAAAATTTCGAAAAAAATTTTCAAAAAAAATTTTCGAAAAAAAATTTGAAAAAAAATTTCGAAAAAAATTTCTAAAAAAATTTTGAAAAAAAATTTTCGAAAAAAAATTTTAAAAAAAATTTCGAAATAAATTTTCAAAAAAATTTCGAAAAAAATTTCGAAAAAAAATTTTTAAAAAAAATTTCGAAAAAAAAATTTCGAAAAAAATTTTGAAAAAAAATTTCTAAAAAAATTTTGAAAAAAAATTTCGAAAAAAATTTTCGAAAAAATTTTGGAAAAAAAATTTTCGAAAAAGATTTTTAAAAAAATTTCGAAAAAAAATTTTCAAAAAAATTTTGAAAAAAAAATTACCAAAAAAGTTTCGAAAAAAATTTTGAAAAAAAAATTTCGAAAAAAATTTCTAAAAAAATTTTGAAAAAAAATTTCGAAAAAAATTTTCAAAAAAAATTTTGAAAAAAATTTTCAAAAAAAATTTCGAAAAAAAAATTTAGAAAAAAAATTTCGAAAAAAAAATTTCGAAAAAAATTTTGAAAAAAAATTTCTAAAAAAATTTCTAAAAAAATTTCGAAAAAAATTTCTAAAAAAATTTTGAAAAAAAATTTTCGAAAAAAATTTTTAAAAAAAATTTCGAAATAAATTTTCAAAAAAAATTTCGAAAAAAATTTCGAAAAAAAATTTTCGAAAAAAATTTTGAAAAAAATTTTGAAAAAAAATTTTCGAAAAAAATTTTGAAAAAAAAATTTCGAAAAAAAATTTTTAAAAAAAATTTCGAAAAAAAAATTTCGAAAAAAAAATTTTAAAAAAAATTTCGAAAAAAAAATTTCGAAAAAAATTTTGAAAAAAAATTTTGAAAAAAATTTTTAAAAAAAAATTTCGAAAAAAAAATTTCGAAAAAAATTTTGAAAAAAAAATTTCAAAAAAAATTTTGAAAAAAAATTTCAAAAAATATTTTGAAAAAGATTTTCGAAAAAAATTTTGAAAAAAAATTTCGAAAAAAATTTTGAAAAAAAATTTCGAAATTTTGAGAAAAATTTTCGAAAAAAATTTCGAAAAAAAATTTCGAAAGAAATTTTGAAAAAAAATTTCGAAAAAAAAATTTCGAAAAAATTTTGAAAAAAATTTTCGAAAAAAATTTCGAAAAAAATTTTGAAAAAAAATTTCAAAAAAAATTTTAAAAAAAAATTTCGAAAAAAATTTTCGAAAAAATTTTGGAAAAAATTTTGAAAAAAATTTTCAAAAAAAATTTCGAAAAAAAATTTTAAAAAAAATTTTCGAAAAAAAATTTGAAAAAAAAATTTGAAAAAAATTTCGAAAAAAATTTTTAAAAAAAATTTGGAAAAAAATTTTGAAAAAATTTTCGAAAAAAATTTTGAAAAAAAATTTTCGAAAAAAAATTTTTAAAAAAATTTCGAAATAAATTTTCTAAACAAATTTCGAAAAAAAATTTTCGAAAAAAATTTCGAAATAAATTTTCAAAAAAAATTTTAAAAAAATTTTTAAAAAAATTTCGAAATAAATTTTCTAAACAAATTTCGAAAAAAAATTTTCGAAAAAAATTTCGAAATAAATTTCAAAAAAAATTTTCGAAAAAAAATTTGAAAAAAAATTTTGAAAAAAAATTTCGAAAAAAATTTCGAAAAAAAAATTTCGAAAAAAAATTTTTAAAAAAAATTTCGAAAAAAAAAATTTCGAAAAAAATTTTGAAAAAAAATTTCTAAAAAAATTTTGAAAAAAAAATTTCGAAAAAAATTTTCGAAAAAATTTTGGAAAAAAAAATTTCGAAAAAAATTTTTTAAAAAATTTTGAAAAAAAAATTACCAAAAAATTTTCGAAAAAACTTTTGAAAAAAAATTTCGAAAAAAATTTCTAAAAAATTTGAAAAAAATTTCGAAAAAAATTTTGAAAAAAAATTTTGAAAAAATTTTCAAAAAAAATTTCGAAAAAAAAATTTTTAAAAAAAATTTCGAAAAAAAATTTCGAAAAAAATTTTGAAAAAAAAATTTCTAAAAAAATTTGAAAAAAAATTTCGAAAAAAATTTCGAAAAAATTTGGAAAAAAAATTTCGAAAAAAATTTTAAAAAAATTTCGAAAAAAAATTTTCAAAAAAATTTTGAAAAAAAATTACCAAAAAAGTTTCGAAAAAAATTTTGAAAAAAAAATTTCGAAAAAAATTTCTAAAAAAATTTGAAAAAAAATTTCGAAAAAAATTTTCAAAAAAAATTTTGAAAAAAATTTTCAAAAAAAATTTCGAAAAAAAAATTTCGAAAAAAATTTCGAAAAAAAAATTTCGAAAAAAATTTTGAAAAAAATTTCTAAAAAAATTTTGAAAAAAAATTTCGAAAAAAATTTCTAAAAAAATTTGAAAAAAAATTTTCGAAAAAAATTTTAAAAAAATTTCGAAATAAATTTTCAAAAAAAATTTCGAAAAAAATTTCGAAAAAAATTTCGAAAAAAATTGTGAAAAAAATTTGAAAAAAATTTTCGAAAAAAATTTTTGAAAAAAAAATTTCGAAAAAAAATTTTTAAAAAAAATTTCGAAAAAAAAATTTTAAAAAAATTTCGAAAAAAAAATTTCGAAAAAATTTTGAAAAAAAAATTTTGAAAAAAATTTTAAAAAAATTTCGAAAAAAAATTTCGAAAAAAATTTTGAAAAAAAAATTTCAAAAAAAATTTTGAAAAAAAATTTCAAAAAATATTTTGAAAAAGATTTTCGAAAAAAATTTTGAAAAAAAATTTCGAAAAAAATTTTGAAAAAAAATTTCGAAATTTTGAGAAAAATTTTCGAAAAAAATTTCGAAAAAAAATTTCGAAAGAAATTTTGAAAAAAAATTTCCGAAAAAAAAATTTCGAAAAAATTTTGAAAAAAATTTTCGAAAAAAATTTCGAAAAAAATTTTGAAAAAAAATTTCAAAAAAAATTTTAAAAAAAAATTTCGAAAAAAATTTTCGAAAAAATTTTGGAAAAATTTTGAAAAAATTTTCAAAAAAAATTTCGAAAAAAAATTTTAAAAAAAATTTTCGAAAAAAAATTTGAAAAAAAAATTTGAAAAAAATTTCGAAAAAAATTTTTAAAAAAAATTTGGAAAAAAATTTTGAAAAAATTTTCGAAAAAATTTGGAAAAAAATTTTCGAAAAAAATTTTTAAAAAATTTCGAAATAAATTTTCAAAACAAATTTCGAAAAAAAATTTTCGAAAAAAATTTCGAAATAAATTTTCAAAAAAAATTTTCGAAAAAAAATTTGAAAAAAAATTTTGAAAAAAATTTCGAAAAAAATTTCGAAAAAAAAATTTCGAAAAAAATTTTTAAAAAAATTTCGAAAAAAAAATTTCGAAAAAAATTTGAAAAAAATTTCTAAAAAAATTTGAAAAAAAATTCGAAAAAAATTTTCGAAAAAATTTTGGAAAAAAAAATTTCGAAAAAAATTTTTAAAAAATTTTGAAAAAAAATTACCAAAAAATTTTCAAAAAAACTTTTGAAAAAAATTTCGAAAAAAATTTCTAAAAAAATTTTGAAAAAAAATTCGAAAAAAATTTTGAAAAAAAATTTTGAAAAAATTTTCAAAAAAAAATTTTCAAAAAAAATTTCGAAAAAAAAATTTCGAAAAAAAATTTCGAAAAAAATTTTCGAAAAAAATTTTGAAAAAAAATTCTAAAAAAATTTTGAAAAAAAATTTCGAAAAAAATTTCTAAAAAATTTTGAAAAAAATTTTCGAAAAAAATTTTTAAAAAAAATTTCGAAATAAATTTTCAAAAAAAATTTCGAAAAAAATTTCGAAAAAAAATTTCGAAAAAAATTTGAAAAAAATTTTGAAAAAAATTTCGAAAAAAATTTTGAAAAAAAATTTCGAAAAAAATTTTAAAAAAATTTCGAAAAAAAATTTTTAAAAAAAATTTCGAAAAAAAATTTCGAAAAAAATTTTGAAAAAAAATTTTGAAAAAAATTTTTAAAAAAAATTTCGAAAAAAAAATTTCGAAAAAAATTTTGAAAAAAAATTTCAAAAAAAATTTTGAAAAAAAATTTCGAAAAATATTTTGAAAAAATTTTCGAAAAAATTTGAAAAAAATTTCGAAAAAAAATTTCGAAAAAATTTTGAAAAAAAATTTCGAAATTTTGAGAAAAATTTTCGAAAAAAATTTCGAAAAAAAATTTCGAAAGAAATTTTGCAAAAAAATTTCGAAAAAAATTTCGAAAAAAAAATTTCGAAAAAATTTTGAAAAAAATTTTCGAAAAAAATTTCGAAAAAAAATTTTCGAAAAAAATTTTGAAAAAAAATTTCAAAAAAAATTTTGAAAAAAAATTTCGAAAAAAATTTTCGAAAATTTTGGAAAAAATTTGAAAAAAATTTTCAAAAAAAATTTCGAAAAAAATTAAAAAAAAAATTTTCAAAAAAAATTTCGAAAAAAAAATTTCGAAAAAATTTTGAAAAAAAAATTCAAAAAAAATTTTGAAAAAAAATTTCAAAAAATATTTTGAAAAAGATTTTCGAAAAAAATTTTGAAAAAAATTTCGAAAAAAAATTTTGAAAAAAAATTTCGAAATTTTGAGAAAAATTTTCGAAAAAAATTTCGAAAAAAATTTCGAAAGAAATTTTGAAAAAAAATTTCGAAAAAAAAATTTCGAAAAAATTTTGAAAAAAATTTTCGAAAAAATTTCGAAAAAAATTTTGAAAAAAAATTTCAAAAAAATTTTTAAAAAAATTTCGAAAAATTTTGGAAAAAATTTTGAAAAAAATTTTCAAAAAAAATTTCGAAAAAAATTTTAAAAAAAATTTCGAAAAAAAATTTGAAAAAAAATTTGAAAAAATTCGAAAAAATTTTTAAAAAAAATTGGAAAAAAATTTTGAAAAATTTTCGAAAAAAATTTGAAAAAAAATTTCGAAAAAAAAATTTTAAAAAAATTTCGAAATAAATTTTCTAAACAAATTTCGAAAAAAAATTTTCGAAAAAAATTCGAAATAAATTTTCAAAAAAATTTTCGAAAAAAAATTTGAAAAAAAATTTTGAAAAAAATTTCGAAAAAATTTCGAAAAAAAAATTTCGAAAAAAAAATTTTTAAAAAAATTTCGAAAAAAAATTTCGAAAAAAATTTGAAAAAAAATTTCTAAAAAAATTTTGAAAAAAAATTTCGAAAAAAATTTTCGAAAAAATTTTGGAAAAAAAAATTTCGAAAAAAATTTTTAAAAAATTTTGAAAAAAAAATACCAAAAAATTTCGAAAAACTTTGAAAAAAATTTCGAAAAAAATTTCTAAAAAAATTTTGAAAAAAAATTTCGAAAAAAATTTGAAAAAAAAATTTTGAAAAAAATTTTCAAAAAAAATTTCGAAAAAAAATTTTTAAAAAAATTTCGAAAAAAAAATTTCGAAAAAAATTTTGAAAAAAAATTTCTAAAAAAATTTTGAAAAAAAATTTCGAAAAAAATTTCGAAAAAATTTGGAAAAAAAATTTTCGAAAAAATTTTTAAAAAATTTCGAAAAAAATTTTCAAAAAAATTTGAAAAAAAAATTACCAAAAAAGTTTCGAAAAAAATTTTGAAAAAAAAATTTCGAAAAAAATTTCTAAAAAAATTTTGAAAAAAAATTTCGAAAAAAAATTTTCAAAAAAAATTTTGAAAAAAATTTTCAAAAAAAATTTCGAAAAAAAAATTTCGAAAAAAAATTTCGAAAAAAAAATTTCGAAAAAAATTTTGAAAAAAAATTTCTAAAAAAATTTTGAAAAAAAATTTCGAAAAAAATTTCTAAAAAAATTTTGAAAAAAAATTTTCGAAAAAAATTTTTAAAAAAAATTTCGAAATAAATTTTCAAAAAAAATTTCGAAAAAAATTTCGAAAAAAAATTTTCGAAAAAAATTTTGAAAAAAATTTTGAAAAAAAATTTTCGAAAAAAATTTTGAAAAAAAAATTTCGAAAAAAAATTTTTAAAAAAAATTTCGAAAAAAAAATTTTAAAAAAAATTTCGAAAAAAAAATTTCGAAAAAAATTTTGAAAAAAAATTTTGAAAAAAATTTTTAAAAAAAATTTCGAAAAAAAAATTTCGAAAAAAATTTTGAAAAAAAAATTTCAAAAAAAATTTTGAAAAAAAATTTCAAAAAATATTTTGAAAAAGATTTTCGAAAAAAATTTTGAAAAAAAATTTCGAAAAAAATTTTGAAAAAAAATTTCGAAATTTTGAGAAAAATTTTCGAAAAAAATTTCGAAAAAAAATTTCGAAAGAAATTTTGAAAAAAAATTTCCGAAAAAAAAATTTCGAAAAAATTTTGAAAAAAATTTTCGAAAAAAATTTCGAAAAAAATTTTGAAAAAAAATTTCAAAAAAAATTTTAAAAAAAAATTTCGAAAAAAATTTTCGAAAAAATTTTGGAAAAAATTTTGAAAAAAATTTTCAAAAAAAATTTCGAAAAAAAATTTTAAAAAAAATTTTCGAAAAAAAATTTGAAAAAAAAATTTGAAAAAAATTTCGAAAAAAATTTTTAAAAAAAATTTGGAAAAAAATTTTGAAAAAATTTTCGAAAAAAATTTTGAAAAAAAATTTTCGAAAAAAAATTTTTAAAAAAATTTCGAAATAAATTTTCAAAACAAATTTCGAAAAAAAATTTTCGAAAAAAATTTCGAAATAAATTTTCAAAAAAAATTTTCGAAAAAAAATTTGAAAAAAAATTTTGAAAAAAAATTTCGAAAAAAATTTCGAAAAAAAAATTTCGAAAAAAAATTTTAAAAAAAAATTTCGAAAAAAAAATTTCGAAAAAAATTTTGAAAAAAAATTTCTAAAAAAATTTTGAAAAAAAATTTCGAAAAAAATTTTCGAAAAAATTTTGGAAAAAAAAATTTCGAAAAAAATTTTTTAAAAAATTTTGAAAAAAAAATTACCAAAAAATTTTCGAAAAAACTTTTGAAAAAAAATTTCGAAAAAAATTTCTAAAAAAATTTTGAAAAAAAATTTTCGAAAAAAATTTTTAAAAAAAATTTCGAAATAAATTTTCAAAAAAAATTTCGAAAAAAATTTCGAAAAAAAATTTTCGAAAAAAATTTTGAAAAAAATTTTGAAAAAAAATTTTCGAAAAAAAATTTGAAAAAAAAATTTCGAAAAAAAATTTTTAAAAAAAATTTCGAAAAAAAATTTTTAAAAAAAATTTCGAAAAAAAAATTTCGAAAAAAATTTTGAAAAAAAATTTTGAAAAAAATTTTTAAAAAAAATTTCGAAAAAAAAATTTCGAAAAAAATTTTGAAAAAAAATTTCAAAAAAAATTTTGAAAAAAAATTTCGAAAAATATTTTGAAAAAAATTTTCGAAAAAAATTTTGAAAAAAAATTTCGAAAAAAAATTTCGAAAAAAATTTTGAAAAAAAATTTCGAAATTTTGAGAAAAATTTTCGAAAAAAATTTCGAAAAAAAAATTCGAAAGAAATTTTGCAAAAAAATTTCGAAAAAAATTTCGAAAAAAAAATTTCGAAAAAATTTTGAAAAAAATTTTCGAAAAAAATTTCGAAAAAAAATTTTCGAAAAAAATTTTGAAAAAAAATTTCAAAAAAAATTTTGAAAAAAAATTTCGAAAAAAATTTTCGAAAATTTTGGAAAAAAATTTTGAAAAAAATTTTCAAAAAAAATTTCGAAAAAAAATTAAAAAAAAAATTTTCAAAAAAAATTTTCGAAAAAAAATTTGAAAAAAAAATTTGAAAAAAATTTCAAAAAAAATTTTTAAAAAAAATTTTGGAAAAAAATTTTGAAAAAATTTTCGAAAAAAATTTTGAAAAAAAATTTTCGAAAAAAAATTTTTAAAAAAATTTCGAAATAAATTTTCAAAACAAATTTCAAAAAAAAAATTTTCGAAAAAAATTTTTAAAAAAAATTTCGAAATAAATTTTCAAAAAAAATTTTCGAAAAAAAATTTGAAAAAAAATTTTGAAAAAAAATTTCGAAAAAAATTTCGAAAAAAAAATTTCGAAAAAAAATTTTTAAAAAAAATTTCGAAAAAAAAATTTCGAAAAAAATTTTGAAAAAAAATTTCTAAAAAAATTTTGAAAAAAAATTTCGAAAAAAATTTTGGAAAAAAATTTCGAAAAAAATTTTGGAAAAAATTTTGGAAAAAAAATTTTCGAAAAAAAATTTTAAAAAAATTTCGAAAAAAAATTTCCAAAAAAATTTTGAAAAAAAAATTACCAAAAAATTTTCGAAAAAAATTTTG
Organism: Uropetala carovei; assembly: GCA_036926305.1. Lineage (NCBI taxonomy): Eukaryota > Metazoa > Arthropoda > Insecta > Odonata > Petaluridae > Uropetala > Uropetala carovei. The sequence goes on from JAXCHB010000056.1 coordinate 8,140,444, forward strand.
AAAAAAAATTTCGAAAAAAATTTCTAAAAAAATTTTGAAAAAAAATTTCGAAAAAAAATTTCAAAAAAAATTTTGAAAAAAATTTTCAAAAAAAATTTCGAAAAAAAAATTTCGAAAAAAATTTTGAAAAAAAATTTCTAAAAAAATTTTGAAAAAAAATTTCGAAAAAAATTTTCGAAAAAATTTTGGAAAAAAAATTTTCGAAAAAAATTTTGAAAAAAATTTCGAAAAAAATTTTGAAAAAAAATTTTGAGAAAAATTTTCGAAAAAAATTTCGAAAAAAATGTTCGAAAAAAATTTCGAAAAAAAAATTCGAAAGAAATTTTGAAAAAAATTTTCGAAAAAAATTTCGAAAAAAAAATTTCGAAAAAAAATTTTCGAAAAAAATTTTGAAAAAAAATTTCAAAAAAAATTTTGAAAAAAAATTTCGAAAAAAAATTTAAAAAAAAAATTTTCAAAAAAAATTTTCGAAAAAAAATTTGAAAAAAATTTCGAAAAAAATTTTTAAAAAAAATTTTGGAAAAAAATTTTGAAAAAATTTTCGAAAAAAATTTTGAAAAAAAATTTTCGAAAAAAATTTTTAAAAAAATTTCGAAATAAATTTTCAAAACAAATTTCGAAAAAAAAATTTCGAAAAAAAATTTTTAAAAAAATTTCGAAATAAATTTTCAAAAAAAATTTTCGAAAAAAAATTTCGAAAAAAATTTTCAAAAAAAATTTCTAAAAAAATTTTGAAAAAAAATTTCGAAAAAAAATTTGAAAAAAAATTTCGAAAAAAATTTTCCAAAAAAATTTTGAAAAAAATTTTCGGAAAAAATTTCGAAAAAAATCTTGAAAAAAAATTTTGAAAAAAATTTTTAAAAAAAAATTCGAAAAAAAAATTTCGAAAAAAATTTTGAAAAAAAATTTCAAAAAAAATTTTGAAAAAAAATTTCGAAAAAAATTTTCAAAAAAATTTTCGAAAAAATTATGAAAAAAAAATTTTCAAAAAAAATTTTGAAAAAAATTTCGAATTAAAATTTTGAAAAAAAATTTCGAAAAAAATTTTGAAAAAAATTTCGAAAAAAATTTTGAAAAAAAATTTTGGAAAAAAATTTTGAGAAAAATTTTCGAAAAAAATTTCGAAAAAAAAATTTCGAAAAAAATTTTGAAAAAAAATTTCGAAAAAAATTTTGAAAAAAAATTTCGAAATTTTGAGAAAAATTTTCGAAAAAAATTTCGAAAAAAAATTTCGAAAAAAATTTTCGAAAAAAATTTCGAAAAAAAATTTTCGAAAAAATTTTGAAAAAAATTTTTGAAAAAAAATTCGAAAAAAAATTTTCGAAAAAAATTTTGAAAAAAAATTTCAAAAAAAATTTCGAAAAAAATTTCGAAAAAAAATTTCGAAAAAAATTTTGAAAAAAAATTTGGAAAGAAATTTTGAAAAAAATTTTCGAAAAAAATTTCGAAAAAAAATTTTCGAAAAAATTTTGAAAAAAATTTTTGAAAAAAATTTCGAAAAAAAATTTTCGAAAAAAATTTTGAAAAAAAATTTCAAAAAAATTTTTGAAAAAAATTTCGAAAAACATTTTCGAAAAAATTTTGGAAAAAAATTTTGAAAAAAATTTTCAAAAAAAATTTCGAAAAAAAATTTTAAAAAAATTTTCAAAAAAAATTTTCGAAAAAAAATTAAAAAAAAAATTTGAAAAAAATTTCGAAAAAAATTTTTAAAAAAAATTTTGGAAAAAAATTTTGAAAATATTTTCGAAAAAAATTTTGAAAAAAAATTTTCGAAAAAAAAATTTCGAAAAAAATTTTGAAAAAAAATTTCGAAAAAAATTTTCGAAAAAATTTTGGAAAAAAAATTTTCGAAAAAAATTTTTAAAAAAATTTCGAAAAAAAAATTTCGAAAAAAATTTTGAAAAAAAATTTCTAAAAAAATTTTGAAAAAAAATTTCGAAAAAATTTTGGAAAAAAAATTTTCGAAAAAAATTTTTAAAAAAATTTCGAAAAAAAATTTTCAAAAAAATTTTGAAAAAAAAATTACCAAAAAAGTTTCGAAAAAAATTTTGAAAAAAAAATTTCGAAAAAAATTTCTAAAAAAATTTTGAAAAAAAATTTCGAAAAAAATTTTCAAAAAAAATTTTGAAAAAAATTTTCAAAAAAAATTTCGAAAAAAAAATTTCGAAAAAAAATTTCGAAAAAAAAATTTCGAAAAAAATTTTGAAAAAAAATTTCTAAAAAAATTTTGAAAAAAAATTTCGAAAAAAATTTCTAAAAAAATTTTGAAAAAAAATTTTCGAAAAAAATTTTTAAAAAAAATTTCGAAATAAATTTTCAAAAAAAATTTCGAAAAAAATTTCGAAAAAAAATTTTCGAAAAAAATTTTGAAAAAAATTTTGAAAAAAAATTTTCGAAAAAAATTTTGAAAAAAAAATTTCGAAAAAAAATTTTTAAAAAAAATTTCGAAAAAAAAATTTTAAAAAAAATTTCGAAAAAAAAATTTCGAAAAAAATTTTGAAAAAAAATTTTGAAAAAAATTTTTAAAAAAAATTTCGAAAAAAAAATTTCGAAAAAAATTTTGAAAAAAAAATTTCAAAAAAAATTTTGAAAAAAAATTTCAAAAAATATTTTGAAAAAGATTTTCGAAAAAAATTTTGAAAAAAAATTTCGAAAAAAATTTTGAAAAAAAATTTCGAAATTTTGAGAAAAATTTTCGAAAAAAATTTCGAAAAAAAATTTCGAAAGAAATTTTGAAAAAAAATTTCCGAAAAAAAAATTTCGAAAAAATTTTGAAAAAAATTTTCGAAAAAAATTTCGAAAAAAATTTTGAAAAAAAATTTCAAAAAAAATTTTAAAAAAAAATTTCGAAAAAAATTTTCGAAAAAATTTTGGAAAAAATTTTGAAAAAAATTTTCAAAAAAAATTTCGAAAAAAAATTTTAAAAAAAATTTTCGAAAAAAAATTTGAAAAAAAAATTTGAAAAAAATTTCGAAAAAAATTTTTAAAAAAAATTTGGAAAAAAATTTTGAAAAAATTTTCGAAAAAAATTTTGAAAAAAAATTTTCGAAAAAAAATTTTTAAAAAAATTTCGAAATAAATTTTCAAAACAAATTTCGAAAAAAAATTTTCGAAAAAAATTTCGAAATAAATTTTCAAAAAAAATTTTCGAAAAAAAATTTGAAAAAAAATTTTGAAAAAAAATTTCGAAAAAAATTTCGAAAAAAAAATTTTGAAAAAAAATTTTTAAAAAAAATTTCGAAAAAAAAATTTCGAAAAAAATTTTGAAAAAAAATTTCTAAAAAAATTTTGAAAAAAAATTTCGAAAAAAATTTTCGAAAAAATTTTGGAAAAAAAAATTTCGAAAAAAATTTTTTAAAAAATTTTGAAAAAAAAATTACCAAAAAATTTTCGAAAAAACTTTTGAAAAAAAATTTCGAAAAAAATTTCTAAAAAAATTTTGAAAAAAAATTTCGAAAAAAATTTTGAAAAAAAATTTTGAAAAAAATTTTCAAAAAAAAATTTTCAAAAAAAAATTTCGAAAAAAAAATTTCGAAAAAAAATTTCGAAAAAAAATTTTCGAAAAAAATTTTGAAAAAAAAATTCTAAAAAAATTTTGAAAAAAAATTTCGAAAAAAATTTCTAAAAAAATTTTGAAAAAAAATTTTCGAAAAAAATTTTTAAAAAAAATTTCGAAATAAATTTTCAAAAAAAATTTCGAAAAAAATTTCGAAAAAAAATTTTCGAAAAAAATTTTGAAAAAAATTTTGAAAAAAAATTTTCGAAAAAAATTTTGAAAAAAAAATTTCGAAAAAAAATTTTTAAAAAAAATTTCGAAAAAAAATTTTTAAAAAAAATTTCGAAAAAAAAATTTCGAAAAAAATTTTGAAAAAAAATTTTGAAAAAAATTTTTAAAAAAAATTTCGAAAAAAAAATTTCGAAAAAAATTTTGAAAAAAAATTTCAAAAAAAATTTTGAAAAAAAATTTCGAAAAATATTTTGAAAAAAATTTTCGAAAAAAATTTTGAAAAAAAATTTCGAAAAAAAATTTCGAAAAAAATTTTGAAAAAAAATTTCGAAATTTTGAGAAAAATTTTCGAAAAAAATTTCGAAAAAAAATTTCGAAAGAAATTTTGCAAAAAAATTTCGAAAAAAATTTCGAAAAAAAAATTTCGAAGAAATTTTGAAAAAAATTTTCGAAAAAAATTTCGAAAAAAAATTTTCGAAAAAAATTTTGAAAAAAAATTTCAAAAAAAATTTTGAAAAAAAATTTCGAAAAAAATTTTCGAAAATTTTGGAAAAAAATTTTGAAAAAAATTTTCAAAAAAAATTTCGAAAAAAAATTAAAAAAAAAATTTTCAAAAAAAATTTCGAAAAAAAAATTTCGAAAAAAATTTTGAAAAAAAATTTCTAAAAAAATTTTGAAAAAAAAATTTCGAAAAAAATTTTCGAAAAAATTTTGGAAAAAAAATTTTCGAAAAAAATTTTGAAAAAAATTTCGAAAAAAATTTTGAAAAAAAATTTTGGAAAAAAATTTTGAGAAAAATTTTCGAAAAAAATTTCGAAAAAAATTTTCGAAAAAAATTTCGAAAAAAAAATTCGAAAGAAATTTTGAAAAAAATTTTCGAAAAAAATTTCGAAAAAAAAATTTCGAAAAAAAATTTTCGAAAAAAATTTTGAAAAAAAATTTCAAAAAAAATTTTGAAAAAAAATTTCGAAAAAAAATTTAAAAAAAAAATTTTCAAAAAAAATTTTCGAAAAAAAATTTGAAAAAAAAATTTGAAAAAAATTTCGAAAAAAATTTTTAAAAAAAATTTTGGAAAAAAATTTTGAAAAAATTTTCGAAAAAAATTTTGAAAAAAAATTTTCGAAAAAAAATTTTTAAAAAAATTTCGAAATAAATTTTCAAAACAAATTTCGAAAAAAAAATTTCGAAAAAAAATTTTTAAAAAAATTTCGAAATAAATTTTCAAAAAAAATTTTCGAAAAAAAATTTCGGAAAAAATTTTCAAAAAAAATTTCTAAAAAAATTTTGAAAAAAAATTTCGAAAAAAAATTTGAAAAAAAATTTCGAAAAAAATTTTCCAAAAAAATTTTGAAAAAAATTTTCGGAAAAAATTTCGAAAAAAATCTTGAAAAAAAAATTTGAAAAAAATTTTTAAAAAAAATTTCGAAAAAAAAATTTCGAAAAAAATTTTGAAAAAAAATTTCAAAAAAAATTTTGAAAAAAAATTTCGAAAAAAATTTTCGAAAAAATTATGAAAAAAAAATTTTCAAAAAAAATTTTGAAAAAAATTTCGAAATAAAATTTTGAAAAAAAATTTCGAAAAAAATTTTGAAAAAAATTTCGAAAAAAATTTTGAAAAAAAATTTTGGAAAAAAATTTTGAGAAAAATTTTCGAAAAAAATTTCGAAAAAAAAATTTCGAAAAAAATTTTGAAAAAAAAATTCGAAAAAAATTTTGAAAAAAAATTTCGAAATTTAGAGAAAAATTTTCGAAAAAAATTTCGAAAAAAAATTTCGAAAAAAATTTTGAAAAAAAATTCGGAAAGAAATTTTGAAAAAAATTTTCGAAAAAAATTTCGAAAAAAAATTTTCGAAAAAATTTTGAAAAAAATTTTTGAAAAAAAATTCGAAAAAAATTTTCGAAAAAAATTTTGAAAAAAAATTTCAAAAAAAAATTTGAAAAAAATTTCGAAAAAAAATTTCGAAAAAAATTTTGAAAAAAAATTTGGAAAGAAATTTTGAAAAAAATTTTCGAAAAAAATTTCGAAAAAAAATTTTCGAAAAAATTTTGAAAAAAATTTTTGAAAAAAATTTCGAAAAAAAATTTTCGAAAAAAATTTTGAAAAAAAATTTCAAAAAAAATTTTGAAAAAAATTTCGAAAAACATTTTCGAAAAAATTTTGGAAAAAAATTTTGAAAAAAATTTTCAAAAAAAATTTCGAAAAAAAATTTTAAAAAAAATTTTCAAAAAAAATTTTCGAAAAAAAATTTGAAAAAAAAATTTGAAAAAAATTTCGAAAAAATTTTTAAAAAAAATTTTGGAAAAAAATTTTGAAAAAATTTTCGAAAAAATTTTGAAAAAAAATTTTCGAAAAAAAAATTTTAAAAAAATTTCGAAATAAATTTTCAAAAAAAAAATTATGAAAAAAAAATTTTCAAAAAAAAATTTGGAAAAACTTTTCGAAAAAAATTTCGAATTAAAATTTTGAAAAAAAATTTCGAAAAAAATTTTGAAAAAGTTTTCGAAAAAAATTTCCAAAAAAAATTTTCGAAAAAAATTTTGAAAAAAAATTTCGAAAAAAATTTTGAAAAAAAATTTCGAAATTTTGAGAAAAATTTTCGAAAAAAATTTCGAAAAAAAATTTCGAAAAAAATTTTGAAAAAAAAATTGGAAAGAAATTTTGAAAAAAATTTTCAAAAAAAATTTCGAAAAAAAAATTTCGAAAAAATTTTGAAAAAAATTTTTGAAAAAAATTTCGAAAAAAAATTTTCGAAAAAAATTTTGAAAAAAAATTTCAAAAAAAATTTTGAAAAAAAATTTCGAAAAAAATTTTCGAAAAAATTTTGGAAAAAAATTTTGAAAAAAATTTTCAAAAAAAATTTCGAAAAAAAATTTTTAAAAAAAATTTTCAAAAAAAATTTTCGAAAAAAAATTTGAAAAAAAAATTTGAAAAAAATTTCGAAAAAAATTTTTTAAAAAAATTTTGGAAAAAAATTTTGAAAAAATTTTCGAAAAAAATTTTGAAAAAAAATTTTTAAAAAAATTTCGAAATAAATTTTCAAAAAAAATTTTGAAAAAAAAAATTTCAAAAAAAATTTTGAAAAAAATTTTCGAAAAAAATTTTGAAAAAAAATTTCGAAAAAAAATTTTGGAAAAAAATTTTTGAAAAAAATTTCGAAAAAAAATTTCGAAAAAAAAATTTCGAAAAAAATTTTCAAAAAAAATTTTCGAAAAAAAATTTGAAAAAAAATTTCGAAAAAAATTTCTAAAAAAATTTTGAAAAAAAATTTTCGAAAAAAAATTTTAAAAAAAATTTCGAAATAAATTTTCAAAAAAATTTCGAAAAAAATTTCGAAAAAAAATTTTTAAAAAAAATTTCGAAAAAAAAATTTCGAAAAAAATTTTGAAAAAAAAATTCTAAAAAAATTTTGAAAAAAAATTTCGAAAAAAATTTTCGAAAAAATTTTGGAAAAAAAATTTTCGAAAAAGATTTTTAAAAAAATTTCGAAAAAAAATTTTCAAAAAAATTTTGAAAAAAAAATTACCAAAAAAGTTTCGAAAAAAATTTTGAAAAAAAAATTTCGAAAAAAATTTCTAAAAAAATTTTGAAAAAAAATTTCGAAAAAAATTTTCAAAAAAAATTTGGAAAAAATTTTCAAAAAAAATTTCGAAAAAAAAATTTAGAAAAAAAATTTCGAAAAAAAAATTTCGAAAAAAATTTTGAAAAAAAATTTCTAAAAAAATTTTGAAAAAAAATTTCGAAAAAAATTTCTAAAAAAATTTTGAAAAAAAATTTTCGAAAAAAATTTTTAAAAAAAATTTCGAAATAAATTTTCAAAAAAAATTTCGAAAAAAATTTCGAAAAAAAATTTTCGAAAAAAATTTTGAAAAAAATTTTGAAAAAAAATTTTCGAAAAAAATTTTGAAAAAAAAATTTCGAAAAAAAATTTTTAAAAAAAATTTCGAAAAAAAAATTTCGAAAAAAAAATTTTAAAAAAAATTTCGAAAAAAAAATTTCGAAAAAAATTTTGAAAAAAAATTTTGAAAAAAATTTTTAAAAAAAAATTTCGAAAAAAAAATTTCGAAAAAAATTTTGAAAAAAAAATTTCAAAAAAAATTTTGAAAAAAAATTTCAAAAAATATTTTGAAAAAGATTTTCGAAAAAAATTTTGAAAAAAAATTTCGAAAAAAATTTTGAAAAAAAATTTCGAAATTTTGAGAAAAATTTTCGAAAAAAATTTCGAAAAAAAATTTCGAAAGAAATTTTGAAAAAAAATTTCGAAAAAAAAATTTCGAAAAAATTTTGAAAAAAAATTTCGAAAAAAATTTCGAAAAAAATTTTGAAAAAAAATTTCAAAAAAAATTTTTAAAAAAAATTTCGAAAAAAATTTTCGAAAAAATTTTGGAAAAAATTTTGAAAAAAATTTTCAAAAAAAATTTCGAAAAAAAATTTTAAAAAAAATTTTCGAAAAAAAATTTGAAAAAAAAATTTGAAAAAAATTTCGAAAAAAATTTTTAAAAAAAATTTGGAAAAAAATTTTGAAAAAATTTTCGAAAAAAATTTTGAAAAAAAATTTTCGAAAAAAAATTTTTAAAAAAATTTCGAAATAAATTTTCTAAACAAATTTCGAAAAAAAATTTTCGAAAAAAATTTCGAAATAAATTTTCAAAAAAAATTTTCGAAAAAAAATTTGAAAAAAAATTTTGAAAAAAAATTTCGAAAAAAATTTCGAAAAAAAAATTTCGAAAAAAAATTTTTAAAAAAAATTTCGAAAAAAAAATTTCGAAAAAAATTTTGAAAAAAAATTTCTAAAAAAATTTTGAAAAAAAATTTCGAAAAAAATTTTCGAAAAAATTTTGGAAAAAAAAATTTCGAAAAAAATTTTTTAAAAAATTTTGAAAAAAAAATTACCAAAAAATTTTCGAAAAAACTTTTGAAAAAAAATTTCGAAAAAAATTTCTAAAAAAATTTTGAAAAAAAATTTCGAAAAAAATTTTGAAAAAAAATTTTGAAAAAAATTTTCAAAAAAAATTTCGAAAAAAAAAATTTTAAAAAAAATTTCGAAAAAAAAATTTCGAAAAAAATTTTGAAAAAAAATTTCTAAAAAAATTTTGAAAAAAAATTTCGAAAAAAATTTTCGAAAAAATTTTGGAAAAAAAATTTTCGAAAAAAATTTTTAAAAAAATTTCGAAAAAAAATTTTCAAAAAAATTTTGAAAAAAAAATTACCAAAAAAGTTTCGAAAAAAATTTTGAAAAAAAAATTTCGAAAAAAATTTCTAAAAAAATTTTGAAAAAAAATTTCGAAAAAAATTTTCAAAAAAAATTTTGAAAAAAATTTTCAAAAAAAATTTCGAAAAAAAAATTTCGAAAAAAAATTTCGAAAAAAAAATTTCGAAAAAAATTTTGAAAAAAAATTTCTAAAAAAATTTTGAAAAAAAATTTCGAAAAAAATTTCTAAAAAAATTTTGAAAAAAAATTTTCGAAAAAAATTTTTAAAAAAAATTTCGAAATAAATTTTCAAAAAAAATTTCGAAAAAAATTTCGAAAAAAAATTTTCGAAAAAAATTTTGAAAAAAATTTTGAAAAAAAATTTTCGAAAAAAATTTTGAAAAAAAAATTTCGAAAAAAAATTTTTAAAAAAAATTTCGAAAAAAAAATTTTAAAAAAAATTTCGAAAAAAAAATTTCGAAAAAAATTTTGAAAAAAAATTTTGAAAAAAATTTTTAAAAAAAATTTCGAAAAAAAAATTTCGAAAAAAATTTTGAAAAAAAAATTTCAAAAAAAATTTTGAAAAAAAATTTCAAAAAATATTTTGAAAAAGATTTTCGAAAAAAATTTTGAAAAAAAATTTCGAAAAAAATTTTGAAAAAAAATTTCGAAATTTTGAGAAAAATTTTCGAAAAAAATTTCGAAAAAAAATTTCGAAAGAAATTTTGAAAAAAAATTTCCGAAAAAAAAATTTCGAAAAAATTTTGAAAAAAATTTTCGAAAAAAATTTCGAAAAAAATTTTGAAAAAAAATTTCAAAAAAAATTTTAAAAAAAAATTTCGAAAAAAATTTTCGAAAAAATTTTGGAAAAAATTTTGAAAAAAATTTTCAAAAAAAATTTCGAAAAAAAATTTTAAAAAAAATTTTCGAAAAAAAATTTGAAAAAAAAATTTGAAAAAAATTTCGAAAAAAATTTTTAAAAAAAATTTGGAAAAAAATTTTGAAAAAATTTTCGAAAAAAATTTTGAAAAAAAATTTTCGAAAAAAAATTTTTAAAAAAATTTCGAAATAAATTTTCAAAACAAATTTCGAAAAAAAATTTTCGAAAAAAATTTCGAAATAAATTTTCAAAAAAAATTTTCGAAAAAAAATTTGAAAAAAAATTTTGAAAAAAAATTTCGAAAAAAATTTCGAAAAAAAAATTTCGAAAAAAAATTTTTAAAAAAAATTTCGAAAAAAAAATTTCGAAAAAAATTTTGAAAAAAAATTTCTAAAAAAATTTTGAAAAAAAATTTCGAAAAAAATTTTCGAAAAAATTTTGGAAAAAAAAATTTCGAAAAAAATTTTTTAAAAAATTTTGAAAAAAAAATTACCAAAAAATTTTCGAAAAAACTTTTGAAAAAAAATTTCGAAAAAAATTTCTAAAAAAATTTTGAAAAAAAATTTCGAAAAAAATTTTGAAAAAAAATTTTGAAAAAAATTTTCAAAAAAAAATTTTCAAAAAAAAATTTCGAAAAAAAAATTTCGAAAAAAAATTTCGAAAAAAAATTTTCGAAAAAAATTTTGAAAAAAAAATTCTAAAAAAATTTTGAAAAAAAATTTCGAAAAAAATTTCTAAAAAAATTTTGAAAAAAAATTTTCGAAAAAAATTTTTAAAAAAAATTTCGAAATAAATTTTCAAAAAAAATTTCGAAAAAAATTTCGAAAAAAAATTTTCGAAAAAAATTTTGAAAAAAATTTTGAAAAAAAATTTTCGAAAAAAATTTTGAAAAAAAAATTTCGAAAAAAAATTTTTAAAAAAAATTTCGAAAAAAAATTTTTAAAAAAAATTTCGAAAAAAAAATTTCGAAAAAAATTTTGAAAAAAAATTTTGAAAAAAATTTTTAAAAAAAATTTCGAAAAAAAAATTTCGAAAAAAATTTTGAAAAAAAATTTCAAAAAAAATTTTGAAAAAAAATTTCGAAAAATATTTTGAAAAAAATTTTCGAAAAAAATTTTGAAAAAAAATTTCGAAAAAAAATTTCGAAAAAAATATTGAAAAAAAATTTCGAAATTTTGAGAAAAATTTTCGAAAAAAATTTCGAAAAAAAATTTCGAAAGAAATTTTGCAAAAAAATTTCGAAAAAAATTTCGAAAAAAAAATTTCGAAAAAATTTTGAAAAAAATTTTCGAAAAAAATTTCGAAAAAAAATTTTCGAAAAAAATTTTGAAAAAAAATTTCAAAAAAAATTTTGAAAAAAAATTTCGAAAAAAATTTTCGAAAATTTTGGAAAAAAATTTTGAAAAAAATTTTCAAAAAAAATTTCGAAAAAAAATTAAAAAAAAAATTTTCAAAAAAAATTTCGAAAAAAAAATTTCGAAAAAAATTTTGAAAAAAAAATTTCAAAAAAAATTTTGAAAAAAAATTTCAAAAAATATTTTGAAAAAGATTTTCGAAAAAAATTTTGAAAAAAAATTTCGAAAAAAATTTTGAAAAAAAATTTCGAAATTTTGAGAAAAATTTTCGAAAAAAATTTCGAAAAAAAATTTCGAAAGAAATTTTGAAAAAAAATTTCGAAAAAAAAATTTCGAAAAAATTTTGAAAAAAATTTTCGAAAAAAATTTCGAAAAAAATTTTGAAAAAAAATTTCAAAAAAAATTTTTAAAAAAAATTTCGAAAAAATTTTGGAAAAAATTTTGAAAAAAATTTTCAAAAAAAATTTCGAAAAAAAATTTTAAAAAAAATTTTCGAAAAAAAATTTGAAAAAAAAATTTGAAAAAAATTTCGAAAAAAATTTTTAAAAAAAATTTGGAAAAAAATTTTGAAAAAATTTTCGAAAAAAATTTTGAAAAAAAATTTTCGAAAAAAAAATTTTAAAAAAATTTCGAAATAAATTTTCTAAACAAATTTCGAAAAAAAATTTTCGAAAAAAATTTCGAAATAAATTTTCAAAAAAAATTTTCGAAAAAAAATTTGAAAAAAAATTTTGAAAAAAAATTTCGAAAAAAATTTCGAAAAAAAAATTTCGAAAAAAAATTTTTAAAAAAAATTTCGAAAAAAAAATTTCGAAAAAAATTTTGAAAAAAAATTTCTAAAAAAATTTTGAAAAAAAATTTCGAAAAAAATTTTCGAAAAAATTTTGGAAAAAAAAATTTCGAAAAAAATTTTTTAAAAAATTTTGAAAAAAAAAATACCAAAAAATTTTCGAAAAAACTTTTGAAAAAAAATTTCGAAAAAAATTTCTAAAAAAATTTTGAAAAAAAATTTCGAAAAAAATTTTGAAAAAAAATTTTGAAAAAAATTTTCAAAAAAAATTTCGAAAAAAAAATTTTTAAAAAAAATTTCGAAAAAAAAATTTCGAAAAAAATTTTGAAAAAAAATTTCTAAAAAAATTTTGAAAAAAAATTTCGAAAAAAATTTTCGAAAAAATTTTGGAAAAAAAATTTTCGAAAAAAATTTTTAAAAAAATTTCGAAAAAAAATTTTCAAAAAAATTTTGAAAAAAAAATTACCAAAAAAGTTTCGAAAAAAATTTTGAAAAAAAAATTTCGAAAAAAATTTCTAAAAAAATTTTGAAAAAAAATTTCGAAAAAAATTTTCAAAAAAAATTTTGAAAAAAATTTTCAAAAAAAATTTCGAAAAAAAAATTTCGAAAAAAAATTTCGAAAAAAAAATTTCGAAAAAAATTTTGAAAAAAAATTTCTAAAAAAATTTTGAAAAAAAATTTCGAAAAAAATTTCTAAAAAAATTTTGAAAAAAAATTTTCGAAAAAAATTTTTAAAAAAAATTTCGAAATAAATTTTCAAAAAAAATTTCGAAAAAAATTTCGAAAAAAAATTTTCGAAAAAAATTTTGAAAATAATTTTGAAAAAAAATTTTCGAAAAAAATTTTGAAAAAAAAATTTCGAAAAAAAATTTTTAAAAAAAATTTCGAAAAAAAAATTTTAAAAAAAATTTCGAAAAAAAAATTTCGAAAAAAATTTTGAAAAAAAATTTTGAAAAAAATTTTTAAAAAAAATTTCGAAAAAAAAATTTCGAAAAAAATTTTGAAAAAAAAATTTCAAAAAAAATTTTGAAAAAAAATTTCAAAAAATATTTTGAAAAAGATTTTCGAAAAAAATTTTGAAAAAAAATTTCGAAAAAAATTTTGAAAAAAAATTTCGAAATTTTGAGAAAAATTTTCGAAAAAAATTTCGAAAAAAAATTTCGAAAGAAATTTTGAAAAAAAATTTCCGAAAAAAAAATTTCGAAAAAATTTTGAAAAAAATTTTCGAAAAAAATTTCGAAAAAAATTTTGAAAAAAAATTTCAAAAAAAATTTTAAAAAAAAATTTCGAAAAAAATTTTCGAAAAAATTTTGGAAAAAATTTTGAAAAAAATTTTCAAAAAAAATTTCGAAAAAAAATTTTAAAAAAAATTTTCGAAAAAAAATTTGAAAAAAAAATTTGAAAAAAATTTCGAAAAAAATTTTTAAAAAAAATTTGGAAAAAAATTTTGAAAAAATTTTCGAAAAAAATTTTGAAAAAAAATTTTCGAAAAAAAATTTTTAAAAAAATTTCGAAATAAATTTTCAAAACAAATTTCGAAAAAAAATTTTCGAAATAAATTTTCAAAAAAAATTTTCGAAAAAAAATTTGAAAAAAAATTTTGAAAAAAAATTTCGAAAAAAATTTCGAAAAAAAAATTTCGAAAAAAAATTTTAAAAAAAAATTTCGAAAAAAAAATTTCGAAAAAAATTTTGAAAAAAAATTTCTAAAAAAATTTTGAAAAAAAATTTCGAAAAAAATTTTCGAAAAAATTTTGGAAAAAAAAATTTCGAAAAAAATTTTTTAAAAAATTTTGAAAAAAAAATTACCAAAAAATTTTCGAAAAAACTTTTGAAAAAAAATTTCGAAAAAAATTTCTAAAAAAATTTTGAAAAAAAATTTTCGAAAAAAATTTTTAAAAAAAATTTCGAAATAAATTTTCAAAAAAAATTTCGAAAAAAATTTCGAAAAAAAATTTTCGAAAAAAATTTTGAAAAAAATTTTGAAAAAAAATTTTCGAAAAAAATTTTGAAAAAAAAATTTCGAAAAAAAATTTTTAAAAAAAATTTCGAAAAAAAATTTTTAAAAAAAATTTCGAAAAAAAAATTTCGAAAAAAATTTTGAAAAAAAATTTTGAAAAAAATTTTTAAAAAAAATTTCGAAAAAAAAATTTCGAAAAAAATTTTGAAAAAAAATTTCAAAAAAAATTTTGAAAAAAAATTTCGAAAAATATTTTGAAAAAAATTTTCGAAAAAAATTTTGAAAAAAAATTTCGAAAAAAAATTTCGAAAAAAATTTTGAAAAAAAATTTCGAAATTTTGAGAAAAATTTTCGAAAAAAATTTCGAAAAAAAAATTCGAAAGAAATTTTGCAAAAAAATTTCGAAAAAAATTTCGAAAAAAAAATTTCGAAAAAATTTTGAAAAAAATTTTCGAAAAAAATTTCGAAAAAAAATTTTCGAAAAAAATTTTGAAAAAAAATTTCAAAAAAAATTTTGAAAAAAAATTTCGAAAAAAATTTTCGAAAATTTTGGAAAAAAATTTTGAAAAAAATTTTCAAAAAAAATTTCGAAAAAAAATTAAAAAAAAAATTTTCAAAAAAAATTTTCGAAAAAAAATTTGAAAAAAAAATTTGAAAAAAATTTCAAAAAAAATTTTTAAAAAAAATTTTGGAAAAAAATTTTGAAAAAATTTTCGAAAAAAATTTTGAAAAAAAATTTTCGAAAAAAAATTTTTAAAAAAATTTCGAAATAAATTTTCAAAACAAATTTCAAAAAAAAAATTTTCGAAAAAAATTTTTAAAAAAAATTTCGAAATAAATTTTCAAAAAAAATTTTCGAAAAAAAATTTGAAAAAAAATTTTGAAAAAAAATTTCGAAAAAAATTTCGAAAAAAAAATTTCGAAAAAAAATTTTTAAAAAAAATTTCGAAAAAAAAATTTCGAAAAAAATTTTGAAAAAAAATTTCTAAAAAAATTTTGAAAAAAAATTTCGAAAAAAATTTTGGAAAAAAATTTCGAAAAAAATTTTGGAAAAAATTTTGGAAAAAAAATTTTCGAAAAAAAATTTTAAAAAAATTTCGAAAAAAAATTTCCAAAAAAATTTTGAAAAAAAAATTACCAAAAAATTTTCGAAAAAAATTTTGAAAAAAAATTTCGAAAAAAATTTCTAAAAAAATTTTGAAAAAAAATTTCGAAAAAAAATTTCAAAAAAAATTTTGAAAAAAATTTTCAAAAAAAATTTCGAAAAAAAAATTTCGAAAAAAATTTTGAAAAAAAATTTCTAAAAAAATTTTGAAAAAAAATTTCGAAAAAAATTTTCGAAAAAATTTTGGAAAAAAAATTTTCGAAAAAAATTTTGAAAAAAATTTCGAAAAAAATTTTGAAAAAAAATTTTGAGAAAAATTTTCGAAAAAAATTTCGAAAAAAATTTTCGAAAAAAATTTCGAAAAAAAAATTCGAAAGAAATTTTGAAAAAAATTTTCGAAAAAAATTTCGAAAAAAAAATTTCGAAAAAAAATTTTCGAAAAAAATTTTGAAAAAAAATTTCAAAAAAAATTTTGAAAAAAAATTTCGAAAAAAAATTTAAAAAAAAAATTTTCAAAAAAAATTTTCGAAAAAAAATTTGAAAAAAAAATTTGAAAAAAATTTCGAAAAAAATTTTTAAAAAAAATTTTGGAAAAAAATTTTGAAAAAATTTTCGAAAAAAATTTTGAAAAAAAATTTTCGAAAAAAAATTTTTAAAAAAATTTCGAAATAAATTTTCAAAACAAATTTCGAAAAAAAAATTTCGAAAAAAAATTTTTAAAAAAATTTCGAAATAAATTTTCAAAAAAAATTTTCGAAAAAAAATTTCGAAAAAAATTTTCAAAAAAAATTTCTAAAAAAATTTTGAAAAAAAATTTCGAAAAAAAATTTGAAAAAAAATTTCGAAAAAAATTTTCCAAAAAAATTTTGAAAAAAATTTTCGGAAAAAATTTCGAAAAAAATCTTGAAAAAAAATTTTGAAAAAAATTTTTAAAAAAAAATTCGAAAAAAAAATTTCGAAAAAAATTTTGAAAAAAAATTTCGAAAAAAATTTCCAAAAAAATTTTCGAAAAAATTATGAAAAAAAAATTTTCAAAAAAAATTTTGAAAAAAATTTCGAATTAAAATTTTGAAAAAAAATTTCGAAAAAAATTTTGAAAAAAATTTCGAAAAAAATTTTGAAAAAAAATTTTGGAAAAAAATTTTGAGAAAAATTTTCGAAAAAAATTTCGAAAAAAAAATTTCGAAAAAAATTTTGAAAAAAAATTTCGAAAAAAATTTTGAAAAAAAATTTCGAAATTTTGAGAAAAATTTTCGAAAAAAATTTCGAAAAAAAATTTCGAAAAAAATTTCGAAAAAAAATTTTCGAAAAAATTTTGAAAAAAATTTTTGAAAAAAAATTCGAAAAAAAATTTTCGAAAAAAATTTTGAAAAAAAATTTCAAAAAAAATTTCGAAAAAAATTTCGAAAAAAAATTTCGAAAAAAATTTTGAAAAAAAATTTGGAAAGAAATTTTGAAAAAAATTTTCGAAAAAAATTTCGAAAAAAAATTTTCGAAAAAATTTTGAAAAAAATTTTTGAAAAAAATTTCGAAAAAAAATTTTCGAAAAAAATTTTGAAAAAAAATTTCAAAAAAATTTTTGAAAAAAATTTCGAAAAACATTTTCGAAAAAATTTTGGAAAAAAATTTTGAAAAAAATTTTCAAAAAAAATTTCGAAAAAAAATTTTAAAAAAATTTTCAAAAAAAATTTTCGAAAAAAAATTAAAAAAAAAATTTGAAAAAAATTTCGAAAAAAATTTTTAAAAAAAATTTTGGAAAAAAATTTTGAAAATATTTTCGAAAAAAATTTTGAAAAAAAATTTTCGAAAAAAAAATTTCGAAAAAAATTTTGAAAAAAAATTTCGAAAAAAATTTTCGAAAAAATTTTGGAAAAAAAATTTTCGAAAAAAATTTTTAAAAAAATTTCGAAAAAAAAATTTCGAAAAAAATTTTGAAAAAAAATTTCTAAAAAAATTTTGAAAAAAAATTTCGAAAAAAATTTTCGAAAAAATTTTGGAAAAAAAATTTTCGAAAAAAATTTTTAAAAAAATTTCGAAAAAAAATTTTCAAAAAAATTTTGAAAAAAAAATTACCAAAAAAGTTTCGAAAAAAATTTTGAAAAAAAAATTTCGAAAAAAATTTCTAAAAAAATTTTGAAAAAAAATTTCGAAAAAAATTTTCAAAAAAAATTTTGAAAAAAATTTTCAAAAAAAATTTCGAAAAAAAAATTTCGAAAAAAAATTTCGAAAAAAAAATTTCGAAAAAAATTTTGAAAAAAAATTTCTAAAAAAATTTTGAAAAAAAATTTCGAAAAAAATTTCTAAAAAAATTTTGAAAAAAAATTTTCGAAAAAAATTTTTAAAAAAAATTTCGAAATAAATTTTCAAAAAAAATTTCGAAAAAAATTTCGAAAAAAAATTTTCGAAAAAAATTTTGAAAAAAATTTTGAAAAAAAATTTTCGAAAAAAATTTTGAAAAAAAAATTTCGAAAAAAAATTTTTAAAAAAAATTTCGAAAAAAAAATTTTAAAAAAAATTTCGAAAAAAAAATTTCGAAAAAAATTTTGAAAAAAAATTTTGAAAAAAATTTTTAAAAAAAATTTCGAAAAAAAAATTTCGAAAAAAATTTTGAAAAAAAAATTTCAAAAAAAATTTTGAAAAAAAATTTCAAAAAATATTTTGAAAAAGATTTTCGAAAAAAATTTTGAAAAAAAATTTCGAAAAAAATTTTGAAAAAAAATTTCGAAATTTTGAGAAAAATTTTCGAAAAAAATTTCGAAAAAAAATTTCGAAAGAAATTTTGAAAAAAAATTTCCGAAAAAAAAATTTCGAAAAAATTTTGAAAAAAATTTTCGAAAAAAATTTCGAAAAAAATTTTGAAAAAAAATTTCAAAAAAAATTTTAAAAAAAAATTTCGAAAAAAATTTTCGAAAAAATTTTGGAAAAAATTTTGAAAAAAATTTTCAAAAAAAATTTCGAAAAAAAATTTTAAAAAAAATTTTCGAAAAAAAATTTGAAAAAAAAATTTGAAAAAAATTTCGAAAAAAATTTTTAAAAAAAATTTGGAAAAAAATTTTGAAAAAATTTTCAAAAAAATTTTGAAAAAAAATTTTCGAAAAAAAATTTTTAAAAAAATTTCGAAATAAATTTTCAAAACAAATTTCGAAAAAAAATTTTCGAAAAAAATTTCGAAATAAATTTTCAAAAAAAATTTTCGAAAAAAAATTTGAAAAAAAATTTTGAAAAAAAATTTCGAAAAAAATTTCGAAAAAAAAATTTCGAAAAAAAATTTTTAAAAAAAATTTCGAAAAAAAAATTTCGAAAAAAATTTTGAAAAAAAATTTCTAAAAAAATTTTGAAAAAAAATTTCGAAAAAAATTTTCGAAAAAATTTTGGAAAAAAAAATTTCGAAAAAAATTTTTTAAAAAATTTTGAAAAAAAAATTACCAAAAAATTTTCGAAAAAACTTTTGAAAAAAAATTTCGAAAAAAATTTCTAAAAAAATTTTGAAAAAAAATTTCGAAAAAAATTTTGAAAAAAAATTTTGAAAAAAATTTTCAAAAAAAAATTTTCAAAAAAAAATTTCGAAAAAAAAATTTCGAAAAAAAATTTCGAAAAAAAATTTTCGAAAAAAATTTTGAAAAAAAAATTCTAAAAAAATTTTGAAAAAAAATTTCGAAAAAAATTTCTAAAAAAATTTTGAAAAAAAATTTTCGAAAAAAATTTTTAAAAAAAATTTCGAAATAAATTTTCAAAAAAAATTTCGAAAAAAATTTCGAAAAAAAATTTTCGAAAAAAATTTTGAAAAAAATTTTGAAAAAAATTTTTCGAAAAAAATTTTGAAAAAAAAATTTCGAAAAAAAATTTTTAAAAAAAATTTCGAAAAAAAATTTTTAAAAAAAATTTCGAAAAAAAAATTTCGAAAAAAATTTTGAAAAAAAATTTTGAAAAAAATTTTTAAAAAAAATTTCGAAAAAAAAATTTCGAAAAAAATTTTGAAAAAAAATTTCAAAAAAAATTTTGAAAAAAAATTTCGAAAAATATTTTGAAAAAAATTTTCGAAAAAAATTTTGAAAAAAAATTTCGAAAAAAAATTTCGAAAAAAATTTTGAAAAAAAATTTCGAAATTTTGAGAAAAATTTTCGAAAAAAATTTCGAAAAAAAATTTCGAAAGAAATTTTGCAAAAAAATTTCGAAAAAAATTTCGAAAAAAAAATTTCGAAAAAATTTTGAAAAAAATTTTCGAAAAAAATTTCGAAAAAAAATTTTCGAAAAAAATTTTGAAAAAAAATTTCAAAAAAAATTTTGAAAAAAAATTTCGAAAAAAATTTTCGAAAATTTTGGAAAAAAATTTTGAAAAAAATTTTCAAAAAAAATTTCGAAAAAAAATTAAAAAAAAAATTTTCAAAAAAAATTTCGAAAAAAAAATTTCGAAAAAAATTTTGAAAAAAAAATTTCAAAAAAAATTTTGAAAAAAAATTTCAAAAAATATTTTGAAAAAGATTTTCGAAAAAAATTTTGAAAAAAAATTTCGAAAAAAATTTTGAAAAAAAATTTCGAAATTTTGAGAAAAATTTTCGAAAAAAATTTCGAAAAAAAATTTCGAAAGAAATTTTGAAAAAAAATTTCGAAAAAAAAATTTCGAAAAAATTTTGAAAAAAATTTTCGAAAAAAATTTCGAAAAAAATTTTGAAAAAAAATTTCAAAAAAAATTTTTAAAAAAAATTTCGAAAAAATTTTGGAAAAAATTTTGAAAAAAATTTTCAAAAAAAATTTCGAAAAAAAATTTTAAAAAAAATTTTCGAAAAAAAATTTGAAAAAAAAATTTGAAAAAAATTTCGAAAAAAATTTTTAAAAAAAATTTGGAAAAAAATTTTGAAAAAATTTTCGAAAAAAATTTTGAAAAAAAATTTTCGAAAAAAAATTTTTAAAAAAATTTCGAAATAAATTTTCTAAACAAATTTCGAAAAAAAATTTTCGAAAAAAATTTCGAAATAAATTTTCAAAAAAAATTTTCGAAAAAAAATTTGAAAAAAAATTTTGAAAAAAAATTTCGAAAAAAATTTCGAAAAAAAAATTTCGAAAAAAAATTTTTAAAAAAAATTTCGAAAAAAAAATTTCGAAAAAAATTTTGAAAAAAAATTTCTAAAAAAATTTTGAAAAAAAATTTCGAAAAAAATTTTCGAAAAAATTTTGGAAAAAAAAATTTCGAAAAAAATTTTTTAAAAAATTTTGAAAAAAAAAATACCAAAAAATTTTCGAAAAAACTTTTGAAAAAAAATTTCGAAAAAAATTTCTAAAAAAATTTTGAAAAAAAATTTCGAAAAAAATTTTGAAAAAAAATTTTGAAAAAAATTTTCAAAAAAAATTTCGAAAAAAAAATTTTTAAAAAAAATTTCGAAAAAAAAATTTCGAAAAAAATTTTGAAAAAAAATTTCTAAAAAAATTTTGAAAAAAAATTTCGAAAAAAATTTCGAAAAAATTTTGGAAAAAAAATTTTCGAAAAAAATTTTTAAAAAAATTTCGAAAAAAAATTTTCAAAAAAA
Source organism: Uropetala carovei (assembly GCA_036926305.1). Classification (NCBI taxonomy): domain Eukaryota; kingdom Metazoa; phylum Arthropoda; class Insecta; order Odonata; family Petaluridae; genus Uropetala; species Uropetala carovei. The sequence goes on from JAXCHB010000056.1 coordinate 8,160,974, forward strand.
TTTTGAAAAAAAAATTACCAAAAAAGTTTCGAAAAAAATTTTGAAAAAAAAATTTCGAAAAAAATTTCTAAAAAAATTTTGAAAAAAAATTTCGAAAAAAATTTTCAAAAAAAATTTTGAAAAAAATTTTCAAAAAAAATTTCGAAAAAAAAATTTCGAAAAAAAATTTCGAAAAAAAAATTTCGAAAAAAATTTTGAAAAAAAATTTCTAAAAAAATTTTGAAAAAAAATTTCGAAAAAAATTTCTAAAAAAATTTTGAAAAAAAATTTTCGAAAAAAATTTTTAAAAAAAATTTCGAAATAAATTTTCAAAAAAAATTTCGAAAAAAATTTCGAAAAAAAATTTTCGAAAAAAATTTTGAAAAAAATTTTGAAAAAAAATTTTCGAAAAAAATTTTGAAAAAAAAATTTCGAAAAAAAATTTTTAAAAAAAATTTCGAAAAAAAAATTTTAAAAAAAATTTCGAAAAAAAAATTTCGAAAAAAATTTTGAAAAAAAATTTTGAAAAAAATTTTTAAAAAAAATTTCGAAAAAAAAATTTCGAAAAAAAAATTTCGAAAAAAATTTTGAAAAAAAAATTTCAAAAAAAATTTTGAAAAAAAATTTCAAAAAATATTTTGAAAAAGATTTTCGAAAAAAATTTTGAAAAAAAATTTCGAAAAAAATTTTGAAAAAAAATTTCGAAATTTTGAGAAAAATTTTCGAAAAAAATTTCGAAAAAAAATTTCGAAAGAAATTTTGAAAAAAAATTTCCGAAAAAAAAATTTCGAAAAAATTTTGAAAAAAATTTTCGAAAAAAATTTCGAAAAAAATTTTGAAAAAAAATTTCAAAAAAAATTTTAAAAAAAAATTTCGAAAAAAATTTTCGAAAAAATTTTGGAAAAAATTTTGAAAAAAATTTTCAAAAAAAATTTCGAAAAAAAATTTTAAAAAAATTTTCGAAAAAAAATTTGAAAAAAAAATTTGAAAAAAATTTCGAAAAAAATTTTTAAAAAAAATTTGGAAAAAAATTTTGAAAAAATTTTCGAAAAAAATTTTGAAAAAAAATTTTCGAAAAAAAATTTTTAAAAAAATTTCGAAATAAATTTTCAAAACAAATTTCGAAAAAAAATTTTCGAAAAAAATTTCGAAATAAATTTTCAAAAAAAATTTTCGAAAAAAAATTTGAAAAAAAATTTTGAAAAAAAATTTCGAAAAAAATTTCGAAAAAAAAATTTCGAAAAAAAATTTTTAAAAAAAATTTCGAAAAAAAAATTTCGAAAAAAATTTTGAAAAAAAATTTCTAAAAAAATTTTGAAAAAAAATTTCGAAAAAAATTTTCGAAAAAATTTTGGAAAAAAAAATTTCGAAAAAAATTTTTTAAAAAATTTTGAAAAAAAAATTACCAAAAAATTTTCGAAAAAACTTTTGAAAAAAAATTTCGAAAAAAATTTCTAAAAAAATTTTGAAAAAAAATTTTCGAAAAAAATTTTTAAAAAAAATTTCGAAATAAATTTTCAAAAAAAATTTCGAAAAAAATTTCGAAAAAAAATTTTCGAAAAAAATTTTGAAAAAAATTTTGAAAAAAAATTTTCGAAAAAAATTTTGAAAAAAAAATTTCGAAAAAAAATTTTTAAAAAAAATTTCGAAAAAAAATTTTTAAAAAAAATTTCGAAAAAAAAATTTCGAAAAAAATTTTGAAAAAAAATTTTGAAAAAAATTTTTAAAAAAAATTTCGAAAAAAAAATTTCGAAAAAAATTTTGAAAAAAAATTTCAAAAAAAATTTTGAAAAAAAATTTCGAAAAATATTTTGAAAAAAATTTTCGAAAAAAATTTTGAAAAAAAATTTCGAAAAAAAATTTCGAAAAAAATTTTGAAAAAAAATTTCGAAATTTTGAGAAAAATTTTCGAAAAAAATTTCGAAAAAAAAATTCGAAAGAAATTTTGCAAAAAAATTTCGAAAAAAATTTCGAAAAAAAAATTTCGAAAAAATTTTGAAAAAAATTTTCGAAAAAAATTTCGAAAAAAAATTTTCGAAAAAAATTTTGAAAAAAAATTTCAAAAAAAATTTTGAAAAAAAATTTCGAAAAAAATTTTCGAAAATTTTGGAAAAAAATTTTGAAAAAAATTTTCAAAAAAAATTTCGAAAAAAAATTAAAAAAAAAATTTTCAAAAAAAATTTTCGAAAAAAAATTTGAAAAAAAAATTTGAAAAAAATTTCAAAAAAAATTTTTAAAAAAAATTTTGGAAAAAAATTTTGAAAAAATTTTCGAAAAAAATTTTGAAAAAAAATTTTCGAAAAAAAATTTTTAAAAAAATTTCGAAATAAATTTTCAAAACAAATTTCAAAAAAAAAATTTTCGAAAAAAATTTTTAAAAAAAATTTCGAAATAAATTTTCAAAAAAAATTTTCGAAAAAAAATTTGAAAAAAAATTTTGAAAAAAAATTTCGAAAAAAATTTCGAAAAAAAAATTTCGAAAAAAAATTTTTAAAAAAAATTTCGAAAAAAAAATTTCGAAAAAAATTTTGAAAAAAAATTTCTAAAAAAATTTTGAAAAAAAATTTCGAAAAAAATTTTGGAAAAAAATTTCGAAAAAAATTTTGGAAAAAATTTTGGAAAAAAAATTTTCGAAAAAAAATTTTAAAAAAATTTCGAAAAAAAATTTCCAAAAAAATTTTGAAAAAAAAATTACCAAAAAATTTTCGAAAAAAATTTTGAAAAAAAATTTCGAAAAAAATTTCTAAAAAAATTTTGAAAAAAAATTTCGAAAAAAAATTTCAAAAAAAATTTTGAAAAAAATTTTCAAAAAAAATTTCGAAAAAAAAATTTCGAAAAAAATTTTGAAAAAAAATTTCTAAAAAAATTTTGAAAAAAAATTTCGAAAAAAATTTTCGAAAAAATTTTGGAAAAAAAATTTTCGAAAAAAATTTTGAAAAAAATTTCGAAAAAAATTTTGAAAAAAAATTTTGAGAAAAATTTTCGAAAAAAATTTCGAAAAAAATTTTCGAAAAAAATTTCGAAAAAAAAATTCGAAAGAAATTTTGAAAAAAATTTTCGAAAAAAATTTCGAAAAAAAAATTTCGAAAAAAAATTTTCGAAAAAAATTTTGAAAAAAAATTTCAAAAAAAATTTTGAAAAAAAATTTCGAAAAAAAATTTAAAAAAAAAATTTTCAAAAAAAATTTTCGAAAAAAAATTTGAAAAAAAAAATTTGAAAAAAATTTCGAAAAAAATTTTTAAAAAAAATTTTGGAAAAAAATTTTGAAAAAATTTTCGAAAAAAATTTTGAAAAAAAATTTTCGAAAAAAAATTTTTAAAAAAATTTCGAAATAAATTTTCAAAACAAATTTCGAAAAAAAAATTTCGAAAAAAAATTTTTAAAAAAATTTCGAAATAAATTTTCAAAAAAAATTTTCGAAAAAAAATTTCGAAAAAAATTTTCAAAAAAAATTTCTAAAAAAATTTTGAAAAAAAATTTCGAAAAAAAATTTGAAAAAAAATTTCGAAAAAAATTTTCCAAAAAAATTTTGAAAAAAATTTTCGGAAAAAATTTCGAAAAAAATCTTGAAAAAAAATTTTGAAAAAAATTTTTAAAAAAAAATTCGAAAAAAAAATTTCGAAAAAAATTTTGAAAAAAAATTTCAAAAAAAATTTTGAAAAAAAATTTCGAAAAAAATTTTCAAAAAAATTTTCGAAAAAATTATGAAAAAAAAATTTTCAAAAAAAATTTTGAAAAAAATTTCGAATTAAAATTTTGAAAAAAAATTTCGAAAAAAATTTTGAAAAAAATTTCGAAAAAAATTTTGAAAAAAAATTTTGGAAAAAAATTTTGAGAAAAATTTTCGAAAAAAATTTCGAAAAAAAAATTTCGAAAAAAATTTTGAAAAAAAATTTCGAAAAAAATTTTGAAAAAAAATTTCGAAATTTTGAGAAAAATTTTCGAAAAAAATTTCGAAAAAAAATTTCGAAAAAAATTTTCGAAAAAAATTTCGAAAAAAAATTTTCGAAAAAATTTTGAAAAAAATTTTTGAAAAAAAATTCGAAAAAAAATTTTCGAAAAAAATTTTGAAAAAAAATTTCAAAAAAAATTTCGAAAAAAATTTCGAAAAAAAATTTCGAAAAAAATTTTGAAAAAAAATTTGGAAAGAAATTTTGAAAAAAATTTTCGAAAAAAATTTCGAAAAAAAATTTTCGAAAAAATTTTGAAAAAAATTTTTGAAAAAAATTTCGAAAAAAAATTTTCGAAAAAAATTTTGAAAAAAAATTTCAAAAAAATTTTTGAAAAAAATTTCGAAAAACATTTTCGAAAAAATTTTGGAAAAAAATTTTGAAAAAAATTTTCAAAAAAAATTTCGAAAAAAAATTTTAAAAAAATTTTCAAAAAAAATTTTCGAAAAAAAATTAAAAAAAAAATTTGAAAAAAATTTCGAAAAAAATTTTTAAAAAAAATTTTGGAAAAAAATTTTGAAAATATTTTCGAAAAAAATTTTGAAAAAAAATTTTCGAAAAAAAAATTTTAAAAAAATTTCGAAATAAATTTTCAAAAAAAAAATTATGAAAAAAAAATTTTCAAAAAAAAATTTGAAAAAAATTTTCGAAAAAAATTTCGAATTAAAATTTTGAAAAAAAATTTCGAAAAAAATTTTGAAAAAGTTTTCGAAAAAAATTTCCAAAAAAAATTTTCGAAAAAAATTTTGAAAAAAAATTTCGAAAAAAATTTTGAAAAAAAATTTCGAAATTTTGAGAAAAATTTTCGAAAAAAATTTCGAAAAAAAATTTCGAAAAAAATTTTGAAAAAAAATTTGGAAAGAAATTTTGAAAAAAATTTTCAAAAAAAATTTCGAAAAAATTTTGAAAAAAATTTTTGAAAAAAATTTCGAAAAAAAATTTTCGAAAAAAATTTTGAAAAAAAATTTCAAAAAAAATTTTGAAAAAAAATTTCGAAAAAAAATTTCGAAAAAAAAATTTCGAAAAAAATTTTGAAAAAAAATTTCTAAAAAAATTTTGAAAAAAAATTTCGAAAAAAATTTCTAAAAAAATTTTGAAAAAAAATTTTCGAAAAAAATTTTTAAAAAAAATTTCGAAATAAATTTTCAAAAAAAATTTCGAAAAAAATTTCGAAAAAAAATTTTCGAAAAAAATTTTGAAAAAAATTTTGAAAAAAAATTTTCGAAAAAAATTTTGAAAAAAAAATTTCGAAAAAAAATTTTTAAAAAAAATTTCGAAAAAAAAATTTTAAAAAAAATTTCGAAAAAAAAATTTCGAAAAAAATTTTGAAAAAAAATTTTGAAAAAAATTTTTAAAAAAAATTTCGAAAAAAAAATTTCGAAAAAAATTTTGAAAAAAAAATTTCAAAAAAAATTTTGAAAAAAAATTTCAAAAAATATTTTGAAAAAGATTTTCGAAAAAAATTTTGAAAAAAAATTTCGAAAAAAATTTTGAAAAAAAATTTCGAAATTTTGAGAAAAATTTTCGAAAAAAATTTCGAAAAAAAATTTCGAAAGAAATTTTGAAAAAAAATTTCCGAAAAAAAAATTTCGAAAAAATTTTGAAAAAAATTTTCGAAAAAAATTTCGAAAAAAATTTTGAAAAAAAATTTCAAAAAAAATTTTAAAAAAAAATTTCGAAAAAAATTTTCGAAAAAATTTTGGAAAAAATTTTGAAAAAAATTTTCAAAAAAAATTTCGAAAAAAAATTTTAAAAAAATTTTCGAAAAAAAATTTGAAAAAAAAATTTGAAAAAAATTTCGAAAAAAATTTTTAAAAAAAATTTGGAAAAAAATTTTGAAAAAATTTTCGAAAAAAATTTTGAAAAAAAATTTTCGAAAAAAAATTTTTAAAAAAATTTCGAAATAAATTTTCAAAACAAATTTCGAAAAAAAATTTTCGAAAAAAATTTCGAAATAAATTTTCAAAAAAAATTTTCGAAAAAAAATTTGAAAAAAAATTTTGAAAAAAAATTTCGAAAAAAATTTCGAAAAAAAAATTTCGAAAAAAAATTTTTAAAAAAAATTTCGAAAAAAAAATTTCGAAAAAAATTTTGAAAAAAAATTTCTAAAAAAATTTTGAAAAAAAATTTCGAAAAAAATTTTCGAAAAAATTTTGGAAAAAAAAATTTCGAAAAAAATTTTTTAAAAAATTTTGAAAAAAAAATTACCAAAAAATTTTCGAAAAAACTTTTGAAAAAAAATTTCGAAAAAAATTTCTAAAAAAATTTTGAAAAAAAATTTTCGAAAAAAATTTTTAAAAAAAATTTCGAAATAAATTTTCAAAAAAAATTTCGAAAAAAATTTCGAAAAAAAATTTTCGAAAAAAATTTTGAAAAAAATTTTGAAAAAAAATTTTCGAAAAAAATTTTGAAAAAAAAATTTCGAAAAAAAATTTTTAAAAAAAATTTCGAAAAAAAATTTTTAAAAAAAATTTCGAAAAAAAAATTTCGAAAAAAATTTTGAAAAAAAATTTTGAAAAAAATTTTTAAAAAAAATTTCGAAAAAAAAATTTCGAAAAAAATTTTGAAAAAAAATTTCAAAAAAAATTTTGAAAAAAAATTTCGAAAAATATTTTGAAAAAAATTTTCGAAAAAAATTTTGAAAAAAAATTTCGAAAAAAAATTTCGAAAAAAATTTTGAAAAAAAATTTCGAAATTTTGAGAAAAATTTTCGAAAAAAATTTCGAAAAAAAAATTCGAAAGAAATTTTGCAAAAAAATTTCGAAAAAAATTTCGAAAAAAAAATTTCGAAAAAATTTTGAAAAAAATTTTCGAAAAAAATTTCGAAAAAAAATTTTCGAAAAAAATTTTGAAAAAAAATTTCAAAAAAAATTTTGAAAAAAAATTTCGAAAAAAATTTTCGAAAATTTTGGAAAAAAATTTTGAAAAAAATTTTCAAAAAAAATTTCGAAAAAAAATTAAAAAAAAAATTTTCAAAAAAAATTTCGAAAAAAAAATTTGAAAAAAAAATTTGAAAAAAATTTCAAAAAAAATTTTTAAAAAAAATTTTGGAAAAAAATTTTGAAAAAATTTTCGAAAAAAATTTTGAAAAAAAATTTTCGAAAAAAAATTTTTAAAAAAATTTCGAAATAAATTTTCAAAACAAATTTCAAAAAAAAAATTTTCGAAAAAAATTTTTAAAAAAAATTTCGAAATAAATTTTCAAAAAAAATTTTCGAAAAAAAATTTGAAAAAAAATTTTGAAAAAAAATTTCGAAAAAAATTTCGAAAAAAAAATTTCGAAAAAAAATTTTTAAAAAAAATTTCGAAAAAAAAATTTCGAAAAAAATTTTGAAAAAAAATTTCTAAAAAAATTTTGAAAAAAAATTTCGAAAAAAATTTTGGAAAAAAATTTCGAAAAAAATTTTGGAAAAAATTTTGGAAAAAAAATTTTCGAAAAAAAATTTTAAAAAAATTTCGAAAAAAAATTTCCAAAAAAATTTTGAAAAAAAAATTACCAAAAAATTTTCGAAAAAAATTTTGAAAAAAAATTTCGAAAAAAATTTCTAAAAAAATTTTGAAAAAAAATTTCGAAAAAAAATTTCAAAAAAAATTTTGAAAAAAATTTTCAAAAAAAATTTCGAAAAAAAAATTTCGAAAAAAATTTTGAAAAAAAATTTCTAAAAAAATTTTGAAAAAAAATTTCGAAAAAAATTTTCGAAAAAATTTTGGAAAAAAAATTTTCGAAAAAAATTTTGAAAAAAATTTCGAAAAAAATTTTGAAAAAAAATTTTGAGAAAAATTTTCGAAAAAAATTTCGAAAAAAATTTTCGAAAAAAATTTCGAAAAAAAAATTCGAAAGAAATTTTGAAAAAAATTTTCGAAAAAAATTTCGAAAAAAAAATTTCGAAAAAAATTTTGAAAAAAAATTTCAAAAAAAATTTTGAAAAAAAATTTCGAAAAAAAATTTAAAAAAAAAATTTTCAAAAAAAATTTTCGAAAAAAAATTTGAAAAAAAAAATTTGAAAAAAATTTCGAAAAAAATTTTTAAAAAAAATTTTGGAAAAAAATTTTGAAAAAATTTTCGAAAAAAATTTTGAAAAAAAATTTTCGAAAAAAAATTTTTAAAAAAATTTCGAAATAAATTTTCAAAACAAATTTCGAAAAAAAAATTTCGAAAAAAAATTTTTAAAAAAATTTCGAAATAAATTTTCAAAAAAAATTTTCGAAAAAAAATTTCGAAAAAAATTTTCAAAAAAAATTTCTAAAAAAATTTTGAAAAAAAATTTCGAAAAAAAATTTGAAAAAAAATTTCGAAAAAAATTTTCCAAAAAAATTTTGAAAAAAATTTTCGGAAAAAATTTCGAAAAAAATCTTGAAAAAAAATTTTGAAAAAAATTTTTAAAAAAAAATTCGAAAAAAAAATTTCGAAAAAAATTTTGAAAAAAAATTTCAAAAAAAATTTTGAAAAAAAATTTCGAAAAAAATTTTCAAAAAAATTTTCGAAAAAATTATGAAAAAAAAATTTTCAAAAAAAATTTTGAAAAAAATTTCGAATTAAAATTTTGAAAAAAAATTTCGAAAAAAATTTTGAAAAAAATTTCGAAAAAAATTTTGAAAAAAAATTTTGGAAAAAAATTTTGAGAAAAATTTTCGAAAAAAATTTCGAAAAAAAAATTTCGAAAAAAATTTTGAAAAAAAATTTCGAAAAAAATTTTGAAAAAAAATTTCGAAATTTTGAGAAAAATTTTCGAATAAAATTTCGAAAAAAAATTTCGAAAAAAATTTTCGAAAAAAATTTCGAAAAAAAATTTTCGAAAAAATTTTGAAAAAAATTTTTGAAAAAAAATTCGAAAAAAAATTTTCGAAAAAAATTTTGAAAAAAAATTTCAAAAAAAATTTCGAAAAAAATTTCGAAAAAAAATTTCGAAAAAAATTTTGAAAAAAAATTTGGAAAGAAATTTTGAAAAAAATTTTCGAAAAAAATTTCGAAATAAATTTTCAAAAAAAATTTTCGAAAAAAAATTTGAAAAAAAATTTTGAAAAAAAATTTCGAAAAAAATTTCGAAAAAAAAATTTCGAAAAAAAATTTCTAAAAAAATTTTGAAAAAAAATTTCGAAAAAAAATTTGAAAAAAAATTTCGAAAAAAATTTTCCAAAAAAATTTTGAAAAAAATTTTCGGAAAAAATTTCGAAAAAAATCTTGAAAAAAAATTTTGAAAAAAATTTTTAAAAAAAAATTCGAAAAAAAAATTTCGAAAAAAATTTTGAAAAAAAATTTCAAAAAAAATTTTGAAAAAAAATTTCGAAAAAAATTTTCAAAAAAATTTTCGAAAAAATTATGAAAAAAAAATTTTCAAAAAAAATTTTGAAAAAAATTTCGAATTAAAATTTTGAAAAAAAATTTCGAAAAAAATTTTGAAAAAAATTTCGAAAAAAATTTTGAAAAAAAATTTTGGAAAAAAATTTTGAGAAAAATTTTCGAAAAAAATTTCGAAAAAAAAATTTCGAAAAAAATTTTGAAAAAAAATTTCGAAAAAAATTTTGAAAAAAAATTTCGAAATTTTGAGAAAAATTTTCGAAAAAAATTTCGAAAAAAAATTTCGAAAAAAATTTTCGAAAAAAATTTCGAAAAAAAATTTTCGAAAAAATTTTGAAAAAAATTTTTGAAAAAAAATTCGAAAAAAAATTTTCGAAAAAAATTTTGAAAAAAAATTTCAAAAAAAATTTCGAAAAAAATTTCGAAAAAAAATTTCGAAAAAAATTTTGAAAAAAAATTTGGAAAGAAATTTTCAAAAAAATTTTCGAAAAAAATTTCGAAAAAAAATTTTCGAAAAAATTTTGAAAAAAATTTTTGAAAAAAATTTCGAAAAAAAATTTTCGAAAAAAATTTTGAAAAAAAATTTCAAAAAAATTTTTGAAAAAAATTTCGAAAAACATTTTCGAAAAAATTTTGGAAAAAAATTTTGAAAAAAATTTTCAAAAAAAATTTCGAAAAAAAATTTTAAAAAAATTTTCAAAAAAAATTTTCGAAAAAAAATTAAAAAAAAAATTTGAAAAAAATTTCGAAAAAAATTTTTAAAAAAAATTTTGGAAAAAAATTTTGAAAATATTTTCGAAAAAAATTTTGAAAAAAAATTTTCGAAAAAAAAATTTTAAAAAAATTTCGAAATAAATTTTCAAAAAAAAAATTATGAAAAAAAAATTTTCAAAAAAAAATTTGAAAAAAATTTTCGAAAAAAATTTCGAATTAAAATTTTGAAAAAAAATTTCGAAAAAAATTTTGAAAAAGTTTTCGAAAAAAATTTCCAAAAAAAATTTTCGAAAAAAATTTTGAAAAAAAATTTCGAAAAAAATTTTGAAAAAAAATTTCGAAATTTTGAGAAAAATTTTCGAAAAAAATTTCGAAAAAAAATTTCGAAAAAAATTTTGAAAAAAAATTTGGAAAGAAATTTTGAAAAAAATTTTCAAAAAAAATTTCGAAAAAATTTTGAAAAAAATTTTTGAAAAAAATTTCGAAAAAAAATTTTCGAAAAAAATTTTGAAAAAAAATTTCAAAAAAAATTTTGAAAAAAAATTTCGAAAAAAATTTTCGAAAAAATTTTGGAAAAAAATTTTGAAAAAAATTTTCAAAAAAAATTTCAAAAAAAAATTTTTAAAAAAAATTTTCAAAAAAAATTTTCGAAAAAAAATTTGAAAAAAAAATTTGAAAAAAATTTCGAAAAAAATTTTTAAAAAAAATTTTGGAAAAAAATTTTGAAAAAATTTTCGAAAAAAATTTTGAAAAAAATTTTTTAAAAAAATTTCGAAATAAATTTTCAAAAAAAATTTTGAAAAAAAAAATTTCAAAAAAAATTTTGAAAAAAATTTTCGAAAAAAATTTTGAAAAAAAATTTCGAAAAAAAATTTTGGAAAAAAATTTTTGAAAAAAATTTCGAAAAAAAATTTTCGAAGAAAATTTTGAAAAAAAATTTCGAAAAAAATTTCGAAAAAAAATTTGAAAAAAAATTTTCAAAAAAATTTTCAAAAAAATTTTGAAAAAAAAATTTTCAAAAAAAATTTTGAAAAAAATTTTCGAAAAAAATTTTCAAAAAAAATTTCGAAAAAAAAATTTCGAAAAAAATTTTCAAAAAAAATTTTCGAAAAAAAATTTGAAAAAAAATTTTCGAAAAAAAATTTGAAAAAAAATTTCGAAAAAAATTTTCAAAAAAAATTTCAAAAAAAAATTTTAAAAAAAATTTCGAAAAAAAATTTGAAAAAAAATTTTGAAAAAAATTTCGAAAAAAATTTTGAAAAAAAATTTTGGAAAAAAATTTTGAAAAAAATGCTATTGTGAAAACTTTTTGCTTGCTGTATCAGCGTTAGGCCTGAAATAGGTACAGGATCACTTCTTTGCTGATGAAACCACTCAAACAATACCTTATCAACAATATTTACCCGGGACATGTAGTGTTTTACGGCTACACATAGCTTTAGGTGTATCACTCTCTGCATAAAATTTCAATATTTCTGTTTTTTACTTTCTCCATATACGTAGTATAGAGCAAGTATTGTTTTCATGAAAAAAATCACCTTCAAGATTTCAATGGAAATGACAAGCCCGATGCTCATTGAAAAATCAAGAAGTCTTGCGAACGCTTTGAACATTGAAGATTTTAAAGCGTCCAATGGGTGGTTGGATGGTTTTAAAGACGCCACAATATTGTTTGTCTCGCAGTATGTGGCGATGCCCAAAACATTAACGAAGAGGAAGTGACAACATGGCTGCAAAGAAATAAACATGTTTTGGAGAAGTACACGCTCAAGGACATTTTAAATATGGATGAAACGCATTTTTTTCAACATGTTGCCCGATCGTACTTTGGCTCTCCGAGGCGAAAAATGTCACGGAAGCAAACGTAGTAAGGAGCGTCTCACCGCCGCGCCGTGCTCTGCACAAATATGGATGGGTCGAATAAAGAAAAACTGGTAATCATCGGAAAATATGGCAACCCACGCTGTTTCAAAGGTATTAATCGTGATTATTTGCCGATAATTTACGAGCATAACACAAAGGTGTGGATGACAACAGACATATTCAAAAGTTTTTTTAATAAGAATGCAAAAACGTGTGGCGGTGCAAAATCGTAAAATTTTGTTGACACTAGACAACTGTTCTGCTCACCATATGGCTCAGATAAATACGCCCAATGTTAAGTTGCTGTATTTTCCGCCGAACACAGCCAGTGTTCTGCGGCCACTCGACCAGGGCATCATTCAAAATTTAAAGAGTCACTACAGAAAAAAACTACTGTCGTCATACTTGGTGCAAATTACAAATGGTTGTTCACAGGATAATTTAGGAAAATGGACGATTTCAGACGCGTGCCGGGCTTTGTCATCGGCCGGCATGGCAATTGGTGACTCCTCAAACCATCGCCAACTGTTTTAAGAAAAGCGGGCTATCTTCGCAGCCGGCAGAAGAGTTCCAATGTACAGAAGTGGAGGAAGTAATCGACAGTAATGTATTGGGACCTGTCAGTTTCGGAGACTTTGTTTCCTTTGATAATGACTTGGCTACGTCGGTTGTGTATGACCCCACGATCGACGAATCGAAAACCGTTGCGCATGATAGCGAGGAAGAAGACGATGTTGATAACGTCGATCCTAGGTTGGATGTGCCATTGCCATCTAAGGAGGATGTTTTAAAAGCTTAAGATACCCGGGATGCCAGACGTGCCGATGAATATCTGTGAAAAATTGATGCCATTATGCAACACATTGCGCTAGGGAATGCCCTGAAATTGAAACGGGAAAATAACCAACTTTTTAAAATAAATTTAAATTACCGTATATACTCGTGTATAGTACGAGTTTTTACGACCAAATTTTTATTGCAAAAATTGGGGATCGTACTATACACGAGTAATGCATTTCAGGATTTAAAATTCATGCATCTTCACGGGCATTTTCGGTGAAGTTATGCCACCCGCACGCATTCTAATGGTAGGCTAACCTTAACAGTGAGGTCCTTTATCGTTGTTATGTTGCTTCGTGAAGAGTAGAATCTTTTTCATATATACAGCTTCAAATTCACAAACACTTGATATAAGTGAAGATTTACGGGCACTTCTTTTCTTGAATTTTATGCATGTACATCTTTGTTTGCGTCTTTTTACAAGGGATGGATTGGAACGAGTTGGACTAAAAGTATCGTAGACGGCGTAACTTTATGGAATTTCGACATCTTGGAAAAAAGATTTTATTTTTGTAATACTCAACAGTCTTTATTGTTTCTTCAATCACACACTGATCGGTTTCCACTACAAAGTCATTCTAAAGGTGTTACGTCGGTTAGTAACATCATTAGAATGATTTTGTAGTGGAAACCGGTCGGTGTGTGATTGAAGAAACAATAAAGACTGTGGAATATTACAAGGTAATTTCTTGTTATCCGTTATCGCTACCTATTAAGTAGATGAGCGAGTGGAACCATTACATATGCGGAACGTAATCCAGACGTACTAGAATTGTTACGATTTTATTTCATCTTGTGCAATCATGATTCATATCACTTTTTATTAAATGTTTTAGGAGGAAGATACTTAACTTATCCGAATTTTAGTGTACTCGCAAGAAATACTATTTACGACATTTACGGTCTATTCTCGCTAGTAACCATCAAGCTATCGGAACGAAATATATCGACCCCGGTGGAAAGCTGGAGTCGTACTATAAACGAGATATATGATAAAATCAGATTTGTTCACCAAAAAATCAGGGGTCGTACTATACGTGGAGTCGGCATATACACGAGTATATACGGTAATATTTTATTACACACTTTTGTTTATTTACTTTTAAGTTGAAATAAGTGAAAGACATTATTAACATTTTAGTGGTTTAATTATATGTCCATATATGTTTCAATGTTTAAATGAGTAATCCTAAATTTGACTTTTATTCATCGACATCATATTTTGAGGTATGCATGTGTAGTACATCATTTTTTCCTGTATTTTAATATGGTGTCATATTCTTTTGTTTTTCTGTAATTAATATTTGCATTTTTTAAATTTGGTAAATCACGCTTTTTTGTAAATTTCGAATTATAGAGGTTCTTCGTAATTCGAAATGATTTTTCTTTCGTCCAGTGAATTTCGAATCAACCAGGTTTTACTGTACCAAAAATATACATTCCTTAAGGATTTTTTATAAATTTTGAAAAACCCAGCAAATGCTAGGCCCCGAGATTGCCGGGATTGTACTTAAAAACATCTTAAATTATTTTAAAATAAAAATAAGAAATAGTGTTACGTCTGTTAGTTCGAGAGTCTGGTGCCAAGAATCTTCAGAGAAACCAGAGTAAGGGCAGTTCCTTGCGGGAGTCAAGGAAGAAAAAATAATATTTTTAATTAAACTCAATAATAATAATAATACCCTAATCATAATATATCATACATAAAGTACAAATTTGCTTGCTTCACTAAAAAGCAATGAACTTCCTCCATTGAATTTCCAAATAGGACTAAAGTAACTGCATATCTGTTATTAGTCGCAAACTTGCTAACACATCAAAAAAAGCCCGACCATCACGAAAATAGACATCTACAAAGTTACAAACTTCCCCAATAGAATTTCCAAAAAAGAATAAGTAACTGCATATCTGGCAATATTATTTGTCTTCATTAGACACAAATTTGAAAACAAAAAAAAACTGACCCTTTGGGTCTTTCTATGTGGAATACGATACCTCAGCTGACTTAAAATTAAGAACCTGACTATCGGGTTCATTGTATGATAATAAAAAAGTATTCGTCCGCATCATACTCTCGGGCTCTCCGGCCAGAGTGCATAATCAGCATAGTCTGCCAGTCAGGCTCTCTGTCTGGAATGTGTTAAGCAGATCATATCCATTGTGTATTACACAGTGTCTGCAGGGGCGTTCACGCCATCTCTATGGAATTAGAAGATTAACTACTGAAACCAACCGAAGTCTGGTAAGTGGTAAGTGGTCATTTGTCTTTTGCTTATAGACGTATTTTCGATCAATACACCTAATTTTAGATTCAAATAAATTCTAAACTAATCTACAGGCAAATGATATTATTAAATCAATTTAAAATATATATCCACTATCATTTTATTTAAATATTTACATTTTCTGTATTTTTTGTTAGGAGAGGCTAAATATCCTCATCCCCACACAGGACAAATTTATTTGCTGGCCCTGAGCCCTTTTTAATAAAATGGATATAAGACGTTTCTTTAGTTCAAAATGAGCTTTGAAATGAAATGTGCACAACATTGAAAATCGTGACACCATAGATGAAAATTCAACATCACAAGTGACTATGCCTTCAACTTCAAAAGTGAATAAAACTACAGAACCATACAATGATTTGGAAAATGGCTTACATCTGAAACCAATTGCATAATTGATGAACAGCTGAAATTAAAATTGCTGCAAACACCATGGACTCCTGATATATTATACAACTTCCATAATGATGTTGATAGCCATGAAAAGAAAAAATGAGCATTTCACTTAGAATGGCTGACCAATTCTTCTTGGTTGTCATATTCAAAAGCAGTAAAGGGGAGTTTGTGTCATTTCTGCGTGTTATTTTTCCCAAGCATGCATCGAGGAAAACAAGGCGCATTCATTGTAAATCCTTTTACAAAATACAGTATAAAACCTTTTATCCAGCAAGCTTGGGATATGGGGATAGTCAGTTATCTGCAATACTCATACTAAAAAACAATGCTTGGAAAGAGCTAGAACTCACCGGAACGGTGTTCTGGTCCATCACATGTGTCGATAATATCATTCTGTCTCGCCAAATATTTAGTAATATGCTTTTGTTAATTTCATTTAATAAAAATTCTTTTTTACTTTTCTTCATCATAGTACATAAGGAATAAATCAAAATTTAACTTGATTGTAAATGTTCTATCAGTTATTTCGTGTCCACTGCTTTCAGTTCCACTATCAGAAGGTGAGTTCCATTTCATAATACTTTTCGTTTTGAGCACTATTGTAACACATACATGTACTCAGTGATGAGCTGAAGCTGTCTCCCACCAGTTCGCGCAGGCCAGTTGTTAATTTTTCTCTGAATTTGCAAGCTGGTTGTTAAATTTTTACAAAATATGAAAATTTATTGATTTTGTGATTTCGAGTACATTTTGCCCTATCTGATATTCAATGTATGAAGTTACGCGTTTTTGGAATTACGCGGGTGCTGAATTTATACCATTTTTTAAATTTACACGAATTTTTTGGAATAACGCGGTTTGAATAGTGAGCCAGCCATCAGGCCATCAGAAAATGCTAAGCAAGTGTTTCCGGCAGTCACCGCAAGAGGCGTAGAAGCCATGGTGAACTGCATAAGGGTTCAGCTGAAGGAGGGACCCAAAGAAATAATATAATACATAAATATACAATCTATAAAAGGAAATATACAATACATACAATGTACGTATAAAAAAGCCTAAGATGTAAACACAGTCAATAAGAAAACTCTGCCTTGAAGCCTGAGTAAGCTCTAACAAGGCCAGACCCAACATAGAAAAAAAATCCTAACATAAAAACACAGACAATAAGGAACCACAGAACGAAAGCAGAATGAATCAGTTAATTTTCCTCTCTGCTTCAAATCTCATAAATCAGATCCGTGGCGAGAAGAACGCATAATGAAAGAATATCAGATGCAAACGGTGCATCGCACACGCTGGAGGAGTTACAATGTACCTTTTTTAATTTACGCTGGTAGTCTCGACTGACCCTGTCCTCGTCCTTATACGTATCCACACGTCTTATTCAGTTCACTTGCAACCGTTGTCGTAGTGACAGTGAAAACTTTTCTCTTGTAATTATTAACGTGCACTGTTTGTTACTGCGTGAAATTTTTGCCCTCATGATGTCTGGAAAACGCCTATCTACATCGCAGGGTGCCACCGAGCTCAAGAAACAGCGAAAGCCAATAACTATTGGTATGAAAATGAACGTAATAAGCTGCATTGAGAAAGGAGAGTGCATGGTACACATTGCATGTGTTCTTGGGCTTAGCAAGAATACCATCCGGACAATACGGGACAATTCCTCAAAAATTTAAAAAAGTGCTAAATCTGGAACTTCGACGAGTGCCATGAAGACATCGTACGCGAGAAGTAATATAATGGAGAAGATGGAGAGGATGCTGAGTACATGGATCGAGGATCAAAACCAGCGGAATGTGCCTATCAGCATGTTCTTGGCCCAAGCAAAGGCTTGTTCAATCTACGAAGACTTAGCGAAGGATGAAGGGGATGTCAAGGTATTCAATGCGAGTTCAGGTTGGTTTGCCAACTTTAGGAAGAAACAGGTGAAAAAATCTGCCATGACTGGGAATCGAACCCAGGCCTTCCACTTGCCGGGCGGATATTCTACCACTGAACTACCGTGGCAGACTAATTCTCCTGTTTCTGAACGGGAATATTTTCTTAGGTTGGGACCAAGCTAGCTATGCTAGTATCAATCAGCCCCAACGGATGTCCTCAAGGAGATACATCAAAGAAAACCCCTACCCTCTCAAATGGTGAGAATGCCATGATATAAATTGATAGAAAGGATGATCTGAAGATCCTTATGCGACAGGCATAAGCTGTTATGATGGGAATGAGGAAACAGGTGAAAAAAATCTGCCATGACCGATAATCGAACCCGGGCCTTCCACTTGCCGGGCAGATATTCTACCACTGAACTACCGTGGCAGACTAATTCTCCTGTTTCTGAACGGGAATATTTTCTTTGGTTGGGACCAAGCTAGCTATGCTAGTATCAATCAGCCCCAATGGATGTCCTCAAGAAAATATTCCCGTTCAGAAACAGGAGAATTAGTCTGCCACGGTAGTTCAGTGGTAGAATATCCACCCGGCAAGTGGAAGGCCCGGGTTCGATTCCCGGTCATGGCAGATTTTTTCACCTGTTTCCTCATTTCCCATCATAACAGCTTATGCCTGTCGCATAAGGATCTTCAGATCATCCTTTCTATCAACTTTAGGAAAAGATACAATTTCCACAACATTAAAATGACTGGTGAGGCTGCCTCTGATGACATCAATGCTGCAGAGAACTTTATTCCATCATTAAAAGATATCATCAAAGAAGGCGGTTATTCTCCAAAGCAAATCTTCAACCTTGACGAGACGGCACTCTTTTGGAAAAGGATGCCATTCAGAACATATATTTCTCAGGAGGAGAAATCGGCACCAGGGTTTAAGGCTGCCAAAGATTGTTTTACTCTGTTGCTGGGTGGTAACGCTGAAGGAGATTGCAAGTTGAAGCCAGTGTTGGTGTATTATTCAGCAAATCCGCGTGCTCTTAAAGGTTATGTTAAACAACATTTACCAGTTCATTTTTACTCCAATGCCAAGGGATGGATAACGGGCAGCATTTTCTGTGATTATTTAGTCTCTAAGCTTGAAGATGAACTGCGCAAATACTGCATGAAGGAGAAGCTGGACTTCAAGATTCTCCTACTCATTGATAATGCCCCTGGTCATCCACCATCAATTCAAGAACTTTGTGATAATATAAAAGTAGTTTTTCTACCTCCCAACACTATGTCTATTATCCAGCCAATGAACCAGGGTGCAATTGCCATTTTTAAGGTTAATTATCTGAAGAAAACATTTGATATGCTTGTGAGGGCTACTGAAGATGATAAAATGACAGTGAAAGAATTCTGGAAAAGTTTCACAATCAGGGACTCCATCATGCTCATTGGCGAAGCCTGGAAGGCAGTTACAGTTTCTTGCATCAGGGGTGTATGGAAAAAACTTTGCCCTTATCTAGTGCATGATTTCAAAGAGTTCAGTGTCAATGAAGATGTCACTAAAATGCAGAAAAATGTTGTGGAATTGGCGAAACAAGCAGGTTTTCATGAGGTGGATTTAGACGATGTGGTGGAGTTGTTAAACTCACACAAAGAAGAAATCTCTACTGAGGATTTACTTCAACTAGAGAAGGAACGTCAGGAGGAGGAGAAGGAAGAGAGAACGGCAGAGGTTGAGGTAGTCCATACATTCACAAGCAAAAGATTGGCGGAGACATTTCGCCTGATCGAGGAAGGTGATCCCAACAGTGATCGAAATGCGAAAGCCTCAAGAAATGTTTTAGTAGCCACGCAATGTTACGCTGAAATTTTAAAAGAAAAAAAATGAAAGCCTCTCAAACATCATCACTTTCCTACTTAAAGAAAACGGATAGCGTAAAATCAATTGAACCTCAGCACTCTACCTCTGGCATCTCAAAAATCCAACAGTCGCCCATAAGTGAAGAGGCATCTTCACCTCTCTGTTCTTCACCATCATCGCCCACCGAGTCATCTGACCCAGATGACCCCATCCACAAGTAACTCCCTCTCCTACAGTACCACCACCAGCAAGCCATCCCAGCCAGCATTCAACGTGTTAGCAAAACTTTTCAATTAAAAATTGATTTTTATTTTAGATTGGCTTTTTAACATCCTTCTTATAGTTAGTAACAAATAATCACATTCTAACATAAAAACAGTAGAGGAAATAGATGTACGAATGTGTTTTTAGGCAGTGTTTCCCCTAACCCTTACCATTTCCTTAATTCCTTATGGGAAAATTATGTTTGATTTACCCGTTTTTGATTTACCTGCCCATTATCAGGAACGCAACTATCGCGTAAATCGAGAGTTTACTGTATTACTAACAGAGCGATATGGTGCCCCTGGCATGTAGGCCTCCACTGCCATCCTTATCCAAATTTCCTTATAACCTTTTTCTTTTTTTAGAGAGCCAGTTCTTAATTTTATTCTAGCTCATCACTGCCTGTACTGTAGAATAATAGACTACAATAATCGGCAGGGTAGACTTGATGGTGGTGCAAACAGTGCAACTGCACCAGGCCCCACACTTAAATATCCCCAGCACTCTGGCTCTGGTAATCAGGTACTTTCCAATATAAATTCCTTGTTCTCTTCCAAATTACGTGTTCACTTGATCACCGGAGTGCACCCAACACACAGTGGTGAGCTGGGTAATTACTAGCGAGGCTTTAAATTTAAATTCCTTTCTCCTAGCAAATTTTAGAAAAATAAATTATTTGAAAAACAAAATAGCTGGTTAACTGGATTTTCAGATAACTGGAATCTGGATAAAATGTTCTATACTGTAAAAGAATTTCCATGAATCTGGTAAAGCCCATGCTGCTTCTCAGTGGCATCGAGAAGCATTTAGTGCATGAATGAATTTTTTGGATTTGTTAATATGAAAACAACAAATGTCTACCAACAGATTAATATAGCTGCAAAGAAAGAAACACAATCAAACAGAATTAAACTATCTTCAATTGTATCATCTATTGTTTTTTGTGGCATACATGACCTACCACTAACAATAAGAGGAAAAAACAGATAAAACTGCTGTTTTCAACGGCTTGCTTTCATTTTGAGTCAATTTAGGCAACTTGTTGTTGAAAGAACATTTAGATATCAGCGCAAAAAATGCTTTGTATACATCTCATCAAATACAAAATGAAATCTCGATGTCTGTAATTCTGTACTGCAGGAGAAATTAATAAATGAAATTAAACAGAGTATAGCATACTCAGTCTTAGCCAATGACACTGATGATATCACAGGAAAAGAACAATTGTCAATTGGGATCTGATATTTAAGAACCACTTAAAATTTAGAATACTGCATGCGAGAGGAATTTTTGGGGTTCACTCCTCTAGAAGAGCTTACATCTGAGTCGATTTCAAAAGTAATCATTAAGATGTTAAACCGCTGTGGCTTGGATCTGAATAGACTTGTAGGTCAAGGATATGATGGATTCTCAACAATGGTAGGTAGACTAGGAGGAGTTCATAAGCGCAATAAGGAAAAACTACCTAAAGCTCTGTTTTTTCATTGCACAAGGCACAAACTAAATCTCATTGTAAATGATTTGAATGATCAAAATGAAGTAAGAAATACAATTTGCACGATCAAAGATATTATAACATTTTTTTAGAGATAGCCCGTTATGAAGGAAAATGATTCCAAACATACCTTTATTGTCTGAAACCCACTGGTCTGCAAAACATAGAAGTGTGAGGATATTTTATGAAAATTTTTGAAACATTATTGAAGCATTAGAAAATCTTTCAGAAACTTGGAACAACCCCACAAGAAATTGCGCTTACCAGTTGTACTGTGGAGCAACATCGGCGACTTTTATTGCTTGCCTATGCGTCATTGCTACCTATTCTTCAAAATTGGAACCAACCACTAACAAACTTCAACAGGAAGATTTAGATTTACAGTCTACTTTACAACATACTCAAGTTTTGAAAAATATATTCAGTATGCACAAAGAAAAGTCAGAGGAAGAATTTCAAATAATTTTTAAGCATGCAACGTCAAATGCTGAAGAACTGGATTTGGTTTTACAATGTCCTCGATTAACTAAACAACAGACGCATCATGAAACTCCTCCATTACATTCCGCTGAAGACTACTTTAGAAGAGCAATTTTTATTCCATACTTACAAGGAGAGGACGTGACGTGAAATCCACGGATTCCTGTCACACTTTGGGAGTAGGTAGCTTCACTCCCCTAGTGTATGTGTGCAAAACGCTAAGTGTAAATAAGCAGTCGTTATTGATAAATTAGCAATTAAAAATTTAAGGCAACTAAAGCTCAAGATGAACATAACAATAAGGCATCATTTGTTAAGCAAAACGGTGGTCTAGTCGCTAGAGATGCGGCCGCTGAAACTTATTTTCTCACGTTCGAGACCCATCATCGCCAAATATTTTTTTTCATCTTTTATTTATTCTTTCATGACACAATAATGCATCATTTATATTTATAATATTCTGGTTTGTTTCATAATAACAATGAAAGAATTTCTGTAATATCCTCTCCCCCATAAGTACCCTTTCCGCTACAGGGGTTCCGCTCCAAGAATTGACTAGTCCAGACCAAAATTCGTCTTCTGCACATCGTCAGCCACCAAGTTTCAATTTCTTCACACATAATTTTCTGATTGTGGATGGTAGTTGCCATAAAAACACACAAAGCATAAATATTTAAAACACCATGAACATTTTATAAATGCGAGTTCACCACAGACACTTTTTCTTATGTAGTTCCTCCGGGAACACGACATCATTGACATTGAAAAAAAATTCTGTCTTGTAATAGCTTGGAGGCATACCAAGCATACCGTAGCATTTTTCCGTAGATCGGTGCATGAAGTTGATGGTGGATAAGAGAATGAATTTTGATTGAATCCTCTCTGCTTGCGATCTCTCAGTTCTGTTTCATCAAATAATAGCAGTTCTGTATCCGGTGCACGTAGTTTTTTACCTACAAAAAATTGAATGATTTATATTAACAATAAAACTTTTCCGGTGCAGTCTGGATTTCTATACAAAGCACAGTAAATATAGTGTGTGTACTTATCTGATGGTAAAAATACACGTTGCAGGGTTGGCACAGGGGAGTGCATTTGGGCAGTATAATCTTCAATGTGCACGTTGGAACGTCATTTTCGTCCACAAATCTTTCGTCGTATTGTCCAGAATTAATCTGCACACCTCACGAATCGATGATATACAAGAACGACTCAGTCTTCAAGTAAGGATTTATGACCATGTCCAGGAACAGGGAATACGTCTCTCGAGTAAGCTTCCCCAATTTGTGGCCGTAACAACAACATTGCCGTACTTGCTTACAAGCTGATCGGCATCATGACGAACACGGGGGCCAAACTTTTCGCCAACTTCTTGCAGGCGCACGAACATGCGGCAATGGTTTTCCCGAGAGCGTAATTGTATACTGTGCAGTATATGAGTGAGTGAGTTTGTTCAATTATCCCACAGCTACTTCTATTACTTTTTCGCCATGTTGTGATAGCATTTGTTCGCTGATGATGCGATATCGCAGCCTGTTTGATCCATATTAATTATGAAATCTGGATCGAAGTCAGAAATAATTGTGTCTGTTCTTGAAATCTCTTTGCTGCTTCCAATGTGTCTCCTAACGACAGTCTGTCTTTATAACTCACATACATCG
Organism: Uropetala carovei; assembly: GCA_036926305.1. Taxonomy (NCBI): domain Eukaryota; kingdom Metazoa; phylum Arthropoda; class Insecta; order Odonata; family Petaluridae; genus Uropetala; species Uropetala carovei. The sequence continues at coordinate 8,183,941 of JAXCHB010000056.1, forward strand.
TCACTTTTCGTTGCGTAATTCCGAATTTTCATTTGAATCTAACTATCCAGGTGTGCGACACCTTGAAAACATAATTATCACCAGCGTATTGAAATGCAGCAGTAATTGCCCATTGCTGTAGCATTCTCGTGGTAACAAGATTTTGCCTAGCTTCCTTGAAGCGATCGAGTACATACGATTCGATCATCACTAGTTTATCAGTCAACATTCCACCACCTTCCACTTGCTTTTTCCATCTCCGTAACTGCAAGATGCTTTGTAAGTGATGCGTTGTTTTCAATCTCAATGATTTCAAACTCCACGTTGGATGTAATTGCGATAATTTAACAGCTTTAAGCTTCATTAAAACGGAATATTATCCGCACTCGTGACTTCTTCATTGCATGATGAAGAGGAAGGAGAAGACTGCTGTGATTCAACATCCATTCCTTTAATTTCCTCCCTTTGCATGGCGACATCTTCATCATCGACACACACTGTTTCTTCCAACAGTTCTTCTTCATCCACAAATATCATTTCACAAAGCATATTTGTGATACGGTTCTTGATTTCCCGTCCCATGCCTTGAGAACGGATGGAAATTGAAGCACTGACACTATCTGTGAGCAGTTCTTTCTCTCGTAGCAGTTATATACAATATTCTATTGCATCCGTCAGTTCTTGTTTTTGTGTAACACCTGATAAAACAGGCACATTTTCGTGAGATTCCGAGCTACCAGCTACAGTCTCCATTCTTGCACCATTCGCTATGATTGTGAATATTCTCCACCGACTGACCACTCCAGCACCCTTGAAAACTTTCACAACCAAGCATAGTGAACTTTGGACTACACGAGTCTATTCTCGGAGTGTTTCATTGTTATTATATCTATTGTTATATCTATTACATCTATTGTTATTATATCTACTGTTATTATATCATTGTTATTATATCTATTACATATTATTAATATACACAAAATTAAATATAGATAAAAAAAGTTAACGAAATAATTTCACAATCACGGAACATGCAAATTTTTTGCAGGAAATACCGATAAAATATAAATAATGCATTATCGTGTCACGAAAGAATAAATAAAAAATGAAAAAAAATATTTGGCTATGACGGGTCTTGAATGTGCAAAAATAAGTTTCGGCGGCCGCATCTCTAGCAACTAAACCACCGTTTTGCTTAACAAATGATGCCTTATTGTTGTATTCATCTTGAGCTTCAGTTGCTTTAAATTTTTAATCACCAATTTCTCAATAATGACTGCTTATCTACAACTAGTGTTTTGCACACACACACTAGGGGAGTGAAGCTACCTACATGCAAAGTGTGACAGAAATCTGTGGATTTCACCTCATGTCCTCTCCTTGTTAGACTCATTGCTAGGTTTTCTGGTGAAAATATCAAAGGATTCAATATGTTTCAATTTCATCCCAAAATTTTTAAAAAGTTGACATTGGTCGAATATTTAAATGTAACGGAAGGTATACAACAGCTTTATGGTGATTTACTGGACAACTTCAAAGCTGAAGCAAAAAGCTGGTATGAACTGTGGATGTTTTCAATGAAAAGTACTGATGTACATTCCTTGGAGTACGTGAATTTGTTGCAAAATGCAGATCAGTATTATCCATCAGTTTTAAAAGCAGATTGGTCTGGCATTACCGGTTACTACATGTACTGTGGAGAGGTCCTTCAGCACTCTTCAAAGGCTGAGATCGACAATGAGTGGATGAAAGGTTAACAGCTTTATGTATGATGAGATGTCAGGGCGAGAATAGAAAAAACCAAAAAAAATTTCCTGGAAGACTTTGTGAATACATTCAGCTTGCAACCATGTAGGATGAAACTACGTTCTAAAGAATATTTAACTTAGGTTAAATTGATTTGAACTAAATAAATAAACAAAAATCTTTATCTTTAGTTTCATTTACATCCTATTAATTATTGATAACTACTTGTCGGGTGCCACAATAATGATTTTATTCATGTTCGAAGGCCAGGGGGGACAACTGCCCCTTTTGCCCCCTCCCCTGTGGGCATCCATGGCCATAGGTTGCCGATCCAGTTCAACAGCTAGTTTTTGCATTCAGTCTCACAATAAGTATCTTCACCCAAAGTATATTAAGATATGTACGTACTTACGGAACAATTTCATCGAATGTATAATATATACAGGATTCATATTATTCGTATAGAAATATTAATAATCTCTGAATTTCTTAGTAGTCTATGTACAATTTATGTGATCATCTCAGATAACTATAAAATTTTTCCTTATAAATATCCGTAAATCACAAAAATGATTGTTTTTCGTTAAAAAATATCAGTGAAAACAGATAAAATCCATGAAAACACCAACCTTACTCTAACCTAAAATTAATTTCAATAAAAATTTTAATTTATTTATATGATGAATATATTATATAAAGATTAGAGCCTACATTAGCATTATGATCATGGCATCTTCACAAGCAGAATTTTAAACAGGAACTACTGTTCAATAATTAATGTAGTAAACAATAATTTACCAGTTGGTATTCCTTTAGGCCTTTGTCTGCTAGGAATGGAACACCAAAGAATTCTTGATTTCGGGGATCAAACTGCAGCCAGTGTATTGAAGGAATGGCTGTCCTATCCATCGTAGGTAGTAACAGCTTAAGACTTCTTGTGCTTCCATCTTCTTCATCATAAAATGTGTCCTATTAAAAATATTTATAAAATTCATTAAAATTGAACATACTAAGCTACACAATGAAATTTAACCCACAGACACTTTCTTTTGTCCAAACATGATTATGAAGATTTTCCAGGCATCACAGTGCAATCTCACTTTAAGATTCCCATATCTTATATTTAAATCATGGTTAACCTCCTGCAGTTACCATTCATGTTAGCTCCATTTTTATAATATAAAAATACACAAGGATACCTGGAGGGTATTTAAAGGCAAAGTGATAATTATCAATTAATATACCGTATCTGCCCGAATAGAAGCCAACCCCCAAAAATTTCCACCAGTTTTTGGTAAAAATGTAAATTTCGTAGATTTCAGGCTGAAGTGTGCAGGGCATTCATGCACGGCTTAGAATACACTATTCGCGATCGAAGAAAAGTGGGACATGTTTAGTTGTTGACATTTTGAAATATTACTCCAATTAATAATTTTGCATTGTTGAATAATATTTCATATTCAGTGACAATAATTTCATTCATCTTCATTTTCACAAAGGCCAAATATAGTAATAGCGATCTCGCCAAGATAATTTTTCATCCAAGTCTATTTCCAATGAAATTAGCATTTACATTACCTTAAGAAATTGCATTTTTATAATTATACATGTTCCATGTAAAGTTTTACTGTTCATTAACAGATAAATTTTGCAGTTCAAGCCTTTGCTCAAACCTTCAGAGCTCTTGTTCTTTACCCAAATTCAAACAGTTGAGCATCAAAAGCCGTCAACGCATTTTACGTAATCGTCTGGAAATCACGCGACTTCTCAAATGATGTGAATAAAACCCAGCCTTAAACGGTAACAAAGCGCAGATAGTGCTAAATTCAATATTCTAGCAATAATTATTTATTCATTAATGTAAGTCAAATATTTACTTTACGAAAAATATAGTGGTATCATGAGACGTGCTGCCATCTATGAGTGACTACGAGATTAGGGCCGTATTTATAGTCTAGACTAGTGGTCTGCAAGGTGGGCAGATAGCGCCCACCAGTGGGCGTTTTTGGATTTTTAGTGGGCGTTAAAGAACTCACCAAATGCTATTCTAATTTTTACACTGAAAAATAACATTCTTTAAAACAGCTTAATGATACGCACACATATTCTGTACAACTATTTTATGTACAACTATTACAGTTGGTTTGTCGTTAACTATAGTATCATATCATACTATACTAGCGACAAAATATCCATGCTGCGGTAAAATCGAAAGGCCCATGAGGGTGGTTGGAATCTCTCGCAGAAGCAGCGAAGCGTTTAAGTTTAATTTTATCAAATATATAAAATCATAAATTTTTAATCACTATTATTACCACTGACAAGGAGAGGACTTGAGGTGAAATCCACGGATTCCTGTCATACTTTGCGAGTAGGTAACTTCACTCCCCTAGTGTACGTGTGCAAAACGCTAGGTGTAGATAAGCAGTCGTTATTGAGAAATTAGCGATTAAAAATTTAAGGCAACTGAAGCTCAAATGAATACAATAATAAGGCATCATTTGTTAAGCAAAACGGTGGTCTAGTCGCTAGAGATGCGATTATTGCCTCACGATTATGCCCAGCACTAAGAATCCTAGGAACGCATACCATCCGGTTTACATTACTTCTTATGAGAAATTCGTCTCCGACTAACACGATTTCACCTTACACGAAATTTTTCAGGAACGCATCTATCGTGTTAGTCGGGTACTAGGGGTACATTGTGAAACCCAAAGAGTCCACAATGTTGTTCCATCTGAAGTTGTTGGGAAAAAAAAAGTCCAACACCTTTCATCACTGTTCGGGTTTTGTCATAACTAGTCTTAGGACACACACCTTTTAAAAAGCAGTTTGAAGAGTGTTCACTAAGCACTGGTGTCTGAATTCTTCTCAGATCGAAACTCAATAACACATCTCGAATTGTCCCCACAATAACAAATATTAATTACTAGTTGAAACGCCCGGCTTCGCGCGGGAAAGAGTGGCAAACGATTTTTATTGTTCGGGGCAAACGTTCTTTTAAGAACTTGGCCGCTGAGGATGCTCGTGTCCGAGAGGAGTCGGGTTCTGATGTGCGGCTTACCATCTGCAGCATTGTCCCTCGGACGGACTGCGGTTCTATGGTTTGGAGCCGTGTGGTGGGCTTGAACCGTAGGCTGTGGGACTTCTGTAGGGGCAATGGAGTGGACTTCGTTGACCTGAGGCCGGTGCTGGACTCATGTAGGGTACCCCTAAACGGTTCTGGTGTCTAATACACGGCCGAGGCAGCGGATGCGGTAGCGCGTAGGGTTTTTGAACACGCTAGGGTTTTTTTAGGTTAGACGAGGATAACACCAATATATCTGTTAGAAAAGAGTCCGCCAACATTAACCCTAGGGAGTCCAAGAATAGCGGTAGAGTGAGAAGTAGAAAAATAAAATTGTTAGATCAAGTGGCGGGAAAATCCAGAACGAAAATATCCGTAGAAAACACAATAAAAATTATTATTATGAACTGCCGAAGCATTCGAAGGAAACAGGCTGATTTTCGCCACTTAGTTAAAAGCCATCGTGCAGACGTTGTATTGGGAACTAAGAGCTGGATATCGGGCGACATTAATTCTAACGAGATTTTCCCACCAGATTAGGTGGTATATCGCAAAGACAGGAGGGAAAGAGTCGGAGGTGGAGTTTTCTTCGCCGTCAGAAAGAGTATATCAAGCCAATTAGAGGAGATTAACGTCAGCGAACACTGCGAAACGATATGGTGCTCCCTTCGTACGAGAAATGGTAAAAAATTATTTTTTTGCTCATTTTACCGCCCACCTGACTCGGGAGTAGAGAACATTAGAGAACGCAGTCGTACATTGCAGGTGATAGCTAGGAGAAAGAACGATCCAGTAATCATTCTTGGAGGAGACTTTAATCTTCCATCGATCGATTGGAAATCCGTAACCTATGTTAGTGGTGGAAAAAATAGAGAAGCTTGTCGTGAATTAATTGAAGCGTTTACTCTAAACTCGCTAGAGCAAATCGTCAACGAGCCGACGCGATATGACAACAACGGAAACGGAAACATATTAGATCTGCTAGCCACTACCCACCCACTATCGACTAGAAACCTACAAATCGACGACGGCATAGGTGATCATAAAATAGTAATTACCGACTTCAAATACACCACTGTGACAATATATAAGCCATCGCGATTAGTCTATATCTTCAGTGAAGCAGATCTCTCAGGTTTAAAAAATTACGTTACAAACCAAATAGCGACATTTATCAATATTGTGAATAGTAACAGCGTAGATGACTCTTGGACGGAAATTTTGCGAATCATTCGAGAAGGGCTAAAAACGTTTGTCCCAACTAAAGCAATTCGTGATCGTAAGGACCCACGGTGGGTGGAACCGAAACTCCGTGCCTTGCTGAAGAAGCAAAGACGGCATCACGCGCGCATAAAGCACCTTAAAGAAGTTGGTAGGGACCACGCGAACGAGTATTTAATATATGGAAATAGTCGTAAATCTGCAAGAGACGAAGCGTGTAAGGAATTTGACGCCTACCGATCCACGACACTCTCGGATTCACTAAAAAACGACTCGAAAGAATTTTGGTCGTACGTGCGATAAATTCGAGGAGGTCAGTCCACAGTACCTCTTCTACGTACAGACAACGGCGAAAGTGTACACGATTCATTTTCTAAGGCTAGTATGTTAAACCGGTTCTTCGAAAATTGCTTCACAATAGACAGCGGTGATTTCATTGATTTCCCTACTCGTATAGAGTCAAATATGAGCGACATAGAAATATCCGAAAGCGGTATCGTCAAATTACTAAGTCAGGTCCACAAAAGAAAATCGCCAGGGCCTGAGGCCATACCTGCATTCATTATAAACTCGTTAGCAAACGAATTAGCTCCGTACCTTAAGCTTCTATTCAGAAAATCTTTAGATGAGGGTGTAGTTCCTTTGATATGGAAAACAGCCCACGTTACACCAATACATAAAACGGGAAGTAAATTAAAAGTGGAAAACTACCGCGCTATATCGTTGACGTCAATCTTCTGTAAGGTTTTTGAGCACATTATCGGTAGCTCAATAATGCGATTTCTCGAATGCAAAGAAGCGCTTAACAGTAACCAGCATGGTTTCCTGAGAGGCAGGTCATGCGAGACTCAGTTAGCTCTACTCACACAAGATATTGTGAAAGCAGCGGATAAAAGAATAGGAGTTGATGCAGTATTTTTAGACTTTAGGAAAGCCTTCGACATCGTTTCTCACGTGAAAATAGTGCAAAAATTAAGGGCTTATTCAATTAACGAGAAAATTGTAAATTGGATCGCCTCGTTTCTTTCCGATAGAACCCAGAGAGTAGTCCTCGATGGAGTTGCATCCGACGTCGTCAAAGTGACTTCCGGCGTGCCTCAGGGAAGTGTAATCGGACCTCTGTTATTCTTGATATATATAAATGATTTAGCGGATAATATAAAGTGTAAAGTTAGACTCTTCGCGGATGACACACTTTTGTATGGAGAAATCAACACAATACACGATCAGGAGAATTAGCAAAAGGACCTTCAGGCTATTACGAAATGGTGTAAAGATTGGCAACTCGACCTGAATATAAAGAAATGCGCCGCAATGAACTTCACGCGCTCCACGAATTTCAACCGTTACCCGTACCAAATATCTGAACTAAAGCTAAAATACGTCAATAGCTACAAATACCTAGGAGTAATTCTCAGTAGCAATTTGTCTAGTAGAGAGCATATCAAAACCGTTATAGCATCGGCAAACAGAATTCAAGGGCTTTCCTCTAGAGTTCTGCGGGGATACCCCTCGAACCTGAAGGAAATCGCATACTTTTCCCTAATACGACCCATCGTGGAATACTGTTCCGCCGTCTGGGACCCTTTCGAGGAGGGCCTAACTAGAGAGCTCGAAATGGTTCAGCGTAGAGCGGCTAGATTCGTAAAAGGAGAATATCGGTATGATGCGTGTGTGTCAGAGATATAGAGGGATCTGAAATGGCAGACGTTGAAGAGTAGAAGAATTGATTACAAAAGGAAACTATTTGAAAAATTCGAAGGCTCCGAATTCGTTGAAGACGTACGCGGCATAGTCGTCCCCGTCAGTGTTAGTGAACGTAATGTTAGATCAGAGTACAGGAGAAAATATGGTGAAACAATCGCTAGAACAGAGAAATACTACAGATCCTTTTTCCCAGACGCGATAAGACAGTCCAACAGAGGAATTAGTTAGAGTTCACTTAGTGTTGCGACACCCCCTGCCAAACGCTTCTAGCGGCTTGCAGGGTATTGATGTATATGTAAATTCCTTAATTATGCAAGCGATACTTACATTAACATTTACTATTTTATGTACTGTATTGTACGCATTAACGTCTTACTTATATAATATTTACATGGATAGATGCACCGAAGCCTTTAAAGCAGCAATAAAATTATGTGGATTATGTCAATACTATTGGCCAAATCGTAAACAATAAACAACATCTTGGTTACTGAACAAATGTAAGTAGATGTATCGATTTATGTTGCGATAAATCTTTCAATGTTAATGGTAAAAGATAATCTTCTAATATTCCTTAAAAATCATTTGACTCACTTTGAAAGTATCCATAGACTATATTTAGGCATATCTTGGCGTTAGCTATTCATGCTCTACGGCGCGCCACGGCGTGGATTTTCCTCGCATTAATTTTTACGTGTATATCTCTCCCTTTGAAGAGGACAACAATTAAGAAATTTAGCTTTGTTGCCGCCTGGAAAATGGACATGTAAACCGATAAATTTTGCGCTTAAAGGAAAATTTCGAGGGTATTATCATGTAAAACGACAAAACATTAACAGAATTAAAATATTCAATCTTTCGTGCGTAAAATAAGATATTTCCCGTGATTGTAAGTTAATATTTAGGTATATTTATATCCATTTCAGTGAAGGACCGCATGGAATTTTGGGGTTCCTCTACACAATTTCTCAAGCATTCTTATGGAAATAGTATTCTGTTGATCCCATGGGGCATAAGAGACTCCACGGTCTGCAAACCTAGACCAAGTTCTTCCTTTGGTCCATAGGGTGACCCATGAAACTTTTGAGTGCGATAGCTTCAACGGTGTAAAAACGTATAAAGAACATACACACACACATACAACACATACATACACACTAAAATATTTATAAGATTACAATATGCCATGGCGTATCACTTAAGAATACAGAAATGTTTGATTCCCAACCTTGCCTTAGGTTTAAGATTAGGGCAGATTACATGACAATGGATCTTATAATAAAGAAAAGAATTCATGATATTCTGTTCTGGGAAGCATGAAAATTTAACAAAAGGACTAATTTGAACTTAATGCATTAAGTATTGTTAAGTAGCATTCTTTTGCTGGAAATGGCAAACAAATTATTTTCCTCAGGCAAGGCATGTAATTATAATGTTAACAGGTTTTTCACAATAGTAAATATTAGTGGCTAGATTTAGACAGTTTACACAGTATTTCAATTAATTTAATCTATAATTCTCCGTTTTGTAAAGCATAGCTATTGTTACATATGGCATACAGTGATAAACATTTTTAAGGTACGCTATCCCAATTGGGGATAGCGTACAATAACGTTGGTGGTAATAATGATATTATTACCAGCAAACATAGGAAAACACATGGCTTTCTTAAGTTAAATAATAAGAATTTAGAGCCATGGAGACATACATAAAAGCCTAAATACGTTTTATGATGTCTGAACATCTACTTTGTTTTCACAAAGTTATGGCGCTTGATCGAATATCAATATATTTTACCAGATTTTCATCTGGAGCTGACTGCAATGATAAGAATCATTGGGCAATGGGGTCGCTAACTCCCTAGGCCAGAACATATAAATACAATTTATTGATGGTACATTTTTAGATGGGAAATGTTGGCAATTCTCTCCTTATTTGGTGATAACTCAAGAACAGCTGTTACCGGAGATATGAAACTTTTAACAGGAAATGGACCAACCGATTGTGGTGTGAGCTTGGCGGTTTTGTGTAAGGCCTTTGAACTAGTAGGGAATCTTCTATACAACACCAAATCACCAAGTTTGAATGGATTGCCAGTATGACTTCTATTAAAAGCTACAGCTTGGCTAAGTCTTGTCCTTTTTAAATTTTTGAGCACATCTTGCCATAGGGAATGCCATTCGGATTGGGTGAGTGACTCAGACAGGGCTTGTGGAAGAATTCTCCAGAAATTAGTTAAGGGGTGAGGGAGTTCCCTTCCCATAAACACCTTAGCTGGTGTATAGCCAGTACTGCTGTGCTTAGCAGAAATAAAGGTGAAGGTTAAACTAGGTAAGAATTCATTTCCTATGGTCATTCTGTGATAAGATGGTTAAGGCATATTGTAAGTTACGGTGGACATGTTCAGCTTGGTTAGGCTGAGGATAATAGGGTGCAATAAAAATTTGCTTAATGCCATATTTAAAGCACATATCAGACAACAAAGCGGATCGAAATTGGGTCCCATTGTCAGAAACTAAGAATTTGGGATACCCAAATTTAGGAAAGATTTTATGAAACAAGGCGGAGACAACTTGGGAGGCTAAAGGAGAATGCAGAGGTTCAATAAAGGTAAATTTATTAAAACCATCTATTACTGTCAGTGCACAAGTATCTCCGCTGCGACTTCTAGGTAAAGGGCTAACAAAATCTACATATACCTTTTCCCAGGGGTAATTGGGCAGTGAGGAACTCATCTCGCAGGGGAGAGAGTGTTTCCAGGTTTACATGTTTGGCAGTCATGACAAGTTTTAACCATTTGACCTATTTGTGGTTTCATGTTTTTCAACCAGAACTCCCTACATATTCGTTCACAAGTTTTGCTAGCACCCATGTGTCCAGCAGTTGGCAAACAATGAAAATATGAAAATAGCATAGATTTAAGGGCATCTGGAATGACTACTCTTCCCATTTTAAGTTAATGGTGAATTACGAAGCAGAAGGAAAATAATTTTAAGATCATTCTACCAATTTTCCCTAGTTGCTTTGGATGTTTAAACAGCCAGTTATCACTCCATTGCCTGTATATAGATGGAATGTTTTCAGCTGGAGATAGGTCCTGAACTTTTCAGTGGCCCAACAGCAAGTAAGACACTCCAGTACATAAGATGGCAGCTTTTGCTCCTAGTTATTCAGAGTCCTACTTGCATAAACTACAGGCTTTAAATTCCCATCTATCTTCTGGTTAACACTTAAAAGTGCTAAAGACGTTTGGTTATGTCTTTAGTGGTCAGTCCCTTCCGTGCGGGAGATGTTGGTGAACGTCTTTCATATCTCCAAGCTATATTAAGCTGAAAGACATTGAGAAACATCTTCAGCGTTTCACTATGGGATAGCTATTAGTCCTATGACTACATAGTTCTTTATTTTGCTGCAAGATGGTAGATAGCTTGACTTTTCCGATTTTTTTTTCAAGACGCTTTTCTCATGTAGTTTATGTGCTTACGGCGCTGCCGCTCCTGTAGTGTTTGCGAAGTAGTTTTCTGTGTTTGTATCACTTTTTCTGTGGTATTCTATGTATTCTACAAACATGTAATGTTGTTTTTCTGTTAAGCTTATACATAAAATATACTTTTAAATAGGTATGTATAAATTTTCAATCTTTCTTTTTTGATAAAACAGCATGTATGTTAATCATTTCTTTAATTATTAAAATATATGTTAACAGGTTCAAAATTAAAATAAAATATAAGTAAAAATGTTATATGTAATAAAAAAAAGGAATTAAACATATAAGTTAAAAAGTTTTATAGATATGATTATTTGTAAAAGTGCAAAATATGCCAGCATACAGAATGGAAATGGCCTCCCAGAGGTTAAGTGTTAAGAGCAGCACCAAGTGCCACCTGAATGGCATCGACAAACAAATGAAATTCTTCCTCAAAATTAGGAAGGTGAAGTACAGGAGGAGAAGAGAGACATTGAGTTTGGAAAATGAAACTTGGTGAGAATTGGTCCATTGGAAGATGACATTTTTCCTGTGGAGTGCATTAGGAGGTGCTGCAATCTCCACATAATTTGGAATAAATTTGGAATGAAAACCATACATACCAAGGAAACGTGAAATCTCCTTAACCGACTTAGGAACAGGGAAGCTGGAAAGTGCTCAGGTTCTCTCTGGGTCAGTCGTAAGTTCGCCATTGGAGATACGATGTCCAAGGAAGTAATGCATTCCTGGGCCAATTTCATCTTCTCTGGACCAGCTGCTCTTAGTTTCTCCAGCACCATGACCAAGGTACTCTGGCAGGCTCTTGGAATAGATGCGTAAATCGTCATTATAGGGATACATACAAGAATATTTCACACAAGTACTTCATCAATCAGCCTCGAGAAAACTTGTGGAGACATTGTTAGACCAAATGGAAGGCGACTCTACTGCTAGAGACCAAAGGGTGACGAAGGCGGTGTATTCTTTTGAAGTTCTGAAATTAGGTTTTTTCGGGTTATCCCGTGTAAATTTTGCCAACGTTTTCTCTCCTTTGCCGGAGATTTCTTCAGGGTGATCTGGGATAACCCAAAAAACCTAATTTCAGCATGACAAGCACCCGCGAAAGCTTCAACCAATTATCTTTTTTGAAGTTGTCCTTAAGGGGATTTGGTGGAAAGCAGAATTTAAATCGAGAATTGTAAAATATTTAGCGGAACCCAAGTATTGTAAGGCATACTCTGTTGAGGGGGTAGGAAAATTATCTGCTTTGACGTGTTTATTCAATTTACGGCAGTCGACGACGAATCTTTCGGATCCATCCTTCTTGGGGATAAGAAATGCTGGTGAACTCCAATTAGAAGAAGAAGGCTGGATAATTCCGTCATTAAGTAACTTATCGACGTGATACCTTATCATGGCCATTTTCGGCGGTGAGTATCGATACGGTTGAGGCATAACCGGAGTCGAATCGAGCAATTCTATTTCATAGGACATCAACTTAGTTTGACCTAGCTGGGACGAGATTAGGTCGGAATATACTTCTGCGAGTCCTTTTATTTCCTTGCATGGAACGCTGTAGTTGACTTCACCTACGGAGGAAGCATTTTCCGAGGCAGAATGGGTTCTGCTTCTAAGGGTAAAAACATAGCGAGCAGGTCGAGGTTTTCACATCGCACTCCGTCCTTCCCCCTACTCAGTTCGTGCTGCGCTGCGGAGAAATAAGGACGCATCGTGAATTTAGAAGCTTGTTGTTTTGTGGTATTTTCTTGTTCATATGTTACAAGAAATGTATGAAAGCAGTGAAGACAGTGACTATGAGTTATCATCAGCAGCTAAATGGTATTTGCTGACAAATCCTGAAAGACGCTTCAGTGTGCATCCCATAAATGAAAAGAGAGCAGACTATGGCGAATTCTACCATCTATATCAAGAGGTTAAAATAATTTCCGGAAAATTTTTTTGAATATTTAAGAATGACCCCAGGAACATTCAACTATATTCTGTCACTGGTTCAACCAAAGTTGGAGAATGGACATTATCATAACTTCCATAGAAACCCAATTGGATCTGAAGAAAGGCTGGTTTTGACATTACGGTAGTATGAATTCAATTTCTTTTATATGCACAGGTCTTGACGAAGTAAAGCGATTAAATTTACACTCGCAAAATTGCAAAGTCTTTCAAATTTATTAGTTATCTATTATGAGAAAATAATTACAAAAATGAAATGTGCATAAAGTTAAATACAGATATATAGTATAGATATTGGGTAAGTTAACAATTAATATATTTTATTGATTATGATTTGGTGGATAATTTAATTGAGTTAGTTGGGAATCGGTCTGGAAGGTTGATGATGATAATAAGGGATTTTGATGTGGAGGTGATTGATGGAACTGAGTCTCTTGAGGGTTGGGTTGGGTTGAATACGGAAAGGGTTGAGGAGGAGATCCAAATAATAAAGTGTACAGGTATTGCTGTACATGCATTCTAAACAGCATCTTCTGCTGTGGCTGTAGCTGCCGAACATGAGGCAATAACGAATTAAAATACCCCACATCCTCGTCATTGGGGTCTGTTGAGCGCTCTCGCCTCATGTTCAGTTTCTCCCTCTCTATTTCAATGAGGGCTTGCCCTAGCGCAGCTTGTGTGGTAGTTCTCCGTCGGTACCCCATATCTGCTCGCACACTTTCGAGTGGGGCTAGACTGGGTGCCTCGGAGTCACTAGGTCGTGACACCGAAGGAGATGGCATAGTATCCCTCATGTCGTAGCTCTCAAATACATCATCATCCACTTCAAGGTTTCCTGTGGAATTCCTTTGGGTGAATTGATCCTTCAAAAATACGAGGCTCTGGTAGTATGGCCATTCGGGGATTGCAGAGTCTGGTGCTGCAGATCCTGATTTAAGTACCCTTTTGTACTGTTTGGCAAATTCTTGCCTCAAATTTTTCCAGGTTTTCTTTGCCTGCTCTTCTGAATTAACAAAACGAAACTTATTATTAAGAAATATTACATATTGAAAATATAATTTAATTTTTAATGTTCTGTTTCTTTCAGGTATCTAGCCACTGGAAATTCATTTAAAACTTTAGCATTTTCTTTCCGCATGGGAGCTACAACTGTAGCAAAAATCGTTAAAGCCGTCTGTGGAGTTCTGTGGAAAGTTTTACAACCTATACATATGAGAGCTCCAACAGAAGAAGTATTCAAAGAAATATCCAAGCAGTTTTATACTCGATGGAATTTCCCTAACTGCATAGGTTCGTTAGATGGTAAACACGTCAGAATAAAATGTCCCCCACATACAGGATCTATGTTTTATAACTACAAACATTTTTTTCTATAGTAATGCAAGGTTTGGTTGATGCCATGTATAAGTTTGTTGCAATCGATGTGGGTGGTTTTGGGAAGCAAAGCGATGGAGGTACATTCGATGCCTCAATGCTATGCAAAATGCTAGAATCCAACATATTGCACATCCCTCCAGATTGTAATTTACCAGATTCAGAGTTTATTGTACCTTACGTATTTGTTGCCGAAGAAGAGGAACATCATGAAACCTTATGCCCGAAGAAATTTAACTGAGAGTGAAGAAACTTTTAACAAGCGATTGTCATGGGCCAGAAAAAGTCGAGTGCGCTTTCGGGATTTTGTCCGCAAAATGGAGAATTTTGAATAAACCCATAGAAACGCTTCCGGAAACAGCAGATACAATAATAAAAGCAATCTGTATTCTTCACAATACTCTCATTGACAAAGAAGGCCATGGAGTTGACATAGCGGACTTTACCTTCCCAACTAGTTGCAATTTGAGACCATGTCGACGAAACAATCACGCCTCACGAGAAGCAAACGCAGTGAGGGAAAAACTAAAAGACTTTTTTGCTAACAACCCAATACGACGTGGCAATTAATAATAACTGTTAACCTGGTTTATTTTGCAAAATTTATGTAACAAACACTATAATGTACTGTTTTACCGGTGTTTCTATTAATTTAACTTAATTATAAATAAATATTAAATTCGTTTAATAGCTACTTTATTTAAATTTATTTTATATATTTAAAAGTTGTTCTTACCTTCAACCCCGATTTCTGCAGCAATTTTCTTCCAGTGCTTGTCTAGCACATACCTATTATGATGGTGGTTATGAGCCTTGTTCCAGATAGCTGTAACGGCATGTACTTCTTCAATAATTCTTTCCTTCAACTTATCTGACATATTTAACAAAAATATTAATCCAAAGACGAATATGTAGCGCTCGAATACACCTCAGCGTAGCTTTCTACTACTAAAGGGACACTTCCGAGATGGTGATCATAAAAGGCGACGGAAGAGGGGGAAGTGACCTTGAAGGAACCAATCACATCGCTAGTTCCTAGAGGTACCGCGCGGTAGATCTTCATGTGAATCAAACAGAGTTGGTTTTTACTATAGTCGATCCCACTTCGGAAGTCTGCTGCGATGATGGCCTGCTGGTGGACGGCGAGGGTGAATACTTCGCTATGTGCTCCCGTATCACTTTATACGTGTTTGATTTCCATCAGATCGACCGCGATGTAAATCGCGACCTGAGTGTAAACCGCGACCTGCTCGCTATGTTTTTACCTTAAGGCTGGCCGCACACTAC
The DNA here is from genome assembly GCA_036926305.1 of Uropetala carovei. NCBI lineage: Eukaryota > Metazoa > Arthropoda > Insecta > Odonata > Petaluridae > Uropetala > Uropetala carovei. Next base: position 8,199,759 of record JAXCHB010000056.1, read on the forward strand.
GTGCGACAAACTGTCTAAAGCAACGACATTTTTGCTTCTGACAATTCGTCTAAAGCGGTCTTAGACGGTCTTTGACATATGTCGAAGACGAACCCTCAATTTGACGCATCTCGTCAGAATAAGTGGGGCCGCTGTGACATTCCGACATTTAATCTGGCAGCGCTTAAGACAAAGAGGAGACGGTATCTAGCAATGCTTTAATTTTTGCGGAATGAACATCGCAATTAACGAAGGGCAAATCAACTTGTTCAACGGCATTCGAAAATGAAATGGCCGGACGATTCGTTCGTGGCCTGGCGGAGCGATATTCTCTCGCCCTTCGTCGACAATCGCGGGAAGAAATTTGACGTTATAATTCCTTAATTTTCTTTTTTTTTCTTTGAATAATCCCCGCTCAAACATATGATAGGGGTAAATTATTCTCAGAACAAAAAAAAGGAGAATCATTGCGTCAAATTTATGGAAAAATTAAACTACATTTGGTTTACGGAAAATTCCCAGTACCTACAAAAAGCGGTCCGCATGATGGGAGGAGAAAGAGGGGAGGGGAGAAAGAGGGGAGGGGAGAAAGGGGAGGGACTGTTTACGTAGATGTTGACTATAGTAACTTAGGACCAATGAAAAGTACCCCGAAAGGCGCCGAGTCGACTGAGGAGTGTTTACTCGTGCCTCATTCTTAACGTTGAGTGTCGCGAGCCTGGGAAGAATGTCCGCGCTTATTATGCCGGGTCCACACCAAGGCGAACATTGTTCGCTAACAGTGTTTGCGAACACTGTTCGCTGATAATGTTAGTGGAAGTTTTATTCTTGAACATTTTCTAGTAACGTTTAAGGCCAAATGACAGTGTTAGCTAACAAAACCTGGCTATCCGCCGATGGAGCGGTAAACATCAAAGCAAATAACATGTTACCAGAGACATCCATGTGCAGAGCTCACGGATTGGTCAAGTTCAAGGACAAGGCACACCAAACTCGCGCCTCCCCTGAACCAATATCTTGGCTAATTGAAAAACTTTTTTCCCAACACTGGGAAAAAATGTTTAAAGCAGACATGCACACAGTACTATGCATTTTACTGTACAAAGTAATTAAGAGTATCCATGTATTGTGGCGATCATCCCTCATTTTACTGAATCACCTTGAGTATTTTAACTGTGGTTACTTAGGTCTGGTTAGACGCGAGAAAAATCCTGCGAGTTACTGTCAGACAGTGGAGTCCGTAATGAAAACACTGCCGCGAGACGACTTGAGCGAGACGAAGTGAGTTCTCGCCATACACCACCACGTTCTATTGTAACCACAAGTTAAACTTATTGCGACAGTTCGCAGATTAATTCGAAAGTTTCGATATCTTTGCGAGTGGATCCGCGAGTTCACTGAACCATGGCAGCAAAGAAATAGTGGTAAATCGAAGAAACGAAGATTTTTATAACGCTGTAAAACAGCACACTATATTATGAGACATGCGGTCACCAGAATATAGGAATAAATTTAAAAATCTGATGTGGCCAGCACATGACTTTCTCTATATTTTGGGTATAGATATTTAAATTATTATGAATAGCATTATAAGGCAAAATTATTATTTCGGGTCGTAAAAGAATACAGTCCTCCTTATTGACGTAAATTAGGTATATTTTGAATATGTTTACAGTATTCACCGCTACATGGTGGTGGCGCTGTATACTGGTATTAAGAAAAAGCAAAACATCTCCGAAATGGATGGTTCTACGAAAATTTCTTTCAAACAAAACTTGGAAGAAATATTATTCTCTACTACTTTAGTCCTCACGAAGATTACCAATAACGACGTTTTTAAGGAGATATTTGACGGAAACCGAAAAAAAACAATTATTTATACATAATTCCTAAACAATAACTGCTATGGAAAATTTTTATTTATAAATAATCGGTTTTTCGGTTTCCGTCAAATATCTCCTTAAAAACATCTTTATTGGTAATCTTCGTGAAGACCAAAGTAGTAGAGAATAATATTTTTTCCAAGTTTTGTTTGAAAGAAATTTTCGTAGAACCATCCATTTCGGAGATGTTTTGCTTTTTCTTAAAACCAAGGCCTTGTATATACAAGGTTATGACAACCTTTGATGTTGAGAATGCCGACAAGCGCGGCATCTCATTGGACTAGAGGGGGTCATGTGGTACGCATCCGCCATGTTGAGTCCTAAGTGTGCTAGTGGTCACATTTACTTCTTACGGGAAGGTGTGTGATTGCTGTCGATAATTTTGAAGATTTAAGGTTTATAAAACGTTAGCCATGCCTTGCTGTTCTGCAGCTGGTTGCAAAAACCGTAGTGAATGCGGGTATAGGCTTTTTCGTTTTCCCTCGGATGCAAATAGACGAAAAATTTGGATCGCAAAAGTGAAGCGTGATTTCTGGATGCCGACATCGTCAAGCAGGTTATGCGAGGTAAGTAAGCTAATGTCAAATTTTTCTCGGTTTTCATTCTTGTAACTCAGAAATCTCAATGAGATTACCTATTATATTTCTTCGGTAAATTTTTTATTCCGTTCAAAAATTTGATTTATTCCAGGCTCATTTCGACGCGACTCAGTTCGAAGCAAATAGGCTTGATGGTCGGAAATTACTGAGACCTTTCGCAGTTCCAGAAATATTTCCCCACCGGCCGAAAAAATCATTACGTAAAGCTCCAGCAAAAAGACAATTTTCTGTAAATGTCCAAGGTAGGGTATTAGAAATAATGAATAAAATATAAATATTGTGTTGACGAATGAAATGTTTATGATTATATGCCAACATGCAGTATGTTAGATTGTATTAAGAATGTTTATTTTCATTTAATATGATGTTCCCACTTTGAAGATGGTTTTCATTATTAATGTTAAAGCTGAGCTGTTTGAATATGTTGAGTATTAAGTGAAACTAGATACTTTAGATTAAAATTTTAACTATCACATGTAAGTTTAAAGCTACATCATTTAATATTATAACAGTTTCACTCATGTAAATATTCGTTTAATTATAGCTGTGAGGGATGAATCCAATCAAGAGCCTGATAACAAGGGAGTTGAAAAAGAAAGGCATGAAAATAATGCAACTACTGCTTCGGAGGACGAGGCAACTAATCGGAATGCAGAAGATGATGAAGATGAAATTATACGAAGGCTTACAGCACAAGTTTCTTCTTTGCAAAAACAAGTGAAGTTAAAGTCAAATCTGGAGGAAACTACCAGGGCACTGAAAATGTTTTTAAATGCTGACCAATTGCAGTCATTAGGTAAAAGAACAAATAGAGGACAGAAATGGTCAAACTTAACGGTAAAAAAGGCTATGCAAAATTCATTTTTCTTGTGGCATCAAAGGTTACAATTCCTTGTTAAACATGGGCTATCCACTTCCAAGTGACAGAACCCTTAGCAGAAGGCTGGAAATTTTGACTTTTTCTCCAGGAATTCAAATGGAAGTGTTCAAATTTTTGGAACTGAAGGTGAAGCAACTACAAGACAATGAAATGGTGATAGAAGAGAAGGTTGAGTTTCATAGGAGCACAGGAACAATATTTGGCTATAACACTCTACCTCACAGTGAATCCATTGCTTCTCATGCATTAGTTTTTATGTTGGCTGGTGTTTCTACTCGTTGGAAGCAAACAGTGGCATATCATTTCACTGGAAAATCATTTCCTAGCACTGAGGTAAAAAATATAATTTTAGATACTTTCTTATTTGCTTGTAATTTGCGTATTTATTTAAAATCATAATACCTGTTGAACTTTTAATGCTAAGAGTGATTTTCATTTTTGAAATTACACAATCTCTTAAGTGAGTTCTGATGTTATTATAACTCATCTGTCCTGATGGGACACTTGTGAATTCTTATGTGACCTGTCAAAAGCATTAATGTCTATGAATGTGACCTTCCATGTGATGTAAATTTGCTATAAAATACTTTCATATTTAATAATAACACTATTGAAGTATTGTAAATTAATGTAAAATAATGCAACATTGTTTTTAATTTTTGGCTAGTCTTCCATTAATAAACATGCAATATAATAAAAAGTTTTTATTTTAAAAGATAACTGAAAATGTTTGTAAATAAAAGTAATTTTTGTCCAGTAGAAATGGACAGCAGAGATTGCCTGTTTGTGAAATTACCAACACAAGACTGAGAATTACTGCATAACTTACGTCTAATGCAGTACTCATACTGAAATAAATATAATCTTAGTATGAATAATGTTTTTGGAGATCTATTTGGTAATAATTAAATTACTTTTTCTTAATTACGGGCATCCGACCGCTCAGTTACTACCCCCATTCCTTCCCGTTACGCTGAATACATTATACGCTTATTTTTATGAATTTCTTACGGAAAATTTAATGTTCCTGGCTTCACATCAATTACTTGGTGAAAATAATGGGCACACCTCGGTAATTAGGAATTTTTTAAACCTTCTATTTGCCTAAAAATGTACGCCCCGTAAAAATACATCGTATAGTTTTACCATGGTTATACGTAGACGTCGTCTGCTCGAGGACTCAAGATAGCGCATAGTTGTCATAACCTTGTTACAGTAAAACCTGGTTAATTCGAACCTCTATATTTCGAAATCGACGTAATTCGAAATTTTTTAACACTTGAAAGACCGAAAAAGCCAATTTCATACAAATGTGTTTCAATAATTCGAAAATCTCTATAATTCGTAATTCGAAAAAAGTTTTTACCCGATTCTCGGAATATCAACGCATTTTTGTCGACATAATTCGAAATAAAATTTACAAAAAAGAAACTAAATGAAAGTTACTAAAATATTCCTGCCCCTATGCCGACTTATTTACAAACGTGCTATCGTGATCATACCGACTGGGCGTTGGGTATTGTCACAAGATTCGGTCTATCCCCTCAATTTATCTACTTTTTGCGAGTTTTGTGTGGAAAACGCGTTCCAATATTCCTTTGGTTCGTTGTTTGTTTCGCATTAGATTGTATTTTTCATTATTGTTAGTTACTTGTTTAAATAATATTCTTAGTTTAATAACTGCAAGAGAGACTATATTTAAATTTATTGCTATAAAATATTTTTTTTTAAATATACCCTCCAATGGCTCCGGTTCGTGGTGCATATAAGACTTACTCTTGCTGAAAAAATGTCTTTGCTGCAAGACATTGACAAGAAGTTAGAATCGAAAGGAAAGCTGGCCTCAAAGTATGGGATTCCGAACTCGTCTTTATCTACAATTTTAAAGAATCGGGCGACGATTGAAGAAAGTTTTTATAAATTTAAAGGGAGCGCTACACGTCAGCGTTCACGGCCTACGAAAAACGAAGACCTCGAAGAAGAATTGTCCGATTTTTTTCAAAAGTATGAGCGGCGAATTTACCTGTGACAAACATGTCATGACGGCAAACGTAGTAAGGAGCGTCTCACCGCCGCGCCGTGCTCTGCACAAATATGGATGGGTCGAATAAAGAAAAACTTGTAATCATCGGAAAATATGGCAACCCACGCTGTTTCAAAGGTATTAATCGTGATTATCTGTCGATAATTTACGAGCATAACAAAAAGGTGTCGATGACAACAGATATATTCAAAAGTTTTTTTAAATAAGAATGCAAAAACGTGTGGCGGTGCAAAATCGTAAAATTTTGTTGACACTAGACAACTGTTCTGCTCACCATGTGGCTCAGATAAATATGCCCAATGTTGAGTTCCTGTATTTTCCGCCGAACACAACCAGTGTTCTGCGGCCACTCGACCAGGGCATCATTCAAAATTTAAAGAGTCATTACAGAAAAAAACTATTGTCGTCATACTTGGTGCAAATTACAAATGGATGATTTACGAAAATGGACGATTTTAGACGCGTGCCGGGCCTTGTCATCGGCGTGGCAATTGTTGACTCCTCAAACCATCGCCAACTGTTTTAAGCCGGCAGAAGTGTTCCAAGGTACAGAAGTGGAGGAAGTAATCGACAGTAATGTATTGGGGCCTGTCAGTTTCGGAGACTTTGTTTCCTTTGATAATGACTTGGTTACGTCGGTTGTGTATGACCCCACGATCGACGAATCGAAAACCGTTGCGAGTGATAGCGACGAAGAAGACGATATGGATAACGTCGATGCTAGGTTGGATGTGCCATTGCCATCTAATATAAGGAGGATGTTTTAAAAGCTTAAGATACCCTTCAAAGGTACGTGTCCGGGATGCCGATGAATATCTGTGAAAAAGTTGATGCCATTACGCAACACATTGCGCTAAGGAGTGCCCTGAAATTGAAACGGGAAAATAACCAACTTTTAAAAATAAATTTAAATTAATATTTTATTACACACTTTTGTTTATTTACTTTTAAATTGAAATAAGTGAAAGACATTATTAACATTTTAGTGGTTTAATTATATGTTCATATATGTTTCAATGTTTAAATGAGTAATCCTAAATTTGACTTTTATTCATCGACATTATATTTTGAGGTATGGATGTGTAGTACATCATTTTTTTTCTGTATTTTAATATAGTGTCATATTCATTGTTTTTCTGTAATTTATATTTGCATTTTTTAAATTTGGTAAATCACGCTTTTTTGTAAATTTCGAATTATAGAGGTTCTTCGTAATTCGAAATGCTTTTTCTTTGGTCCCGTGAATTTCGAATTAACCAGGTTTTACTGTATATACAAGGCCTTGCTTATTACCAGTATACAGCGCCACGACCATGTAGCGGTGAATTCCGTAAACATATTCTAAATACAGTAAAACTCGTTTAATACGTATTTGAGGGGACCGACTCATTGCTTCGTTATAAGCGTGACTTCGTTATATACGCGAAACATGGTTTTTGGCCTATACATCCCATATAACACGTAGACACAGTAAAAGCTGTGCTATTTAGAACCGGCCACCTTTAGATACTGGCAATTACACAAATATAATTCATTTTGTATTTCTTTTTCTTTTTTGTGTGAATTGTATATGTGTAATACCACAACTTCCACTTTAAAATTTCTTAAAATAAAAGATGTATATATGTATAGGTATTACGTATTTACTCCGTATACTTCTGGGGCTGCCGAGTAAGCATGGCGTTTTTGGTTACGTAATTTGCATTGTCTAGATTTTTTGGTGTACTTCTACAATTTCCAGTTTTATCGCTTTTTATTTAAAAAATTACCCATCCATTTAATCTTATATAATAAAATTGAATGTCTGTCCGTGTGTTCCTTATACATTCCCACGCCCTTTGAGCTATCTGGACCAAACTTTACAGATTGACTTCATATGACTCTACGAGTAACATAGGGTACCTGGGATTTCCAAAATCGACCCGGGTTCGAATCCAGGAGACAATTTTGTTTTCCCACAAGTTTACACGGTATTTTCAATTTTTCAGAGTGCAAGGTTATTTTCTTTCATTCGGTAAAATATGTAAATATGGACCGATTTTCTTCGTTTTTGCTTTATTCGACGGCTAAGACTCTTGCGATGTTTACATGTTACACGGTCGAATCATTCACAAAAACGCAAGTGTTTTCGAAATTTTACGGATGTTTCGTACTCTTTCCGACGTTGTCAAGGCGACCGTAATTGTTGCCTCCGATTCAATTAATGCCAATTAAACCTTCAAATAGGTGAAAGAATAGCGTTATTCGCTTCGAACTGTTGTTTAAGCATCGAAATTAATGATGTATAGCAACGTACATAGTTAAGGATAATTATTCGGTTGACTGCGTATGGGAAGCGTTTATAACGACAATTCATCGTGTGTATGCTGGAATCTTACCTTTTAGTAAGTAAAACCTTTATATTATACATCTGTAATGCTTACTAACGCACATTTATGATACTCTCCATAGAAGTCACTCGACATCAGTTTGTGGTTGTGGATAAAACGTCTAATCTATACGTTTTTCTAGGACGCCAACATTTCCCCAGAAAGTGACAAATGCTTCTTTGGTTCGTAAATGACACACATACCGCACAGCAATATATGGGGCATTTGCTGTAATTAGAAGGTAAGTATGCTTTATTAAAGAATCGATCCCATTTTGAATGTTCTTACAAGTTAAAATTCTTAAGATTTATGGATTACAGTGTAAAGGCGACTTTCTCTTGGTCACTTGGTTACGTGTTTGGCATAACCCGGGCATCGCCTGGTACTTTCAGCTAGTATGTCATAAAAATAAATACCTAAAAGCAAGGGACAGGAGAGAAACGAATGTTTTAACGCTAACACATAAGCTGGAGCTGATCAAACGAATGGAAAAAGGAGAAAATAGATATCAAGGCTCATAAGGCTAAATTAATGAAATTTGTGTCATCTTCTCAGACGAGTAAATCAATTAATAAACATCATACGCTTCATAAGCCAAAAATTGAGGAACTGGATAAAATATTATACGACTGGTTTTCACAGAAATGTTCAGAAGAATTAAATAATTTAGTCCTTCTCTAATAGAGTAAATAAAGATAAATAAGAAAGATATAATCCAATAAATTCAATTTTGGGAACAGATTCACTGTCGTACTCGCCAAACTTCCCGGACTCCCTAAACTTTTCAATAGTCTTTTGTTTTGCATGTAAGCGTAGCAACGTATGAAATAAGTATGGGTAAATAGTATCTATATCTAGCTACTTGTGGAAGAATTAAAATGGAATATGCAAACCCCATGCATAGTTATGTTTGGAGAGTACGATAGTGAACCTAAGCTCAATTTTGTTTGGTTATTGCTAAATTTGCGATGTCAAAATCGAAAAACGCTTCCCTAACCGGCTATTTCTCCTAATCGGCTTTCCACAATCCCCAAGATGATTTTACTGTATTTGCAGTGAGTCGACTTCAATGCCGTATTTACATATGCAAAGAGATGCTTATCAACTTCGCGGCAGGTAAAATGTTCGATTGCTATTACATACAATTTTTTAAATGGCCAATTAATATTATTATTATGGTCATTAATTTACATAAACATTTCACATTTTTAATATCAATTTCAAAGCAAAAGGAGCGTGGAAATTCGTATGGAAGGGGTAGATGGAGGAAGGGGACCTCTACGAACAAGTGCGTGGTAAACGGGCGGAAACTATTCATTACTTATCGCTCTGCTCGCTAAAATTCGTTATATATGGGGCATTTTTTTGGCACGGGACCAAACATTTGTTCGTTACAGCCGAGAATTCGTAAAATGCGTGTTCGTTTCATCCGAGAAATTTAACCAATGCCCTTATGGAGAAGTTCAAGGGACCGAGACATTTCTTCGTTATAGCCGAGATTTCGTTTTAGGCGTGATCGTTATAAACGAGTTTTACTGTATATGTAATTTACAGCAGTAAGGACGACTATATTCTTCTACGATACGAAATGATAATTTTGCCTTATAATGCTATTCATAATAATTTAAATATCTACACCCCAAATATGGAGAAAGTCATGTGTTGGCCACATCAGATTTTTTAAGTTTATCTAGCCAACCAGAGCTAGCTTTAAAGTAATCTTTTTTGATGATTTCTTTGTAAAAGAACTGTGCCTTCTCGCGTAATATGTAGTTCTCCGTTTAAAGGCGTGTTTCTCCATCTCTCTTGAAGAAACCCCGTGTAAACTGCAGTTTCAACGGCAGGATATTCACTCGATTTCAGTTTGGTGTTTACCAAGGATACACAGATGATATGTCCACAGTCTTTATGTCCACTGCCTTTATGTCCACTCTTTGATGTCCACAGCCTCTATGTCCACTGTCCTTATGTCCACAGTCTTTATGTCCACCGTAATATATGTCCAGTCTTTATGTCCACTGTCTTAATGTCCGTTATTATATATGTCCACACCCTTTTTGTCCACTTTTACATGTCCACAGACTTCATTTCCAAGTATGAAAAATATGAAGAGAAAAATTGGAAATGGAGGGGGGGTTGGAGAAGAGAGAGGGAAAAGGGGGGGGATGGAAGAAATCCGAAGGAAACACATTGGACATAAGTATCGGTCGACTAGGAATTTTATAACAATTATATCTATCTATATCTATAGTTCACCCTGCAAGCCACCGCAATGGTGTGTGGCAGGGGGTGCAATAGCACCAAGGTAAAGCGCATAATAATGTATAGTATCATTCTACGTCGGCTGATTTCCTTTCGTAACTTCTGTTCTGCTCAGCTATCGTTCTAGGGGAAAACGAGCCTTTATACCTCTCAGTCCTGCAGGCTATCTCTCTTATTTTACGAGGATGGTCCGTTCTACCAATATAAGTTGGCGCTCTTATTATTTCTTCGACATCGCTGGAGAATATATGCGTTCTAAATCTTTCGAGAAGTTTTAACCTAGAGCGTGATCGGCGGTCAGCTAGTGATTCCCATCCTAAGTCCTGTATCAAGCCTGTAACACTATTGTTTCTATCGTAACAATTTTTGACGAATCTAGCGGCTTTTCGCTGCACTCTTTCTAACTCTGAGATTGATCCTTTCACGTACGGATCCCATATGCTCGACGCGTACTCTAATAGCGGTCTTACTAACGAGAAGTAACATGTCTCTTTGGCTTTTTCCTCACTTTTACCTACTATGCGTTTGATGAATCCTAGTTTCTGTTTAGCCTTCCCGCATATATTTCGTATGTGCATATCCCACGAGAGGTTGCTTGTTAAAGTAACGCCTAAGTATTTGACGGAATCGGCTAGTTTTAGCTGGACGCCTTCAACAGTGTAATTCGTCGTGTCAATGATTTTGTTTCCCCAGAATCTCATAAAGGAACACTTTCCTAAGTTCAATTCTAACTGCCACTCTTTACACCACTCGAGAATTGCATTTAAGTCGTCAGAAAGTAATAATTGATCATTAGGACTGTTAATCTCTCTGTAAACTACTGTATCATCCGCGAATAACTTGATTTTACTTTTAATAACCTTATCTAAGTCGTTTATGTATAAAAGGAATAGTAGGGGGCCGATTACACTTCCCTGTGGAACGCCTGAGGCTACGCTGACTGAATCTGATTTAAATCCATCTATAACTATTATTTGTTCACGCTCATTAAGAAAGTCCCTGATCCACTCGAATATCTTTCGATTTATTCCACAGTCATTTAATTTCTTCACTAACTTACTGTGCGGGACTTTATCGAAAGCCTTCTTGAAGTCGAGGAAAACCGCATCTATCTGAGTCTTATGGTCTTCTGATCTTAGTATATCGTGAACGAACAGAGCAAGCTGTGTTTCACAAGATCTCGTCTTCCTGAAGCCATGCTGATATTTACTTAGCAAGTTCTGACTATCTAAGAAGTCCATCACGGAGCTAGCGATAATGTGCTCGAGAACCTTGAAAGATAGGGAGGTAAGCGAAATTGGCCTGTAATTTTCTGTCGTCTTTTTTCCCACCTTTGTGTAACGGCGTTATAAAGGCTAATTTCCATTCCTTAGGTACAACGCCATGACTAAGTGACTTATTGAAAACTATTTCGGTTAGCCAACTCTCTGTGCCATTACTATATCTGCCTCTGTTTGTTCTAGTAAATTCTGAAGTTCCGCAGCCTTATTCCTGATACTCCGGCAATTTAGAGTTAAAATTTTTAGAGTGTCACTTATGTGTCGCTTCGGAATTATTTCAGAGATTTGGAGGGTGCATCCCTCATTTCCAATAGCGGCTTTATTACTGATAGTATTATTATCGCATGGTTTATTGTGCCCTAAAGCCGACCTACATATTGATCTACGGTCAGAGTTAATAAATTTATTATGATAATTAGCGCAAGTCTTTAATTTTCCCGTATATGACCTGCTCACTAACCTACTCTCTAATCTAAAAAAACTCTACTATGCTCGTATATCCTACCACCTACCCTCTGTGCTGCCTCGGCGGTATAGTGAACTCCCGAGCGGTTAAGGGGTACCTTGCACGATTCGAGAACCGGCCCGAGGTCCACGAAATCTACTCCCATGCCCCCACAGAACTTCCAGAGTCTCCGGTTCAAGCCGATCACTCGACTCCAAACCGTCGAACCCCGGTCGGTCCGCGGGACCATGCTGCATACGGTCAGACGCATGTCGATCCCCATGACCCGCCGAAGTCGGTGTACTTCGGAGCATAGATCCCTGAAGGAATCCAATATCTCCTCAGAACCCCGATCCTGCGCGTCATTGGTGCCCACATGCGCCACTATCCGCAACTTGGAGCATCCCGTGCCACTTGCCGCCGCCCGAACCGCCTTCGTCACCTGAGGTACTGTTCCGCCTGGAATACACCATGAGAACACCCGCTCATCACCCTCCCGGCGAGCCCTTTCCCTCACGGGTGCCACCAAACGCCGGACGTTTGAACTACCTATTAACACGATTCCCTCCCTCCTAGCCCGACTTCCCCTAGGTGCAGCGTCCCTCGAGGCGGAGGGAGCGGATACGGCCACAGCATTCGTCGTGCTATCCTCCGAGAGCACTTCGAATCTGTTTTTGACGGAGATAGGGTCACCTTCCAATCTCCCCGCCATGACCGCCCTACTCCCCCGCGACCTCGAGTAGCCACCTTCCGACCGTCGGGTTTTGGACATGAAGCCATCCCTTCCGGGTTAGTGTCGACCACGGCTCCCTCTTCGACAACCCAGCCAGCATTCGCTCTCGAGCTGGCCCGAGGTACCACCTTGGTACGACAAATTAAGAATATGAAGCGAAGAAATAAACAGTTAACATTCCCAATAGACACGGGTGATTAAAATTTTTAAAAGAGATATTTTAGTCTTTCGACATGTATTGTAAAAGTGACTACCAAAATTTCAATAACAATGTGAATGATAGACTAATAGTGAAAGAATGCAACTGTAAAAGAAGAGTATAAATAATATTTTGTTTTTGTAATTGCATATTGTATAAAAACTATTGGAATGTTTTCTAATGTAAGGGATAAGGTAGGTTAACTTTTTGTAACAAATAAACCTTGTAAAATATTTGATCTCGAAAATGGTAAGCAACTAAAGGAATGAAGGAATGCCATTTCTAAAAAAACCATGTAAGATTCTAGTATATAATGTTTTTGTAATTTCATAATGTAGCAAAAACTATTGGAATGTGTGTAATATATAGGTTAACATATGTGAAATTTTGCGTAACACATACATAATGTGAAATATATTACCTCAAAAATTGTATGCAACCAAAGAAATGAAATCGAAAAAAGATACAAGTATATAATATTGCAAATTCATTATGTATAAAAACGATGGGAATTCTTGTAAACTTACCTTATAATTAGCTTGAGTCACTCTGTCAGTAACGCTCTTTGAACTTTGATAACTCCGGCCCAAAACACTTTTAAAAGCTGATTTATTTTGCAATGGGTTTCTACTGATAGTAAAATTGAAAAAAATCATTTTGCAACCAAAATTTCCGCGAAAAAATTTTCCACCTACAAAACGGTGGTCCGCCAGATGGCGCTAATAATAATAATATACATAATTACATATATCTAATATATATCAATTGAAATAGATTCTTATTGAAACTATAGAAATAGAAACTACGAAACTTTAGAAAATGGAAAAGGAAACAGCTTCCCAAAGACGTCGACGACTAGCTCGAGAACGACGCAAAGTTTAAAAAGCGAGAGAGTGCTCAAAGTCAAGCAACAAACGAGTTTTCATCCCCAGAATTGATTTAGCTCCAAGTGAAACTCATTTGCCGTTTATTTTAAAGAGAAGACAATTTACTCTGATTTTGGCATTTGTTATAACTATCAACAAATCCCATGGCCAAACATTCGACAGAGTTGCATTTTATCTGTCAGAACCAGTTTTCGCTCATGGACAATTTTATGTGGCAGTGTCAAGAACAAGGGATGAAAACGAGCTGAAACTCTTCATTACCAACGATGAGAACCAAGGAAAACTCCTACAAGATGCAAGAACATTTACGAGAAATGTCGTACTGAAAGAGCATTTGCAATAAACTGTGATTTTAGAAGCTAGAAAATAAAATTTTTTTTCCTTTTAAAAGTTTCTCGCCCGTCTTGAGACGGACTTTCAACCTAGTATATTGTGTTTTTTTTTAAATTGTAAGACATACTTCATGTAAAACTTGTTGATATAAGAAATTGTAAGCAATAAAGAAATGCAACCGGTAAACACCTACCGAGCACATATGAAATATCTCTCTCTCCCACTCTCCCCCCCCCCCCACTCCCCCTCCTCTCTCCCCCCTCTCTCCCCCCTCTCTCTCTCTCCCCCTCTCTCCCTATCATTCATGCTGGTGCTCATAAGGTCACAGAGTATATATTCATGGCAACGGGAAGATATACACATGACCCTATCTGGGACATAACGTTACATGATTCCTGACAAAAAAGAACATTCCATAATAATTAAATCGCACAACTAGACAACATTGGAAATACTGTCGCTATACTATATATATATAACCAAATCCCGACAAATAGAGCAGTTGGACACACTATGCAGCATCCAGGCGTCGCTTATCTTCCGGCGTATTTCCTCTGTCGTACGTATGTGGCGACAAACGCCGGAATGCGTCACGACAACCTTTTTGCGGGCGTGGCGTCGTTCCCAAATAATTGGCAATGGCGGTAGACACCATCTTGTCTCCCTTCTTTCTTCGTCGAGTGGGACGTTATGGCCGATCAAGTCGACCCGTGACACGGCAACGGGATATCTATTGTCCAACGTGTGGATATCGCCTTTCGTCGAGAGAGGCTAATTGCCTCGCCGCAACATAGCCTCTCCCACTCCTATTCTAGCGCGCACCTCCCGCCCTTCCCAATTAATGGAGACTTTTTCGCCCTACCCTCTAGCCCATAAACGAGCTTCCTCGATAAGGGCGAAATTGCGAACCCAGGTTGACAAAGAATATTCTATTTTCGGCACTTTAAGTTGAGTATGATAAACTGTCTCTTGCGTACAGCATCTGCGAATACAGATTTAGCCTGTAGTGATTATGAGGAGGCGAACATTCCTTTTTAAATTGTGGACTACAGGGGATAAGAAAGAATCGCTGGGCCGAAGGATATACATAAGAGGAGCCGTGTATTTTTAAGTGCGAGAAATTAATATTTTAACTACTGAGTGATAACGCGGGTAATATAATAGCATCAAGCTTAAATATTTAATGCTTGATGAATAAATTTGTCCTTTGAATTTCGTGAATGTTTCACATGTTGTTCCAAAGTTACTGGTAAAGTACTGAATTTATAGAATTTGAACTTTTAAAAATAAGTTTTTAAACAGAAGATCCTTGAGTTTACGAAATATATTATCTTACTATTAATTATATTAGAAATTGCCCTCTTCAAATCGATGCTTCACTTCTAGACGATTTCTTAACGTTCCAATATGTAACGTATATGTGTAATTAAGTGTAATTCATTGATTGAAAATAATAACTTCTTTAAATGATCTAGAATCATGATTACAGTTCAATACGTTCGGATGTCCATAAAATAATGAATATTATATATTGCATTTCGAAAACTCCGTACCATGCAATAAGAGCTCAAAAATGTCCGATAATATTTCCCACGTCGACCCTGCCATTTGGTTTTGGGTCTCTTGATAAATCCTTCCTTCGCCGGGACCGGCATAATAATCAGCGACACTTTTTCCACTTCCGCGTCAAATCATTCTTCGGCCAAAGCACCCACTCTCCCATCTGCCGAGCGACTGCGAAGGAGAAACGCCGGACAATTGCATCCACCCACCCACCCCCCTTCCTCCCCCTCTCCTCATATTTTCCCGCTCTTTCAGCCTCCAAGCTCTTTCGCGCTAATCTCATAGGTCGCCATCTTAGCTATCCTATTGTTGCGGCCGAGGCATTGTGCTCTCAAGAAGCGATCGCTCTCTTTCCACCAAGATCCCTTTTTTAGGTAGCCATTGTCATTTATTCGCTGCTGCCGAGACTTTCTTAGCTTCCCCATCGGACTCAATCCCTCAATTTATCGCTCTCTCTCTCTACTTCTCCCCCTCCTTCCCCCCTCCTGCCCTCCTCCTCCTTCCTCCCCCCCCATCCCCTCCTCCCCCCCTTAAGCTCTCTCGATACACATTTTCGGCTCTCGGATGAAGCTTTTCGTCTGAAATCGCGATCTTCCTCCTGCGCACCATTTGCACTCTGTCGATGAGATTCTGTTAGATTCCGAGCTCGATAACGGTGTATTTTACGGAGAGACTAATTTACGAGCGATTTGCGATGAATAAAATCTACTTCCACGTAAGAGTTAAAAAATCTAAACACTGAAATATTTTCCGGAAGTCTGGTTTCACAAACTTGACTCTCTGTTGCCATAGTTTCTTTTGTGTGTGTGTGTATATGTGTGTGTATATATATATATATATATATATATATATATATATATATATATATATATATATATATATATATATATATATATATATATAAATACTACGGAAGAGGAAAGATAAGTAAGGATATTTAGGGCAACTAGGTGTTCTATCTATACATATCTATAAAGTAAGGTGTTTGTATGTATGTATGTTCTGCTAAGGCTCAGAAACTACAACACGCAGAAAAAAGAGGAAGGTGTCATATTAACCGTTATCACGTGTACGGTGGTGTAGTAAGGTTTTTAAACCGATTCGGTGTACTATTTAATTATAATAAAATATTTTCGTTTATATGGGATTTCCATTTAAAATTTTTTCGTAAATTTCTCGAATTTTTAACTCCTTACATATATATCGCAGACATATGCTCTCGCAGACTTTTTTGTGGTAAATTATCTCCTCTTTTGGAATAATTTTTTAAAAGAGGGGCTTACAGATCAAATAAGACGAATTGAAGGGAAAATCTTATTTTCATTATTGCTCAGCATTTGGATATACTTAGCAACCGATGTAAACAAATTACGTTTGAACTATAAACATGTCGTAAACGTAGAATAGTTGATTAAATACTCATTCAATATCTTCTGATTTGATTGTATGTTTTTCTTTCATTATCTATGGTCTTCTATACACAGGTTAATTCTGCGAATAAATATTAGTGAACTGTTTCTTTTTCTGTAATCGTGTCATTCGCATTATAGGTATGTTTGGATATAAGTTAAATTGTTTTTATATGCCTTTTGTCTTATTTTATTTCATATTTTGTTTAAGTGAAAATTACTGAAGATATATGATTAAATTACTACGTTAAAGTTTTTGTGTTTTGTTTTATCAGTTTATCAATAAAAACTGAATTGAGCATTTCATGCTAACAAGTTTTTTCCCATGCTCATCCATTTTGCGTTTCAATGATAATTAGATACTTTTTGTAATATATAATATCGTTTTGAATTAAAAGAGAGTTTTATCAATTGGAAATAAGGTATAAGATATATAATTCAATTACTACGTTAAAGTTTTTGTGTTTTGTTTTATGTTGATTTTATTTAAAAAACACGGGTCGTTAAGGTGTTTGTTTATCATGGAAACAGTTTATCAATAAAAACGGAATTGAGTGTTTCATGCTAACACGCAAGTTTTTTCCTATGCTCATCCATTTTGCGTTTCAATAATAATTAGATACTTTTTTGTAATATATAATATCGTTTTGAATTAAAAGAGAGTTTTATCAATTGGAAATAAGGTTCACTCTTGAGTAATTGTTATTTTAATACGAGAACTAAATTAGATTAACATTTTGAACACGTAACGCAGTGAATTTCGAAAGATTTTATTTGAATAATACTTTTGTTGAACTTTATTATGTCTTCTGAACTAAAATTAAGAATTCGTGTCTGCGGTTCCATGGGTAAAATGTAAACACTACCGATACACTCACGTAATTAATTACGTTAGAAAAGTAAAACATTTTACTACATTATTTAAAATCGATTCGTTCGAATATCTCAATCTATTATTCAATTAATTACGATGGAAAACACAATTAAGATCAATAATTTTATATCTATTTAGAGTAATAATAGGTATTCTTATTTAGGTTCTCCTGTTATTATGTTGACATACAAACTCATATTCCGCGTAATCAATATTTACTCATCACTACGACACGCTATTTTGTGATTGTTGGTTGTTTATTTAGCAACTGAATAGAAAGCGTCAGTCGCCATCGTCAGATACATTGAGCTTCAGGAGATTATTCGTTGGTTGGTTTCGGTTAGTTTGTTGTTTTCATTTGCTTTCGTTTCGTGTCCATTTTTTGTGTTCTTTGTTTGTTTTCTTTGTTTTCGTTCTTAGTTGTTCATTTTGTATTCTTTGTTTATATTCTTTGGTTGTGCTCTTGATTTTTGTTCCTTGATTATTTATTTGTCGGTTTACACCTTTTCCTAAAAAAATTGTGTGTGTTTGTAATAAGATTTTATACATAACTTCTGCATGCTTCCCAAAATTGACTACATAAGCTATTTATTAACAAAAAAGATTATGTAATATCTAACATCAAAGAAGAAGATGAATAAAGGACAAAGGGCTATCAATCCCGTGCCCGTTCATGTCTTATGTTAATAGGTCTTAATTTAAAATTGATTTTATAAATTTTATATTACATAAAAAACCCGAGCAACGCCGGGTACTTCTGCTAGTAAGTAGATAAAAAGAATCTTCCTTCTCGGGCCAAGTTTTCGCTTCTCTAATTATTGTTAGATCCATCATTTCGGACGCGATGTTGATGGACGTGCTCATTTTTCGCCCCAGGCGCCTCGCCGCCTCCCTCCTCCCCTCCCCTCCCCCCAATGACGCGAGAGATTCTCTGACAAGGGCGTCAAGTGTCAACGGCGTGACGCTACCCGCCTCGATCGTCTCACGCGACCTACTCGAAGGAGGCCAAATATTCGCTTTTTTCCATTCTATTCGTCTTCGGTCGTGTTGCTCGAATTTTATTTCGAATCAGCCATTTCCGCGTTCTGAAGAGTTCGAATGAACATACTAGTAGTTACTAAACAAGTGAGGAAAGTGTACAGCGTATCGCTAATGGGCGCGTTTCGTGCAATGGAGTATTAGAAAGAAATTATATATGTGCAAGTAAAGGAAATAGCGTTTTAAAGTTCTTTTCTTCGTCACAAATAATCTATTTTCTTCCTATTTAAAAATATTTCTTGCACACGTAGGGAAATTAAACATATTTTTGTGAGATTGTTTATGTTAGCAACAATGAAGAAGTAACCATGCAGGAAATGTCAACTCGAATTAGGACATTCTTGCTTGATTTTTTGATAACGGCTACTCCTACGGTAAAAATGAATAGGAAAAGAAATACTCTTTTTTATTACTTCTACAAGTTTTATTTGAAAAATATTTTGATATTACGGAAGGTTCATTTTTTCATCAGAAAAGTGGTACCCCTGATTGGCTTACGTGGTTCATGTTTGCGATTGTAAGTCATTAATATCAAATTTCATGAAAATCCGTTCGGTAGAAGCCGAGAACGAACATGCGGACGGACGGACGGACGGACAGACCGACGATAATAGGCGCTCACGCTGGAAGCGAAACGCGCCTAATAATAATAGCAATAATTTTTTATTATATGTGTGATCACAAGATCAATATTGAAGGTATAGGAGTCGTCAAGAGAGAGAAATTGGAATACATATAAATTATAGCATAAAGAAAGAAATACAACATTCAATTAATAGGATAAAATCCTCTAATTTGGGATAAAGTAAATACGAAAATGTAAACTGGAAATTACAAATAACTATATAAACAGGATAATGACAACATATATTCACTCACGTCTTAAAAGTATATATACAGTAAAAATATAATGGATATACAGGCGACTCCCGAGTCTCGTTGGGGATGCGTTCCTGAAAACGTGTTCGAATCTCGAATAGTCGAGTGTCGAACGCCGTTTTTCCATATACTTGCATGTTATAATCGGGGGACACGTTCCCGCATCTCGGAAAAAAGTCTCCCCTCACGTTCTATAAAGATAAAATAACATTACTGATATGTTAATAAAACTATTAAATTATGAATAAATTATATAATAAATATTTTAAATGTATAACTTATTTTTTGCACTTAAAAGGAAAAGATAAATTTGTTTCTCGAACTTCAAAGATAGATGTATGCAATATGCTTTACAGACAGCCCGGTCCGGATCGCGCGAGCTTGGTAACATACCTGCGTATATCTATCTATACATACAACTATTAATCGCAGCGAAATTAATATAGAAGTTATTAAAAAAGCACAAAATAACTTAAGAATAAAGAAACAATAAAATAAAAAATATTTTCATACCTTAAATCTTTTTCAACTGCGCTTACTGGACTTGGTTTATTAATTGAGAAGTTGGAAGATTTTAGTTGGAAGAAGAGGAGCTATTGGGTGGGGAACTGTTTATTGTTGTTATAAAATTACCTGAATTTTTCCCTTCTGTTTCACATAAGTGCTAATAGTTGACATATTCCCAACGATCGTACGATTTCATTATGGTTTTCAGTATGCGTTTCTGACACTGATCATCTACCCAAAGTTTTAAAAGTTTTTCCATTTTAGGAATCACAACACCGCGTCTAGGACTGTTTACTGTTGTTATCAAATTACCTGAATTTATCACGTTCTAGAATTTTCTCCTACTGTTTCACATAAGTGCTACTAGTTGAATGACACATTCCCAACGATCGTGCGATTTCAGCTTGGCTTTCACCTTTCTCAACACGCTTTAAAATTTCTAATTTCAATTCATAACTATGAATCTTATGCCCTCTTTTATTTGATTCCCTTACATTATCACTATTATATTTCCTTTTAGATGCCATGTCAAGTGATAAATTTATAAATAAATCAATAAAATAAATAAATTTAAATAAAAGATTAACAGAAAAAAGAGTGAAATCATCACAAAGTCAAAAAATTACAGCAGATATAACTACGTCTACACCAAAACTAAACCTCGCGTTTGGTCAGAACCAATAACTACGCGAAGTTATTTCCGCGTATATTATCGATCGGCGGGATCGAAATCTCGAATTAATCGAGACTCAAACAATCGAGACTCGGGAGTCGCCTGTACTCAAATATAATAATCCAATAGAAGTATAAGAAAATGACAATTCGCGTACGTACTATGTGTACATAACTCTCTCCTTCTTGAACAAACTTAATTTCCAGTCTCAGCCTTCCTTCTTCCTTAACTTGCTTCCTCCAGTCTTACTCTCAACACCCCAGCCTCCAACTCTTCTCAACACACTTCCTCTCAAATCCCACTCAATTTTTCACCTCCCACGGCCATACATTTTTCCTCCATCGCAAGACGAGCAAAGTTCTTTTTTTTATCCCTCTTCGGACATTTTGCGAGACGAAGGTCTGTTAATAACCCTTATTGCGCATGCGTCACGCGAAATAAGAGCCCTCGCAGTTTAGATTTACGATGCTCCCGAAGAGGCCAATTCATACGTCATAATCAACAATCATGCCCGTCTACTCTCGGCGAAAATAAGTGCTGGTTTTTCTCCTATCATTAGTGCCAGGAGATACTCACTAGTAAAGCGATGCATTAAAAAGAGCTTCACAATGCATAACTGCGAAAAAATGGGAATATTATGAGATAAATTACATATTCCGAGGCAATGAGTTTAAATAATTTTGCTAAATTACATTTAAGGGAAATTCTGTTTGCCATGCTTCATTTCACTTTACTAGTTTATATTAATGAACTAAAGAAGGAAAATATATTTGATTGGGACGATAACGTTATCATATGAAATTCCAACGGAAAGAAGACATTTGTAATAATTCGAGATAAATCGATGCTTCGATTAATCGCGCATTGTTTAGAAGCCTATATTTCGCTCATTCTCTCATAACGTGGCGCCTAAACCTCAATTTTAAGTGTACAGTCAAATAAGCGACTTAATTAATCAATGGGGATGTTTCCAAGCATATTCCCATGCCTGGGGCAAAATAATCCTATATATAATTTCTGAAGTGTCCGTCTGTCCGTCCGTCCGTCCCCCCCCCCCCCCCCCCCATCTCGAAAACCGTTTGCCGTAGAGGTTTGCAGTAAACTGCGTTTTGTTTCTACAGGCCAGGAGGTCCCTAGAAAACTATTCACAATTTCCTAAAGTCCCGGGTTCGATTCCAGGGGATAATTATATGTTCCCATATGTTTACACGAGATTTTCAAGTTTTCAGAGTGCAAGGTTTTTTTTTCCGTTTTTGATTTATTCGACGGCTAAAACTCTAAATTATCTTATTCTTTCATACAATTGTTTTCGAAATTTTGCCGATTTTTGTTCTCCTTCGGGACGTTGCCAAGTTGACCTTAATTGTTGCCTCTGATTCAATTACCATCGATTAAACGTTCATATTGACGTAAAAATGGAATCCTTTTTTGCTTCAATTAAAGTTTTATTGTTATAAATATAACAATGGATGAATTCATTAAGATAATGATTTAACTCGAGAACATTCAGTAGGATTATTTTCTGTGACTAGGACGCGTTTATCGTAGATTGTGGTAGATAAGCATATTTACTTTTTTAAATACTGTCTGAGTATTCAACCTTTTGGAAATACCAAATGTTTTTGTTTTCGTGACTGAAGCGACCAAGAATCACCCTGTCAGTGGAAATACGCGTAAGATTCGGCCATTTCATTACGAAGGCTTTGGTGGGGAGGAATCTTCCTAAACCCCGGTAAGTTTATACTCCGCATCATTCTACAATCAATTGTTTCAGCGCTTACTTTTTTAATACTTTCGCCTGGCTTAAGTGGATAAATAATTATTTTTTGTGGCGTCGCTTTTACATGAGTTATGTTTTGTGATTGATTAAGTGGATGACATTTCCTGTAAATTACAGAAAGTTCACATCTTTCTTTTCCCAATATTTGTTTTCTTTGAGGTGTTAAGACCCAGTTTGATTCACGGTCTTAGCAGTTCTATTCTTCTGTTTCCTCATTTCACATCACTACAGTTTATGCCTGTCGCGTAAGAATCTTCCGATCACTAATCATTTCAATTTAATTACTGTGCCGCATCAATTTACTCTCCACCATAACTTATAAAATACAGATTTCTGATTACCTACGGATAACACGCAAACCTTACATTGGGAGTCAAATATCGAAGTATCCTATACTGTGTAAATTCTTTGCTAGAGTAAAAATGAATTATTAACAACTTATTTTACAAACTTATTATTTTTTTATGAATCAATTTAAAATTAAACGCGCAAATTTTGCGCGGGTTCAGCTAGTGAAATATAAAAAGGCGAAGGCATCCAATGCATTCTTGGTTATTTGCAGGTAATATTATATTTGTTATAGTATCGTTTGACTTCGGGTGAATGCCAAACGCAACCAATGCAACCTATGTCAATTGTGCCACATCACTGAATTTACGACTCAATTGCATTAAATAATCGTTCGAATTGAAAGAGAATGGCGAAGGTCAAACTCATAGCGTCTGCAATGGAAACTTTCGGTAGAAATTCTGATTCAAAGATCTCCGCATTTCTAAAATACAGAAAATTGATTTTTTTATTGTTTCGAACTGAGTTACAACAATGAATTCCAATTAACCGAGAAACCGTAATAAGGTAAGTATGAAATATTACATATAAAATATTGAATACGAAATTCTTTTCCCTTCGCGAGCAAATCTGATGAAGTTATACTTTATTTCAGAATTTGTTTATACAACGTCTAACAAGTTGTATGTTCTTCCGAACAAGGATGCATTAACAAAATTAAAATGGATGGGTAAAGAGAGGACAAATCGATTCTCCTTTTAGGATTTAATTTTCTCGTATTTCAAATTTCTCGTAACCGTTCCATATTTACTATATTTTGGACTAAAAACAAAAGCATTGAGTGGTGTTTTTATTCTTAACTCTTCAAGCGTATCCTCCCTCCCTCCCTATAAATAACCCAACCATATCCAATTGTAAGGCAGTTAAAAACCTTAGCATTATTATTAATGAAATTCTGACCTGGACGAATCATGTTACCAAATTATGTAAAACGTTAATTACTCTTTACACACTCTAAGACGTCTTCAAAACGTTCTACCGCAGTCCTTAAAAATTAAGTTAGTTACTTCTCTAATCGTCCCACATTTTGACTATTGTGACACTGTATACCAAGATCTATCAATCTATCTCTTAAACTTCATGCATGTGTGAGATTTATTTTTAATCTTAAAAAGTCTGACCATATTTCGGAATATTTCTGAAAATTATCATGGCTAAATCTTGAATCGCGTAGAAAAATACATCTCCTCTCTTTATTATATCAGATTCTAAATTCAAGCCTACCTGAATACCTTTCGACTGATTTCATCACTATCGACACTATGAATAATTCCAACACTAGAGGGTGCAAGAAGCTTCTGACTCCACTACACAGAACTGAAATCTATAATATATTTTGAAGCGTGTGTTTGTTAATGGAACTCCTCCTAAATGATAAAAGATAGAATAACCAAATTTGGTACGATTCTTCCTTACATCCTAACTTAGTGAATGGTCAAGGTTTTGTGTCTGTAGGTCACTTTGATTCGAAATGGCGAACGTTTTAATTATCAAACGTCACGTATTTTGCCGCGTCCTGCAACTGAAATACAGGAATACAGGGATGAGTGTAGACTACTTTTAATTTGCATTTAAAAATTACTTAAAATCACGGTACGAACTTGAGACTTGGATACGTTTTTGCGGGAAAGAACAAAGTTTATTTTTACTGAAGACAGATTCCGAATTCTGGTCGAATTCGCGTAGAAATACGGTTAGAATCAATAAAATACGTGATTTTATCAGTTTTATTACAATACCCATTATAAGCTACCATGACAACTCCCATTATAAGCTACCATGACAACTCCCATTGTCGCCGAAAGTGAGAGTTCAATGCATTTATAAGGGAAAGAGAGGGAGGGAGGGGGAAAGAACCTAATTTTATTTGTTTTCATTATAATTAATTAAATAAACAAAATTTGAACAACAATAGCAGTACATAACAACGTATTATTTATCGTTCTGGAATATTGTTTATTACAAAAGTGTTGAAGGTATGTAATCTCTTCTTACTTATCAATATAAAAGTTTTAATTAAAAAATTGTTATATAAAAATTTATAATTCTTTACGTTTTTGTTATAATTAGTTAAATAAAATTTGAACAACAAAAGCAGTAAATAAGAACGTAGTATTTATCGTTCTGGAATACTGATTATTAAAAAGTGTTGAAGGTATGTAATCTCTTCTTACTTATTAATATAAAAACTTTAAATTAAAAAATTGTTATACGAAAATTTACAATTCCTTACGTTTTTGTTATAATTAATTAAATAAAATTTGAACAACAAAACGGATTGTTACAAGCAAATATGATTAATTGTTTAAAAAAAGCTAATTTTAATTTAAAAAGAATCTACTATATATTTTAAGGAGTTTGTATGTTGTGCTGTAGTAGCTTCGCTAAATCCGTTGAAATTCAACGGGAACTTCTGCTAGTAAAGGAATAAATCATTCGCTGTCACTGCATGCCTACTATGGAACTTTCTCTGTCTCTCATCTGAAATTAAGAGCTCTTCTTTATCCCTATCTTCCTTCAAGCACACATACCGCAAACATCTTCTATCTCATTCCCATCCTTAACTTTCTAACGAGCATCATTCTCTCTTGCAGGTCGTCTAAAGTAACAAATAGTTATTTACAAATATTTTAAATATGTTAAATAACGGAATTAGTGTATTTGTAAATTATATTTTTTATATTTCTGGTTACATATTTGATATCTTCTTATTTGTCTTTCAGCGTATTTTCGTTTAGACTTATTTTTTGTTTGTTAATTTATGTCGTAAATTATTACTGTATGCATTCCTGTATCAGTATTACTGTTCTTTTATGTATCTAGGGTTTTCGCAGGTTTTTTCTCAACCCCCTTCCCTTCGTGAGTGTTTTCCTGCGTGGGTTTTTACTAGGTTCTTCCTACGTTTTTCCCACAATTATCTAGTAGTTGATAATCTCAATTAGCAATAGGCATTTGCGATAACAATGTAACCGATGATTAATTTGATCACAACCTAGCAGAATGTTTTACACTGGATCATATTTTAAAAACAAATGAACGAAATAATTAAAAGGACATTTTCTTATTGCTAACGAAACACATTACAGTATCTTTCAAAATTTCTTCAAATACAACATTTTTTGTGTATCATCCACATGTAAGAAGCTTGCCTTGACAATGGCTTTCAATAATTTTCACTTTTATGTCTTTAAAAGTTTTCACTCTTGAAAACGCAACATATAATTGGCCATGGCTAAATACTGGACTCTGCAGATGAAGTCCCACTTTTCTAAAAGTGTGTCCTTGAGCCTTATTTATCGTCATAGCAAAAGCAATTCGGATTGGGAATTTCCGCCTTTTGATGTTAAAAGGCATTGGTGGCTCCGATGGTGTTAGGTCAATCCTCGGTATTAAAATTCTGCTGCAACTATGATTTATACTGCCCAGAGTCTCTGCTTCGATGGTACTGGTATTAAGTTTTGACACTCTGACAATGAGACGAACTCCGTTTACCATCTTTTTTTAAATGTCCAAGTTCCTAATTAACATCATAATTGTGTCTATTTTCAAAACTAACTTATGCGGAGGTAAGCCTGCTGGTGTTCAGATATTGATGTATTCGATTGGAATATTGTTAACTTGATCATCGCTTACAATCTTATCTACACTTATAGTAAGTTTTTGCTTCTCCCGCCAAATGCTTTTGTACTACGGTGTCATTAATATCGTAAGTTTTCGTTCCTGGGGCACAATATGACTCTGTCTTCAATTTCTTTAGAATTGTCTACAGTAATTTCTTTGCCAAATATTTCTGTTTCCAAATTATTTTCAGTTGTGCACATATCTGGTATTTTGACACAGCCTTTTGGTAACTGAGAAATATATTCCAATTTCCCATTTCCTAACTGTAATAATCAGTTGCCGAAATCCTTCTCTCCTTCATCAGTTCTCATATTTATGGTTAATTTCATTTTTTTAACCATTGGCTAATATTTCCACGACTTAATCGATGCTTCTACTATTGAAGCACATCTGGAAGCACTTTTTGGAAATCACCTCCAAAAACAACTACTTTATTTCCAAAAAATTCTTTTCTTCCGGTATCATCTTTCAGAAGTTGGTCAAGAACACCTAATGCAACGCTTTGAGCCATTGATGCCTCATCCCATAAAATGAGTGATGTATGTCTCAGATTTTCTGCTAAATAACTGTTAGGTTTTATGGCAGAAACCGAAGTTTCCAAAAGTGGAACTGGAAATTTAAAAATAGAATGGGCAGTTCTGCCTCCAGGCAGCAAATTGGCTGCTATACCAGTCCATGCTAAAGGTAAAACTTTTTTGTTTCGTCCTCTTACTTTGTGAATGATGCACTTATATTAATGTGCGTTTTTCCTGTTCCTTCTGGTCCCTCTACAAAAAATATCCTATTTTCGCTCTGTCCATTTACAGGTTTGACAATTTTATTGACAAGATAGCGCTGTTCTTCATTTAACTTTTCATACATTTCTTCTCCAATGAGAAGTTGCGCAGCCCGACTGTCTTCCTTAAAATCACTCTCTACTTGTCTGATTCTTAACCCCATGCTGCACCTTGAGATCTTCTACGTCCTATCCTATCTATGTTCTATCCTCGGTTTTCAGACTCAAGGTCATAATAGATACACTTATAATCTTTAATTTAATGATGTCAACTTTAAATATCTGCCAAAGACAACCGGGATTGTTATGGTTACAGAAAACGCTAATGAGAGAGAAAATATACCTTAGTTGGCTTGGCATTTGTAAGTGAACACAACGTTCCCAATCTGCGTCATCTTCAAGAAGATTCAGTTCTCTGGCGACTTCTTTGAATGATTGACACAAACTTCCGTTTACAGTTTTAAGCTCTTCAAATGATTGTGCTCTTACTACATGAAGAAGCAACACCATTAGATGGTAGAGTTCTTGTTGTGAAAGACTAACGAAATACAGGCGACTAATGATTCTCTCTGCCCCTCGCTCTCTTGGTTTCCATGTTTTATTGTTCTGCTGTCACACATAATGTTTTGGTATGTCAGCATATAATATGTTTCGTGCTGCCTTATCCCTTTCATTCAATCGAAACCAACCTGTCAAAGATGTTTCCTGGTTTGCTGCTCTTTGAACTGCTTCAGCTTCTTCCCCAGAAGCAAAGTGTTTTGTCCCATAGGCAAATGTACCGCTAGTCCGGATATTGTGTGTGACTGTGAATGAATTTCAAACTGAAACAAACGCCATGCCGTTTCTGGAGCACTAACGCATCTCGAACCCAGGAAAGTGTTAATTTCGTTCCATTCCAGGTTTTGGTTTTGAATATGTTGTGTGATCTTGATTCTGGCGCAGTCGTACCCTTTATAAACATATTTAAATAGGTAATTGACCGCTTTCACCGTAGAACGTACCACAACGTAGATATTTGCATTAAATTTCAAACTTAGACGTGGATTGTAGGGAACAATCCAGCTGTTGTCTACTTCATCATGTTCACAACGAACTTTAACTTGAAAAACGTTCCCGTCTTTCTTTCCCCTGTACAATGGGTAACCATATACATTGGTTACTGTGTTTTCCACGTAATACTTTGGGTATTGCTTGCTGCTTTTTCCATGCAAGTAGCAAATGGGTTTACCCACAAGGGCCATGGACCATACATGATTAAACAATTTCCAGTAATCGGCGGTTGACCAACGCATCCGGAATTTCAGCGTTTACAATTTTATCGATGATATCTTCGTCGCATGGTTTATGCTCGTGATCGAGAATTATAAGTATATGACAATGGGGTAGTCCTCTCTTCTGAAATTCTATTACGTATACAAAAGCTTTAACTCTTCCAAAAATATGTCCTTTAACTAAATCCGACAAAAGTTGTTATATTTTCAAATGGAACACTCGTGCCACTATGTCTGGTCGGTTTTCCTATATATATCGTATATCCTCCTCTGTAAGAAGAGTGCTTATAGAATGTTATATAGGATATAGGAGGATACTAATGTCTGGCCCAAACTACAATAGCTGGAGAGCTGGAATTTAATACAAAGGTGAACCGAGAAAAATAATCTGAGGAATAATTGGAAAATTGCGACAATGTTTATTTTCTTGGCCGTTGAAAATTATAAACAATTTTACTAACATTTCATAGTTTAGGCATTTCTAAATGCGCTATCAAGCTGAAATGTTTTCTACCTGTAGAATTCGCCAAATAATGAAAACGGGAATATAGAAATTTGAAAATTTTTATTCGTTCGAACGTAATAAATTCTTAAATGTTTAACAAATTGACTAATATTTATGTACTTTGTGTAGATCCAGGATGCTGAAAATTTTAACAGAGTTAGGAAATAATGTCCCGGTGGTAAATAACATTGAAAATTTTAGAAATATTTATTGCTGTGGCTGTTAAAAATTAAAAAAGTTTAAACAATGAAATTCATATAAATGCACTCTTAGAGGTGCTGCATGGATAAAATTTCGCATAAATGTGGGGTATTCGTAACAAATGATAAAAATATATAAATGTATTATAATTATAAATTTTAGGGGTTGTTTTTACCCCAATATTTTCAAATCTGAAAAACACGTAATTCGGAGCCGAGATGCTAACTTATGCATTGAAAGTATTTTTTCGGCTTATAATGCTTGCAGAATGCAAGCACACATATACTTGTATCGTATATCCTCTGTAAGAAGAGTCGATATAGAATGATATATAGGATATAGGAGGATACTAATGTCTGGCCCGAACTATAAAAGTTGGAGAGCTGGAATTTAATATCGAGGTGAATAAAAAAAATTCATCGGAGGAAAAATTGCAAAATTGCAACAATGTGCATTATTTTGGCCGCTAAAAATTATAAACTATTTTTCTAACATTTCATGGTTTAGGTATTTGTAAATGCGCTATCAAGCTGAAATGTTTTCTACCTGTAGAATTCGCCAAATAATGAAAAAGGGAATATAGAAATTTTAAAACTTTTATTCGTTCGGACGTAATAAATTCGTAAATGTTTAATAAACTGACTAATGTTTATCTACTTTAATTAGAGCCAGGAAGCTGAAAATTTTAACAGAGTTAGGAAATAATGTTCCGGTGGTAAATAAAATTGAAAGTTTTAGAAATATTTGTTGCTGTGGCTGTTAAAAATTAAGAAATTTTAACAAAGAAATTCATATAAATGCACTTCTAGACGTGCTACATAGATGAAATTTCCCATAAATATTAGGTATTCGTAACAAATGATAAAAACCTGTAAATGTTTCATAATTATAAATTTTAGGGGTTGTTTTTACCCCAATATTTTCAAAACAGAAAAACACGTAATTCGGAGCCAAGTTGCAACCTTAAGCGTTGGAAATTATTTTTCAGCTTTTATTTTCACTTTAAGATGAGAGAAAATGCTTGCAGAATGCAAACACACATTTACTTGTATCCTATATATCATTCTATATCGACTCTTCTTACAGAGGATATACGATACTAGTAAATTTAGCTTGCATTCTGCAAGCATTTTCTCTCACCTTAAAGTAAAAATAAAAGCTGAAAAATAATTTTCAACGCTTAAGGTTACATCTTGTCTCCGAAATACGTGTTTTTCTGTTTTGAAAATATTGGGGTAAAAACAACCCCTAAAATATAAAATTATAAAACATTTATAGGTTTTTATCATTTGTTACGAATACCTCACATTTATGCTTAATTTCATCAATGTAGCACCTCTAGTTGTGCATATATATGAATTTCATTTATTAAATTTTATTAATTTTTAACAGCCAAAGCAATAGGTATTTCTAAAATTTTCAGTGTTATTTACCACCGGGACATTATTTCCTAACTCTTTTAAAAATTTCAGCTTCCTGGATCTACACAAAGTACATAAACATTAGTCAATTTTTAAACATTTGAGAATTTATTAAGGCCGAACAAATAAAAATCGTGTATCCTCCTCTGTAAGAAGAGTGTTTATAGAATGATATATAGTACTTGCAAGTAAAGGAAATAGCGTTTTAAAGTTACTTTCTTCTTCATAAATAATCCTTTTT
This sequence comes from Uropetala carovei, assembly GCA_036926305.1. NCBI lineage: Eukaryota > Metazoa > Arthropoda > Insecta > Odonata > Petaluridae > Uropetala > Uropetala carovei. Next base: position 8,230,758 of record JAXCHB010000056.1, read on the forward strand.
CTTCCTATTTAAAAATATTTCTTGCACACGTAAGGAAGCTAAACGTATTTTTGTGAGATTGTTTATGTTAGCAACAATGAAGAAGTAACCATGCAAGAAATGTCAACTCGAATTACAACATTCTTGTTTGATTTTCTTGATAACGGCTACTCCTACGATAAAAATGAATAGGAAAAGAAATACTCTTTTATATGCGCGTTTCGCTTACAGCGTGAGCGCCTATTATCGTCGGTCGGTCGGTCCGTCCGTCCGGATGTTCGTTCTCGGCTTCTACCAAACGGATTTTCATGAAATTTGATATTAAGGTCTTACAATAAAATATAACATGAAAATCGCATAAATGAATCACGTAAACCAATCAGGGGTGCCACTTTACTGATGATATAAAATTAAATTTTCGTGATATCTCGTAAAGTATTGCTCATATCAATATATTTTTCAAATGAAAGTTGTAGAACTGCTAAAGAAGAGTATTTCCTTTCCTGTACATTTTTATCATAGAAGTAGCCGTTATCGAGAAAATCAAACAAAAACGTCTTAAATCGAGTTGAACTTGGAAATTTTCTTGCATGGTTACTTCTTCATTGTTGCTAACATAAACAATCTCACAAACAAACGTTTAATTTACTTACGTGCAATATTTTTAAATAGGAAGAGAATGGATTATTTATAATGAAGAAAAGAAATTTAAAACGCAATTTCTCTTACGTACAGGTATATAATTTCTTTCTAATATGTACTCCATTGCACGAAACACGCCCATTTGTGATACGTTGTACACTTTCCTAACCTGTTATTAATTCTACAAGTTTTATTTGAAAAATATTTTGATATGAGCAGTACTTTACGAGATATGACGGAAAGTTCTTTTTTTTCATCAGCAAAGTGGTACCCCTGATTGGCTTACGCGATTCATTTATGTGATTTTCTTATTATCTTTGATTGTAAGTCCGAAATATCAAATTTGATAAAAATCCGTTCCGTAGAAGCCTATAACGAAAATGCGGACGGATGGACGGACTGACAGACGGACGGACAGACCGACGCTAATAGGCGCTCACGCTGGAAGCGAAACGCGCCTAAAAACAAGGAAAATATGGCAATTATACATATAATTTCCCAGATCTCTCTGTCATCGTAACCCTCTTTGAAGTTTAATGTCTCACAAATTAATGAACCGAATTTGATATGATTTTCAGGATAGCATTATGATATAATAAAAATACGTTTTAACGTATTAAACTTGAGATCTAAAACTCGGGTTCGATTCCCGGAGACATTTTCTATTTCCTATAAGGTAACACGTAAAAAGGGTCATTTCGATATGCATGCTTTCATCTTTTTACTTTCTCCATACGTAGTAATGGGAAAGTATTGTGATCACGAAAAAAATCGACTTCGAGATTTCAACGGAAATACACGTTTTGTGGTCTCTAGAACACGTTTAGACTATTTTCGAAATTATGTCTGTGTGGATGTATGTGATTGTGGGCGCTCTAACTCAAAAGGTACTTGACATATCGTAACCGAAATTCATATATAACACTTTAGCATGAGCACAAACAACTATTTAGTTTTTGGATTATACCGGTTAACCGGAATTCGAGGTTTATTCGAAATCCGATTCGGTTTTTGCGATATTTCTCCGATAATACGTCATTGTTGTATACATTGACCATTACAAAAATGTATAAAATATAATTTCCTACATTTTTTGTTTCAAACAATTTTCCATAGCAGTTATTGTTTAGGAAATATTTATAAATAATCGGTTTTTCGGTTTCCGTCAAATCTCTCCTTAAAAACATGGCTATTGGTAATCTCCGTGAGGACCAAAGTCGTAGAGAATAAGATTTCTTCCAAGTTTTGTTTGAAACAAATTTTCGTAGAACGATCCATTTCGGAGATATTCAACTTTTTCGTAATTTCCAGTATACAGCGCCAACACCATGTAGCGGTGAATTCTGTAAACTTTCAAAATATACCTAATTTTCGGCAATAAGGACAACTATATTCTTTTACTATACGAAATAATAATTTTGCCTTATAATGCTATTCATAATAATTTAAATATCTATACCCCAAATATGGAGAAAGTCATGTGTTGGCCAAATCAGATGTTTTAGATTAAAATTAGAAAGATTTGACCTACAATCTTCGGATATAAACCATTTTGAAGAAAACATAAGCTTTCTTATTCTGTTCATCTTTTTCCGCCTACATTTCGAAATTTCTCAATATAAACGGATAATTCACACAGTTTGAGGAAATCTTGCCATTTTAACGGGATGTTGTCTTGCCAACCAATTCCATTGTTAGACCTCTATATCATATTGTTAATTTAATCCTTATGTGTATAAACGTGCTTTGAATGCTTTTAATACGAGAGAGGGAGGGAGAGGTGGAAAGGGGGGGAGGTAGAGGGGGGAGCGAGAGGGAGGGAGAGAGAGGGAAGTAGAGGGGGGAGGGAGAGAGGGTGCGAGAGGGAGAAAGGATGTAAGATGAGGGAGGGGGAGAGAGGGGGAGAGAGGGGGAAGGGAGAGACAGGGTGTGAGAGAGAGGCTGTGAGAGGGGGGGGGGGGAGAGGGAGGGAAAGAGAGGCAACTATTTTAAGTTTAACTAAAGATAGCCCGTCAACAACAGAATATTCACTAGAAATGTTGTATATGGCAAAATATTTCATATGTGAAAGTGGGATATTAATTATTTTAAATGAAAATAATAATAATCTATCTATCTATAATTCTTCCGTTGATATTTCAACGGGCATTACACTAGTTACAATATAATACTGATTATTTAATATACAAAATATCAAATGTCTCAAATAACTAGACTGACAAACGTTCTTTCCATATTTCATTGACAGAAACCTTTTTAATGTACTAAAAATAAAAATAGTAAACTAGATAATAATAACATAAAGAAAATTTGATACACACATTCTGTACCTTTTAAATGACATCTAATTGTTCAACTTCAAAAATAAAATTACTTCCAACAATCATTTGCGCCGTTAATTGATTCACATTATTATTAATAAATTATTTTTTTTAAATCCGCGAAAACACTGTGCGGATACAGCTAGTTACAACAATTTTTTGTTGTAATGGGAAGACTGCAACGACTGCCAGTGTTTTAAATTGCGGCGAGTTAAATCACTCGTTTTTGTATGTCTTCCTCGGCAGAATTTTTATTTAAGTAATAGATCTTAAGATATTTCTGGAGAACTTGAATTTGACATTTGATATTTTTGTGAATTCATACGTTTCATTATGATTGATTTGAGCTAATCGCGAACACAAACTACGCTGTGCTTCTTCGTCATTTCGCTGTTGTTGATGAAGTTTAAGAAAAACGGACAGTGGCTTGAAAATTTCAAAATAAAATAATTATAAATTGATGGAATGAACGATCCGAAGATCCTTATGCTACACGTGTAAGCTGCAAAGATGGTAAATGGAGAAACAGCTGAAAAAATCTGCTATGGCCGAGAATCGAACTTTGTGAAAGTACAAGTGGAAGACCTGGGTTCGATTCCCGGTCATGGCAGATTTTTTCAGCTGTTTCTCCATTTCCCATAAAAGTAGTAGGCATTAGCAGAACAGATATCATACATATTTTAACCGTACGTCACATATGATTAGAGTTGTCACTTCTTTTTACTCATTAGAGAGATTTAAAACATAAATTTCCACATTCCTACAGGTGCATATAGTAGCACTAGGCAACAGTGCTGTATCAGTGAGCTATGGAACCGAAAATTAATTATGTTGGCTTGATCCTTGATCTAGAGTAGGGCTGTCCAACTTCTTTGGTGTGGCGGGTCAAAGAGCCACTGACTGGCGGGCCAGACTGGGGTTGTGCAAGAGGGGTAGGAGAAATTTTGTTTGAGCGAAGATCGGAGATAGGCCGGAAAGCATGCGCCCCTAACGTGCATCGTTAGTGTAACGCCCATGCGCCCCTTAGTAGGTTTGGGGCCACTTCCAAGAGAAATATGGAACCATATTGGATACCCTTGTTAGCGGGTGACCGGGAGAAATTTTTCAGATGCTTTCATCTTTCAGGTTTTCCCCGTCCGTTTTCGCACATGGTGGTAAAAACTTTGGAAGGGGAAATAGGCATGTCTTATGACTGGTAGGATTTAGGCAGCTTACCATTATTCTATAGATACAAACGAACCAAAGGGTAAGCGCCCATTGTGGCCGCCCAGATCGCCCTTACCTCGGGCTGGATAAATCATGCCGTGGGCCGGATGTGACCCGCGGACCGCCAGTTGAACAGCCCTAATCTAGAGAGCCGCATGCATGATCTGTAGGATTTTGGGCATGAACACTGAATAACTTGACGAATGACAGGGCAATGTGGAGCCCCGACTCACATAGTAGTGCCATCGCCTGTACTAACTCGACGAGGCTATATTCTAGTACAAAATAAAAGTGATTAAATCGCTGACTATTATATTCAATCACTATTTAGGAAGGCTAATCTCTGACTGTAATGATTATCTATTTACTGTAGATCACTTATTTCCTAAATGGGAAGATTATTAAAGGAACTGATTTCTCTCTTTACCATCTTCATTTTTCTTCGAAATATTTCGCGTTTACAATATTCCAATGGAACACTTACCGGCTCCATTACAATAATTAAAGTAGTGCTTGTAACGCTGAATTATAACGCAAAATGACGAATATGATTAGCTGCCGAGAAGTCAATTTTATCCAGAGTAAATGAACGTTTATTGTCCTTGAAAATGCCAAAAAATAAATGATAAGGAACCGAACCGATATAATACATTAGGTCGAAGACCTTAGTTAACAGATACAACATGGTTTTGCATATGAGATATTGCAAAATGGTGTATATTGCATTGCTTACGATATTGTCAATATAACTTTGTTATTTTATGCCACTGTCGTTAAAAATTTGATTTGTAGAATAAATGTGATGATAGAATTCGTAGCCAATGTCGCTTTTAAATTGGCTATTTTACCGAACCAATGGCAAGTGAAATTACATACTACTCAAAAAAATAATTGATTGATCGTAGAAATGAAAATTAGAAATCGCATTCTTTTTCGACAAAAAATTTGGTGTAAGTAGGTTTAACATGTGAAACAGAGAAATTATGTTCGTTGTATTAGAATATCTTCAAAACGGTAAATATTACGCTGTTACTTACTGCAACTGCTGTTGTTAAATTGCAAACAAGTCACACATGTTTGTACTGCCACTGTTAAATTGCAAACAAGTCACACAGGTTTGTACTGCCACGATAAAATAAAAAATAATTGAATTAAATAATTTGTTTAATTAAGCAAAAAGATGAAGAAAAACCAGAAGAAGACGTCAATGCATAGAGCGAATAAGGAGATCTTAATAATTAATATTTAAGTGAAGCATACTCCTCATTTTTACCGCAATTGCACTAATAAATAATAAAAATGAATAATTAACAATAAAATAATGATGAAATTCCACAAAACATAAAATAGCAATACAAGTAGAATATACGTAAGTAAAATAGAAAAAAGGTAAATATTAAGCAATTTTCTTTTTTTTAAGACTTTAGAAACCACGGTCACCTCTACCTCTGACATTGGACAAAAAGATTCCGTCTGGGAGATAGGATGCGTGGATTCGGAGAGGAAGGAGGAGTAGGGAGGGCGGAGTAGGATGCTGCGCGGGTGGGCGCCACCCCCTCCACTGCCGTGCACCGCTGTCGCCAGACCGAGAGTCGGTTCGCTATAAAAGCCCTCGCAACCGTGCTAATGGTGGACATTTCAGTATTCCTCTACGGAAGAGACACAAGCGACCTTTCCTCGTGTTTGGTGTTTCTAGCCAGTCAAACGCGGAATTAATCACAAGGGTTCCTCTTGGACGCGACATCGGCAGTGTATAATCCTAGGTGAGTGAATTATTATTTGTAATTACATTATGGTAAATTTTTCAATGGTATTTAATGAAAGAAATTGTACGCTAAGCACATTCAGTGGGATTTTAATATTTAGAAGCCGAGATCACAATAACTTATAGTATTCCTCTCTGGGTGGCTATCATACCGCTTGCCGCTTCATCGTGCATTCCAATTCAGCGAGAGGTGCTTTGAAACATAAGATTCATGCGTTCGAAATCGATTGGTCCGTTTCGTCGAAATTAACTGATTATATCGATGAATCCTTCCTTAGCATTCAACTGAAATTGAAACCGATATTTCCTGTTTCCATTAGGGAAGAAATTGGGATCTTAAGAATGATTCTTCTAAATTTTAGTGGTGTCATATCGTAGAACTTTAATGAAATGATAGTTTGATACCGCATCTCCAGCTCAAATATATATATACACTAGCTGAAACGCCCGGCTTCGCTCGGGAAAGTTTTCTTTTAAGTAGCAAACGATTTTTATTGCTCGGCGCAAACGTTCCCCATTCCTTAATTACGCAAGCGATACTTACATTAACATTTACTATTTTATATATTGTATATTGTCAAGTTTTACCATTCATATAATTACGCATTAACATTTTACTTAATATTCACATGGATAGATGCACCGAAGCCTTTAAAGCAGCATTAAAATTATGTGGATTATGTCAATACTATTAGCCAAAACGTAAACAATCATCTTGGTTACCGAACAAATGTAAGTAGATGTATCGATTTATGTTCCGATAAATCTTTCAATGTTAATAGTAAAAGATAACAATGTTCTAATATTCCTTAAAAATCATTTGACTCACTTTAAAAATATTCATAAATTATATTTAGGCATGAATCCATTTGTACCCTTTATCTTGGCGTTAGCTATTCATGCTCTACGGCGCGCCACGGCGTGGATTTTCCTCGCATTAATTTTTACGTGTATATCTCTCCCTTTGAAGAGGACAACAATTAAGAAATTTAGCTTTGTTGCCGCCTGGAAAATGGACATGTAAACCGATAAATTTTGCGCTTAAAGGAAATTTTAGAGGGTATTATCATGTAAAACGACAAAACATTAACGGAATTAAAATATTCAGTCTTTCGTGCGTAAAATAAGATATTTCCCGTGATTGTAAGTTAATATTTAGGTATATTTATATCCACTTCAGTGAAGGACCGCATGGAATTTTGGGGTTCCTCTACACAATTTCTCAAGCATTCTTATGGAAATAGTATTCTGTTGATCCCATGGGGCATAAGAGACTCCACGGTCTGCAAACCTAGACCAAGTTCTTCCTTTGGTCCATAGGGTGACCCATGAAACTTTTGAGTGCGATAGCTTCAACGGTGTAAAAACGTATAAAGAACAGACATACACACACACATACACAAACACATACACTCTAAAATATTTATAACATGCAATGCATATAAATTTAAACAGAATATAATATAAGGAGTAGACAAAATGTGTCTAACGAGTGCAAAATGAAGTTTGATGAGAATTAATTTTAAAATAAATTAGAATTACAATTTTTTTCTATTGTTATATTTTTATCTGTACGTGTACCTTTTCAGGCCTCTTACTCAAAAAATGTTTTTCATTCAACTTGATACATTTAGGAAAATGGTAGGATTTTAAGTTTCTCTCGATTGAAAAATATGTAGCATTTCTAACTCACAAACAAGGCGGAATAGTGTATGTCATAAATGGAATACACGGAGTTTTCAAAGGCATCCTTTACTGTATAAGATAGGAACATTATGGAGGAAAAGGGCGGGTGTTTTCTAGAGTTTTCTGACTTACACCGTCTCTCTCTCCCCCCCCCCCCTCTCCCCCCCCCTCCCCCCCTCTATCTCTCTCTTTCTCTCGTATCACATTCGACGTGACATCAGGTAACCGCATTGAATTGGTAAATAGAAATATTTAAAAATGAATGCACCGTGAAGTATCCCTTTAAAAAGTTCCTAGCTGCTACTAAAGTTTTTTACTTTCTCCATACGTAGTAATGGGAAAGTATTATGATCACGAAAAAAATCGACTTCGAGATTTCAACGGAAATACACGTTTTGAGGTCTCTAGAACACGTTTAGACTATTTTCGGAATGATGTGTGTGTGTATGTTAGTGTGGGCGCTCTAACTCAAAAAGTACTTGCCATATCGTTGCCAAACTTCTTATATAACACTTTAGCATGAGCACAACGAACACATTTTTTTGGACAATATCGGTTAACCGGAAGTCGAGGTTTATTCGAAACCCGATTCGGTTTTTGCGATATTTCTACGATAATACGTCATTATTGTATATACAATTCTATACAAAGGTTATAGAGAATGTAATTTCCTATTACTTTCATTAGAAACAATTTTCCATAGCAGTTATGTTTTAGGAATTATTTATAAATAATAGGTTTTTTCGGTTTCCGTCAAAGATCTTAAAAACGTCGTAATTGGTCATCTTCGTGAGGACCAAAGTTGTAGAGAATAATATTTCTTCCAAGTTTTGTTTGAAACAAATTTTCGTAGAACCACCCATTTCGGAGATATTCAAATTTTTCGTAATTTCGAGTATACAGCGCCACAACCATGTAGCGGTTAATTCTGTAAACATATTCAAAATATACCTAATTTACGGCAATAAGGACGACTGTATTCTTTTATGATACGAAATAATAATTTTGCCTTATAATGCTTATAATTAATATATAATGCTATTCATAATAATTTAATTAACAATATCCCAAATATGAGAAAGTCATGTGTTGGCCACAACAGATTTTTCTATTTAGCAGTTGAAGGCCGATTTGATTTTTAATCTGTTGCAACAGTTGATGGATTTTGGTCACATTTATCGAGATATGAATAAAATTTTATTTAAGCTCAACGTTAAATATTCTCTTAGTGATTTTGAATCAATGATAATTAAAACTTTATTCGATTTCCGAAGGTACATTAAAGTCTGAATGGTACAGCTTTGGGCGCGCGTTAATACATCGAAGACCATAATAAAAATCAATTTCAAATAATATATTGATTTATTCATAATAATAATAATATTTCTTTATAATGTGCTCAAAAATGAAAAAATCTCACTTGTAAATATCTCTGGTTTTGTTAGAGGGATGAAAAGAGCAATCGCTCTTATTGGAGTATTTGTTTTTAAATAGTAGTATTTCATCAAGAAACTTACTTCAATGTAGTCGACTTTTTATGCTGAAGGTTGCGAAATGAAATGCATTACAATATTCATATTATTCAATAATGATCAATTGACCAATCACATATTACATGATATTTTATGAGTCGTTGGTATTAGGCCTCAATTATACACATCGAATTCTAATATTATATATATATACTAGCAGAAGTGCCCGTTGAATTTCAACGGATTTATTGAATCTAAAACTTCGACCGTGTAACATGTAAACATCGTAAGAATATAATAGTACACAGTTTTAGCCGTCGAACAAAGTAAAAATGAAGAAAACCTGTCCGCAATTACCTATTTAGATGAATGAAAGAGGAAATCTTGCACACTGAAAAATCGAAAATTACGTGTAAACTTATTATAAAATAATTATTGAAATAAGCACCACTTTCCCCCCCCCAATTTTTTATCGCCATATAGCGTATGTTTTCCGCAGGATAAAATTATTTACCTATGCGAAGTTTTGTGACGATATCTTCAAAGGTTTGAAAATCACATCTGGTGGAAAATCTACTTCTAATTATTTAAGTTACTTACGTCGTTTTAAAAACAGTTTTCTTTGGAGAACTCTATGCCATACCTTGTGTTTCTTTCTTCGCAATTTTTATCGCCATATAACCTGTTTCCTGCAGGGTAAAATTATATATCTATGCGAAGTTTTGTAACGATTTCTTCAAAACGAAAATGGTAAGTAAAACCAGCAAGTGCACAATAATCAACAGAAAATGGATGAACAAAGGAACAAACGAAATGGCTAAGCTTCAGTATAAGTCACCCATGAAAATATTTGATACTTGTTTATTAGTTACCTATACTTGTTTATTGGTTACTGATTCGTCTGTCTCGACATTTACAAACCCAATCTCTGGACAAGAAACTGATTGGCCTGTCTCGACATTTACTAACCCAATCTCCGGACAACGTGGAGGGTTTCTTTGGTTCCGGGCGAGGCGAAGGGCGCGGTAGCGCCCGGAGACGACTACGCAACATAGCGAGCCTAAGGCTCGTCAATATCCTCGGTACCTAGGTGATGCGGACGTGGGTGACTTATACTGAAGCTGTTCCAACGAAATCAATTAATTTAACGAAAGACAAAAAAATAAATAGAGAACATTTAAGAATCACAGAGTAAATATTACCCTCAGATCGTTAGCTCGATTCTCTCATCCCTGAGTTCTGTTACAGGAAAATTGTTTACATCAACAATACTTTAACAATGAAACGATTTATCCAATCAAAATTTGTGGAAAATCTACGTCTAATTATTTAAGTTACTTACGTAGTTTTAAAAACATCTTGCTTTGGAGAACTCTACGCCACACGAAAATATCATTAAAAACTATTTATTAGTAATATTTCAATTATAATCAACAACTATTAGGTTTCCATGTAAACAAAGCAAACTGGCAAACGGAAATTGAAAAACAATATTAAGTTAAAAAATTTTCTAATATAAATGCCTTGGTCTCTCAATTTCGGCGACGATGGGAGTTGTCAAGGTAGCTTATAATGGGTATTGTAATAAAACTGATAAAATCACGTATTTTATTGATTCTAAATGCATTTTTATACTAATTCGATCAGGATTCGGATTCTGTCTTCAATAGGTACCTATAAACTTTGTTGTTTTCTTCATAGGACCATTCAAGTCTCAAGTTCGTACCATATTTCTAACAATAAGTAATTTTATAATTAAAATGAAAAATAAGCTACATTCGTCCCTATGTTATTCAATTGAAAAAAGAAAATATTTTTTAAAATTAACAGGTCAATCAAATCGATAAATAAAACACTACACCACCGTACTCGTCATTCCGGTTAAAAGGATACCTTTCTATTGTTTCTACATAATATATAGACGCTTCTTATACATGATATATATATATAGATATCTATAATATATAGATGCTTCTTACACATGATATATATATATATATATACTAGTTAATGTGTGCTTGCATTCTGCATTTTGTCTCATCTTAATATAAAGAGCAATTCTTAATGAGATACAAACATGAAATTTGGCAGAATTATGGGTATTTAGTTACAAAAGAAGGACGAAATCCAATTTCGTTGATATTCGAAATCTGAGCGACGGCTTTGCCAAATATTTGTCCTATGGGACGAATAAAATTATGCTGCACTTCTAAATGAACTACAAAGTTGAAATTTGATACAGTTAAATGATATTGTACAAAATTCATTGGGAATAATTTTAAATTGTAAATATGCAAAACTTTAAAAATGCTTGCAGAATGCAAGCACACATCAACTAGTATATATATATATATATATATATATATATATATAATAAGGGTAGCAACAAGGTGTTGGAGGGTAATCACACCGGTAACCACCAAACACCACCCTCACACTCCTCCTATTCCCGATCTTACCCCTTCTCTTACCCTTACCACCCTCTTCCACCCCGGGATTCACGAGGTCCTCAAGGAAATCCTTCACGCTACCCACCAAATTCTTACTTCCACCTCCCACCAACCCCCCTTTACTAATTCCCCCATTCTCTCCTTCCGCCGGCCTCCTAATTTGGGAAACATCCTGTGGAAGAAAGAACCCCCCACTCCCAACCCTCCATCCGCTGCAGGATCTCAACCCTGCGGCAAACCCCGTTGTCTCACATGCCCCATCCACCCACCCTCATTTTCATTTACCAGCCCCTCCTCCAACATCACCTACCCCATCCCCTCCAGAAGTAATTGCACGACGAGGAACGTCATTTACCTCCTCACCTGCACACTTTGTCCTGCTTTTTATGTTGGCCTCACCAGCAACCCCCTCAACATTAGAATCAATGGCCACCGGAACAGCGTAAACACTAACCGTCCCCTTCCGGTGGCTTCTCACGCCAATTCACACCAGGCCACCTTCAATAATTGCTTCACTGTAAGGATTATCCGTGCCCTACCGGATGATACCCCCGCTCCCCTACTTCGACAGTGGGAGTTGGCCTACATCTTTCTCCTTAACTCTTTCTCCCCACCTGGTCTTAACCTCCGATAACCCTATTGGCCGTCCCTCCTACCCGTCTCCTCCTATCCCCGAACTTCTCTCATTACCCCTCCCCCCCTCCCCATATCCCCCCAGTGTGTCACTTCAAACAGTATATGTTTCTCCGTCGCTGAAGAAGGGCATCAGCCCGAAAGCTCCATTTTTGTGTAGTTTTTGTTCTTTTGTGTTTTTCGTGTGTCCTCAGCACCCCCAGCGGCTCTTCATTCTAGGTAAGTGTCCACTGGGCTTCCTCCAACACCTTGTTGCTACCCTTATTATTACCTTTCCTTTTCCTTAAGTATTTATATATATATATATATATATCATGTGTAAGAAGCGTCAATATATTATAGATATATATATATATATTTTGTATCCTCCTATATATATATATATATCATGTGTAAGAAGCGTCTATATATATAGATATTATATATAAATATAGGAGGATACAAAATTGTGAGGCACTTCCAGATGTGCCAGAAACTTGAAATTTGGTAGTATTACAGGTTTTTGTCACAACCAAAGGAAAAAATCCGAAACTGTCGAAATTCCTATTTTGAGGAGCTATTTTGGCCCCTATTTGCCCCATTTTTTGCCTATAAGAAAACATGTAAATGGGTATAGAGGTTTTCATATTTGCATTTTAAAATTACTTCGCATCAAGATACGAACTCGAGGCTTAAACTGTCGGATAGGATATAAATTGTAGTTTCTTATTTTTGAAGACAGAATTCAAATTCGAGTAGAAGTAGCGAAAATTTATAGTTTTTATTGCAAAAAGTGGTAATTTTTCTAGGTCTAACAACAGGTTTCCTAGGCAACAGTCTTAATGCAAAACCGCCCTTAAAATTTGGATTTTTCGTAGAGTTTTATTTTATCTTCGGTTGCAATAAATTTTTTATAACTAGGCTAAATTTTATGTGTCTACGTCATGTAGAGCTGCCTCATAACTTTTGTTCTTGTATGGAGCAATACTGGGGCAAATCAGCCCCAAAAATAGGGATTATTACAATATCGGATTCCTTCATTAGGCATAGTTTAACAGTAAAGGCATTAAAATGTATGCCTCTGATTCCCATAAACAGCCAACCCATATGAAAGCATTAAGCCTGTTGCTAGGAAGCCTATTGTTAGACCAAGAAAAATTACCACTTTTTTGCGATAAAAACTATAAATTTACGCTAATTCAACTCGGATTTGAATTCTGTCTTTAAAAATAAGAAACTGCAATTTATATCCTATCCGACAGTTTAAGTCCCGCGTTCGTATCTTGACGGGAAGTAATTTTAAAATGCAAATATGAAAACCTCTACACCAATTTACATGTATTCTTATGGGAGAAAAATGGGGCAAAAAGGGTCCAAAATAGCCCCTCAAAATAGGAATTTCGACTGTTTCGGATTTTTTCCTTCGGTTCTGATAAAAACCTACAATCCTACCAAATTTCAAGTTTCCAGCGCATCAGGAAGTGCCTCATAATTTTGTATCCTCATATATATATATATATATGATATATATATCACGTGTAAGAAGCATCTATATATTATAGAGTATTTAAGGTGTGCTTGCATTCTGCAAGCATTTTAAAGATTTCGCTTTTTTACAATTTCAAATTATTCCCAATCGATTTTGTACAAAATAACATAACCCTAACAAATTTCAACTTTGTAGCTCATTTAGAAGTGCTATATAATTTAATTCCTCGTATGGTGCAATAATAGGGCAAAATAGGCCCTAAGACGTTGAATTTTTACAGTATCAGATTCCTCCCTAACAAAAAACCCATAATTCTGCCAAAATTCATGTTTGTATCTCATTAAGAATTGCAGTATAATTTTCACACTGGTATGGGTCATATATAGGGCAAAATCGCCCATAAAATTTGAAATTTTACAGTATTTAAATTGAACTTCGTTTGCAATGAAATTTTTATAAACGTGCCGAATTTCAAGTCTCTTGGTCATATGGAGTTGCCTCATCATTTTTTTCTCGTATAGATCAATACTGGGGCAAAACAGCCCCAAAAATAGGGATTATTACAATATCGAAATTCCTTCATTAAGCGTAGTTTAACATTAAAGACATTAAAATATAAGCCTCTGATTCCCATTAAAAGCTTAACCATATGAGAGCATTTAGCCTGTTGCTATGAAGCCGATTGATGGACCCAGAAAAATTACCACTTTTTTGAGATAAAAACCATAACTTTTCGCTACTTCTACTCGAATTTGAATTCTGTCTCCAAAAATAAGAAACTACAATTTATATCCTTTCCGACAGTTTAAGTCTCGAGTTTGTATCTTGACGGGAAGTAATTTTAAAATGCAAATATAAAAACCTCTACACCAATTTACATGTTTTCTTATGGGCAAAAAATGGGGCAAAAAGGGGCCAAAATAGCCCTTCGAAATAGTAATTTCGACAGTTTCGGATTTTTTCGTTCGGTTGTGACCAAAAACCTATAATCCTACCAAATTTCAAGTTTCCAGCACATCTGGAAGTGCCTCATAATTTTGTATCCTCCTATATCTATAATATATAGATGCTTCTTACACATGATATCTATAATATAAAGACGCTTCTTACACATGATATATATATATATATATATATACTAGTTAATGTGTGCTTGCATTCTGCAAGCATTTTTTATGTTTAGCCTTTATACAATTTCTAATTATTCCCAATCAATTTTGTGCAAAATCATATATCCGTATCAAATTTCAACTTTGTAGCTCATTTAGAAGTGCATTATAATTTTACTCGTTGCATAGGACAATTATGTGGTAATACAGTTGCTAAGATTTCGGATTTTTACGGTATCGAATTTCTTCTTTCTGTTGTAACTAAAAATCCATAATTCTGCAAAATTTCATGTTTGCATCTCACTGAGAATAGCCGTATTATTTTCACACTGGTATGGGTCATAAATAGGGCAAAGCCGACCTTAAAATTTGGAATTTTCGCAGTTTTATTTTATCTTCGGTTGCAATAAAGGTTTTATAACCAGGCCAAATTTCAAGTCTCTGGGTTATATGGAACTCCCTCATCATTTCTGTAGTCGTATGGAGCAATACTGGGGCAAAAGAGCTCCAAAAATGAGGATTATTACAATATAGGATTTCCTCCATTAGGTACAGTTTTACATAAAAGGCATTAAAATATAAGCCTCTGATCCCCATTAAAAGCTTACCCATATGAAAGCATTAAGACTGTTGCCTAGGAAGCCTATTGTTAGACCCAGAAAAATTACCACTATAAATTTACGCTAATTCTACTCGGATTTGAATTCAGTCTTCAAAAATAAGAAGCTACAATTTATATCCTATCCGATAGTTTAAGCCTAGACTTTGTATCTTGATGGGAAGTAATTTAAAAATGCAAATATAAAAACCTCTGCTCCAATTTACATGCTTTCTTATGGGCAAAAAATGAGGCAAAAAGGGGCCAAAATAGCCCATCTATATAAGAATTTCGCCAGTTTCGGATTTTTTCCTCCGGTTGTGAACAAAAATCTATAATCCTACCAAATTTCAAGTTTCTGGCACATCTGGAAGTGCCTCATAATTTTGTATCCTCCTATATATCTATAATATATAGACGCTTCTTACACAAGATATATATATACTAGTTAATATGTCCTTGCATCTGCAAGCATTTTCAAATTTTAGCCTTTTTGTAAATTCAAATTATTCCCAATCGATGTTGTACATAATCATACAACCATGTCAAATTTGGAGTTAGTTGCTCATTTAGAAGTGCCTTATAATTTTAATCCTCGTATGGAGCAATAATGGAGCAAAACAGCCCCTAACATTTAGAATTATTACACTCTCAGATTTTTTCCATCTGTTGTAACTAAAAACCCATAATTCTGACAAATTTCAAGTTTGTATCTCATTAAGAAGTGCCTTATAATTATCACACTCGTATGGGGCCGAAAAAGAGCAAAACCACACATTAAAAATAGAAATTTTTGCAATTTTATCTTAGTTTGCCATGAAAATTCTATAATCGTGCCAAGTTTCAAGTCTCTAGGTCCTATGCAGCTACCTCGCATTTTTTGTTCTCGCATGGGGCCGAAAAGCGGCAAAGCCGCCCCTTAAAAATGAGAATTTTTGTAATTTTATAATTTTACCTTAGGTTGCAATGAAATTTCTATAACCGTGCCAAATTTCAAGTCTCTGGTTCCTACGCAGCGGCATCGCCTTTTTTATCCTCGAATTGGGCAATAATGGGGCAAAACAGCCCCAAAAATCAGGATTATATCAATATTGGATTTCATTCATTAGGTGTAGTTTAACATTAACAGCATTAAAATATAAGCCCGCGATTCCCATTAAAAGCTTACCCATATGAAAGGATAGAGCTTGTTACCAAGGAAACCTATTGTAAGACCCAGAAAAATTACTACTTTTTTGAGATAAAAACTATAAATTTACGTTAATTCTACTCGGATTTGAATTCTGACTTCAAAAATAAGAGACTACAATTTATATCCTATCCGACAGTTTAAGTCTCGAGTTCGTATCTTGACGCGAAGTAATTTTAAAATGCAAATATAAAAACCTCTACACAAATTTACGTTTTCTTATGGGCAAAAAATGGGGCAAAAAGGAGCCAAAATAGCCCCTCAGAATAGGAATTTCGACAGTTTCGGATTTTTTCCTTTGGTTGTGACTAAAAACCTGGATTACTACCAAATTTCAAGTTTCTAGCACATCTGGAAGTGCCTCATAATTTTGTATCCTCCTATATCTATAATATATAGATGCTTCTTACACATGATATATATATATATATATATATCATACACCTAAATGCGAGTCACCCACAGAGTTTTAGCTGCTGATGCGATAAGAATTTTTCCGTGCGTATTTCACAAATTATACGTTTCTTTTATGATTCTAAAGTCTCATATGTTTCCAAACTAAAAAGAAATGTGCTGACCGAAAAGAAAATGCAATATAGAGGCACCGTTACTTAATAGAGAGCATTCTGACTACTTATTTATGCACACATGTGGCGCAGTGGTGGATCCAGGGGGGGGGGGGGTGCGATCGCCCCCTAACCCCATTGCACTCCACTGGGCGCTTTCTTAAATTCATTCCGCGCAAAAATCCTCAATTATACGTCGCAGATTAGGTCTGTATAGCAAGGGAAAGAAGGATTCTGATAGGGGTAGGGATTTTCAAAATATAGGGCAGTTGGCAGGGGCGGATTCGATAGGTGGAGGGGCGATCGCCCCCCTTTGAGAAGTTTCTGGATCCGCCCCTGATGTGGGGATATAGCATGGGTTTGGGATAGACTACGGGCAAAATAGCTAGGGTCTGTAATAAGCACCATCAATTTTTAGACTTTCTAAATCGTATTCTCATAACATCGTAGCTAATCTTGCTGCCTTGAATTGTGGAGTGTCTAGGGTGATCACATATGATTGACTATTTTAAGAGACAAATCCTTTAAAAAAAACCAAACTATTAAAAATTTTACGGGACTTTTTTTAGCTTTGAAATTAAGACAAAAAATATTCTTTGAAAGTACATATATAAGAAAAAAATATATCTTTTACAAAAAATCTACACAAGATAAACGTCCAGCAAATAAAAAGAACAAAACCATTATTCTTGAATAATAAAACTAAATTGCACGCAATACTAACAATAAGAACATATTCACAAAGAATAGTTTTCGTCACAGTAAGAAATAAACAATATTTCTCGTAAGATATTTTGCGCTTCAGAAGATCTTTATTAGTAAGAATATATAATTATAAAAGTCTTTACAAGAATAATATGTAGTTTCTTTTCACCTACAGCTCTGCTTTTACTGCACTTCTGTCAAATATGTTCATACTGTCATTCTATTTATTACAACATAAAGAAAATATTCTTTCCACAAGAGCTTTAGAACCTGGTACTGACTTAATAATTTGCATCAGCTTACAAAATTATTTTTTCGCAAGATTTTAATATCCCATTCATTTATCTAGGAGAGATGAAATCTCATTTGTAACTTTTCGTAAAAGTGGGTTCATCTTTGTAAACTCTTCATACATTACATTACATTAATTAAGTGCTCGAAATGGAAAATATTACGAAACAGAACTCTCGGGAGGAAAATATTACAATTCGAAATTAATCGTCGATATTTTCGATACATGTGCGGTCTGAGTTCGTTCCGACTCATTCCGAGCACTGCATTAATTACATTAAAGTACGGGAAATGAGGTTACCCTAAGTTTATCTGAAATCAATATGTCTATTTTCATAAAAAAATACGGGATAAAGTATTGATGTCACACGGGACACAGGACATTTAAGGAAAAATTGGCCGAAAAACGGGACAGGACATGTGGTCACTCTGGTCCATGTATGCTGTAGACCGGAGAATTTTACCCTTTCACCCGGAGACTAGTCCCAAAACCCGGAGACTCCGTGTCAAATCCGAAGGGATAGCCACCCGAAGCGGGACTTCACAAATATTTTGTAAATATTTTTCTCTGACTCACGATTGCCATTTTTTAAGTCTTAGGGACCATCTAAACGTAAAGAAGCTACGGTATCACTATACCCTAAAGATAAATACGAGGGTGATTCATTGCATAACGGGCCAGTTCCCAGAAAATCTTTTTCATGGCTCGCGCCTCTTTTGTCTTAATCCGTTAGGATATTACGTTCAGAGCCTCACCGGCATATGGGTGCAAGGGGTGCATCGCACCCGGGCGGCAACATATTAGGGGCGGCAATTCACGGGCGGAGGTAAAAATCTCTCTTAAGTTTGTTTTGCACAATTTATTTCTTAAATTAAATAAAACTTTTAATCTAAAAATCGAAAATATCTGGGCCAGGGTGCTTTTATAAGTCCGTAAGGGGTGGCATAAACTGCTTGCACCCGGGCGGCAAATATGCCCGGCGCGGGCCTGATTATGTTACTCCACGACCTCCTATCGGATCTGCTTTCATCGATAAAAATATATATGAATATGAAAATATATACCAAATCTTGAAAGGTTCGTTTGCCTTCAAAATGCGAGAGTACCAAAAAGCAGAAGAAGAAGGAGGACGGTGTGCATTGGGTAGACTTTCCTTTTTTATTATTATTCACCAAGTCCGAACTGTCCTTATTCTTCTTGAATGTTTAGTTCCACCACGTGGGGGCTGAATTCAGTTGGATTTCAGAGTACCAACCAAAAAGTGAGAGTGACGAAGTTTGCGTAGTCCAGAGAAGAGCAGCGAGATTCGTGTGTGGGAGAAACAATAGAAAAGATAGCGTGACGACGATGTTAAAAGAGCTCAATTGGGATAGTTTGGAATAGAGAAGAAAACTTAATAGGTTAGGTGAAATGTACACGATACTCTCCAGAAAGCAAAATATGCAAAATATGGGGAAGAGAATTAGGAAACCTAAGCAGAAGCGACCACAGGCACAAAGTCTAACCGCCTCCTCAGAAAACCGATGTTTGTAAACTTTCTTTTTTAAGCGCGTTTCGCTTACAGCGTGAGCGCCTGTTATCTTCGGTCGGACCGTCCGTCCGTCTGTCCGTCCGTCCGCATGTTCGTTCTCGGCTTCTACAGAACGGATTTTCATGAAAATTGATATTAAGGACTTTCGATAAAATATAATAAGAAAATCGCAAAAATGAATCACGTATGCCAATCAGGGATACCACTTTACTGGTGACAAAAAATTAAATTTTCGTCATATAACGTAAAGTATTGCTTATATCAAAATATTTTTCAAATAAAACTTGTAGAACTGGTAAAGAAGAGTATTTCTTTCCCTATACATTTTTATCGTAGGAGTAGCCGTTATCGAGAAAATCAAACAAGAAAGTCTTATATCGAGTTGAACACAAAATTTCTTGCATGGTTACTTCATTGTTGCTAACATAAACAATCTCCCAAACAAACGTTTAATTTCCTTACTTGTGCATGTAATATTATTAAATAGGAAGAAAATGGATTATTTATGATGAAGAAAAGAACTTACGCTATTTCCCTTACGTGCAGGTATATAATTTCTTTCTAATTCTCCATTGCACGAAACGCGCCCATTTGTGATACGTTGTACACTTTCCTAACTTGTTTAATAGAACCGTAGAAGAATGGAACAGTTTGCCTGAAGAGGTTTTCGAGCCTCACCCTTCAAACGCCAAAACCTTCCTTAAAAGTGTCAAGTCAATTATGTAGCATAAACTTATTTCTTTCATTATGTCAAGTTGTTAAGTAACCAAACCTGTATCAATAATATTTTAACATTGCTTTTATTAATTTTCATGAGAATCCTATTTGTTTATTTCCCTTATCATATTATGTTGTCATGTCAGTTTTATGTAAGCAAATAATTTATATAGTTAAGATCTTTATCTTTGCAATATGTTGCATTTTAATTTAAAGTTATTTTTATTAACTATGATTATCAATCCTATTTACCAATGAAGTGAAAATTATTCTTTACCAATGACATGAATCTAAATTGATTCTTTTGAAAATTTCAATGTAAATCTGATTCAAATGTACTTTATTATGTCATTTTAAGTTACTTGTCACCACCTGGCAGATCTAGCCACCTTGTGACTAAATGAATAAATAAATAAATTTAATTTAACTAGATATCTTCTTGGCTGGAACTTAACATCTCACAGGTTAATTTAACTAGATGATTTCTAGTGTAAAAATTAAATAAAGGCGAATCCTATTATTCTACACCGTTTAACAATACTGACTTTAAATAAAATGAAGAACTCACGAGACACGGTGAAGACAGGATGAATAAACTTGGAAAAATGCCTCCAAATCACCGTAAAGGCGGTACATATGTGCCAAGGCGCAGAAGACTCGCACGATCACTCTACCGGTCAAAAATAGTATAAATACTCCGCCTAACCTTACACACTTTGACATTGCTGAAGATGACAGCGTAGCTGTCGAAACGCGCGTCCTAAGTGATCCTGCGAGTCTTCTGTGCCTTGGCACGTAAGTACCGCCTTCACGGTGATTTGGAGGCATTTTTCCAAGTTTATTCAATACTGACTTTATTTACCCAAAACTATTATTATTAGAGGCCTTAGGCCCCATCTAAAGTAGGTACCTCATTATACGAGAATTACGGTCAATAGTTTCGAGATGTCATAATTAATTAATTCTAACAGATTTAATCGTGTGTAAACTGGTCGTGAGCTCAATTCTCTTTACTCTTATGCTCACGAGCGTTTTTTGTTTAGAGTTTAGGAGCTTATAAGCCTATTGAGTTATAGGTCATTGTTCATCCCAAGACCGATAAGCTATAAACGCAGAATAAAGAAAAACATCTGATGTGGCCAACACATGACTTTCTCCATAATTGGGGTATAGATATTTAAATTATTATGAATAGCATTATAAGGAAAAATTATTATTTCGTATCGTAAAAGAATACAGTCTTCATTATTGCCGTAAATTAGGTATATTTTGAATATGTTTACAGAATTCACCGCTACATGATGGTGGCGCTATATACTGGAAATTACGAGAAAGTTAAATATCTCCGAAATTGATGCTTCTACGAAAATTTGTTTCAAACAAAACTTGGAAAAAATATTATTCTCTACAACTTTGATCCTTAAGAAGATTACCAAAAACTACGTTTTTAAGGAGATATTTGACGGAAACCGAAAGAACCGATTATTTATAAATAATTCCTAAACAATAACTGCTATGGAAAACTTTCAAATGAAAGTTGTAGCAAATTACATTCTCTATAACATATGTATAGAAATGTATATACAATAATGATGTTTTAACGGAGAAATATCACAAAAACCGAATCGGGTTTCGAATAAACCTCGACTTCCGGTTAACCGGTATTGTCCAAAAACTAATCAGTTCTTTTTGCTCATGCTAAAGTGTTATATATGAAATTTGGTGTTAATATGGCAAGTACGTTTTGAGTTAGAGCGCCCACAATCACATACATCCACACACGCACACACACACACAGACGGCATACCGAAAATAGTCTAAATGTGTTCTAGAGACCTCAAAACGTGTATTTTCGTTGAAATCTCCAAGTCGATTTTTTTCATGACCACAATACTTTCCCATTACTACGTATGGAGAAATAAAAACTTCCTCGGGGATGAATTTTTCTGATAGGATTTCTATCTACGATGAAACTTTTGGGCGAAAGAACATATCCGTCGATCGGTTTACACGTTTATTAATTGAACTAAGATCTCGGGATTACTATCGCTGAAGAGCGCAGAGGCGCATATACCATTTTCCTCGCTACTGCGGCTGTCAGCGCGAAATACGATGGCAATAGAAAAGGGCGAGCGACGCATTGAAATGAGGGGCTGATAGATATGTAATGGGATAGGTCGAGGGAAAGGGGTGTGGGGGAGGGAGGTGGGGGGAGGGGGGAAGTTAATAGTGGTTAATAGCGAAGCGCGAATTGAAAATGTAAAAGAGGCGACGCCAACGCGGGGCCGAAATCGAATTTTCAAAGATCCGCGGGAAGAGATAGAGTAAAAAGTAGCTAGAAAAATAGAATAACTTGTACGGGGATTCTGTTGGGATTTGCGAATTGGTGTGCCATCGTGCTGTGGCATGTTCTCGTTCTTTCCGGAGCTATTGGTCTGAAAGTTGAGCGTCTGGGGAGTCGGACACCATGAAAAACAGAATCCGCGATGAGAACGTTTTTCGAAGTGCTCTCGTGAGCTTTTAATAGAGAGAAGAGGTCAAGTTTTAAGATGGCTAAGATATCGAGGATGGAGTTGACGGATTAAATACCCCCGAGATTTATGCTCTCTTCTTTGCTGTCGCTAATCCAAAGTTGCTACTGGACCGTGGTTTTCAGTTTCCTTGATTACCTAGGAGATGGTCGAAACGGAAATAAGCATTCATCTCTCTTCCGTGCGATATCAATTTTTTTATCAGCATTTACACCAAATGTAATTTACCTACTAGTGCGAGGAATTTTATTTCCTGAAGATTAGCGTACGCATTCGTCTGCATTACACTTTAGGAGGATTACGAATGAATATCAAGTATGATTACATTTTCTTCTGGGGTGGACGAATTTAAAATTACATTCAAACGCGCATTTCATAATTTGAATACATTTATATTATAGCGCTCTAGAAAAAAAATAATTTCCCAGGAACAGGTAGAACAAGAAATATTTTTTAAATATAATTAAAACTTTTTAGAGATAATTCGATAATATCAGGATACGATTATCTTACAGATAGGTAGTTATCGTTGTATCTGAAATGAAAGGTTCGCTTTGGGCATGCATTAGTAGACGTATAAAAACTCGATTTCAGTAATTTGTATAAAATTAATATATTTATCCGATAAAAATTTGATTAAGAATTGAATTATCAAATGTATACAGGAATATATTATATTAATTTATAATATTTAATATTACATAATAATATGTTTTTATCAATCCGATGCACAGTAACTTTCATTTCAACTTAATTAAATATGCTATCGCCAGCATTTAGATTATATTGCAAATGCAAATTTACGGACTTGCTGTGGGTAAATTGAAATACTTTAAATTTGATTCTGTTGCGTTCTCTCTTTAAATAATCCTCAATCGCTCGGCGGCATGAAAGCCTCGCATCGGTTCAGTGCCTTCCAGGAGCATCAACAGAAGAAATCAAAGAGATGCTGTAACTATTTAATTAGAGTATATTTCGCCATATAGTATGTCATCAAAATCTCTAATTTCTCAAAAATTCAATCGAATATTCGCTTTAAAGCTAAAGCCAAGGATCATTAAGATCTATCCAGTTTCTGCGAGCAAACCTCAGCTTAAAAGAGCGTCGTAGGTTTACGGATAATTAATTCGTTGGTTGGCGTCCCAAGGGTTCTCCTTCACCCGCCCATAGTCAGAAGGAAAGAAGGACCGCCATTCTTCGCTTCCCTGTAATGCGATCTTTATTAATAGTGAGGGGGCATCCACGCCACTAACGACCATATCGAGGACATCGGAGATGTCGGTGAGGGCGAGGACTATTCGTTATATTACTATGGCGACCACGCTGCCACGAAGCCCCGCGCCTGCCATTTGTTTACTTTGCATTCATACTCGCATAATGAGAGAACCGCAAGAGCTGGACAATTCACAGCCGACCGATTACGGAGAAGAATATGCACTCGCGCGCTGAATCTTTTTAACCGAAAATCGAATAGCGCATCGCCGTGGTTTCCTGCCATTAAAGCAAAGAGGAATTCATCAGAACTAGCATGCTTTTCATTAATCCCGAGTGATAATTCGCAGAGATCATGGAATATAGGAAAAAATTAAACTAATTGTAAGATCGGCATTTTTCCATTCCTTCCATCTTCGCAACTAAATCGGCCAGGCCAGCATCTCGTCCGACGTGACGACGTACATACCTCCAAGGAGGCTCCATTTGCCCAATGCGATTCATATTGCTCCACCGAAATCTTCTATTTGCGATTCATTTTTCGAATAATTAACGAAGAGAGAACCCGCCTCCAAGACTCTTCCTAGGGCACACCCTCCTATCACATATCATTCTCGCGGGGAAGCACCACACCACTCCTCCTCCATCTCTCCCCCTCCCCTCTCCCCCAAACGATTCCAATCACTCCACTTACTCTTCATCGTCCCCCCAACACCCTCCCAAATACCGCTCTCCCCCTCCCTCCCTCCGCTTCCTTATGCCGCCTACACTATTTACTCTTCCTCCTTCCTTCTTCCCCTCCCTCCCTCTACCCCTCCCTCTTCCCCCCCCCTCAATTCCTCTTCCACCTAACTCCCTTTTCCCATATCCGCCTTCCATGTACCTCCCTCCCTCTTCCCCCTCCCTCCATCTTCCCCCTCCCTCCCTCTTCCTCCTCCCTCCCTCCCTCTTCCTCCCTCTTCCCCCTCCCTCCATCTCTTCTTTGGGATATTCTGGGGAAATGATTCGTTACCTATAAAAGTGTGTAAGATGCATATTTCTATTTAATCGCGGTGACTACATTACGCCCTGATCCATGGTGACCTGTTTTACTAACTCCACAAAATTTCGAAAAAAATTGCGTATTTCTGAATGCTTCGACCGTGTAACATGTAAACATTGCAAGAATATGATAGTGCACAATTTTATCCGTAGAATAAAGTAAAAACGAAGAAAATCGGTCCATATTTACGTATTTTGGTGAATGAAAGAATAAAATCTTGCACTCTGAAAAATCGAAAACCCCGTGTAAACTTATGGGAAAATATAATTGCCTCCTGGATTCGAACCTGGGATACTTCAGCAAATGAAAATAGTTTTTCAGGGACATCCTAGCTAGTAGAAACTAAACGCCGTATACCGCATATCTCTACGACGAGCGGTTCTCGAGAAATGTGCTG
Organism: Uropetala carovei; assembly: GCA_036926305.1. NCBI lineage: Eukaryota > Metazoa > Arthropoda > Insecta > Odonata > Petaluridae > Uropetala > Uropetala carovei. Next base: position 8,256,269 of record JAXCHB010000056.1, read on the forward strand.
CCTGAGAGTATTTGTTATAATCTCACCCGGAGGAAAAAAGTATTTTTTATAATAGAGAGATATACTTATTAGGATTTACATAGGATACGTTCAAGTTAATTTTGGTTCTAAAAGAGCATTTACAGCACATTTGAAATGCTTTGCGTAATTTTAATGGCAACTAATGCTGCGATAAATTCTCATTTATTGTTTCATCTACTTCATGCATCTCTTTCTTACTCTCTTGAGGTGATGATTATAGTATGCAGAAGAGAGAAAGGAGAGGGGGAAGAGGGAGGGGGGAGCTGGTGTACTTTTACATACTCAAACCTTATTTAAGACGACATTTTCTCACCATAGGCTTCCTCCCCTGCGACGAAATGCCTCTTTGATGGCCTTTGGGTCAATAGTTGCTTGATGTGAACTCTTCCTCTAGAGTTGGTTCTTGAGAGTTCGGAGAAGCAAAGGTGAAAGGAAAAGTGAAAACCTTCAAAGGAAAAGAAAGATCCTTTGTATCTAACGCAAAAGCGACGTATTTAATACAAAATAATAATAATTATAGGCTTAATGTAACTTTTTAAAACTGTGTTTCTAAAAAATCTTTTTAATAAACTATGCTTCCTTTTCTCTTCCTTTAAAAAAAATCTGATGTGGCCAACACATGACTTTCTCCATATTTGGGGTATAGATATTTAATTACTATAAATAGCATTATGAGGCAAAATTATTATTTCGTATCGTAAAAGAATGCAGTCATTCTTATTGCCGTATATTATATTTTGAATATGTTTACGGAATTCACCGCTACATGGTGTTGGCTCTGTATACTGAAAATTACCAAAAAAGTTGAATATCTCCGAAATGGATGGGTCTACGAAAATTTGTTTCAAACAAAACTTGGAAGAAATATTCTCTACAACCTTGGTCCTCACGTAGATTACCAATAACGATGTTTTTAAGGAGATATTTGACGGAAACCGAAAGAACCGATTATTTATAAATAATTCCTAAACAACAACTGCTGTGGAAAAATTTTTCAAATGAAAGTTGTAGGAAATTACATTATTTATAACATTTGTTTAAAGTTGTATATATGATAATGATGTCTTAAAGGAGAAATATCGCAAAAACCGAATCGAGTTTCGAATAAACCTCGACTTTCGGTTAACCGTTATTGTGAATATGAATAAAACACAACTAAACACGTCGTGTGAACTTGCGGTGCGCGAAAAGCATGCGTATGCTGATGTGAATAATACACAACTGATCGCCTCGTGTGGAATGTAGAGACTTGTGGCGGGCGAAAGCGTAATCGTACATTACGGCAACAAACTAATAGCAAGCAAGCTAGAACAACAACATAGCCTTTGTGAGTGAGTTAAGATGACAACAAAGTCATAAGATGCGCGGTATTTAAAAGTTTTCTTGGTCCAAACCGTGGATACGCAAGGGAAATGTCCGCGGTTGGGAAGGGTGGTACTCAATATGTAGACCGCGTATATTCGAGGGCCGCGGTTAATAAACCCGCGGTTGGAGAGGGAAGGGTGTATATGAGAAAGTAAAAATAAATAAATGTGTGCGAATTATGAATTTCAGTTGCACTCAAAGACTTATTTTGCCAAATTTTCATATTTTTATGAGTAAAGCTAAAATGTTATTATCATAAAGTAATTTTCAATTATGTATAGGGTTTTAAGTGCACTTTTTAAAATATCAGACTTAACAAACTCGAATTTATTAAACGCTCATAATTATTAAAGCATATTAAATAGTTTTATATTGATCAATCGCACAGTATCGTGCATTCAAATATATCAGTGATAATTATCGTTCCCTCGCAATAGAAAAATAGACGAAGGTACCCAAACGTTCAAAATTGGAGGGAGGATTGTACTTTTTTTAAACTTAAAATTCTCTTGGAATTCTTTTAAATATATTTTTCCTAATAATTGATTTTTATCTCTAATGAAACACGGTGAACAGCAGTGAAGAGCATTAAGTGACGCAATCATGCGTGCGTTTGTCTATACACGTTAAATCTCGTCAAAATCCTCACCTTATCTTAAAATTACGTCACAAGACATGCATCATATGCCATACAAAAGCCTCTCGACGGTCACGTTTCACTTGAAGCCTCTTTAATGTCACTTATGGAACCAAAAAATCAGGAGGGGGAGAGGAGAGAGAGAGGGGGAGAGAGAGAGGGGGAGAGAGAGAGGGGGAGAGAGAGGGGGGGGGGAGAGAGAGAGAGTAGAATGAAGGAGAGAGAGAGAGGGAGGGAGGGAGAAGAGAGAAGAAGGTAGAGAAATACCTGCCAATTCGAGGTCTTCCAAGTGATCTAAAATACCTTAAGAAGATATGCTTCTCCTCCATTTTGCAGAATCCCTCCTTATTTTCGCACACATGCACCGCACATATTCCCGCTGAGCCCCTGAATGATTGCATAACGGAGTTTTTTTAGCTTCAAGGTCACGTGAGAGTGGGGCGTCAGACGCGTATCCTAAGAGAAATGATTCATTTCGATAATTTCGTTCATGTCTTATCTATTAAGTATTAGAATCTTAGTTTTGGACTATAAACTTGACGATACGTTTTTTGCCAAAATTTTTTACGAGAAATGGCTATTAGATAAGACGATGAATTCAAAAATGAATTTACAGCATGTTTGATATCAGTTATCAAGGTACTTGAGGCTAGTTTTCTACAATAAATATTATTCCGCTGACAATTTTTCTTTATTTTTTCATATTTTCAAAAACCGATTTCCTATAGGAATACACGAAATAAGAGAAGTCGGACTCAATCACTTCTCAACATCGAAACTGCTTAAATATCCTGCTCTACATGTACCTCAAATAAATTTTAAAATATAAGACACCGATAAACATCCTAACTTCAAAATGATATTTAAGAATTTTTATTACAGAAAAAATAACTGATTTGAACGCAGTAGCAGATTTAAATATATACCGCTTCTTTAACAAATGTCACTTAGTGACAATTCAAACAGAAATATTTTTCATAAAGCTATCTCAAAAAATCGGTACAACATACATTGTACAAACTTTCTCATACACTAATGCGTCGTTTACTTATCTTTCGAAAATGAAAATCGCATGAGCCGGTTTTTGAGAAAATCGAATTTTTGTTAAAGTTGCCAAAGAATCAACTAGCCTTATATTCATTCATTCAGAAAAATGAAATATGTAGTGTTATTGCAGACGTATACTCAAGTAACTGTACGAAATTTGATCAAAATCGTTAAAGCCGTTTTTGAGAAAATTAAATTATTGTTAAAAATGCGTAGAATAAACTTCCCCTTAATTATTGAGCAATGCCAACCATTACTTCTTAGCCTCTACTCAGTATGATTAAATTCCCAAGTAGGAGAATACATTCATTTTCGCTCTACCGTCTAGGCTCTAGCTCCAGTAACAGACAGACGGCATTGCGAAAACCACTTTTTCGGACTCGGCTACACCTAAAACGTATATTTCCGTAAAAATCTGGAGGTCGAATTTTTTCGTATTTGCAATATTTTATCAATATACTTCGTATACGAGAAAGTAAAAAAGGTGTTTCGGAAAATAAAATATTATGCCAGGATAAAAAGGATTTATCACACTCGGCTCCCAATGTGAGCTTAATGCCATATTAAGCCCAATCGTCTGCTGTATAGGAATTATTCCGGATTGTAAACGTTTTAATCGTATTCAATCCTATCAGTGACACGAGAAATGATTTTGGCATCGATATCAAAATTCTAAATTCGGATTACATCTTTCATGGATAAACAAATGCATCGGGAGTTTTTGGAATGTTCATTATATTCGTAGGGAGAGAGCTCGAGAAATGTGCTGATCGTGTCGCATCTTGTTTTTCACAGGCATCCCACAATGCTGAGGATCATGCTGACCCTGGTACTGGCGGCCATGTCCGCCGCCGCAGCAGCAGGCCGCCACCTTCCGGACCCTATCGGCGAGACGACGACCATCGTGTCAGCGACCTCGTCCCCGCACTCCATACAAGAGAGAGCAGCGGAACTTCCCTCTTCGGAGGTTGGCCCCGGCTTCGAAGGCGAGGAGGGAGTGGCGGCGAGGGTGGAAGAAGGCGAGGCGGAGGACCTCCCGGGCAGGAGGGAGGAGCGGGACTGTCACAGGGAGACCACGTACAGCCGACGGAACGCCCTCGACAAGAACTTCATGAGATTCGGTCGGAGCGAGGGAGTGTTGTCCCTAAACCCTTCATCTGATGCCGACGACGACTTCGCTCGCTTAGTAAGGAACAGAAATTTCATCCGCTTCGGCCGAGGCGGCACCGGTGGCACCAACTTTATCCGGCTCGGGCGTTCTGGGGGCTCGGAGGACGAGGAGACCGAGACGCGCATCCCAAAAGGCAACGCCAACAACTTCTTGCGTTTAGGGAGGGACAGCGGCGTCGGAAGTGCGACACCGTACGGAGTCCGCCGAGAGAGCGACGTGGGAGATTTCTCCCGCCTCTCCAGGACCCCTTTGGACCGGAATTTCATGAGGTTCGGACGAAGCTCGAACAGCGATTTGGCGCGTTCTGGGAGGATGCAGCAGCAATCGGCGAATCTGGACAGGAACTTCATGAGGCTCGGGAGGTCTCGACCGGACGAAAACCCGATGGACAGGGTATACAGGGGAAGCCTCGACAGGAACTTCATGAGGTTCGGGCGATCCAGTGACAGGAATTTCATCCGATTCGGAAGAGGATCGAGCAATAATTTCATGAGATTCGGGAGGAGCGGCGAAGAAGAAAATGGAGAGGCGGCGAAGGAAGAGACTCGATCGAAGCGATCTGCCGATGAGAGGGACTACGAAGAGGATGGGGAGTCCTTAACTTCGCCTGCATATCTTCTGTACCCGGAGTTTCCACCTTGGCTGGACGCGGTGGAAGGGAGGGATAGGAGCAATTTCATCCGTTTCGGTTAGGAAATGGACGTGGATGGTCGAATACTTTCGGCGGAAACGCGCAAAACGCTCGACAAAAAAAACTCTAAATCCCGGCGGCGGATTTGGACTATGCGGTTGATGATCGCCGAGCTCTTATTGAACTGCTCGCTAATTTTATCTGTAAAAATAAATTTTAAATGATTTTGTGTCAAAATTGCATGAAACGAGTACTTAAAAAATGAAACGATCGTTTTTTAAATTGTCACCCATCGAGCCATGTACAAGGCAAAATGTATTTTTCGTGAAATATAAATGTGTTGAAGGATCAAAGTTGTTATTTTCTCCTAAATGACTTAAAGCTATGTTAAGATAAGATTTTTGTTAACTGCTGGCGTACCGCGTATGAATTGTTATGTTTGCATTGCTTTCTTCTCTCTTTAGCTGACGTTTTCAGGACAAATTTACAATTATTAGAAATGCAAATAAATTTGATCAAACTATTTTACCGAGTTTGAACTTTCCTATTCTCCTCTTTCACAAACTCACGAAAATCGATACAAAGGCGTTATTCGGCGTTGCATTGCAAATGCAAAGCGATATTATTAGTCGCTTGGTCTTCTCATTAATCAAAACAAGACAGGAATAGGCAGAAAACATGTCAACGATAGCAAGATCTCCCAATTTAATGTTAAAATACCATAACGTTTATAAAACGAAATCCTAGGTTACAGTTTAATATATGAAAATTTCAAATAGCAAAGCGGTCAGGGTCGAAGATAACTCTTTTAAAATATTCGCGAGAACAACTGTTCGGAGTAAATTAATATTCTCGTAGCATAGAGGAGATTTCATGAGATCACTTGCCTCGCCAACAGCCTGAATGAATTTCCTGGTGATCCCGCCTCTAATCCGGCATTTCTTTTCATACACTAAGCGATGAAGCCGTATTTAATCGTCTCTTTACATTCGGAAAGGAGAGCCATTCTCGGCTTTCTGCAGTACACGAAATAATAGATTAATATAAATTGTATGTATGCGTCAGCAAATAAAGAAGCAGCATTTCATGCCTAAAAATCGGTAGAACACACATACATTGCACAGACATTCTCATATACTAATGCGTCGTTTAGAAAATGAAAATCGTATAAGCCGGTTTTTAGAAAATCCAATTTTTGTTCAAGTTGCCCAAGAATAAACTAGTCTTATATTCATTCATGGAGAAAAATGTTGTTGCAGACGAATATTCAAGTAACTGTACGAAATTTCATCAAAATCGTTAGAGCCGTTTTTGAGAAAATGAAATTATTATTAAGGTTGCCTAGATTAAACTAGCCTTATATTGGAAAATTAAAAAAAACTCCAATTCACCGTAAAGGCGGTACTTACGTGTCAAGACTCGCAGGACCACTTAGAGGACGCGCGTTTCGACAGCTACGCTGTCATCTTCAGCAATGTCAATGTGTGTAGGGTTAGGCGGAGTATTTATACTGTTGTTGACCGTTAGAGGAGTAGGGGAGGGGAAAGAGAAAGGTGTATTGGTCATTAACTGAAATAGAGGGGAGTGGAGGATAGGGCCAGCGTCGTTATTCATTATCTTGTTTTGGTTGTTGTGTATGTAGAGGCTTTCATAGGCATCTAGTTTGTTTTCATTGGTGACCGTTTTCAGAAGTTTTAAATTTTTTGTTGTGATGGGATGATGGCAGGTGTTGATATGAGCTGCTACACTGGACTTGTCTATTCTGTTGTTTCTGTAATGGGCTAAGTGTTCTTTGAAACCTACACACATTGACATTGCTGAAGATGACAGCGTAGCTGTCGAAACGCGCGTCCTCTAAGTGGTCCTGCGAGTCTTGACACGTAAGTACCGCCTTTACGGTGAATTGGAGTTTTTTTTAATTTTCCTATTCTGTTCATTGCCTTCACCGTGTTTAGAGTTCTTCCTTTATTTAGCCTTATATTCATTTTTACTTTCTCCATACGTAGTAATGGTTAAGTATTGTGATCACGAAAAAAATCGACTTCGAGAATTCAACGGAAATACACGTTTTGAGGTCTCTAGAACACGTTTAAACTAATTTCGGAACGATGTCTGTGTGTGTGTGTGTGTGTGCGCGTGCGCGCGTGTGTGTGTATGTGATTGTGCTCGCTCTAACTCAAAAAGTACTCGCCATATTGTTACCAAACTTCATATATAACACTTTAGCATCAGCTCAAAGAACTGATTAGTTTTTGGACAATAACGGTTAACCGAAAGTCTAGATTTATTCGAAACCCGATTCGTTTTTTGCGATATTTCTCCGTTAAAACATCAGTATTGTATATACAATTCTATACAAAGGTTATAGAGAATGTAATTTCCCACAACTTTCATTTGAAACAATTTTCCATAGCAGTTATTTTTTAGGAATTATTAATAAATAATCGGTTTTTTCGGTTTCCGTCAAATCTCCTTAAAAACGCCGTTATTTGTAATCTTCGTGAGGACCAAAGTTGTACAGAATAATATTTCTTCCAACTTTTGTTTGAATCAAATTTTCGTAGAACCATCCATTTCGGAGATATTCAACTTTTTCGTAATTTTCAGTATAGAGCGCCACCACCATGTGGAGGTGAATTCTGTAAACATATTCAAAATATAATTTAAGGCAATAAGGACGATTGTATTATTTTACGATATGAAATGATAATTTTGCCTCATAATGTTATTCATAATAATTTAAATATCTATATCCCAAATATGGAGAAAGTCATGTGTTGGCCACATCAGATTTTTGAGAAATATGAAGTATTTGGTAACATTGAAGTCGTAAACTCAAGTAACTGTACGAAATTTGATCAAAATCGTTATAGCCGGTTTTGAGAAAATCAAAATGTTGTTAAAAAAATGCGTAGAATAAACTTCCCTTAATTATTGAGCAATGCCAACCATTTCTTCATAGCCTCTGCTCAGTATGATAAAATGCCTAAGGACGAGATTTCATACATTTTCGCTCTTCCGTTTAGGCTCTAGAGCCAGTAACAGACAGACAGACGGACGGTATTTCGAAAACCACTTTTTCGGATTCAGCGACACCTAAAATGTATATTTTCGTAAAAATCTGGAGGTCGAATTTTTTCGCGATAATAATACTTTCTCAATATACTACTTCGTATATGAGAAAGTAAAATGAAATGTTCTAATGAAAAAAGAACAATTCATTGTATGTATATATCAACTATACAGACAAAATAAGAAATAAAATGCATGATTTAGCAGATATCCTAATCAAAAGTTTCGACGCACTGTCATAGTTTAATAGTCGTTTGAAAAGGTGGCCATCTTATTCGTTAAATAAAGAAATGCGGTCGGAGAGACACTCTTACAAGCAGTCTACGAGACCACTCATACTTTTTTTACTAACCAGGACGAGAATCATTTTATAGCAATGAAAATCCATATTTATACCCAATTTCATTAATTAATTTTTATGCAAGCGAAAAATATTGATTTTCATAGGCAGTATTGTTTTATTTTACTATGTAAGTTAAGGATGATGAAAAGTGATTCTTAAAATTATTTTAGCAAATTTCCGTTTGCATAAAAATATAATTCTAAGTTTTATCGAATTTAGATCCTCGGTCTTTAGAGGACGAATGGAATGGAACTTCCGAAGATGTAGAAAGATGTTGGGATTTTTTGTTTTAAATCGACTTGCAAATAATTTTCTTGATAATTTGGATCTGTTATTTCCGTAATAACTTTAGCAGTTTTCTTAACAGAATCAATATGAGAGGTGACGCTTTTTTATTCTTCTCATTCATCAGCTTTGCAGAATATGACTCGTGATCGTTTTCGACAGCACAATTTTCAAATGATCAAAATCCACATTCCTCAAAAACCACTTCTGTTTTATTTTAGTATTACTTACAGATCGCTGTATATAGACCGATAATAAACAATCGTCCAGCGATACCCACAAAGATTTTTGCTCATTGCCGAATGGAGATTGTTTTGTAGGTACACTGATCGTCAGGGTCAGGGATAGAACTGGTTAAGGAAGCAGTTCCTAATTTTGGTAGTCGTGAAGATGGAACAGTGCTTTAACTTACTAGCGCAATTGTATTGCACTGTTAATATTAACAAAAATCTTCATTTACTCTAAATATTCCATCCGTGAAAACTGTTACTCCCCCATTATAAAATAATCTCAAACGTTGTTTCGTTACTCCTTTTCGAAGTACATACACAGGTCAAATAAAAACCATTCCGCGGACTTGGCTAAAATCTCCTCTTCCCGATTCTTTGCCCGCTCTGTCACTCAATCTATGACAAAAAGCCATGAATATCTTAAAATAAATTAACTGATTACGTTGTTAAAATAAATAATTAATAAGAAAAATTGCTAACGAAATGTTGCGATTCGAATACTCAATGGGTAGTTGCTACCAGCGCGGAGACTGAATTCTAATTCAAAAGCGGCTCCAGTAAGCCTTTAAATGGCAAATATATACTGGATGAATAATTTGTCCTTCGGACTCCATCGATAACAACTTATTTTTCCAGCTTTATTTTTAACGGTTCAATTCAACCTAAATAGTTCCCCAAAACGATCTATTTCGTCGTTACTTGATAGAATGCAAAATAAACTACAGTATTTCCCTTACTACTACTATGCATAGTTCCTTATGCCAAATAGACCACACGTCTAAAATCACAGGACCCGTGAATTTATTTCTTACTAAGTGTGGAAAGGAGATCCGTTCTTTTAGAAAGCCTGATTTCACGTATTATATGTTTTTACTTTCTCCATAAGTAGTAATGGGAAAGTATTGTGTTCATGAAAAAAATCGACTTCGAGATTTCAACGGAAACACATGTTTTGAGGTCCCTCGAACACGTTTAGACTGTTTTCGGAATGATGTCTGTGTCTGTGTGGATGTATGTGGTTGTGGGCGATCTTAACTCAAAAAGTACTTGCGATATCGTTACCAAATTTCATATATAACACTTTAGCAGGAGCACAAAGAACTGATTAGTTTTTAGACATTACCGGTTAACCGGAAGTCGAGATTTATTCGAACCCCGATTCGGTTTTTCCAATATTTCTCCGATAATACATCATTATTGTATACATTGACCATTACAAAAAATGTAGAAAATATAATTTCCTACATTTTTTATTTCGAACAATTTTCCATAGCAGTAATTGTTTAGGAATTATTTATAAATAATCGGTTTTTCGGGGTCCGTCAAATATCTCCTTAAAAACATCGTTATTGGTAATCTTCGTGAGGACCAAAGTTGTAGAGAATAATATTTCTTCCAAATTTTGTTTGAAACTAATTTTCGCAGAATCATCCATCTCGGAAATATTTCCTTTTTACTTTCTCCATACGTGGTAATGGGAAAGTATTGTTCCTGAAAAAAATCGAATTCGAGATTTTAACGGAAATGCACGTTTTTAGGTTCCTAGAACACGTTTATACTATTTCCGGAATGATGTCTGTGTGTCTGTCTGTGCGGATGTATATGATTGTGGGCGCTCTAACTCAAAACGTACTTGCCATATCGTTACCAAACTTCATATATAACACTTTAGAATGAGAACAAAGGAGTGATTAGTTTTTGGACAATAACGGTTAACCGGAAGCCGATGTTTATTCGGAACCCGATTCGGTTTGTGCGATGTTTCTCCGTTTAAACATCACTATTGTATATACAATTCTAAACAAATGTTATAGATAATGTAATTTCCTACAACTTTCATTTGGAACAATTTTTCTAGCAGTTAGGAATTATTCATAAATAATCGGTTTTTTCGGTTTCCGTAAAATGTCTCCTTAAAAACATCGTTATTTGTAATATTCGTGAGGACCAAAGTTGTACAGAATAATATTTCTTCCAGGTTTTGTTTGAAACAAATTTTCGTAGAACCATCAATTTCGCAGATATTCAAATTTTTTCGTAGTATCCAAGGCTATGGACACATAAGGTTCTGACATTCTGTGCGGAGCCCTTTGCCGACAACCGTGACTACTGATGGGACGAGACCAATCACGTGACACTGAGCCGTCATTTTGATGCCTCAGTCTCACAGTCAGTTCTAACGCCTTGCTTGCCTTGTGCTTAGTGGTCTTGGGCCTTACAGTTTGCTGTATTCACGTTTTCCATCGCATACCTCAATCAATAACCAGTTCCTTTATGAACTTTCATCATTCATTCGTTACAGTTCTTATAAGAACTATCATAATCATCCATCAAAACAGTTGCTGTCACGCAGGTCGGAAGAGATTTAGGGAAATTCGCAGTTTTTGCGCGAAATCATATAAAAATTCGTAACTTATTAGATATTTATGGAATTTGACTGAAATGTTTTGAGGTTTTACGTAAAACTATGTATATTTACCTATGTTTTTCACACCGTCTTAGTTATTATTATTCGCGTGAAATACGCCTATGAATTCTTTCACTCAATCACGGAAGCCATTTACTCAGTTTTTCTTTATTCAAAGTTTACGGAGTACTTCACATCTACTGTTTTATCTTGGATTTCAACTTCTTCCCCGGAAGTTTTTCAGAAAAAAAACCTTCAAATAAGGATTCTTACCCCTCAGCGCCGTCCTGTGTACTGGGTACGCCGCGGAGATTGCTAGCTTTCTTTATTTTTTTGACACAGTAAATTTTCTTAAATATGGGTAACCTTCATAATTTTAAAAGAGGAACCTTTGGCCTACCTATTCAAAACTATTGCCATGGTCTTGTTTACATTAGCTGAGACAAGGGGCGAATGAAACACAGTATCCTTCCCCGTGTATACAAGAAATGACCATAAGTAGCCAGTCAAATCACAGAGCTCGAAGGTCTTGATTCCGAACTTGGAGATGTCTGATAGCAGACAAATGGGGCCTATATCCTCTTCTTACACCTCACAGTTGCTTTCGTGCAAAGATTTCGTTGAATAGGAGCTTTTTTAGAAGCCAAAATTCCCCAATTCTCCTATCTACGTGAAAATTTAATCACAAAACTTAACGTATAATAAAAGTAAAAAGAAGGAGAGTAAAAATTACAGAATTAAGCACAATAGGAAGGCCAAAGGTTCCTCTTTTAAAATATATAAAGGTTATCCATATCTAAGAAAATTTACTGTGTCAAAAAAATAAAGAAAGCTACCGACCTCCGCGACGTTCCCAGTACGCATGACGACCGCATGTGGAGTTTCCGTCCGACGTTCCCAGTACGCATGACGACGCTGACGGGTTAATAGTCGTTTGAAAAGGTGGCCATCGTATTCGTTAAATAAAGAAATGCGGTCGGAGAGACACTCTTACAAGCAGTCTACGAGACCACTCATACTTTTTTTACTAACCAGGACGAGAATCATTTTATAGCAATGAAAATCCATATTTATACCCAATTTCATTAATTAATTTTTATGCAAGCGAAAAATATTGATTTTCATAGGCAGTATTGTTTTATTTTACTATGTAAGTTAAGGATGATGAAAAGTGATTCTTAAAATTATTTTAGCAAATTTCCGTTTGCATAAAAATATAATTCTAAGTTTTATCGAATTTAGATCCTCGGTCTTTAGAGGACGAATGGAATGGAACTTCCGAAGATGTAGAAAGATGTTGGGATTTTTTGTTTTAAATCGACTTGCAAATAATTTTCTTGATAATTTGGATCTGTTATTTCCGTAATAACTTTAGCAGTTTTCTTAACAGAATCAATATGAGAGGTGACGCTTTTTTATTCTTCTCATTCATCAGCTTTGCAGAATATGACTCGTGATCGTTTTCGACAGCACAATTTTCAAATGATCAAAATCCACATTCCTCAAAAACCACTTCTGTTTTATTTTAGTATTACTTACAGATCGCTGTATATAGACCGATAATAAACAATCGTCCAGCGATACCCACAAAGATTTTTGCTCATTGCCGAATGGAGATTGTTTTGTAGGTACACTGATCGTCAGCGCTTATATAATTTTTCTTGTGTATTTTAGTTTGAGTAGGGAAATAACCTTTCACGATGGGTTTCAGATTTCCCATTTAAATCAAAAGGAAAGGATAATTAATGGAATCGATCCCGGGACTTCAATTTTCGTCATAAAACCTATCCCCATGATCTTGGCCTCTGTAGGAAGTTTCTAACCAATTGTCTTGAAAGTTTGATAGTGGGGACCGGCAAACAAAGACAGGATCATAGACAGTTACAAAAAAGAAACCATAATCCTATTTTCATTCTGGAAGGAGAAAAACAGTAAAAAAGTTGGCATTTAAAAATCTGCGGGTCAGACCAGAGAAATCTCCGGGTCAGAATTGAAAATGTCCGGGTTGGTGAGGACTTTGAGGCGGCAACCCTGTTTGTAGCCCAAAAGTGTTCCGCGGTCATATTAGTTTGGCAAACGCTGCCCTATTGGTATAATTACAAGTGTCATATTCCAGGATATCGGAATATAAAAACCTCATACTTGATTACAGAGTAATTGATTCTTCCTATGGACGTTTTTCCACAATGATTGGCAAGTCTCCCTCCCCCCCCCCCCCTCCCTCTCCCACAGTCATTGATGAACATTCCATTGTAAAATAATTCATTTTCAAGAGGAATTATTGAAATTTTTGAAGACATATTAGTAACTAACTGGAAAGTTCAAAAACAAGGTTTTTTATTTCCATTAGATAAGGTTCCTTATATTCCTACGTATGCCACCTGAGATTTGCCAAAGGAAATAAAATAACTGAACCCATCACTGGAACAAACAAGTCAATTAATATTTGGTTAAAAATGCGTGAAAAAACTTAGATCGTAAGAATTGTGTGGGAATATGCACCGAAGTAGTGGTCAGAGGTTTATTTTTTTAGTTTGAACGTGTAAATATTTACTTTTTAAAAAATCTCTTATATGCTTTCGTCCGATATTTATTTATTTATTTATTTATTTATTTATTTATATACAGTAAAACCTCACTAATTCGGACCCTCTATAATTCGGATTGCCATTTACGAAGCAGAAAATGTCCGATTTCTTCAGAAAAGACAACTTGATTGAGGAGGGCACTTCTACAACCGATTACATATTTAGTTATCCAAATTTAACTCATTAATTACAGTTTATTGTTGAAATTAGGCATTCTTTGAGTTCTATTCAATTTTAATTCTTTGTATCAAATTTGCTTCCGCAATAAAGTATGCACTGCATTTTCGATTACAACAGTAAGATGATGTAACAGTGCTTTTGATAAGAAATTAACTACTATATATGTACGTACCTTGGAATGAGAATATGCGATCATTAACATACGTTGCTGGATTTTGTTGTTGATTTTGTTTTTTAAATAAAGTAACGCATTTTCTATCAGAAACAGTAAGATGACGTAACAGCACTTTACGATAAGAAATATAATATCTCCTATAATAAAACGCTTGATGTCTTTGTCGGTGTGTGTCCGGACGGTCTCATCAGTTAGTTATACAAACTGGCAGGAGGAGCAGCACTAATGTACTGGCAAGTGCTGCCTTCTCCTGCCAGTTTGTATAACTAACTGATGAGACCGTCCGGACACACACCGACAAAGACATCAAGCGTTTTATTATAGGAGATATTATATTTCTTATCGTAAAGTGCTGTTACGTCATCTTACTGTTTCTGATAGAAAATGCGTTACTTTATTTAAGAGAAGGCAGCACTTGCCAGTACATTAGTGCTGCTCCTCCTGCCACTTTCTATACCTAATTGCGGCCGCACCAATATTCATTTACGTAAATTGGATGGATGGTACTTACGTACATACTAAAGGGGAGCCCAAATTAAAAATATAAATACGGAACAAATACCATTTAAATCATGTTTTAATTTTTAAGAACATTAAAAGAAACCAATTAACATTTAAATGATTTGTTATAGATAACAATTAAAAAACAATCACATTTTATTTTCTGGTGGCCAATATTTAGTAATTTCTTCTAAAATGGTATCAAAAGCGTCTCGACTGATCGCTTTGTTATAGATAACAATAGAAAACAATCACATTTTAATTTCTGGTGGCCAATATTTAGCAATTCCTTCTAAAATGCTATCAAAAGCGTCTCGACTGATCGGCCTGTCGCGACATTTACAAACCCTATCACCAGACAACGGGGAGGGAAAGTTTGGTTCCGGCGAGGCGAAGGCCGCGGTAGCGCCCGGAAACAACTAAAATAAATACAAAGCGAGCCGAAGGCTCGCCAATATCCTCTCCATTTCCTTTGTAGACTACAGATATCTTGGTATAAATCATTCGGTACTTACGTATTAAGTTGGGCTCCCCGTTAATACGTAAGTACCGGATGGATAAATGCGGTAAATTACGTATTTTAAAACATGTTAATGCTTGAAATAATTCGATGATGTTTTAACGTGCCTTCGTTGTCTTACTGAAGTCTTTCTGCATATTAAAGGCAGTTGCTTGCGCTGTGCCTTCGCATTATCTGAATAGAACAGATATTATGAAAATATTTTTTTTCGTGCTGTTTATTTTTAATTCGCGTCAATCCAATTATAGGGTAACCAACCAAACAACGATTACATTGTTATCTAAATAAATACGGTATATGCGCTGATTGCGTATGTATTGAGATACCTATCTATTGAGATGGTTCTTAACTGCTGTTTAGTGGAATTGAACGATTGATTGTGATTACTTCCTAAATACAGCTGTATGTAGCCATAACTAGAACACGTGACAAACATAATTTGAAATTTTGGGTTAAGGTTAAAGACAGTGGCGTAACTATCCTTTCATGGTGCAAAATTGAGAAAGTGGGCCCCTAGCCCATTAGTTTCTAATTGAATTTAAAAACAAAACAATTTAATAAAAACGAACATATTTGCCCTTATCAATGTTTTATAACATTACATAAATACAAAATTACATCAAAATATACAAGTTTTGTAATTATGAAATTTAACAAAATTTCTAATATTTATTAGCAAAAATCTCTTTATTAAAAATTTTAAAACAAAACCTTTCCACGAAGATGAAAAATTTTGCTTAACATAAATATTGTATGATTTTTTAGAATACAGCGTTACATTAAAATGTTTTACTTAAATCCTTTAAATATTTTTTCTCCTGACCTTTTCCTTAGCAAAAATCTCTATAATTTTGGAAGTATCCAATTTTCTTGCTGTTTCTTTCTCGACTGAAAGAATTGCTAAGCCATTTAGTCGTTCTTCGGATATGGTACTTCGTAAATAACTTTTTATTATTTTCAGTTTCGTTACTGGCAATTTTAGGAAAAGCATGAATATGGTGCACACAGCTGGAAAGCTGGAAAACTAGGAGCAGGGCCGCCGCAACTGGGTGTGTGAGTTGTGCACGGCACACCAGCGGCAGGAGAGAAGGGGCGGCCAGAGAGGAATAACGCCCTGAGAGGTATGGCGGAACTTGAGATTTTCGCGGCTGCCTAACGATGAGTCGATGGAGGGTGAGGGCGGCCGAATTTTGCCTACCTGCCTACAAAATGAAAGGGGTAACGGGGAAAACCAGAGCAGCCGAAATATTTTCAACCGCTTACCTGCTGAGAAGGGTCTTTCAGGGTTCTTAAACCCTTTATCTGGGGGACAGTGTCGGCAATGACCGAAAAAGGGCAATACTATATCTCAGCCTTTTGGAATCTACGCCGCGGGTATTTTCCATAGCTCTAACACATTCTTCTCCAAGGCAGGTGTCCCTTGGAGCACTTAAAACAGACATTTAAGATTCTTCTTCTTCTTACATTGGGGAAGAGTATTCCCAAAGCATTCGTTTCGGAAATGCCGGTTGCAAACCAGAGCTCTACGAACTTTCATTTCTCTCCCTTGCTATTTTCGTTAGTATTTCATCGCTAGTCGTTGGAGGAAGATCGAGACACCGCTGGTGCTTTGAATTCGTTTTGTGCAGGTTTCTTTCCCGTGTGATCTAATTCTACTTTAAATTGCTGGTTTTTAGAGTTAGACCATCTGATACTTTGGATTCCACATTTGTTGTCTAACAATAGGAGGTATGTATCTTTTCCATGCTAGTAGATGTGTGGTGTTGTCTCGGATATAACGCGATCCCGAAATTACTGTAAAAGTGAAAATGGCAAAACATTTTATTATAGGTTTCGGAGTTGAATTTAAAGAAACTTGTGGCGATATTCACTAAATTTATCACATGCACTGTATGTTATTGACCTTGTGTTACATTAATAGGCTCACTACGCGTCATAAATCTGATAATTCTTAAAGAAATTAAATACTTGAACTTCGAATTTAACATGACCCGCATTTGTATATTTTCAGGATAAAGTGCATTATATTCGAGATGATCTTTGTTTTTTACCGTGCAGACATTTTTTGTCAACTTTCCAATGGAAAGTATTTGTATAATAAATGAAAGAATTAATAAATGTTCGTCTTTTCTTCCTGAAAACTTAGATGATAGTAATTCATATCGCCGTTTAGAGAAATGAAACTATTCATTGTATTAGAGGTCAATATCGCTTCATTTATTCTTGTGTACTTTGATCTAATACAGTAAAACCCTCGAAAAGCGGAACCTCATGAGACTCGACTAAATGTCCGTTTTTCACAGATCTTCCGCCTTGAACAGGCTAAAATAGTCGTTTTCATCAAAATGTAGGAATATAGAACCCCTTCAATCTTCCAAAATTTTTGTCTTTTACAGGTTTCCGTCTTTCACAGGTTTTACTGTATAAAATAATTAGGAGCAGTGTATGTGAGGGGGTGACAGTTAGTTTGAACGTAAGAAATTCAATAGGTAAAACGTATTTTTTGTGCAAAAATGTTTTCAAGTGCATTTACATCCGGTTTTATGGGCAAAATCGATTTCTTTGCTAATTCAAGCTCACTCTTCTGTAGGTAGTATTCTGTGGAAAAGAGGTTAGAGAGTAAAACC
This sequence comes from Uropetala carovei, assembly GCA_036926305.1. Lineage (NCBI taxonomy): Eukaryota > Metazoa > Arthropoda > Insecta > Odonata > Petaluridae > Uropetala > Uropetala carovei. The sequence continues at coordinate 8,274,069 of JAXCHB010000056.1, forward strand.
TTCAGGATAGTGAAAAACGGCTGCCCTATTTTTTGTAATGTGTGAAATCGATGTCTGAATTAATTATTTTTTATTAAACAAGAGAAGTATTGTATATTATAATTGATTCCATCTATTGGAGCATTAATAAATGTATTCAAGAAACAAAACTCACGTCCTTACTGTCTGTGTCCACTGACTGTGATCAGATAATAAATTGTTTGCTACAGAAAATCAGGATCAATTCGTGAATCATTATAAGTATTGTTGTGATTTTAACGTAAATATCGATATCTTTATGTTTAGGCTTCTTATTTTTATAAGAAATTGGCACACGATCTACGAACAGGAAACATTTTAAAGAAAAATAGAGGAAAACTTTAATTTTTTATCATCTATTTTATCCTACGGAAAGAAATCGCTTGAATTATTTGTTTCCCGTTTACGCAACACATTTCGATGAATTTAGCATCGAAGTCTTTACTGTAAAATATAATTTTGCTTTTTTGCCTAAGTTTGTGATTGAAATTTACGAGTCGTTAGAGCTGTGGTTCTTAACCTTTTAATGTTGCATCACCCTCCTTTCGAGGTCTTAATATTTTTTCACCGCTTAGAATTGCACAAGGCTCACTGATAATGATGAAAACGTAAAATCAGACTAATTTAAAGTGAAAGTAAAATCAACGTTGTCGCTTGCTTATCGATAAGAACGCTTCACTGCATATTTTACTTTGAAATTTTTATTTCCTCATTTCTTCAGTATGAAATCGTCACTAATTTACAACTAAATGCCACAAGAGGTAATTATATCTAATCAGATGGCAACTGATTTTAAAATAAATTTTTTCTTCACTATTTTGGACAGGACTATATTTTCATTGAGAGAAAGATTTTAAACTTTAAGTGATCACTGTGAGTTGTTCAGCATGTTTCATGATACATCAAAACTCAATGATTCGAACGGCGGCGAGCTATTGGCTAAATATAAGGAATTGGATAATCAGCTGACTGATGCAAGTCTAAGTGAATTAGATTTAGATGGGGAGTATTTATTTGGAGACCTTCAAATATTGAAGCTCTACATAAAGCGTGAAATGGATACATGTGAAGTATTGGACTATATTCTTCAAAATTATTTAATCTCTTCATTTCCAAATGTCGCCATTGGCATCCGCATTTATCTGACATTACCTGTCTGTAGCTTCGGGAGAAAGAAATTTTTCAAAACTCAAAATTATTATTTATTTTAAGGTCGACAATGTCGCAAATTTAGCAATGACATCCATAGAACACGAACTGTCTGATAAGTTGAATGTACATACATGACATCATTTTTTAAAATTTCTACTTATAAAGCCAGGAAAGTAAAGTATCTTAAATAACATGTAATTTATTTGCTAATGAGTGGTCATTTAATATTATAATCATTAATTCTGTTTAGACAATTTTAGTACAAAGAATATTAGTTTAGATTATTTTTAATTTCTTCTAACAATAAAAAGTTTTACATCCTTGTGAACCGTTTAAACTATGTAAATGCAATTTTTGGCGATAAACTATATTGTTCTTTTCTCTTTCTCGTGTTTAGAAAGACTGTAATAATAGGAAAATTCACCTTTGCAGAGCTGTAATAAATAATTTTCGCTGTCTTGTACAGTTTTTTTTCACTTAAAAAACTATACTGCAGTATATACTACCATGTTGAGTGGGAGAGGGGGCGGCAAATTTTGTTTTGCACACCGGCGGCCATATGGGTTGCGGCGGCCCTGACTAGGAGCTCGTTCACTTATCAATCAGAAGAATGTCTGCCATTCTTTAATACTTGTAATATTTTAAACATATTTAAGGATTTCATTACATCAACAAATCTGTATCATAAACCCTCCAAGCTGTCTTTTTTAGAAGAAAAACGTGTGTCACATACACGTTTAAGTGATGTTAGAGGTTCCTCAGAATTTGTTTTGTTAATTAAATTTCATCTTATCACACTGTCACTAAAAATATATAAACTGAATCAACTACATCAAAAAGTCGTTTACTTCTTCAATATTTGATGTAGCGTGTTTTAAAACCAGATTTAAATCATGATTTGCGCAATGTATGTATTGGACGTTTGGCTGAATATCCTGTATTCTTTTTTGTACTCCACTGTAAACACCACTCATTACAGATGTCCCATCATCCAATTGCCCACGAAGCTTCTCCAGTCCACCTAATTGTAAAATCTCCTTTAATTTTGAAACAATTATGTTCATCAGTCCTTCTGCAGAATGATTTTCAACGATACACTCACGTAATTAATTACGTTAGAAAAGTAGGTAAAACATTTTACTACATTATTTAAAATCGATTCGTTCGAATATCTCAATCTATTATTCAATTAATTACGATGGAAAATACAATTAAGATCAATAATTTTATATCTATTTAGAGTAATAGTACTAGGTATTCTTATTTAGTTTCTCCTGTTATTATGTTGACATACAAACTCATATTCTGCGTAATCAGTATTTACTCATCACTACGACACGCTATTTTGTGATTGTTGGTTGTTTATTTGTTGATTCAAGAGTTTATTCAGAGTGATTTATTCGAGGAAAGTGATATTCTTATTCATTTTTGCTGCATTTGTCCTTGATAATTAGATTCATACTTTATTCATTGAATTGTCCAATCGTTTCCTGTTCATTGTTTCCTTACGTTTGACTTCTCCTAAAAAAATTGTGTGTTTGTAATAAGATTTTATACATAACTTCTGCTTCTGCTTCCCAAAATTTACTACATAAGCTATTTATTAACAAAAAAGATTATATAATATCTAACATCAAAGAGGAAGATGAATAAAGAACAAAGGGCTATCAATCCCGTGCCCGTTCATGTCTTAATGTGTTTTAATTTAAAATTGATTTTATTAATTTTATATTACATAAAAAACCCGAGCAACGCCGGGTACTTCTGCTAGTCTACTGATAACCATATGTCAATTGTTTTATGAAAAAGTTAAAAAATTTAAAACCAATAGTGTACATTAATGAGGTATAAACGACAGTAGAAATTAGCTAAAAATTTTCCTGCAATTAAGCGTTATAAATTATCTCGCCATATATTGCTAAAAATGACAACTCACGTTGAAATCCATATTTCCCGCTATCATTTCTAAAGTAGAGGCAAAAAAATGCTATGACTATGTGGTACTACTTCAATTTCTTGCTATTAAAACGTCCCCAGACACCAGCAGCGCCACCGCAACCAAATCGACTTTTAGAAAGTTTGAACACTCACAGTTTAACCCATAGAGTAAGGATATAGGTAGAGCGCTTGAGATGGGTGCGCAGTAGACGAGACTTGTTGGCAACATAAAAGTCACGTGACTTCGGTCATTCTCGCGGCAATTCAAATACGCTCATGCAGCGGATTATTGAGTTTTAGCTTTACAAATACATTCGAAAGGTTTGGACTACCTCGGCAACGTCTGTGAATTATACATAGCTAATGCGTGTATTATTTTACTACATAGTAGAGTTTGTACGTATAGTAATTTTATTAGTGTACATCGAGTAGGTAAGTCGTCATACACGTTGAGTTTTACACTCACCCAACTTGATCGCTGCAGCAGCATATATAGTAATTTCCGTAGAATATAAAGTAATGAATAAGATAAAGCACAGAAAACTTCAAAGCAAATTGTCAGAAAACATTTTAATAATGAAAGCTGTATTGCTGTACATTATTACGTGGGATTTTTTTGATGCAGAAAGTTTTCTGCTTAAAACTCCACCAAATATTGTTTAATTGTATTGAAATACTAGTGAAGGTGTGCTTGCATTCTGCAAGCATTTTCTCTCACCCTAAAGTAAAGAGTATGTTCCGACAAATAATTTTACAACGCAACAGTTTGCACCTTCTTTACGTGTTTTTCCTTATAGTCGATATTAGGGTAAAAACAACCCCTAAAATTTATAATTATAAAACATTTATAGGTGTTAACATTTGTTACGAATCCCTCACATTTATGCAAAATTTCAGCGATACAGCACCTCTAGAAGTGCATTTATATGAATTTCATTGTTTAAAATTTACGAATTTTTAACAGCCACAATATAAAACGTTTGTGAAATTTTCAATGTTATTTACCACCGGAACATTATTTCCTAACATCGAAGGAACATCGAATTATTTGTTGGGATAGATATTAATAGTTGAGATAAGAAAGATTTTTGCTATGCATACCTATTAATACACAGCTGTTATCAGTAAAATTTTATTTGAAATTGCATAAATTACTCCCCACAATTAACAAAAAGGAATTGATTGACATCCATTTTGAATATCACATATCCCATAGCACCAATTACTTATTAATAATTACATTGGCAATTTCTTCCTACACCTAGATCGGCGAACCGTTCCAACTGGAAGAATTTTGCTTCCATCCTCGGTTAAAATATAACAACATACATAACATAGCAATAAATTTTATCGACATACATAAGGCTGAATCTTAGAAAAACAGTAGTATTTCATTTGTGTCTTGTGGATAACTTCGTAGTTCGTACGGCTATCACCTATATCTAGGCTACTGATTTACCTTTTAACTTCATTCATAAATGCCAAAGTATACTTAAATGACACCAAAACACTACTACATAAGTATGAGAGTCATCTTAATTATAAAACTTACGAGTGGAAAGTAGTTTTGCCTCCTTTAACGAATCTTTCGTTACAGTTCCACGCGCAGCATCTCATTACCATGATGCCTACGTGTTTTTCTCCCTCACAGTAAATTTTCTTGCAGAAACCTGATTTAAATTATTGAATTATATTAGCCAGATTTAGAGCATCTCATAAAAACTCAAATTCAAAACATTCCGACTTATAAGAGGTCATAAATAAAATTAGAAAACACCCTCTGTAAAACGTATATCTACGGGGCATTAATTTTTATACTTTATACTGAAAGTACGGTATACTGAAAATACCCATAAGGAGTACAGTATTTTCTCTGTAAGCATCTCAGTGGGGGATCGGCATTCTCGCAGTTCCGGCGCAAACCGAAACTAGCGATAATGAGCCTAACAAGAGATAAATTTCCCAGAACTTAAGATTTCACCTCAATACTATTGTGAAAATAACGATAGGGCTAACAGATCATCGGTTCTACATTTTTCAGCTCGGAAAATTCCTTCTTTTGGGATTTTGGCTGCATTCCGCAGATCTTTTCGTACTAAAGAAAAAAGATGCCTTCAAAATTGGTGTAGACGACTTGAATGAGCAAGAATTGGTTATAGTTGAGTCATTTACGGATGAAAGCACACGTTAAAACCACAAAAATCTTTTTTCGGGCTTCAGAATTCCATACGTAATATTGAAAAGTACGTTAAGTTGTTATACAGTATTATACGGGAAAATTGACGGGGATTAAAAAAAGTACGTTAATTTGAAACATACGTAATTGTGAAGTATGTTGTAACGAGATTTCACTGTAGGTACATATCATTTACGTAATATTCTCAATCCATAAGACGGAGTATATGGAGTCTAATACAAAGTTAATAGGAAACACATTTCTACTTTCTCATATACACTTTAAGTATATTGAGAAAGTATTGTAATCGCGAACTAATTCGATCTCGAGCTTTTGATGGAAATATACGTTTTAGGTATACCTGAGTCCGAAAAATTGGTTTTCGCAATTCCGTCTGTTTGTCGATCTGTGCGTTTTTCGCGGCTCTAGAGCCTAAGCGGTAGATCGAAAATGAATCAAATCTTGTACTTAGGGACTTCATCATATAGAATAGCACCTATGAAGAATTAATTGAAATTGAAGAATAATCAAGGGCCGTTTATTCTAGGCAGTTTTAACAATAATTTTATTTTCTCAAAAACGGCTACAAGGATTTTATGTAAAGCAAGAGCAATGAAAAGAATATGGCACCAAAATCTTTTATAACGAAAAAATAGTCTGAAATTTTTCTTGTTTTTTCCTTTTAAGGCCGCATATTTCGTAAAGCAAAAAGATTTTATTTTTTAATTCTTACTTGTTTGAGAATTTCTCTACACTCTTTAAAGATAACTTGGTTCGTTTAAATTGGATAAGGAGTCCACTACGAATTTTATTTCCTTACGCGTGAATGCAGAAATTTTGATGGCGGAAGAAAATGGATTATCTAAAGCGAAGAAAATAACTTAAACGTAAATATTACAACTACTTAACACAAGTTGGATAAGTTTTAAATAACTTCCGATTGTTTGATTACTTACAACAGATTAGAAATTAGATTGATAAATGAAAAATTTAATATGTCCTTGGAATCATTTCTGATATAACAATTTGCAGTATTCAGCTTATTAACATTAGGTGAATACATTCCTTATGGGAAAAATGTTTAGTAGAAGGAAAAACAATCCAGTTGTTAATATAATATATAGGGAGTAAAACATTTGAGCTTATCTTGCCGTTCCATTCGTGGTGAATGCCAAAACGAGACAAGTTGGCGCCCTGCGTCCTACCTAGCAAGTTTCCAATGAGAGGAAGAACATTTAGTGGGGCTGGGCGTGGCGCGCGGGAGGCCTGCGCAATGGAAATGGGGCCTCGTGGCTCAAAAAGCCGTCGAGACTTGAATCCAGTTATGGTTCTTACGACGCTAAAACTCTAAACGTTCCAATAGTAGCCCAAAAGTAAACCGTTGATGCCTTAAATAGTAATTCACCCATAGTAAACCAGGAGTTGAACAGCAACAAAACTGTGCAGTGCCTCTTCAAGCGCTAACTCTATTTTCTGATAAAATAAGAATCTTACGCTATAAGTCTCATTAACGATCGAATTTCATATTATGCATTGTCACGCATACATTATTCATACGTTACAATGAATTTTTTAGGCGGTTAGCAAAATTAAATAATCAGCAATCCACTTAAATGTTGACTGGTATATTAGGGTTTTTATGCTTGGTATCGCTTACATAATTTTTTTGGAGAATACCTGAATTCAAATTAAACATAATACTAAACTAAAATAAAGAAATATTTTGTGGCGCAACCAAAATCGTCAATTCCATTACGCAAATAAATATCAAAACGCACATATTCGTACGAAACAATATAGTCCACTGGCGGTAGCTTGGAGCAGTGCTTCTCGCCTCGATCGGCGTTATCAATCAGTTTGGTTGGTAATCCTTAAAGCGGTATTGTTTTGGATGAGCTGTCTGTTCAGCCTCCACTGGTTTCTTCCTAAGGCTTCAACTCATCCTCCTTTCCACTCCTCCTTTCCCTTCTCCTCCTCCCCCCTCCTCATTTCCCTTTCTCCTCCTCCCCCCTCCTCATTTCCACTCCTCCTCCTCCCCCCTCCTCATTTCCCCTCCTCCTCATTTCCCCTCCTCCTCCTCCCCCTCCTCATTTCCCCCCCTCCTCCTCCTCCCCCCTCCTCATTTCCCCTCCTCCTCTCCGCGATCTCTCTCCTCTCGCTTCACCTGCAGACTTATTCCTCTTCCAACCAAATTCTACAATTTCAGCAGCGAAAATGTCGAATATTTTCAATTCCTTAATCCTGCAAATTATTATCACAAAATACTAGATTGCTCAAGATAAATTTCGATTCTCACTTTTCTTTCCTATAGACGGAATAGGTACCCTTTTGCCACATTCTGCACCGCATTTGGCTTTATGGTTGTAATTGTGACAGTCGATTACAGTTCAAAAGCTTTTTCTGCCTTGTATATGTAATCACATTGCCTCCTAAGACCAATCCTTATTCGCAACTCATTTTTCTCCGGCACTAAATACGTTTTGCAATTTTTCACTTTCTTTCTCGTGGTTCTCGCTCAGTATTTTCTTTCTTCTCAACGCTTTCCATACGAGCCTTTCCAGATCGTCCGTCACGCGGACACACGCACGTGCTTTCCTCGTGTTCGGGAGAGAGGGTGGAGCGATCCGGCTACCTCGCCTGATCGATCGCGCCCTCTCCTGACTCAAGGTGAAGCCCGTGGTGGCGATGGAATGCGGTCAGTCTCTCCGAAAGCTTCCTTTGGTATCCGTCAAGTGGGGCAGTCGAATGGGTAAGTTCGGTCTGAGGAGGAAATCCAGGCAAGAGGCTAAAGCTGCCCCAGCTAAGAACCCGTCTTCCTCGAACCAAGAGACTTCTACGTTCAGGCCTCCCACGCCGCCCCCGCGCCCGCCCACGCCGCCCCCGTTCAATCCCACGTTTCAGGCCATAGAGCCGAGGACCCGGACGGCCCTCGCTCCGACCATCGCTCAGGCATCGCCTTCACAACGTCAACCCGTTCTTTCGAGGGGGCCTTCCCGGCCTCCCTCGCATTTTACCCACCATTCCTCTGCTGGGACCTTCATTCCGCCCCCGCCCTCCCTCCCGCCCCCACCGCCCCCGGTATCCACCTCCATCTCGCCGACCTTCGCGCTGCCCCATGCACCGCGTGCCCTTCGGCCCGCGCACCTCATCCGCACCGAAAGTTTGCCCGTGATGGTGACGTCACTTGCTTCTCTGGGCGGGCCCCCCCCTAGGGTCCCCGCCTGCAGGTCCCCCCCGCCTCCCTTCCCTGCGCCCACCACCCCCAGAATGCCCATGCGTGTCAAGTGCCCCTACCCCGCCGTTCACCCCGCAGCTTTTCAGCGTCGGTAATCCCGAATCGGGATTGTTTGTTTCCCGCGTCCACCGCTTGGCCTTCTGACTCTTGCGCACGTGTCCGCTTAATTAGATTATATAGCAGGCCTCGCTTCTGCTTTCTTCTTATCTCCGAACATGCGTTTACCAAACTACGACGGAAAGGTTACACTTTGAAACAAATATTAGAACGCATACACCCCGTTTGGAAAATCTTTCGTTTTTTAGCAGATTATTTCACCATCGCCGTTTTTCAGGACATATTATTTTGTCTTTCAACTCTTTAGCGATTTTTCACTCAAATCGCGTGACGATTCGTCACTCTCACCACGAGATTAACTGTTTGGATCGTATATTTTGGTAGCTTATGTGACTCGCCAGAAAATCGGCACTTTTTTCTGCTCGCTTTTGAAATTTGGTTTTTTTGATTTTTGTGAATTTGAAATAACGGTCTTCCAGTTTTTTCTTTTCACCTGATCAGCGCGATCTATCCTAACTCTCGGATCCAGCATCGTCGTCCAGGTTCGATTAGTACAGCAAAATTATTCGCTTCGTTTCTACTCGATATATCTTAACAGATGCGATCGGAGTCCTCCCTCCTTTCCTTCTCCCAGCCCTCACCTCATCCTTATCCCCCTTTTCTATCTCCCTTTTCATCCCTGCATTTGGATTTTCCTTCTCCTCGTCCTTGTAGAGCGGGCCGGGAGGCGGCGAAAGGGTTGAGGCTATTTTACGTGATCGTGCGAAGGGAGACGACTGAACAAATATTTTGAGAATTTGCCACACTCGATCGACCAAACCTACGACAAAGAGGATGATGGGAGGACCGAAATTCTACAGATAAGTGGCAAAGGCAATGAAAATGAAAGAGAAACATGGTTCTGAGAAAGACACACGTGGGGGAGAAGTCATGGAATTAGCTCGGCAATGATTCAGGGAGCGTAAAGATGCGGACAGTTCCATCCTGTGAGGATCCCATTTTAATGTGACAGCAAGTGTGATTTTCGAAGGTGCCGATGTTCATACCAAAAGCTATTAACGCGTGCTGTGGAGTGGGGACGATCGGGGAGCGAGAGGGTAGTGGGAGGATTAAGGTAGGGGGGGAAACTCGTGGAAGGTTCGCTTCGAGAGGGAGAGAGGGGGGGAACGTTAGGCATTCGTGCCGCAATAGGATTTCGTTCTCCCACTCCGCACCGTTGGCCGTGCCTCCTTCCCCCCGCCTCTACCAATAAGGCACCAATTCCACCCGTGGCCATCACCATTCCTAACATAGGACTCCTGACGTTCGGCAGCATCTTCTCCAACACATTCTATAAAAAAACGCACCACTCCTCCCAGTTGCAAATCCCTGCTAGGGCAGGAAACGAACCTGCGTCCGCCGCGGAAGACAGTTGGGCGGCCGGCCGTTGTTGGGCTGCCATCAGCGCGGACGCCGGTAGGAAAACAACGGAAGTTTCCATTGGGAATGCTTTGTGGCGACTCGTACGAAGAGCCGAGTGTAAAGGGGAGGGCTAGTGGTCCCGGAGCATAGCGGTGGTGCTCTCTGATATCTTCTGGCTGTAAGAAGGTTGCGCGGAGGAGGGCGGCGGCCGGGGGGCGAGTGAATCGCCGTGGAGGAATACACGAGGGAGGCGTCCTCGGAGCAAAGGAGAAGAGGCCGGTGTCAGCGCTCGGAGAGGGAGGCGGACCAGAGGTGGGTCCTCTCTAAGGTTTTCGGGGTCGGTGACGATTGCTTCTCGAGGATGCTGCTTTTTGGGTAAAAGTTGTATGCACGTGTAGCTTCGTAGATTAAGGCAGTGAGCGACGAGACGTCATAGAGGTTATACGTTCGAGTTATTCTGATTCAAATTACTTCTTTAAAAAAAATTGCGGACCTATGATTCGAACTTAGCATTCTCTCTCCGAAACTGACCAGAAAAAATGTTATTTATTTTGTTAAAGAATAATTACACATTGTCTTCATAACTAAAATGTTCATTATTAACACAGGCTTTTAATTTGCGAATTAACATTGGATACGGAAAACGCAACACACGTGGAAGCATCTAGTATGATAGCACAGCGTTCCTTTTTAAATCTGTTTACATCATATGTCTTATGTCCAGTTGTACCACGCTAGGCCATGCTGCGCTTATAACGAAGTTGCACCTTCTGCAGAGGAAGTTTTATATCGCATTCACGCTACGTTCTGCCCAGAGATCTAATCAAGTTAATCTCCAGGATAAATTATCTAGATGGAAGCTTTATCTCGCTGACTTACAGTTCCTTTTAAACAGCAATGTAAAACTTTACCTTATTAAACTGAACGAATCCCGCGGTCAATGCGAGTTTAAAGTAGTTATTCTTCGAATAACGTAAGACATGAAGTTTTAAAATTTCCTGCCCGTGCATCATTGTTTCCCAGCCAATGTTATGTTTCTTCAACGAGACATGGTCAATATGCTTTGCAGATTAATTCTGTAACAAAGCCCAAATTCATACTTAATTAAGTAAAGGATAAGTTAAATATGAAAATGCCTAGTTCTGCCGAAACGGTTTTCAACGTTTGTGGTAAATGACGTAACATCCGGCGAGAGTCCTACTTTCCGAAATAGAAGATGCATCCCTTCGGAATAACAAGATGGCAATCTTGCTTGCGCCGTGGGTGGGTGCATGCGCACTTGACCCGCCCGCCCGCAGTGGAAATCAGCAAGATGGAACCCGAGCGCATCTCGGAGGATAAAAAAGGGGACAGACAATCGCGTTAGTCTCGCGGAAGCCGTAGCGGAGCCTGCGGTTATACAACCGCGAAAGTACGTTTTTTAAGTGAAGGCGATAAACCCACCCTCGATGTCTTGCACGCGATTTCGATGCGTGGGCAAATTATAGCAACACCAACTTCAGTTTCCATGTCATATCCGCTTCTCAGGTTCAGTTATGGAAGATATTACTTGCGGATTTTTGTTTTTTACTTTCTCCATGCATTGTAATGGAAAAGTATTGTGATCACGAAAAAAATCGACTTCGAGATTTCAACGGGAATACACGTTTTGAGGTCCCTAGAACACGTTTACACTATTTTCGGAATGATGTGTGTGTGTATGTGATTGTGGGCGCTCTAACTCAAAACGTACTAGCCATATCGTTACCAAACTTCATATATAACACTATATCATGAGCACAAAGAAGTGATTAGTTTTTGGACAATACCGGTTAACCGAAAGTCGAGGTTTATTCGAAACCCGATTCGGTTTTTGCGATATTTCTCCGTTAAAACATCATTATTGTATATACAATCCTATACAAGGGTTATAGAGAATGTAATTTCCTACAACTTTCATTTGAAACAATTTTCCATAGCAGTTATTGTTTAGGAATTATTTATAAATAATCGGTTCTTTCGGTTTCCGTCACATATCTCCTTAAAAACGTAGTTTTTGGTAATCTTCTTAAGGATCAAAGTTGTAGAGAATAATATTTTTTCCAAGTTTTGTTTGGCACAAATTTTCGTAGGAGCATCAATTTCGGAGATATTTAACTTTTTCGTAATTTCCTGTATACAGCGCTACAACCATGTAGCTGTGAATGCTGTAAACATATTCAAAATATACCTAATTTACGGCAATATGGACGACTGTATTCTTTTACGACACGAAATAATAATTATGCCTTATAATGCTATTCATAATAATTTAAATATCTATATCCCAAATATGGAGAAAGTCATGTGTTGGCCTCATCAGATTTTTTCGGTTTCCGTCAAATATTTCCTTAAAAACGTCGTACATAATTGATAATCTTCGTGAGGACCAAAGTTGTAGAGAATAATATTTCTTCCATCTTTTTTAAACAAATTTTCGTAGAACCATCCATTTCGGAGATATTCAACTTTTTCGTACCTAATTTCCGGTATACAGCGCCACCACAATGTGGCGGTGAATTCTCTAAACATATTCAAAATATACCTAATTTACGGCAATACGGACGACTGTATTCTTTTACAACACGAAATAATAATTTTGCCTTATAATGCTATTCATAATAATTTAAATATCTATACCCCAAATATGGAGAAAGCCATGTGTTGGCCACATCAGATTTTTTGCTTTATTCGACGGATAAAGCTCTATACTATGTTATTCTTGCGATTTTTCCACATTACACCGTCGACGTTTTCAGAAATATGCATTATTTTTCGAAATTTTTAGGATTTTTCGTTCTCATTTCGGGCGTTGCCAAGGAGATTCTCCTTTTTGCCTCCGATCCATTTAATGCCAATTAAACCTTCAAATAGACGAAAGAATAGCGTTATTCGCTTCACACTTTAAAGCATCGAAATTAATGAAGCATAGCAACATAAATATTTACGGGTAATTATTCTGTTGACTGCGTATGGGAAGCTTTTCTAGCTGTGTCAATAACATTTGTATAACAAACAAGCTCTCAACGGATTGAGTTTTATTTTAAATTGTGCAATTAATTTGTTTTTTGTTTTGTTTCATCGTTTGAATGCTGGAATCTTACTTTTTTATAAGTAGAACCATCATAGTACACATCTGTAATCCTTATTAACGCAAATAGGCTCACGCATCAATTAAAAATTAGATAAGAATAGGGACGCACGTTACTTTGTAAACACAGTAGTTATCTTCTCTTTATTGATAATCTAAATAAACGGTTGCATTGACGTCGCCTTTACAGTAGGTCCTGTAAGAAGTTAAAATCAGTCGTTGATAGACACTTGAAGGAAAGCAATTGTTTGTGAGTTCGTCTATAAGGGTGCAACGATAATCACTGGAACTAAGGTAAGGTAGAGCTATTAGCTCAGCTACAGCTGCCAGAGAAAGGAAGAGGAGCCAGAGATCAAAGGAAGAGTATAGTAGTAGGAAAGAGAGAGAAAGAGATGCGGAAGCTCATAGGATTGCCCGTGTAGATGAGGAGCGGTGAGTAGGTACTAGAAAGACAAAGAAATAGGGAAACACGTCAAATGAATAGGGAACAAAGAAGATCGAACCCAGGGCCGAAGTATTTCGATTATTTGCATTTCATTTATTTCATTAATTATTCAATAAAAATTATTTCACTAAACCTTCAGTTTATTTAAATGGCGTTGAGGATCAGAGATCCGGGGCTGCCCTACTAGTTCTATTTTATTTATATGACTAGCGATAGTTTACCCGGCGTTGCCCGGGATTAACATAACAGTGTAAAAATGATCTAATTAAAAAACATGAAAATCTATATTAATTTATTATTATTATGTTTAGGTACAGTAATTAATTTTGGAAACATCTATAATTTTTATTCGTATAGAGCTTCAGGATATACAATGTTGCTCGTTTATTCAATTGGGGCCAAATCTAATTTATGGAGAGAGTTTAAAAAACGACAGCAAGAAAATGAATTTTTATTCTTTTAAGCGTTCTTTCGTCCAAGTCCCAATATCGTACGATGATTCTAAGTAATTTTAAAATGCAAATGAAAATTATGCTGCACTCGTTCCCGGTGCGAAGTTTTATTTCTTTAGTTTTTATGACCGTTTATTTCATTCTTTTGATTCCCCCCCCCCCCCCCCCTCCCCCCCTTCCAAGCCAAAAATTAAAAAATAAGCCCGAGGTGTACACCCTCAAGTTTCCCTAAGTACACATGCCTAGTTTCAGTTTTCTAGGTTTATTGGTGTTGGAGTAACAGCATTAACACACAAACAAACTAACACATTTTCTTTTATTTATATGATAAATCAAAATGTACAACTTTATCTGCGTAAATGTAAATACGAAGAGAAAAGAACTATGTAACTTTCAATATTAAGAAAATGTACGTCCGTATTCTCATCTAATTTTAAATTTATGCGTGAGCCTATTTGCGTTAGTAAGCATGACAGATGTATAATATAATAGTTTTACTTACAAAAAGGTAATATTCCAGCATAAAATTAATGATGATATGCCTTGATAAACGCTTCTCAGACGCAGTCAACAGTAAAATTATCTTTAACTATTTATGTTCCTATGCGTCATTAATTTCGATGCTTAAACAAATGATCTAAACAAACAACGCTTTTCTTTCGTCAATTTGAACGTTTAGTTGGCAATAATTGAATCGGAGACAACAATGATGGTCGTCTTGGCAACGCCCGGAATGAGTACGAAAAATCCGCAAAATTTCGAAAACAAATGCGTATTTCTGAAAACTTCGACCGTATATCATGTAAACATTGTAAGAATAAGATATCATAGAGTTTTAGCCGTCGAATAAAGTAAAAATAAAGAAAATCAGTCCATATTTACATATTTTGATGAGCGAAGGAATAAAACCTTGCACTCTGAAAATCGAAAATCCTGTATAAACTTATGGAAAAATATAATTTTCTTTTGGTGCTGTTCCAAGCCAAAAATAAAAAGAAAGCCCGAGGTGCGCCGAATAAAGCAAAAATGAAGAAAACCTGTTCGCAATTACCTATTTAGATGAGTGTAAGAAGAAAATATTACACTCTGAAAAATCGAAAATGACGTGTAAACTTATCGGAAAATAATTATTGAATTAAACACTCCCACCCCAATTTTTTTATCGCCATATACCCTATGTTATCCGCAGGATAAATTATTTACCTACTAGTAGCCCGTTGCAGCTTCACCAGCAATTTTATGAAAGAACACGGAATGTATAAAATATTATAACCATTTCTTTTTTAATATTCAAATTTTCCATATAAAACAAAAACATTTATTTATTAGTATCATATATGGCATTATAAATATCAATGATATAAATTTAACTCAAATAAAATATTTTCAAAGATGTAATATATAAGAACACCAATTTTGAATCTGCGCAGGTTGATGCAAGATTATTTCCGAGAAAATTTTTTTTATTTTGTGTTGGACCAAAATATTTCTTCAATAATGGAGAAGTTTCAGTTACTTAAAAACCACAGTGAATATTTTAGTTTCTTGTATAACTTGAGTGAATGAATAAAAGAAATTAATTAATTTAACGAAAGACAAAAAGGTAAATACATAACCTTTAAGAAATATTTGGAATTAATGAAACGATTTATCCAGTCACAATTTTTGGACAATCTAAGTTTAATTATCTGATTGTGAGTTACTTACGTTGTTTTAAAAGCGGTTTGCTATGTAGAATACAACGGCAGACAGAAATATTACTAAAACGTAGTAATATAAATAGTAGAAACGCCCATCAATAATACAGGCTATCTTTAATTGTTTATATTGTTGCCTTCCTCCATCTCTCTCCCTCTCACTCTTCTCTCTCCCCCCTCTCTTTCCTCTTCCTCCCGCTCTCTCGTTTTAAAGCATTCAAAGTGCATTTATATTCCCGTAAGGATTGATAAATTAATAGGATTTTGAGGTTTAACAATATAATGAGTCGCTATGGCAACATTCCGTTAAAAAGGCAAGATTTGCATAAAATATGTAAATTAACGTTTAACATGGAATACTTCGAACTGTGGGCGAAAAAAGACGAACAGAATAAGAACCTTTATAATTTTTTCTTCAAAACGGTTCAAATCCAAAGGTCGTCTGTTAATTTCTTCTAATTTTAATTTCCAAATGAATTAGAGGCTGCACGTCGAAAAATCGCGTTTTACATGTTAAGTAATGGGAAATGGAAATGCCTCCCTTGGAGTCGAACCAAGGAATTTTTTCGCGATTTAAACTCGTCATCACCTGAAAAAGTGCTAATCAAGCATCCCTGCCAAATTTCGAGTTTCCATCGTTATTATTTCGCGAGTAATTAGCTTTATGAATCTTAGCGTGACGGACACTAAGCAATTTATTATATAGATGCGATGTTTTGTGACGATATCTTCAAAGGTTTGAAAATCACAATTTGTGGAAAATCCACGTCTAATTATTTGTTACTTATGTACGTAGTTTTAAAAACAGTTTGCTTTGGAGAACTCTACGCCACACTTTGTGTTTCTTTCTTCGCTACTTTAGTTTATATTAGGTATATATTATGCTTTTAGTTTATATTAGGTATATATTACTTCTTTTAGTTAATATTACGTATTCTTTACAACGGTTGTCAGGTAAATTCACGTACATTGATAATCCAACAATACGCTCATTCCTGTGTTATTTAAATGGGAAAAATTAAAAGAGAAAAACATTCTTAATATAAAAAATCGGTACAACATACATTGTACAAACTTTCTCATATACTAATGCGTTATTTAGTTATCTTTAGAAAATGAAAATAGTATGAGCCTGTTTTTAGAAAACCCAATTTTTGTTAAAGTTGCCCAAGAATAAACTAGCCTTATATTCATTCATTGAGAAAAATGAACTACGTAGTATTATTGTAGATGTATACTCAAGTAACCGTATGAAATTTTATCAAAATCGTTATAGCCGTTTTCGAGAAAATCGGATTGTTGTTAAAAATGCGTAGAATAAATTACTCTTAATTATTGATCAATGTCAACCATTTCTATGTATACTCTGCTCAGTATGATAAAATGTCTATGTACGAGATTTCATTCATTTTCGTTCTACCGTCTAGGCTCGAGAGCCAGTAACAGACAGACAGACAGATAGCATTGCGAAAACCACTTTTTCGGATTCAGCGACACCTAAAACGTGTATTTCCGTAAAAATCTCGAGGTCGAATTTTTTCGCGAAAACAATACTTTCTCGATACTTCGTATGAGAAAGTAAAAATGTAGTTCAAATCACTTTAAAAACCCTCCCATTTTGCTTATCTTTTTATTGGGGTTAAAATGGCATCTTGTTTTTGCTTCTATGTTTTGTAGTTGTTGCGCTGTAAATGCACAAACACACAAACACATTCTTCAAAATATATAATAATTTGTTAATTTAAAGTTTTTATATTAATATGTAAGAAGAGATTACGTACGTTTTACACTTTTGTAATAATCAAAACAGAATTTAATGTTGTAAAATATATATATATATATATCTTGCTCAAGCAGTCGCCTGTTTTATTATTTCTTTTAGAGTTTGTCTAATACTCCAAGATATCCTGTTTATTAGCAATGAAATATTCCAGAACGATAAATAATATGTTGTTAAATACTGCTATTGTTGTTCAAATTTTGTTTATTTAATTAATTATAATGAAAACGTAAATAAAATTAGGTACTTTCCCCCTCCCTCCCCTCTCTCTCCCATATAAATGCATTGAACTCTCAATTTCGGCGACAATGGGAGTTGTCATGGTAGCTTATAATTGGTATTGTAATAAAACTGATAAAAATCACGTATTTTATTGATTCCAAACGCATTTCTAAGCGAATTCGACCAGAATTCGGAATCTGTCTTCAATAAAAATAAACTCTGTTCTTTCCCGCAAAGAAGTATCCAAGCCTCAGGTTTGTACCGTGATTTTAAGTAATTTTAAAATGCAAACTAAAAATAGTCCACACTCATGCCTGTATTTCAGTTGCAGGATGCGGCTAAATATGTGACGTTTGATAATTAAATCGTTCGCCATTTCGAATCAAAGTGACGTACTGAAACAGATCCTTGACCATTCACTAAGATAGGATGTAAGGAAGAATCGAACCAAATTTTGTTATTCTAGCTTTTATCGTTTAGGAAGTGTTCCATGAACAAACCAACAAATACACCCTTCAAAATTATGTTATAGGAGATTAGACTTCGATGTAAACAACCGTTAGCTTGAAATCAGCGATTTCTCTTGCGGGTGCCCCCCCCCCCCCCCCCCACCACCACAACCCCCCTCCCCTTGGTCTGATTTTGCTCATCAACAAATTTGATCTTATACTTGTATTGAGAGTGACAAATGTCAAATTTGAACTTCCTAAGTTAATTTACTCGAGAGTTATCGTCGAAAAACCAAATCCATGCCCCCCAAACCCCCACTTAAATTTTTTTGAGATACACCACATGTCCTATAATACATTTTGAAGGTCGTGTTTGTTGGTTTGTGTTTGTTCATGGAACTCCTCCTTAACGATAAAAGCTAGAATAGCCAAATTTGGTGCGATTTTTCTTACATCCTAACTTAGTGAATGGTCAAGGTATGGTCAACCGGGATTAATCAGTGCTGCCAATATAGGGGATCAATTTTTTCCCCATAAGATAACACGTATGAATCCATTTCGTGACTTGCAAGGTATTCTTCCTTCAAGCATCAAAATACGTAAATATGGACCGATTTTTTTCGTTTTTGCTTTATTCGACGAATAAAACTCTATACTATCTTATTGCTGCGAAGTTTACATGTTACACGTGGACTGTATAAAGTAGAGATAAGTTTGGTCACCAGAAAATGATTTAAGGCAATCGCCGTAATCTCCGCTCCACAATCTTGGGACAAGTGACGCCACACTCTCCTGCTGCCGAGAGACCTTGCTTAAGGCCCATACACACGTCAGTAAATGGCCGGACGGCGGCCTCAAGGCGGCCTGAACGGATGAAATCCGGACGAAATCCGGACGAAAAACCGACGTGTGTACACTCGCTGGCGGCCTTACGGCCGCCTTCGGGCCGCCGGATAGAACCTCTGGATGGATAGTGTTTTTCCATCCGGACTTCGTCCGGCCAAATCTTGCGCATGCGCAGTAGACCTTTCAACCCCCTCTCCTAGCTACACATGCTCTCAGAGAACACGTGGATTTGGGTGATGCATGGTAGTTTCGTATTGTTGTTCACGTTTCCCTTTTGTGCTATAAAGCAGTGGTGCACAACCTTTTTCTATCAAAGGGCCGTATTTCACATTTTTTCCGAGTCCGAGGGCCGCATTATGAAAAAAATTACATTGAATTCGTAAATTTAAGGAAAATCTTAATTAAAATATTTTATTACATTTTATTGGATTTACGTGGGACATCATCACTCACAACATTGTCAGTCTTCCATTGGAGAGGTTAGTTTGAATGTAACGAATTGTTGCTGTTTATATTAAACTTATTTTAGTAATCTGACTTATTTCGAGAGATTTACTTCAATTATTTCTCGGTGTATTGTGACATTTCTCGGAATAATTAGTATTATTAATATTAGCCGATGTCGGCATTTTCGCCTTGTCATAATGACCCCTATGTTATTGACGATTCCTATAATAACTTGCAAGTTCAAATCAGTCATTCAAGTAAAAATCTCAAAAGTTGAAAAACTATACCCTAACCCTAATATTTAGGATGATCGTTTTTCGGATAAATTTCCCACCCGGTTATTCGCTAAACCCTTTGTTGTGAGGAAATCCTACCACAGGCCGCCTTGAGGCCGCCCGAAGGAAACGGCCTCACGTGTGTATGCTAGGATCTGAACGGATCAGGCCGCCTTGAGGCCGCCTTAAGACCGCCCTCCGGCCATTAACTGACGTGTGTATGGGCCTTTAGGGTTGCGAGCGGTTCACTGCAGGCTTCCTTACGAGACTGCGAGAGAATAACACCTATCTCCCTCATTACTCCCTAGAGGGCGTCCAGGTTACCACTAAATCACTTCTGATTTTTTCAGAAATACGCTATTTGTTTCGAAGTTTTCTGGATTTTTCGTACTTTCCGGGCGTTGCCAAGGCGGCCATCATTGTTACCTCCGATTCAGTTAGCTTCAATGAAGCTTACAAATAGACGAAAGTTTAGCGTTATTCGATTCGCACTTTTGTTTATGCAACGAAACGATCGATGTTTATGGATAACAACGTAAATAGATACTGATTATTATTCAGAAAGCGTTTATCGATGAAAGTAATTGAACCTTCTTTTGTCTATTGAATACTGGAATCTTACATTTTTACTTTCTCATACGAAGTATCGAGAAAGTAATGTTATCGCGAAAAAATTCGACCTCCAGATTTTTACGGAAATATACGTTTTAGGTGTCGCTGAATCCGAAAAAGTGGTTTTCGAAATACCGTCCGTCTGTCTGTCTGTTACAGGCTCTAGAGCCTAAACGGTAGAGCGAAAATGGATGAAATCTCGTATTAGGCATTTCATCATACTGAGCAGAGTCTACGAAGAAATGGTTGACATTACTCAATAATTAAAGGAAGTTTATTCTACGCATTTTTAACAACAATCCGATTTTCTCAACAAGTTAGGAAAGTGTACAACGTATCACAATTGGGCGCGTTTCGTGCAATGGAGTATTAGAAAGTAATTATATATGTACAAGTAAAGGAAATAGCGTTCTAAAGTTCTTTTCTTCAACATAAATAATCCATTTTCTTCCTATTTAATAATATTACATTCACACGTACGGAAATTAAACGTTAGTTTGTGAGATTGTTTATGTTAGCAACAATGAAGTACGCATGCAAGAAATTTTCTAATTGTAAGTTCAACTCGATTTAAGACTTTCTTGTTCGATTTTATGGATAACGCCTACTCCTACGATAAAAATGTTTAGGAAAGAAAATACTCTACTTTACCAGTTGTACAACTTTTATTTGAAAAATATTTTGATATGAGCAATACTTTACGAGATATGACGAAAATTTAATTTTTTGTCTCCTGTAAAGTGGTACTCCTGATTGGCGTACGTAACTCATTTTTGCGATTTTCTTATTATATTTTATCGAAAGCCCTTAATATCAAATTTCATGAAAATCCGATCAGTAGAAGCCGAGAACGAACATGCGGACGGACGGACGGACAGACCGACGATAATAGGCGCTCACGCTGAAAACGAAACGCGCTTAAAAACGGCTATAACGATTTTGATCAAATTTCGTACAGTTACTTGAGTTTACGTCTTCATTAATACCAAATAGTTCATATTACTCAAAAAATGAATATAAGGCTAGTTTATTCTAGGCAACTTTAACAATAATTCGATTTTCTCAAAAACGGCCGTAACGATTTTGATCAAATTTCGTACAGTTACTTGAGTATACGTCTGCAATAACACTACATATTTCATTTTTCTGAATGAATGTATATAAGGCTAGTTTATTCTTGGGCAACTTTAACAAAAATTGGGTTTCCTAAAAACAGACTCCTACGATTTTCATTTTCTAAAGATAACTAAAAAACGCATTAGTATAGGAGAAAGTTTGTACAATATATGCTGCACCGATTTTTTCTAAGTAAAATAATTATATTCTACATTTTAATGTTTATTAACGTAATTAATCTCACGTATATGATGTACATTTACCAGTCTGTGTTCAATCATGGACAACTGTACGTTACTTTTTCACTGGTTTCTTGCTTGCAAGACATAAATGTAAACATTTCATAGGCATAATTAAACAAGAAATGAAGCTGGATTTGGCGAAAGTTGTATGATAGGAAATAAAATTATTGTTATATTTGAATGCAATAGGCCCGCGAAGCGGATTGTCACAAGCAAATATGATTAATTGTTAAGGTAAGGTAATTGTAATTTAAAAAGTATCTACTATATATTTAAAGAGTTTGTATGTTGTGCTGTATTAGCTTCACTAAATCCGTTGAAATTCAACGGGAAATACTGCTAATAGCCTATATTTTAAGCTGGACCAGTCTAAAGATACGCTGCAAGTTTCATAAAAATTCGACCAGCCGTTTTTGCGTGATGAGATAACAAACAAACAGACAGACAACAATTCTGCAAACCGGTTCAAACGTCTTCTTGTGATGCAAAACACACAAAAAAAGTAAAACCCCGACAAAAAAACAAATGTACAGACAGAGGTTTCAATTTTATTTATATAGAAGATTATTTTTATCGACTAAATCTTCGTTACCATTTCTTTGCCACGCATGCGCATTTCAGCTACAATGAAGCTTTCTTCAAAAGTATCGTAGATTCTTCAGTGGTGATTCACCGAAAGATAAATATTCAGAATCGACTTCAAGTGAAACACCACTGAAGACGGCTGCATTGTAGCCGAAGTGCGTATCTGGTTGTTCATAACCTTGTTATTTTGGCTATTGGAGATCCATAGGAGTTGTACTTTTTCAACTTCTTTAATATACAAGAGACAGTTCATTTTGACATACACTTATTACAATTCCCAAATGTACCTCACTACCAGTTTCACCGTGCTACAGCATCATCTGGTGGTAGGAGAGGGGATGCAAGTGTCTATACAGAGTGATGGGGGGGTAAGGGGGAGAATGAGGGAAAAACCATTCCAAAGACACCAAGAGCAAGTAGTAAATTGTGACTGACGGAAGGAGATAAGCGGTATATAGGATTCTAGGAGGGATGGAGGTGGCAATCTGTAAAAATAGAATAAGGTGGAGGATACATAACATGGTTGGTAAGGGGTTGATGGGGGAAAATATATTCATTCACGAGCTTGGTGCTTGACGAATATATAATTACTAGCATACGTGCCCGTTGAATTTCAACGGGTTTAATGAATTTAATTTTCGTCTATGCAACATGTAAAAATCGCAAGAATAAAATTGTGCACTGTTTTAACCATCGAATATTTCTATATTATAAGTCTGTTTTAATTAATTAACTAAAATCTCACAGAAATTCCTTTTGAATAAAATAGAACCTTTCTTTCTACTAAAATAGCCATTGTTATTAGTTTTAAATTGATTTAGGATTTCAATTTCATTAAATAAGCAGAATTCCGGTTCCAAAAAATTGGTTCAATCTTCAATTGCCTCTGATAATACTTTAAATAGATTTTCGAATATAATGTATGTACCTCAATATCGTTTATCGTCTGCTCAGCACTCTTGCCTTCTCATTTTCCGAAACAGCCACTTTCACCAGTTTTAAATGGATTTCAAACTTAGAAGAGAACTTGATTCAATTCAGTTATAATAACCACATAACAAACTTCTTATTCCAAAGAAAATCCTTTCATAATATGCAATGTTAACCTAGAATTCATTAATTCTGAAAAGTGAATAAAAGTACCATGTACATATATTTCTTTCAACTAAAATAGCCACTCTTAACAGATTTTAATGGATTAATGCATTAGCATTTCAATTTCATGAAATAAGCAGAATTCCGGTAACAAAAAAATTTGTTCAATCTTCAATTGGCTCTGATAATACTTTAAATAGATTTTGGAATAAAATGTACCTTAATATCGTTTAGCGTCCGCTCACCACTCTGGACTTCTCAGTTTCCGAAACAACAACTTTCAATAGTTTTAAATTGATTTTTGCTTTGAAATGGTACTTTCCTGTTAACGGGAATACCTCAAAAAATAAACACGTATTGTTGTGATATTTTGTTTGTTAACAATGCGTAACAAATCTCGTTAAGATATTTACGTTGATCCCTTATTGATGAATTTGTGGAGCTTGCCGAGGAGTGAAGAACAAGCTGTATCTTTGATTCAAGACCATGATATTTTATCTAAAGGGCGAATGTGCAAGAAGGATCTGCGAGAGAATATTTTGGAAATGCAACGCGAAAGCCTGTCAGCAGAAGCATTCATGTGGCGACATCATAACAAAGAAATCGACATATTTCCAGCTATTTTAAATGCCATAAAGACATATTGGCTCCCTATTAACATAAATTTAGATTGTATTAGTAATTATGTTGCTTTTATTAATAAATAAGTTACAAAAAAGTGTGATTTTTAAGTAATTCCCCCGTTGTTACGCATTGTTAACAAACAAATACGTCGTAACATATCACAACAACTCGTGTTTATTTTTTGAGGTATTCCCGTTAACAGGAAAGTACCCAAAATACTTGAGTCAATTCAGTACAACTTCCACTTTACATACTGTAAATTCCAAAGTAACTCCTTTTATAATAGGCAATGCTAGCCTAAATTGAATTCATTCTGTAAAGTGAATAAATAAAGTTCTTTCTTTAAACTATAATAACCACTGTTATTAGATTTAAATGGATTATAAGCCTTAGACTTACTCTGTATTAAATAAGCACCAAAATTCCTTTTATAAAAACAAATCAATTCATTAAAAGATCCACTGTTCTTTCTTCGAAAATTGCCTGTTAACATTTTTAAATGTCCTTTAAATTTTAATTGAATTTTAATTTATATTCGTTTCCAAACTTCGGCCGTTGTTACGAAATTAATTCGAGGAATAACAATATAAATTCGTAAGCAAGTATGGTTTACAAAGAATTTAATTTAAGAATGCTTTTAATTTCCAATTTTTCTAAAATGACACTGTTGATACTAAAAAATTATTATATTTACGTTAATATACTTATTTTCCACAAAACACGCCAATCCCTCCCCTTCCTTCCTCTCTCTCTATCTCTCCCTCCCTCCCTCCCTCTCTCTCTCTCTCTCTCTCTCTCGCCCTCTCTCTCTCTCCCCCCCCCCTCTCTCTCTCTCTCGTATTGAAGCTAACAATGATAATGGTCGACATAGCAACATCACGTTAAAATGGCGAGATTTCCACAAAATATGCAAGTTAAACGTTTAACATGGAATATTTCAAACTGTGGGCGAAAAAATACGAACGGAATAAGAAACTTTATAAATTTTTCTTCAAAATGGTTCAAATCAGAAGGTCGTCTGTTAATTTCTTCTAATTTTAATTTCCAAATGAATAAAAACCTGCACGTCGAAAAAATCGCGTTTTACATGTTAAGTAATGGGAAAAGGAAATGCCTCTCTTGGAGACAAACCATGGAATTTTTCGCGATTTAAATTCGTCATCACCTGAAAATTTGTTAATCAAGCATCTCTACCAAATTTCGAGTTTCTATCATTATTATTTCTCGAGTTATTAGCGTTTGCATAGCGTGATCAACCAACCAACGGATGACGGCTATTATTATATAAAATTATTTGTTTCATGGCGTCCAGTTTTCGTCCTTTTGGGTAACAAAATCACTTGATTATATTTATTGACTAGTAAAACATGGATAGCACATATTTAGTTAAAATTTTAATTATCCGCGAGTTTATTCTAAAAATAAATTAATTAACAGAAATTCGGATCAATCTAAAATGTGAAAAGTATTACGGACAAGAAGGAGGTGAAAAATTTTGCGCCGTTTTCTTTTGTTTAACATATAAGCGATTCACACGACGTAGATGTTATCTAACGAGTAGGTACATATAATTATCCGCACTGCAGTCACGTCGATTGCGATCCGTCCCATAACCTCCGTAACCCCGCAACCATAGCAAACTTGGCCAAATGATCCGTGATTTTTTTGCAGGTAACATCGATTGGATTGGAGGATCGACCGGGGGACGCCCGCTAGCGTCCTCCGCCACGGGAGCTCCTTCCGTCCGCCGCCTCCGACTCTACCGTCGCCGACTTCTCTATCTCCTGGTGTTCGCCCACCCCCTGCCTGTCATCATCGTGGTCCTGAGTGCCGTCTGCATCTTCTTGGCCGCCTCCGCTTCCCTTGCACCGCAGCCGCCTTCGTCTTCACCCGGGACCGCGCGACCTTCGACAGGCCAAGATGGCGAACGTGAGCCAATCGCGGGAGAACTTGATCCAGAGGGAGGGCAGCACGACGAGCGAGGCAACCACCTCGCAAGCGTCTAACGATTTGGCCCTCCGACAGCACGAAAAGAGGTTTCTGCTGTTCGCGGAGAGGGGAGACTGCGCCTCCGTGAGGAAGTAAGCCAACAGGGCGTTGTGGGAAGGTCCCTCAATCGAAACGGCTTTTAATATATCGATCGCAACTTACGAGATGATCGATAATATTTTAAGTTATTGTTCGGACAGATCCGTTTGCAACAAAACATTTTTGTTCGTGATTAACTTTATAAATGGCTGACAATGAAATAATTTTCGCAAGAGGGTATTGCGCCGTGTATGCATGTAACCTGTCATACAGAGAGGTCGTGCGTTTTATATAAAAACAAGGGTAGTAGTTAATCCGCTTTTATTCTGAATGATGTCGCTAATATAGGGTGACCAGGCGTACCGGTTTCGCCGGATTTGTCCCGGTTTTCAGAACTTTGTCCCGGTGTCCCCATTTTTTTCGGGAAGCATCAATGTCCCGGTTTTTTTATTTGTAATAGTGATGGTATATGCAGTAGTTTTTTTTTATTCCCGTTTATACGAAATTATTTTGAAAACCAAACTCGATATTCCAAATATGTACTATTTTATAAAAAGCATTCGCATTTAAGTGCTGGAAAATCAAAGACTCACGGTATTTCACTAACAGCTGATTCTAAGAAAATACGAATTTTCTTATTCGTGATTTTCAGTTCACTCAAGTTATATAAGAAACAAACATATTCAGTGGTTTCTGAGTCGCTGAAACCTCTTCTTTATCGAAGCAATTGTTTGATCTAACACAAGATAAAAAAATACCCGGAAATAATCTTGTGGATTATGAAAACTTGCATCAACCTTTGCAGATTCAAAATTGGAGTTCTTTCTCCATGGTAGAATTTCGGTCTCTTGCATAAATTTTGATTCAGCCCCTAGTTTTGTTGCCAGTTCTCGATCACCTATAATTAATTTATTTAACCCTATTTCTGACCTACAAGCTCTGAAATACTGCTGAATCTGCTCAAGAGAATTTATTGAAACGAGAAAATTAATCTCAACGTTCGGCGCATATTTTGCATAACGCTATGCAGTCGGGAGCTGAGAAATTATATTGTGATGTATAAATGGTCGTGGTAAAAATACCGTCATACTTTTCAGCTTATGTAGTACGTTAGGGGTGAGGGAAAGAAACGTTTTTAAAAATATGGTACGCCCTAGTAAAAAAAAAATTCTTTTGGTCTCCTTAGAGAGTATAAAAAATCTGAGTGAGATTTGACAATATCTTCGTGTTTCGCCAGGGCCCTAAAGATTTGTCAAAATGACTAAAATACGGCAAAAGCAAAACGAACCCATTCGTTAATTTATTGTCATTTTCAATGTTAAAATGGCCTGCTGAGCTCAAATTAAGCGTCCATTATCCGTTATCTCCCTCCGTTCGCAAGATAAGGGCAATTCGTTGTCAAGAAACAACTTAAAAATTACGTATCTGGCACTCGTATGCACTGTACATGTACAGTACGCGGACGGCGCTCGCTGCAGCCGTCAGAATGCAGCTCTTAGCTTGCTTCTGCTCCTAAATCTGCCGAAACAACCCAGGACTCAACACGGGGAGGTGGCTGCACGTCGAGTTCCGCCCGTGCCCACCCCAACCACCCTACCTTGTGGGCACTACTGTAGTTTCACTCTTGAGTTAAAACTTGGTAATCTTTCTTCGTTTTTTTAAAGTCGGGCATATTCTCTCTGGATTTCAGCCTCGCAAGAATGAACCCATGCCTTTGCTCTTCTCCACACAGAGCACTGGATGCTTCTGTAACCAATTTCACAGTGCGCTCAACAGCCTGTGTGTGGCACGGTAAATGATCGAACTCTGGCTGTTTCTCCACCATTTGTTGCAGGTCAGCTTCAGAAAACTTGCGTGTGAGAGGTGGCTGTGTTACCGTGCAAGTCTTCCAGTCAATAAGCTGCTTGTAGTCCGCCGCTTTGAAGTTGAGGGGTGGTACTTGGAACGATGTTACCAATCCGTCTTTAGCTCTTGGGGTCTTCTTTCTTGCCTCGATGATCTCTTGGATGGCAGTTCTCCGCACGTCCCTTCGGGTGTCTTTCAGCATAGCTAGCAGCAGATTCTCGGGGTGCCCGAAATATCAGTTCCTTTGAATTATTCGTCAATAATGAGTTGGATGCGACGGCACATCAGCGAACGCTGGATCGAAGGGCGGTTTTATTAGCCTCGTGGAGAAAGCTTGCGGACGGCCTCTACACTGGTTTGTGTGTTTGCTGCACTCAAACGAACTTCCGCTTCGCCATCTATTCCAACGACTGGATGGACCTAACCACGGACCGCGAGAGTACTCAGGCCCAATCGGCAAAATGCTTGAAAATTGTGAAAATCTCCATGTTGTAAATTTCAAGAGAATCGAAGCCGATCTTCCGCAGGTTGACGTTGAATGCTTGAGCTCAGACCAGAAATATCTCCTATATATCATTACTACTGTGACTTCTGGTGTGTGTTCTTCTGCTTTGGCTGAGCGAAGGCCAGGGACGTCGGCGCATTCTCGATGGCTCACAACAGCCTACAGAATTTTGCGTCTGTATGTGGCGACGGAGAAACCTGAAAAGAAGCTGAAAATACTCTCACAATTTGTCATAAAGGTGTATGTAGTTTCTTTGTTTGCAATCAAGACGCTCAGCGATTGCACAAACGGTGCCCGCCACCTTTGGGGAATGATTCATTCATCAAGGTATCTTGACAAAAAGTTGAGGGTCATTATTTTGTTTGTTTGGGTTCGTAATTTACGGCAATAAGGACGACTGTATTCTTTTACGATACGAAATGATAATTTTGCCTCATAATGCTATTCATAATAATGTAAATAGCTATACCCCAAATATGGAGAATGTCATTTGTTGGCCACATCAGATTTTTAAAAATTCATTCATATACGAGTTATAGAGTGATTTTGAAATGTTATTTTTATTTAAATTCAGTTTTATTCATTGAAATTAATTTCTTTTGACAATTTTCTAATTCAAATACTTCATCTTTTTAGTATGCTGGAAGAAGCAAAAAACAAACCAGGAATTTTGGATATCAACTGCGTGGATCCCCTCAATCGATCTGCATTGATTGCTGCCATTGAGAACGAAAACATCGAGCTCATTCACATTCTTCTTGAATATGGAATCCAAGTCAAGGTATCTTTTGCATTTGGACAAAGGATGGAATCTATAACAATTTGGTCTATTCAAAGGTCATCCGTGAAAAAAATCCATGATATATGAAAAATGTTTTGCCTATTTATATATAATTTAAGCTTACATTTATTATAGATATTTATTTAATAGCTACCTATTTAATAAATTAATATTCTCCATTCTTGTTGAACACAATTACTTAAATTTCAATAAAAATGGCATTGCATGTTTCTGTGTCATTTGAAAATCAAAAATAATAGTATACGGTTTTATAACTAAAAACCATGCCTCTTTCTGGAGTATTAGAGTGCCTTAGAATTTTTGATAATGAATTACACATAACTCACGGATTTCTGATTCTGAAATCTCTGTTCCCCTGTTTTATCGAATTGAAACTTGTAATCCAATTTTATTGTAAGTGACATAAGCAATCGCCCATTAATATTGCTTTTTTTGACCAAAATTCCGTATTTTTCAAGTTTTTGTCACTTTTTTACTTACGCACACTTTCTCACTTCCATTATCGTCAAGTTAACTCAATAAATTAAGATTTTCGAAAGAATACTGAACTCTAGGTAACCAGAAGATAGTTAAGCCTGTGATTTGTTCCGCTTCATTAGGCAAAACGTAAATAAGCATCTTGTCGTTGAAATTACCTTTTGCTTTTAATATTTCTGCTGCAATGCCATCAATTCCAGGCGCTTTTCTATTCTTCACGCTCTTGATTGCGTGTTTCACCTCTTTTTGAAGAATATCTGGAACCTCTTCAGTGGGCATATTTCCTTTTTCTTTACTCATTGTCTAATGGACCTTCATACATTTTGGTGTGGAATTCCTGTACTCGTTTTAGAATTAATCTCCGGAAAAATCACGCTTTTCGAAGATATGGGTCAACTTGTCTTCTATTTGTCTTATATTTATAAGAATATATAAGAATATCTGACCGGTGGTATTTCCAAATTACTCTTTCAAAGAGTTTTTTTTTTTAAGTGTTAAGTTACTAAACGCATTTCAATCTCCACTGCCTCATGGCCACTTATTCCTTTTAAGTCCCGAAACCATCGATTCAAAAGGATGCTGTTTCACTAACGTTATTTCAACTAGCGTAATTTCCCTCCAAACATAACAGGTATGCGTGAACAAGTATTAAGTTATAAACAATTAATGAAACAAACATTCATATACGTAAAAAGTGAGCAATAAATATAACATTCACTTGATGTAATTTTTACTTTCTCCATATGTAGTAATGGGAAAGTATTCTGTTCATGAAAGAAATCGACTTCGGGATTTCAACGGAAATACACGTTTTGAGGTCCCTAAAACACCTTTAGACTATTTTCGGAATGATGTCTGTGTGTGTATGTTATTGTGGGCGCTCTAACTCAAAACGTACTTGCCATATCGTTACCAAACTTCTTAGATAACACTTTAGCATCAGCTCAAAGAACTGATTAGTTTTTGCACAATATCCGTTAACCGGAAGTCGAGGTTTATTCGAAGCCAGATTCGGTTTTTGCGATATTTCTCCGTTAAAACATCATTATTGTATATACAATTCTATACAAATGTTTTAGAGAATGTAATTTCCTACAACTCCCAAATCAATAATATTTTTTACTAACGCTTCTTCACACCCTCCCATCGCTCTTTTTATCTACCACCAGGAGACGTTTAACTATTGCTAAACGATGAAATTTGTATTTTTACTTAATCTTCTACTCGCAGCTGGGTGAAATATAAAAATATCTGTTCAAAAATTTTGCTATACAGTGCATAATATACAATTCGGCGTGCCCTAGGCCAGTGCTTCTCAGACTTTTTGTTGTGGCGGACCGGCAAATTTTATTTTTAAGTTCCAGGGACCGGTAGAGAAAATAATACTGTTATAATAAATATATAAAAAATCAAATCTGCAAAGTGTTTTCAGAAATATATTACAAAATGTATATTTAAATATTAGAATAAACAATTTTACTAAATAAAGTAGAACGAAATTTTTGATTATTTATTTTAAACGTAAGCTTTTCTAATTTGAAAGATGGGTCTGCTTATTTTTTGCCAGCTTATCCAGTCGTGGTTCGATGGAAGACAGTACCGCGCGTAATGGAGGATGAATATCCTGACTATTCCTGTACTTGTTCTTAATAACACTCATGGTTGAAAAGCCAATCTCGCACAGGTATGTTGAAGGAAATGGGAGACGATTCTTCAGAGAAATCTCAGCAAGCTCTGGGTATTCTGCTTTCACTTTTATCTAAAAGGAAGCTAGTGAGTTTGTAGTCTCAAAAATCATCTTCAAACCTCCGTCAGCAGCCAGCTCCAACAATTTTTCCTCCATAGTGACAGTTAATTCATCTTTCAATGGGATAAATGGATTTCGGATACATCCATTCCCTTTCCGTGGATCTTCTTCTGTTGGAAAGTAAAACTCAAAACGTTCTGCCAAATTCCTCAAGTGTTCACTGATAACGTTTCTTAGAGATGTAATATTAATCTCTTGGTTTGCATCGGAGATGACTGTTGCTAAATTGTGAAACATGAAACTCGACTATTCCATGCTTCTAGCTTTCGTTTCTGTCCATCGATCTTGTCAGCCATCGTAAAGCATGAAGCCATCCTTCCCTGCATGGAGGTGTTGAGATCATTCATGACGGCAAAGATGTCAGCCAAATAGGCCAGCTTGGCTATCCAATCCACATCTCTGAATAACTGGGACCAATTTGGTTTTTTGTCCTGAAAAAACAGGGCAAGCTCGTTTCGTAACTCAAATACTCTCGACAAAAATTTTCCCCTCGATAACCAACGTACATCGGCATGGAACAGGAGCTGTTTATGATCAGCTCCCATAGCATCACATAATGCAGAGAATAGTCTCGAATTTAAAGAATTCACCTTTACATTGTTAACAATTTTCATAACTTCGTTGAGCACACTATTTAGTTCTAGTGACAATGTTTTTCTTGCAAGACTTTCTCGGTAAAGAAAGCAATGCGTCGACTTGCAATTTGGAGCAAGCGCCTTAATCTGGGTAACAACTCCTGAATGTCCTGTCATTGCGGCAGCACCATCAGAACATACAGCTACACAAAATTTGAAGTCCAACCTACATTTATTAACGATGTAATCGTTCAAAGTTTTGAAAATTTCAAAACCAGTTGTTTTTGTCGGTAGTGAAGCAGAAAAAAATAACTTCCTTCAAATCACCATTAAATTCAAAGCGCACATACACCATCAGAATAGCCGCATTTGAAACGTCTGTACACTCATCAAGCTGTAAAGAGAAGTACTTTGCTAATTTAATCTGTTCTATGAGCTGATCTTCCATATCTTGAGACGTCTAAAATTCATCTAGCTATATTGTCATTTGAAAGTGGCACCTGACTCACTTTCTTTGCAGCCTGCTCTCCCAGCATTTCCATGCAGACGTCACTCATACAACCTTTCACTAACGTCTCACCAATTGTGTATGGATTTTTGTTCTTAGTAACTCGAAGCGCTACTTTATAAGAAGCTCGAATAGCACTTATATTTATGTGTGACACTTTGAAGATCTGTTTCTGACGGCATTTCAGATCGACATGCTTTCTTTCAAAGAACTCTTTTCTGCTTTGAACTCATTCTGTACGTTTTGTATTTAAATGCCTCTTTGAGTTTTGACGGTTTCATTGCGCCGTTAGACAGCATATATCCACAAATAACACACTCCGGTTTTGGAATTCCACTATCATCATCTGTACATAGGAGATAAAAATATTTTTTTATAAATCTATACTTCAAGTAAATACTTCATTTCTGATATGAGGATGAAAACCGAATAAATGCAGTAGGAACTTCGGGACTCTAGTAGTATTGAAAATGGACATTAGCGTCAATACCAAAGCATAAGCTTTCTAAAACTGTTACAAATAATCATTTGGCAATTCATCAGACACGCACGCACATACGAACGTAAGCACTCAGATATGATATTAATAATGGAATAAACCCTCCTCCTTACAATATATCAAATAGAGTTTAAAAGCAAGATATGAATATTTCAGTAACTACATAAATCTGTACTTTGAAAAAACTAAATATATATTAGTTTAAAAAGTTCGCATATCATGACTTCATCACATTAACCATAAGATCGAACCTCACTCTTAAATATTCAATAAACTGCGTGAATTGTTTAAAAAATATGGACACAGGCTATAAAATTCTTAAACATATCAAAAATAAATATTACGTAGTAAGTATGGTCGTACAGAAAAAGTTTAAATTTACTGATTTACACAGGCATAAAAGATATCAATATCAAGTTTAATTTGATTAATATACACGTTTTTGGTAACTTGGTATTGCTTCCAAAAAGTACTTTTCCATACTAAAAACCCGATATCGGTATTGTGTGTCTAATTCAATACCGGTATTAATTCCGGTTTTCCAATACTGGTAGTCATCCCTAATTGAAGCCAAATCATTTCGTAAAATAAATTGTAACACATTTTATGGCGTTCAACAAGGTGTTATTAAAACATACAGTGGTGTTTTTACTCAAATATTTCAGAGCCATCCAAATCAGTCAGTTTGTTAGTGAGTCTTTAAATCCAAGCATTTTTAAAGTTCATGTTACAAATTTCTAATGCTTTCATATGAAAGATACAGCACATATCGCAGTAGATCATACAATTTAAACTTCATATTATTATGCAAAATATCGGTGATTTTACTTACAGTTATTACGAGCTAAGGTCCTCCAAGGGTCGCGATCTCTGAATAAGTCACACCTCAGAAAGATCTCAAAGGCAACTGAGTGAGATATTCCTAACTCTCCTTACTTTAATGGCCTTTTCATCAACCAAGAACTACGCTCCAATTTCTTCTACAGTTGTTTACAAAAACTCAGTTCGATGGATCACTCTTGGACTCATGGAGAAAGACAACAAGAAAATAAATCCACGTGAGAATGAGAAACTACGGGACTCTCATGATCGATTTGTTTCATAAAAGGCGAGAACGGATATTTGACTCTGTCAGCAAACGTTTTGAAGCGTCGTGACATTTGAAACGACATTCGGGATAAATTTAATCTGTTTACGATTTGGATTGACCCAAACAGTTGGCCATAGAGCACCCCCGTTCCTCTGTTAGTCGCAGGTGTAGGTATCATTAGCTTAAGTATATGTCTGTTAAAATTCTTGCGGCACTATCCAATTTAAATCTGCTTAGAAAAGAGAGGTTTAATAAACGGGAAGGACAACACGTCGTCCCAGGAAAAGAAAAAAGCTTGCATTTTGCATTAAATGTATATAAAGACATTTATTAATCCAGGTCCGGGTCTCACTCTCATTAGTCTATCTCGAGGCAATGCTTCGTTAACATCTGTACCTACATTACCCTAAGAACTTGCCGCGGACCGGCAGCCGATGGCTCGCGGACCGGTGCCAGTCCGAGGACCACCACTTGAGTAGCACTGCCCTAGGCGACCGCCCGGCCCGGCCGCCCATATGACTGGCTCTGTTCCTACCCTCCTATCGTAAGTTTTATCTTTCAAAGACAATGGATCATAAGGCTAGTTCTAAAACTTAGAAATTCAAAGGAGATAGGCTCAATTTTGAAACAAATAGACCACATTTTTATTAAAAAGTTACAATTATGAGGCTGTTCAATTATGTACTTTTCGGTAGCATGTCAGATTCCGTCCTGTATATATATATATATATATATATATATATATATATATATATATATATATATATATCCACGCATTCAATTTGTCACAACAAACCATTGGGGTCCAAGACCGTCCTTTTATTTTTGGTCGAAGGTTTCTTAGAAGATCGACGGTTTTTTTGGACAGGTTGCTGGGTTATCGTGTGACTACCTTTAACTGTGGGAAAATCGTTAAAGGCACAAGAAGGGATTGAGTAAACCCGGTGCGGAGATTATCCTACTCTTGCGAAGAGCTTAACGTCCATTCCGAAGGAACTTGCGTGTTCTCAAGCCACAACAAGCATAGGCCGGGAAACACGGTGTATACACTATAGATTAAGGTTATTTTTATTTTTCAATTGAAAAGATGCAAAGTAATAACTGAATGTGATGTATATTTTTCTCTCGTTTGCTGCTAGGATGCTCTCCTTCATGCCATAAAGGAAGAATACGTCGAAGCCGTAGAAATTCTACTCGAATGGGAAGAAAAGAATCACAAGCCGAATACGCCATACGTGAGTTCAATTATTGATAATTCTAGTTGGAATTTTCCGGTAATTTTATTTGCATTTCGGCCTTTTGTTCATTTTATTTCCACTTTTTACTGCTGGGATGCTGTTCTCAAATTCTAAATCTCGCAAACAAGAGTTCCCAAAAAGTAAAAATACGTAATGCGAAACCTTTTCAGATAATATTTCAAACCATTTTAAAACTAAGTCCGCACTTTTAGAACAAAAGATTAGTTTTTGATGAGTTTTGTTGATGATTTTTAGGGTAAATTATGCATTTCTCCTGTAGTATTTCATTTGTTGACAGAAGGAAGGTTTAAATACTTCAAGGCTGTTTCATTCCGTTTGGCTAATCAAAAGTCTTTTAAATGAGTTATCAAGATAATCCTGATACTTCTTCGGCTCATAATTACGCCGAGGCCAACAAAATAACTCCCTACATGACACTTGAGCATATAAAACTTCTACCATTGATTATAAATTTGGAATAAACTGCATAAAAACTTCTATTTCATTAATTTTCTTTTTTGTTAATATATATTTGATCGTTTCGTATCCATTATCTAAATTACAGAAAACTTTAACCTGAATCATATTACTTGTAGAAGTTTGCCAAAGTTTCATAAAACTAGTACGATTTTCTATCGCATTTTCGTTTTTCAAGAAATTGAATAATTATATGGCAGTAATGCTGATATCATAGCGAGATATATCACAACAAATCCGACGAATACCTATAAATATTGCAGAGAAGTCAACAGTATTCTTAAAAGTAGAAACTATAGAATATGTGTTAACTCGATCTTTTTTCCAGAGTTGGGAAGCAGTGGATCGTTCCGCATCCACCTTCACGACAGACATCACGCCCCTCATCCTTGCCGCCCACATGAACAACTACGAAATCCTGAAAATTCTTTTGGACAGAGGAGCCACGCTACCCGTCCCCCATGACGTCAGGCAAGTTAATTCCGGAGCGAAACCTATTCCTAAATAAAAAACCTTCATTAAAATTGGTTCTTTCGGCTTCGTTGTCTCTCGGTGAAAAGGAAATCGAAAAAGGTACATTGCAGAAAGCAATAAGCTGGAAAACTGGGTAATTGAGCGGGTTTGATACCAATAAAGTTCAAGAAACAGCTCTCATATCTCATTCCAATCCACGTCGTTAAACTTCATGAATTTTATAATATGCGAAATTTTATATTTTCTATCGATGAACAAAAGAAAATTCTGTCCTTCGCAACACAGCTCTACATCGAGAAAAAGAAACTATGAATGGATAGGCTTTTGCCAATTCTGATATTTGTGTAAATATATTTAAACTCAGCTGATAGAACTTGAAAGGGAAAGAGAGCTATCAAAACATGAAGAAGAATGCGGAAAATAGGAGTATACTGGTGAATGTGTGCTTGCATTCTGCAAGCATTTTCTCTCACCTTAATATAGAGTAAGTGCAGACAAATAATTTTTAAACACAAAAGTTTGCACCTCTGCGTCGACTTAAGTGTTTTTCTTTATGGAAAATATTGGGGTAAAAACAACCCCTAAAATTTATAATTATAAAATTTTTATAAGTCCTTATCATTCGTATCAAATATCTCACATTTGTGCAAAATTTCCTCGATGTAGCACCTCTATAAGTGCATTTATATAAATTTAATTGTTTAAACTTTATGAATTTTTAAGAGCGAAAATAATAAACAATATTATAATTTTCAAAGTTGGCTACAGCTGTAACGATATTCCCTAACACTCTTCAGCTTCCTGACTCGAACGAAATAATATAAATATTAGTCAATATTTTTTAACATTTACGAATTTTTAACGGCCGAATAAATAAACATTTTCAAATTTTATAATCCCGTTTTCGTTTTTTGGTAAATTCTACCGATATAAAAAATTTCAGCATTGTAGCACAGTTAGAAGTATCTAAACCACGAAATGTTTGTTTAAAAGTTTATAATTTTTAACGGCCAGGAAAATAAACATTGTTGTAATTTTCGATATACTCTGGCGGTTTTTCGACCAAGCCTACCTAGGTACCATATTTCAGCTCTCAATCTTTTGTAGTTTGGGCCAGACATTAATATCCTCCTATATCCTATCATTATATATGCTCTCTTCTTACAAAGGAGGATATAGGATAACTAGTAATGTGTGCTTGAATTCTGCAATCATTTTATCTCACCTTATAATAAAGATTAAGAGCTGACAAATAAATTTTACACGCAAAAGTGGAGATATTCTCATGGCATCCACAAACCCTGAAAATATCATCTATTTATTCCACTTAGTTTTGTCTATATGCCGGAATTAATTTTTTCCATGCTTTCTTATGGGAGATATACCGGGTCGTCTGGAGTCGAACCCAGGACACCTGCGATAAAAGTGATAACGGTTCCCAATAGATACCGTGGATATCTAACAATCATTATACAAAGTCAGTCAGAAGTCTTTATTTAAAATTTCACTAGCTGAACCCGCGCAATGTTTGCGCGTTTTTTTCAATTAATTTATCAAAAATTAAGCAGTGTGTAAAAAAAGTTGATATCAATAATTCACATTAAA
Source organism: Uropetala carovei (assembly GCA_036926305.1). Lineage (NCBI taxonomy): Eukaryota > Metazoa > Arthropoda > Insecta > Odonata > Petaluridae > Uropetala > Uropetala carovei. Next base: position 8,311,972 of record JAXCHB010000056.1, read on the forward strand.
CTATACTAAGGCATTTTTCAGGTATTGGTAAGTTTCGCTGGTTCGAATCTGGCTGAGGGCACGGCTGTGTGTGCGTATTGACAATATATTATATATCTATCTACAAGATAATTTTTCACCGAACTAGCAACATTTATTACCTGCATATATTTTAACTCTAATAATTTCTAGCTACCTTCGAGACTAGGAATCGCTCTTAAAGTGCTTTTCTCTTTGAACAGATGCGGCTGCGACGAGTGTGTGACGTCGAGCGAGCAGGACTCCCTACGCCACTCGCAATCTCGTATTAATGCATACCGAGCCCTAACTAGCCCTTCGCTCATATCGCTGTCCAGCCGAGACCCGCTCCTAACCGCGTTCGAGTTATCCTGGGAACTTCGAAGGCTCAGCAGAATGGAGACGGAGTTCCGTACGGAATATCTTGTGAGCAGCATCGCCTATATCATCCGCACGCTTTTCATCACTAAAATGCCACTTTCACCGCCTTTCTTCATTCATTCAACTTTTGGCAGTTTTATGTAATCCCCGAAAATTATTTTATTATGGATATTTTTAAAAGTATGTTTTCCAGAGTAATATTTTCCCCGATAGTTTATAATTTTCTAATAGAGAGTTTTATACTGTGACATTCCAAGATTTAAATGAGCGAAGGTATCAATTCCGGTGAACAAACACATTTTTGGTTTTTCTTATGATGTATAACCACTTTGAAGTCCCTGTTGATACAGAATTCGAATTCGCTGCCAGCTAGAAGTCCTTCTATGCATAGCTTACATTCACATCTACGAATAAGCATCACTATCAATTGTGAATCGGACCAATATGGAGTAATGTTTTTAAAAAATAATCTATTAATTCGATATTTAATAAAACCAGTAAAAACCGTAAAACAGTAAAACCATAAAAGGGTAGGAACTATAAAAACAATTGGTAAAAGTTCCACAAAGTATAAAAGTAAAAATTTGTGGAAATTACCAATTGTTTTTATAGTTTCTACCCTTTTATGATTTTACTGTTTTACGGTTTTTACTGGTTTTATTAAATATGACGCAGTTCCACCACATGAAAGCTTCTACCATTGATTATAAACTATTAATTCGAATAAACTGAACTCAGTATCACATAATGGTTTGGTCGTTTGGTGAATTCGGTGGAAATGTAAATAAATAACAGTTACAGTGTTATCCATGAGCATGAATAAAGTTGGCGTGTTTTTTCTTCTTATATTTAATTCAGTAATGTTATAGTTTATTTTGCTATGATGACTTCTTCAATTAACCTAATTGACGAACTAAGGAGAATTTTGAATTTCGTCACATATTCGGCCACTGGTGAAAAATGTGAAAACGTCAGCTCAAAATTTCAGCTTTCCATCTTTTACACCTTCGGAGATATTAAAAGAAATTTAAACGGACCTCCATCTGAGAGTCTGTATTTTTCAAAACTCAAATCTAAAGAAAAACAAATGACAGCAGTACAGAAATCTACTCTCCAAATTTCAGTTCTCTGTTTAAATATAAGCAGGTGCGAAGTCAGACACCTAAGTAAAACTATAAGCGTATTACTTAAACGATTATAGAAATTTACGTTTACCATCCTTAAAATATGCCAAAAATGTATTGTTTGTGCCTATATGGCTCATAATTAATATTAATTATAACTCTGCTCCAATGCGTAATTTTACTTGTAGAAAAAATCTGTGGCCAACACACGACTTTCTCCATATTTGGGGTACAAATATTTAAATTATTATGAATAGCATTATAAGGCATAATTATTATTTCGTGTCGTAAAAGAATACAGTCGTCCTTATTGCCGTAAATTAGGTATATTTTGAATATGTTTACAGAATTCACCGCTACATGGTGGTGGCGCTGTATATTGGAAATAAAGAAAAAGCAAAATATCTCCGAAATGGATGGTTCTAAGAAAATTTGTTTCAAACGAAACTTGGAAGAAATATTATTCTCTACAACTTTGATCCTCACGAAGTTTACCAATAAGGACGTTTTTAAAGAGATATTTGACGGAAACCGAAAAAACCAATTATTTATAAATAATTCCTAAACAATAACTGCTATGGAAAATTGTTTCAAACGTAAGTTGTAGAAAATTACATTCTCTATAACATTTGTATAGAATTGTATATACAATAACGATGTTTTAACGGAGAAATATCGCAAAAACCGAATCGGGTTTCGAATAAACCTCGACTTCCGGTTAACCGTTATTGTTAAAAAACTAATCAGTTCTTTGTGATCATGCTAAAGTGTTATATATGAAGTTTGGTAAGGATATGGCAAGTACTTTTTGAGTTAGAGCGTCCACAATCACATACAGACACAGACATATACATCATTCTGAAAATAGTGTAAACGTGTTCTAGGGACCTCAAAACGTGTACTTCCGTTGAAATCTCGAAGTCGATTTTTTTCGTGATCACAATACTTTCCCATTACTACGTATGGAGATAGTAAAAAGCAACGAATGGCTCCAAGTAATTGCACAGATACAACAAATGTTCAATCAAATAAAAATATATAGGTGATGAAACGATAATTTACAATGAAGCTATTGCGAAATTCAACGAAAGTTTTTAAAAATAAAGTAAATATGAACCACATTCTTGGGTTGGTTGCATTATACTGTAGGTTTATAAACGCGTTTCTCTGAAAATCAAGAGAATTTCGATCGATTCAATTGCAGGAAATGCGTGCCGGAACTCAAGTCTTCGCAACATCTCTTTTGGACCATGCACGAACGTCCAACGAACTAGAGGTGATGCTCAACCACAACCCAGAAGGGGAGCCGTGGGAACCAGGAGAAAGACAGACACTTGAGCGTCTCAAACTGGCCATCAAATACAAGCAGAAACAAGTGGGTAACTCTTTCTCATGGAATTTATTCTTATATTTTCGGAGGATTCCCTTATTCTACAGAAAGAAATGGACTTCATAATCCGTTCCATTTGAATTATTATGGCGCTCGAGCAAAGGGCATGGCCGCGGTTATCTTGTGGTAGAGCGTTTATTAGCCAAAGGTTCATAATAATTAGTCTATTAATAACTAACATGACGATTTTGAGAACACGAAAATGTAAGTTAGAATATGAGACCTGGTTTGCTTACGATTACTCAAAATAATCTAATGTAACCATTTTGTTGAATATAACATTATTGTATGTTTTACTTTTGTGATTATAGTTCAAATCTTCTTATATTGAAAATAAAAAATGTTGAGTGTCTTTTTCAAAACCAATCGTACGACTAATACAAAAGTAAATTTTGCCTGCCACAAGATCAAATCTTTTACAGATTTATATTGTAATATTTGGCATGAAGAGACAAATTGTAAAGCAACCGGAAAATTAAGAGAGGGAAATCAGTTTTTCGCCAAAATATTTCTCTATGAACTTCATTGAAGGCTTTAATGTAAAAAGAACTTTTTCGTCAAATCTTAACCAAACGCCATAATTTCCACTGTTTTCTTATAAACTGTCCTCGTTTCAGTTCGTTGCCCATCCTAACGTGCAACAACTCCTGGCAGCCATCTGGTACGATGGCCTACCAGGATTCAGGCGAAAGAGTATGGTTGCACAACTTGTAGAAGTCGGAAAACTTGGAGCCATGTTTCCAGTCAACAGTATGATATCATTGATGATGCCGGATTCTGAAAAGTCCAAGTTCATGCAGAAACCTTTCGTGAAATTCATCACCTATTCATCTTCATATGCTTTCTTCCTCAGTGAGTTTATGGTCATTAATAACGTGTTCGTAATTAAGTTTAACACATGTGAGTGGATCCATGTAGAATATCTAAACCATATACAAATTTCATTGAAACCTTTAAGAAAATCAATATAGATATTGTTTTTATTTTTCTTCCTCGGTATAGTATAATATTAGCGTAAATGTCCGTCAAAAATGGTAGACATCAAAATTAATGTAATTTTCCTCGGTTTTAAAATATAAAGAAAAGTCTTAATAACTTTCATTAAAATCAAGTAATCATATTTTATGAAAGCTATTAGTGCAGAATTTTCCTCTTTCACTCACCCTCCATCCCTACCTCTTCCCCCCCCCCTTCCCTTCCTCCCTCTACACACACACACACGCACACACACACACTCTCCCTCTCTCTCTCTTTTTACTTTCTCCTTACGTAGTATGGGAAAGTATTGTGATCACGAAAAAAATCGACTTCGAGATTTCAACGGAAACACACGTTTTTAGGTACCTAGAACACGTTTAGACTATTTTCGGAATGATGTGTGTGTGTGCGCGCGTGCGCGCGCGCGTGTGTATGGGATTGTGGACGCTTTAACTCAGAAAGTACTTGCCATATCGTTACCAAATTTCATATATAATACTTTGGTATGGGCACAAAGAACTGATATTTTTTGACAATAACGGTTAACCGAAAGTCGAGGTTTATTCGAAACCCGATTCGGTTTTTGCGATATTTCTACGATAAAACGTCATTATTGTATATACAATTCTATACAAAGGTTATAGAGAATGTAATTTCCTAGAACTTTCATTTGAAACAATTTTCTATAGGAGTTGCTGTTTAGGAATTATTTATAAATAATCGGCTTTTTCGGTTTCCGTCAAATATCACCTTAAAAACGTCGTGTTTGGTAATCTTCGTAAGGACCAAAGTTGTAGAGAATAATATTTCTTCCAAGTTTTGTTGGAAACAAATTTTCGTAGAACCATCCTTTTCGGAGATATTTTGCTTTTTCTTAATTTCCAATATACAGTGCCACCACCATGTAGCGGTGAATTTTGTAAATATACTCAAAATATAATTTACGGCAATAAGGACGACTTTATTCTTTTACGATACGAAATAATAATTTTGCCTTATGTGTTGACCATATCAGATATTTCCTCTGAGAATATTTCTTCAACAATGAATCAATTGATATTTTTCCATCTCTTAGTATAGTCGAAGATTCAATTTAAATTGTTGTTTTTAACTATAATTTTTGGAACATCGGATGTGTATGTGTGCCGCGGCATATCAGAGTGTCCCTAAAAGCAATGAGGTTTCTCGCGAGATATACTCAAAACATATGCAAGTAAATTCTGATGTATAAAGTATAATTCTTCCAGTAAAACCGAAACATAACTGCGCAAAATATTTAAAGATGTATTACCGTAATAACACTATAAGTAAACAAAGAAGCAGAAATAAATACAATCTCAAAGATTTTTCTTTCTATGTAAAATGTATATTATCAAACGTTAACCCAGGGGTTATCATAAGACCCTTTAATCTGTTGTGATCGCAAACGCACCACGCACACGGTCACACTATCATCCTCCTATGTGAATTTAAAACAATTTTAACACTTCTTGACATTACTTACGGAAGATGGGATTTCGCGTTAATGTTGGCATGCTGCTTAATAAGGTGTCGCTGCCAGAAATGACACTACTTTAGAGAAAATCCTTTTGAAACTTAATGAATTTTTCCGTTTTCCGTTTAATCCTTTGTAACAGTGTAGTACATATGTAATTTCGATAAATCGGCTACAATGGGGCGTCCCATGATGGTGAAAGATTTTCCCATCAGAAAATGTAACATTTTCCTGTCCAAAACCAATTTGTGTTTCGATTCGACGTGCATTGAACATCTACGGTAGAAAAATGAATTTAAATTTATTTTCTTGCCATTCATTTTCATTCATCCATGTTAGGCTCAATTCCCGTACTTTTACGGTTATTATATGTAATTTTAATATAACTAACATTCTACACTCGTTCCTGTGTTAATCAACTGGAGAAACATAATATCGTGGAAACGCCGGAAATTTTGGTCGGAATGTGCTCAAAAATTTAAAAAAATAAAACTTTGATATCTTTTCTGAAACTTAAACAACCCTCATTAAATCCAATTGATACTTATGTCACAGGTAACTCATTCAAATATTGGACTTACATTGCTGAGTATTTAAGAAACAATCTAAAGAATCCGATTTAAACGCATTTTCTACGATTTTGTCTTCTTTTATTAAGAAATTTGAGGTCTCCAGCATATGACTTTCTTCCTATAACAGGGCAATAAATATCACTGCTCTCGACATCAGCGTCGTCGGGAAAAATTATCACCGACTATACTCGTGAATAATTTTAAAACATTTTCAGTAAACTATATTTTTAAAAACTGATGTGGTAAACACATGACTTTCTCTATATTTGGGGTATAGATATTTAAAATATTATGAATATCATTATGATGCAAAATTATTATTTCGTATCGTAAAAGAATACAGTTGTCCTTATTGCCATAAATTAGGTATATTTTGAATGTTTACAGAAATCACCGCTACATGGTATTGGCGCTGTATACTAAAAATTGCGAAAAAAGTTGAATATCTCCGAAATGGATGGTTCTACAAAAACTTATTTCAAACAAAATTTGGAAGAAATATTATTCTCTACAGTTTTGGTCCTCACGAAGATTACCAATAAGGAAGTTTTTAAAGAGATATTTGACGGAACCCGAAAAAATATTATTTATAAATTATTCCTAAACAATAACTGCTATGGAAAATTGTTCCAAATACAAGTTGTAGGAAATTACATTCCCTATAATGTTTGTATAAAGTTGTATACATGATAATGAAGTATTAACGGAGAAATATCGTAAAAACCGAATCGGGTAACGAATAAATCTCGATTTCCGGTTAACCGTTATGGTCCAAAAAACTAATCTGTTCTTTGTGTTCACGATAAAGTGTTATATATGAAGTTTGGTGAAGATATGGCAAGTACTTTTTGAGTTAGAGCGCCCAAAATCACATACACACACACACACACACAAATACATCATTCCGAAAATAGTCCAGACGTGTTCTAGGGGCCTCAAAACGTGTATTTCCGTTGAAATCTCTAAGTCGATTTTTTTCGTGGTACAATACCTTCCGATTACTGCGTATGGAGAAAGTAAAAATCTGATGCGGCCAACACATGACTTTCTCCATATCTGGGGTATAGATAATGAAATTATTATGAATAGCATTATAAGGCAAAATTGTTACTTCGTATCTTAAAAGAATACAGTCGTCCTTATTGCCGTAAATTAGGTATATTTTGATATGTTTACAGAATTCATCGCTGCATGGTGGTGGCGCAGCATACTGGAAATTAAAGAAAAGCAAAATACCTCCGAAATGGATGGTTCTACGAAAATTTGTTTCAAACAAAACATGGAAGAAATGTTATTCTCTACAGCTTTGGTCCTCACGACGATGACCAATTACGACGTTTTCAAGGAGATATTTGACGGAAACCGAAAAAACCGATTATTTTTTATAAATAATTCCTAAACAATAACTGCTATAGAAAATTGTTTTAAATGAAAGTTGTAGGAAATTACATTCGCTATAACTTCCGTGTAGAATTGTATATATAATAATGATGTTTTAACGTAGAAATATCGCAAAAACCGAATCGGGTTTCGAATAAACCTCGACATCCGATTAACCGTTATTGTCTAGAAACTAATCAGTTCTTTGTTCTCATGCTAAAGTGTTATCTATGAAGTTTGGTAACGATATGGTAAGTACTTTATGAGTTAGAGCGCCCTAAATCACATACAGCCACAAACACAGACACACACACACACACAGAGATATCATTCCGGAAATAGTCTGAACGTGTTCTAGGGACCTCAAAACGTATTTCCGTTGAAATCGCGAAGTCGATTTTAACTTTCTCCATACGTAGTAATGGTAAAGTACTGTGATCACGAAAAAAATCGACTTCGACATTTCAGCGGAAATACACGTTTTGAGATTTCTAGAACACGTGTAGACTATTTTCGGAATGATGTAGGTGTGTGTGTGTGATTGTGGGCGCTCTAATTCAAAAGGTAGTTGACATGTCGTTACCAAACTTCATATGTAATACTTTAGCATGAGCACAAAGAGGTGATTTGTTTTTCTGCATTACCGGTTAACCGGAAGTCGAGGTTTATTCGAAGCCCGATTCGGTTTTGCGACATTTCTCCGTTAAAACATCATTATTGTATATAAAATCCTATACAAGGGTTATAAAGAATGTAATTTCCTACAACTATAATTTGAAACAATTTTCCATAGCAGTTTTTCTAGGAATTATTTATAAAGAATCGGTTTTTTCGGTTTCCGTCAAATATCTCCTTAAAAACGTCGTAAATGGTAATCTTCGTGAGGATCAAAGTTGTAGAGAATAATATTTCTTCCAAATTTTGTTTTAAACTAATTTTCGTAGAACAATCCATTTCGGAGATATTTTATTTTTTCAAAATTTCCACATACAGCGCCACCACCACGTAGCAGTGAATTCTGTAAACATTCAAAATATACCTAATGTATGGCAATAAGGTCGGCTGTATTCATTAACGATACGAAATAATAATTTTGCCTTATAATGCTCTTCATAATAATTTAAATATCTACACCCCAAATATGGGGAAAGTCATCTGTTGGCCAGATCATATTTTGACTTTCTCCATCCGTAGTATGTGAAAGTATTGTGATCACGAAAAAAATCGACTTCGACATTTCAACGGAAATACACGTTCTAAGGTCTCTAGAACACATTTAGACTATTTTCGTAATGTCTGTGTGTGTGTATGTGATTGAGGGTTCTCTAACTCAAAGGTACTTGTCATATTAACACCAAATTTCATATGTAACACTTTGGTATGGGCACAAACAACTGATTAGTTTTTGGACAATAACGGTTAACCGGAAGTCGAAGTTTGTTCGAAACGCGATTAATTTTTTGCGATATTTCTCCGTTAAAACATCATCATTGTATATATAATCCTATACAAGGGTTATAGAGAATGTAATATTCTACAACTTTGATTTGAAACAATTTTCGATAGCAGTTATTGTTTAGAGATTATTTATAAATAATCGGTTTTTAGGTTTCCGTCAAATATCTCCTTAAAAACATCAATATTGGTAATCCTCGTGAGGACCAAAGTTGTAGAGAATAACATTTCTTCCAAATTTAGTTTGTAACTAATTTTCGTAGAACCATCCATTTCGGAGATACTTTGCTTTTTCTTAATTTCCAGTATACAGCGCCGCCACCACGTAGCGGTGATTTCTGTAAACATTCAAAATATACCTAATTTATGGCAATAAGGACGGCTGTATTCTTTTAAGATATGAAATAATAATTTTGCCTTATAATGCTGCGCGTAATAATTTAGATATCTATACCCCAAATATGGAGAAAGTCATCTGTTGTCCAGATCAGATTTTTACTTTCTCCATACGTAGTATGGGAAAGTATTGTGATCACGAAAAAAATCGACCTCGAGATTTCAACGGAAATACAGGTTTTGAGGTCCCTATAACACCTTTAGAGTATTTTCGGAATGATGTCTGTGTGTGTTTATGTGATTGTGGGCTCTCTATCTTCAAAAGTATTCGCCATATCGTTACCAAACTTCATATATAACATTTTATCATTAGCACAAAGAACTGATTAGTTTTTTGGACAATAACGGTTAACCGGAAGTCGAGGTTTATTCAAAAGGATATTCGGTTTTTGCGATATTTCTCCGTTAAAACAACATTATTGTGTATACAATTCTATACAAACATTATAGAGAATGTAATTTCCTACAACTTCTATTTGAAACAATTTTCACAGCAGTTATTGTTTAAGAATAATTTATAAATAATAGGTTTTTTCGGTTTCCGTCAAATATCTCTTTAAAAACTTCCTTATTGGTAATCTTCGTGAGGACCAAAACAGTAGAGAATAATATTTCTTCCAAATTTTGTTTGAAATAAGTTTTTGTAGAACCATCCAATTCGGAGATATTCAATTTTTTTCGCAATTTTCAGTATACAGCGCCAATACCATGAAGCGGTGATTTCTGTAAACATTCAAAATATACCTAATTTATGGCAATAAGGACGACTGTATTCTTTTACGATACGAAATAATAACTTTCCCTTATAGTGCTATTCGTAATAATTTAAACATCTATACTCCAAATATGGAGAAAGTCGTGTTGGCCGCATCAGATTTTTACTTTCTCCATACGTAGTAATAAGAATGTATTTTGATCACGAAAAAAATCGACTTCGAGATTTCAACGGAAATACATGTTTTGAGGTCCCTATAACACCTTTAGACTATTTTCGGAATGATGTCTGTGTGTTTGTGATTTTGGGCGCTCTAACTCAAAAGGTACTTGCCATATCGTTACCAAACTTCATATATTACACTTTAGCATGAGAACAAAGAACTGATTAGTTTTTGGACATTAACGGTTAACCGGATGTCGAAGTTTATTCGAAACCCGATTCGGTTTTTACGATATTTCTACGTTAAAATATCATTATTGTATATACATTTCTATACAAAAGTTATAGAGAATGTAATATTCTACAACTTTCATTTGAAACAATTTTCGATAGCAGTTATTGTTTAGAGATTATTTATAAATAATCGGTTTTTAGGTTTCCGTCAAATATCTACTTAAAAACATCATTATTGGTAATCCTCGTGAGGACCAAAGTTGTAGAGAATAACATTTCTTCCAAGTTTTGTTTGGAACAAATTTTCGTTGAACCATCCATTTTGGAGATATTTTGCTTTTTCTTAATAGCAGTATACAGCGCCAGCACCATGGAGCGGTGATTTCTGTAAACATATTCAAATTATATTTTACAGCAATAAGGACGATTGTATACTTTTACGATTCGAAATAATAATTTTGCCTCATAATGCTATTCATAATAATTTAAATATCTATACCCCAAATATGGAGAAAGTCGTGTTGACCACATCAGATTTTTTTGTGATGACAATACTTTCCCATTACTACGTATTTAGAAAGTAAAAACAATAAGCAAAGAAAATTGTTATCTGTTTCTACGGATACCAAAATTTTGATGCGCAATTGAAATGACCATTGGTAGCCTATGGAACGCTATCAACAATTAGACAATTTTAGCATAGGAACGGAAACAATGGTATCACTTGGGACGTATGTAACATACATTTAGAAGAAAAATCAAAATATCTGTTTCGTGACAAATCGTAACAAAGAAATACACATTTGTATATGTGAAAGTGGACTGTATTAACACCGATGTAAACAAAATAACTAATAAATGGTCACTGGAACAATCATTGGATCTCTATGGTCTTTGGAAACACAAATAATACACACAGTTACGAAATTGCGGGAATTGAAGCGCAACAACTCGGAGCAATACAACACACAACGATCTCACATGTTACCTTGCCGGCTACTGACGCGTCGGTCTACTCCACTGTCACGTGACGCTTGGGACATGCCCAAACTAAAATAGGGGAAGAAGCACCTTCCGTATGGTGGAGCACAAAGTAAAACAAGTCCGAACAATATCTCTTAAGAACTTTCGGTTTCATGAAAAGATGTTTCAAACAAAACTTGCAGAAAATTACATTATCTACACCTTTAATAATAACAAACGCCTCAAAACGTGTATTTCCGTTGAAATATCGAAATCGATTTTTTTCACGAAAACAACACTTTTACTTACGTTACGTATGGAGAAATACTTTCTCTTACATTACGTATGGAGAAAGTAAAAACTCGGTTTTTTAAAATGGTTTTGTATAAAGATGTTTTTCGACGCAAACATTCATAAATTTATTTCGTGGACCTGAGTAATTAAGTAATTAAATGTTATCTTCCGATGTTATTCCAGTGCTACTTGGCCTTGCTTCTCAAAGAGCTGAATATCTGGTTATCGAATGGTTTGGAACTGCCTGGATGCAGACGATTTTGGAAGATTGGAAACGCAGAGAAAGAGGTTCACTTCCTGGACTAGTGGAGTTTACGGCTATGATATATGTTTGCAGTTAGTACATATATACTATTCATTAATATATACTCCAATATAAGAATTCTTTCGATATTTCGACAAAGTTTTCTAAGCGAATGAATTTTGGAAATTATTCCTCATGAATATCAATCACAAAAATAACTGTTGAGGTTAGATTTTCAACCACTGAAGTATTATATCAAGCAGTATAAGTTTTAAAATGTCCATGCAAACGTCATAAGTTGAATATACTTTAAGGTCCAACCGAATGAATTTATTCGTTATACTATAAAAGACTGAAATTCGTGTGATACATTTTAGTGGAATAACGAATTTTTTGCCACAAATATATCAAGTTTAATGTATTCTTTCTATTAATTTTTAATTGCAATTAATGAAAATGATAAACCTTTTTGCATACTCAAGCATTTATAGAATAAGTTTTATAACCAAACCAAAAATATAGTGTATTACATGATTAATTTACATCAAACCAAAAAAATATAAAGTTTTCCAATTATTTTCTCATTGATAGGTTTAATATGGTGGGAAGTGAAGTCTTTATGGGAAGATGGTTTGCTGGAGTACATATCGGATCTGTGGAACATAGTGGATTGGATAACTAATATATTCTATTGCATATGGATAATGTTACGGGCTGTGTCTTGGTTCGTGACGCAAGTAAGTTTACCCTTTTTCGCTGCCTCCAAAATTAAATTTAGCTAACTTAGCGCCTCTAATTTTAAATTTTTAACCTATTAAGTATGGCTCTCGAAACAACTTTCCACTTTGGTTTCTGATACAACTAAGCAGCTGCACGAACTTTAAATTCGATTTTTCAGCTGTAAATATCACTCTCACTACAGTTGACTACATAAATATTTCCATTTGTTAAGCCGAATTTAATGCTTCATTTTTCATTTTCATTAAACTCAGAAGGTAATCATTTACAAATCTTTTATTTGAAACTTTGTTTGATATAAAGACTACGAGAAAGGATTCCATAAACTTATAACAACAGTAGAGGTGCTTCTACATAAATACTTTATGCTTATGTAACTGTGAATTTTATAGATTAAATGAGTGCTTGGCAATGGAATCTCCATTCTCTCAATATGGCCCATGAAAATGGGCCATATTGAGAGTAAATTGTTCAATTCCTATGATAACTTGTCACGGTATATTTTGTGTTGGTAACGTTGGTATGCTAATGATGTGTTGTGTATTTGGAGAGACGTTCAAAGGCAGCTGACACCATTTCTGCACCTGCTAAGCTCCATTATTCCTTCAATCCCTTTCATTTATGAAACATTAAGTTAACAATTTCCTCGACCTCACCAACTCCAACCATAAAACCAACTTTTCAATCTTTCAAACGACATACCGACCACACAATAAGTACCCATATCTTATAATCATCATCACAACACGCGGCTTTCTATTCCCCAGTCCCAGGGGTGGGGAAACACCGGGCCGCGGGCCGCATGCGGCCCCAGAGAGCGTTTTGTGTGGCCCGCGAAGGAGTGATGATAAAGAGAACCGCAAAATTTAACACACAAACTCATATTTGAAATCCAAACAATGATAGTTATAAAGCATTTAATGCTTAAATGTTAATCCCAAATACTCTAATTTGGTATTGATTTCCACTTACATGATACCTTATAATCTCTCAGTAACTGCGGTTTAAACTATAATCAGGCCCACCAAAGCATTGGAAACCTCCAATACGGCCCCCAGAAGGATTTGACACCTCTTATGCGACCCGCCACGTGGAAAAGATTCCTCGCCATTGCCCTAGTCCATAGATTAATAAATATCTCTCTGTCCCCTAACAAATTCGCGAAAGATTATTAAACGCATAGATTCAAATGATGGCTATCTCCACAATTTAATTGACAAAATCCTATCCCGCAAGCAAATAAAACTTGTTTCTCCACCAACAAGAATAAGTATCCGTCACAAACCCTTCTTAGTGGATTAAATTAATTTTTATGGAGGAAGTATCTTATTGCCAACCCACACCACGAAATATTGCGGTAATTAAACCAGTATTTTGCAGTAAAACATTTGTACAACTAGAAAGATAAAGTAAACAAATTTCCAAAATCAGAGTTTTATTAACTGAAATTTAATTATCGCAATGCCGTTCACATCGAACAAACCGGAAGAAATTTCACCACTAGAGGGAAATACTGATTGTACCTGAGATTACATTCTAATTCCAGGAGTAATACTTTCTCTCATCAGCATCGGCTTCATTTTCAACCTAAGAGAATTAAAAATATAAATTCCATTGGATCATTGGCATACAGCAGGGATGACCTTAAACTCGATTTTTTTACAAATAGACGAACCATCCCGTAATGCATAAGCAAAAGTTTAGAAAAGACGGCCTCAATATTCTTCATTGACGCTGACATCCCTTGTTGTCTCTTCTTTTTTTTTGCAGAAAGAGTATTGGAGAGGCGGGAACCCGTGGTATCCGAGGGAAGAGTGGGATCCATTCGATCCAATGCTGCTGTCGGAAGGAGCGTTTGCAGCCGGAATGATCTTCAGGTGAGAGAGGAAAGGTCCAATCGAATCAAGAGTGGATATCCCGATTCTACATCTACAACGGGGGAGACTTTCGTAAATTGCAATTTTTTCAGTATTTTTCAAATAGTATGTCAGGGAACAACGGTAAGTCGTTTCAATTAGAAAGTATTCTTGGAGAATTATCATATTATAAATAACTTGGTACTTTTTCCGCAATTTATTTCATTAATCATTCACTACCATAGTTTCACTTCACAGTAGCACCACCAGGTGACAAGAAAGAGAAAGCACTTCCTAAACCTCCACGGTGCCCAAGAGGCCGGCAAACCTCACTCCCAGCCATTCTCCCAATACCCTGAAACCCCCTCCCTCTAGTTGAGTTTAGCCATCACTAGCTTCCACCCTGCCTTCCCCCCTCCCCCTCCACGTTTCTACCACACCCACTTCTCCATCTCTATAAATTATATTTCTTGTCACCAAATGATGCTACTGTGTAGTGAAACCATGGTCGTGATTGATTAATAAAATAATATGTAGATAAAGTATCAAGTTATTTCTAATTAGTTTATCTTCCAAAATTACACAGAATAACGCCTCAAACTACGGATTTTAGAAAGTATTCATTTAGATATGAAGTCTCCATCGATCACTGACCTGAAACTGACAATTATAACTTCATTGGGGTGGTGATGAAATCATATCTGTTCTTCTTAATTATATTCCTCGGTTCATTAAATCAAAATGGTGCTTATAGGTGATAATATTTGTCAAGTAATTATTAAAACGCACAGAATTAAAAATCCTTCACTAACAAGGGGCAACTAAGTGTAAGTGGCGGATCTCGACCAAACTTCACAGGATGAAAGAAAACGAAAAATAATTAGACACGTATTTTCGGAAAGGCGTCTGACGAGCCCGCATTTTCGAGATATTTGCAATTGAAAATTGAAAAACAAGTGGCCTTCCTCTAAGGCCATGACGAGCGATACATTGACAACAGATGGCGGTAGCCTAGAAAGTGTCGGGCTGCGAAAACTCTGTCGCGGGTTCGAACCTCGACATCGCCGAATTTTTTTCTCCTCCAATCAATGTTTTATGACTTTAGTTTTATGTAAGTTGTCCAAATTACATCATTGATAATTTTTTTTCTTTTTTCAGGCCAGTATTTTAATTTTAAATCCATTCCAATGCACTTTTTACGACATACTCGGATTATATACGTACTTGATACATATATACAACATTTTCTACGCACACCCTCCTCGATATTTCCACTGTAGAGATGCATAGTTTACGTGCCGAATTCAAAACTGTCCCACTCTGTTAGAAGGTAAAAGAGGCTTGACGACGAGAAATGATACCATTAAAATTCAATAAATTGTGCATCACCAGTTGCAGGCACCAGTTTTTCAAAAAATGATTCGGTACGCTTGGTACGCCGCAAAATTGACTGACGATGGCGAGGTATTCCTCAACGTCCATGACGTTGAGGCCAGTGAGACCAGTTCTTAATAATGGCTTATGACAAGTGTTACGATATAGTTAGGTTAGGCGGAGTACAAGGGATAGTGATGAGAAATATACAGCCAACTCCTATCCAAAAGGTATCCTCATCCTTCACGTGGTGTGCTCTGATGTAACTAATGAGGCAATGGCAACCGACTAATGGCGGTATAACCATTACATATGAATAAATTACCCATTACGTATGAATAAATTACGGTTCCCTAATCCATCCCTAGGAGAGCGAGCGAGAAGCGACCCCACCCGGTAGGGCCCACCGCCAGGACTCGTGAAACGGTCGGAACGTGGCATAAAGTGCTCCTTATTCGGCACGTAAACTATGCATCTCTACAGTGGAAATATCGAGGAGGGTGTGCGTAGAAAATGTTGTATATATGTATCAAGTACGTATATAATCCGAGTATGTCGTAAAAAGTGCATTGGAATGGATTTAAAATTAAAATACTGGCCTGAAAAAAGAAAAAAAATTATCAATGATGTAATTTGGACAACTTACATAAAACTAAAGTCATAAAACATTGATTGGAGGAGAAAAAAATTCGGCGATGTCGAGGTTCGAACCCGCGACAGAGTTTTCGCAGCCCGACACTTTCTAGGCTACCGCCATCTGTTGTCAATGTATCGCTCGTCATGGCCTTAGAGGAAGGCCACTTGTTTTTCAATTTTCAATTGCAAATATCTCGAAAATGCGGGCTCGTCAGACGCCTTTCCGAAAATACGTGTCTAATTATTTTTCGTTTTCTTTCATCCTGTGAAGTTTGGTCGAGATCCGCCACTTACACTTAGGTGCCTTCCCTTGTAAGAATACAAACAGAAAAGCACACCAACAGTTTCAACCATTGATCATCATCGTCTCCAGGTTACAAATATTCATAAAACAAGTTAGGAACGTGTACAACGTATCACAAATCGGCGCATTTCGTGCAATGGAGTATTAGAAAGAAATTATATACCTGTACTTAAGGGAAATAGCATTTTAAAGTTTTTTCTTCGTCATAAATACCAAATCCATTTTCTTCCCATTATTAATACATATAAAAACGCTGATCTGTGAGAAAAGCAAGATTGCCGACAGTGAAATTTAATTAGACCACTTGAAAAAATGTTTTGTCAGTTAGCTAATACTGGACGCATTCTATCACAATATATTTTGGGTAGTTGTTAATATTCTAGTAGCACATTTATTTGTTAATGTAAACATCATACCTACCTTTGAAGAAAATAACATAAATATTAAAAAATAACCATGCTCTCAGAAATACGTGACGATAAACGACAAGTTGTCGTTATAATTATTAGATTGGAAACAAAATTGCAAATGACGTACAGATCATATTTATACTACTTAATATTAAATTTGGTTGATATCGGTTAAATGGTTCTCGAAATAACTCTATGTAGTATTGTAAAATTCATGTAGATCTTCATGTAAAGTGGTGTTGATCTGATTACACGATACCACATCTCAGTTTCGATGATCACTGCACTTCACACATTAAATTAATTTTATTGTAACGTAATTTCAGTTACCTTTCATTCGACGAAAACGACGGGAATTATATAATAAACACTTATGTTTGTTTATGTAACAGTTTCTACGATAAAAAATTAATTTAATTTTTGTCAATAAGGATCTCCAATATAATGATCCATTCCATCGTCAAGGGAACAGTTTACAATGTTGAAATAAATTGGTGATTTTGTTTTGTTCAGATAGTATTCAAATAAATTATTCCGCTGATTGATTAATTAGTTAGTTTTTAATTTAAATCTCTCAAAGAGTTTTATTTACATAACGACGGAGAACATTGTGGAGGATTCGAGTAAGCTTTCTTTCTTCGTAAGTACAGAGTACAATTTTAAAACAATCATAACGTTAAGTGCACGAAATTTAATTATTTTCCCTACGTTATATATGTATACATATAATTATTTCCCTGTCTTTGCACACCGACAATTATAGGTAGCATTGACGAGAACAAGGTGGGAGAAGAATATCAGAATTTTATAGCCGAAAATAAAAACCAAAGGCATTTACTAAACGACAACAGAATATTCACTACAAATGTAGGGCCGAAGTGTATTATATCCCCCTCCTCAAGTTTTTGTTTATTATTTCGTATTTTCCTTTCCCCAGTTACTATGTTGTTGTTTACCTTTTTATTTCATTTGTTAGTTTAACAATCAATGATAATTTACCGTTCCAACATGATTCCATCTCCTGAGGAATTTATATTTACGTTCGGTAATGAAGAAAAGTGTTTGCAATTCTTGATTGATCAAAATATCACTGAAAACATTCGGAGATGTCAAAACTGCGATGTAATTGCAGCTATCAAGACAAACTTATCGTTGTTCCAAGAAGAGTGAAGTCTCTCTTTGTGTGAATACCTTCTTTGCTAATTCAAAACTCTTTATTCGAACAAACCCATGACTTATTGGCCCGTCGCATCATTCACAAACCCGATCACCGGACAACGGGGAGGGATAGTTTGGTTCCAGCGAGGCAAAGGGCGCGGTGGCGCCCGGAGATGACTACCCATTAAAACAAAGCGAGCCGAAGGCTCGCCAATATATCCTTTCAATGTTATACAGAATGAATTCAAAAATAATTATACTTACCTAAATAACAATCAGTACAATGTCGTAATTATGGTTGTCATGATTTTCCCATTAAAATAATTAAAAAAGGTATCATTTAATGATATTTCCAAGAAATATATGTTATCTAGTGCCGCAATTTTGAAGGGGGATATACTACACTTCCCCCGATATGTAGTCTATGACAAAATATTTCATATGTAATAGTGTGCTATTAATTATTTTAAATGCAAATATTAATAATCAATCTATCTATAATTCTTCCGTTGATATTTCAATGGGCATTCCACTAGTTTAATACTATTACATGCACACGTAAGGAAATAAAACGTTTGTTTGTGAGATTGTTTATGTTAGCAACAATGAAGAAGTAACCATGCAACAAATGCCAACTAGAATTAAGACATTCTTGTCTGATTTTCTCGATAACGGCTACTCCTACGATAAAAATGTATAGGAAAAGAAATATTCTTCTTTACTACTTCTACAACTTTTATTTGAAAGATATTTTGGCTTTTTCGGTTATATACCCCCTCTTATTATTTACTAATTATGTTAGTTGCCAACGAGATTACTTATTACTGATTACGTTTTTAATTTGCCTAGTAACCAAGGATATTGGATAACGAGATTAGTAATAAACAATCAAATTATCATTATAACAATCTAAATTATACGATTTATTTATTCATTTTCACCATGTTTTGGTGGAGAGAACAAGGTTGGGTTGGTTTCTACCAAGGTATCTGTAGTCTACAGAGGAATTATATCTCGCTTGACTCTTGCGCCGCAAATGGAGAGGATATTGGCGAGCCCTCGGCTCGCTTTGTTTTTAATTTAGTTGTCTCCGGGCGCTACCGCGCTCTCCGCCTCGCCGGAACCAAACTATCCCTCCCCGTTGTCCGGTGATCGGGTTTGTAAATGCCGCGACGGGCCGATCAGTCATGGGTTAGCAAGCTTTAAATTAACTCAATGAATCCATTGTTGTTGTGTCATGGTAGCAGGGAGGAATAGATAAACCCCCTTTAACAACGATAGCAGTAAATCAGTAACAGTATAATCAGTAAACAGAGGGGGGAAAATAAAGGAAAAAAACTAGAAATATTGATATTATTTCAAGGTTCTTTGTATAATAAAGTATGATAATCATTTGATTGTTTATTAAGTATCCCGTTGGAAACATAATTAGTAAATAATAAGAGGGGGGGACACAATCTAAAAGAACCGATATTTCAATATGACTAATACTTGACGAAATATGACGAAAATTTCATTTTTTGTCACCAGTAAAGTGGTACACCTGATTGTCGTACGTGATTCATTTTTGCGATTTTCTTATTATCTTCGATTGAAAGTCCTTAACCCGTCAGCGTCGTCATGCGTACTGGGAACGTCGGACGGAAACTCCACATGCGGTCGTCATGCGTACTGGGAACGTCGCGGAGGTCGGTAGCTTTCTTTATTTTTTTGACACAGTAAATTTTCTTAGATATGGATAACCTTTATATATTTTAAAAGAGGAACCTTTGGCCTTCCTATTGTGCTTAATTCTGTAATTTTTACTCTCCTTCTTTTTACTTTTATTATACGTTAAGTTTTGTGATTAAATTTTCACGTAGATAGGAGAATTGGGGAATTTTGGCTTCTAAAAAAGCTCCTATTCAACGAAATCTTGCACGAAAGCAACTGTGAGGTGTAAGAAGAGGATATAGGCCCCATTTGTCTGCTATCAGACATCTCCAAGTTCGGAATCAAGACCTTCGAGCTCTGTGATTTGACTGGCTACTTATGGTCATTTCTTGTATACACGGGGAAGGATACTGTGTTTCATTCGCCCCTTGTCTCAGCTAATGTAAACAAGACCATGGCAATAGTTTTGAATAGGTAGGCCAAAGGTTCCTCTTTTAAAATTATGAAGGTTACCCATATTTAAGAAAATTTACTGTGTCAAAAAAATAAAGAAAGCTAGCAATCTCCGCGGCGTACCCAGTACACAGGACGGCGCTGAGGGGTAAGAATCCTTATTTGAAGGTTTTTTTTCTGAAAAACTTACGGGGAAGAAGTTGAAATCCAAGATAAAACAGTAGATGTGAAGTACTCCGTAAACTTTGAATAAAGAAAAACTGAGTAAATGGCTTCCGTGATTGAGTGAAAGAATTCATAGGCGTATTTCACGCGAATAATAATAACTAAGACGGTGTGAAAAACATAGGTAAATATGCATAGTTTTACGTAAAACCTCAAAAAATTTCAGTCAAATTCCATAAATATCTAATAAGTTACGAATTTTTATATGGTTTCGCGAATTTCCCTAAATCTCTTCCGACCTGCGTGACGTATTATAGTTAAATGTCCTCTTCGCTTGAGGGGTTAATATCAAATTTCATGAAAATCCGTTCTCTAGAAGCCTAGAACGAACATGCGGACGGACGGACGGACTGACAAGACCGACGCTGGAAGCGAAACGCGCCTAAAAAGCTTAAGCCCAACTGTGGAAGTTGAATAAAGAAGGAATGGACAGAGTGAGTGCAATTATCCGTTTGGATTCACAGCTGTACAGTAAAGAAGAAAGGGAGTGAAAAGGTCGGCAAATGTGGAAGGGAAAGGTCAGTTGCAGAGGGCAATAAATATGGAATATGAGGTTGAATACAAGCCATCATAACTAGCGAAAAGGGAGAACAGACAATATTAATAGAGAATGGAATGGTAAAATGGGATCGTTAGCAAATGAATAATAGTTAGCACCTCTTCAGTGAGTGTTAAATAACGATTATCCTGAATAAATGCACGAATGAGTATGATCGTAAACAACATCATAGTAACTATTTAACTGTCATTTTTCACCGATAGATAACGTAAAATAAAGAGCCATCGATCTCTATAAAGCTGTTTTCATTCACCAACAAACTGCAAGTCCGCGGTTAACTGTTTAACTCTATGATGATGAATGGAGAACTCTCCTAGTAAACCATATAAATATTTTAACAAGGAAAGTTCATGGGAATTTACTCCACGCCA
Organism: Uropetala carovei; assembly: GCA_036926305.1. NCBI lineage: Eukaryota > Metazoa > Arthropoda > Insecta > Odonata > Petaluridae > Uropetala > Uropetala carovei. The sequence continues at coordinate 8,333,489 of JAXCHB010000056.1, forward strand.
GGGACCAAATACAAACGCAATCTCACACACTCCTGGTTTAAGGGGAATTACTCCAACGCCAGGGAAACTTGTTTTGCTCACACACGAACAAATACGCAGCAGCCAAAAACACATACTACTTTCTCAAAATGCCTATAGTATACATATTTCGGAATCAACGATTCCATCGTCAGTAGGCCGATCAAAAAAGATCTGGTATTTTTAGAAAGGAAGTAGTACATATATATATATATATATATATATATGTGTGAGTACTTTCCTTTTTAGACGCGTTTCGCTTCCAGCGTGAGCGCCTATTATCGTCGGTCCGTCTGTCCGTCCGTCCGCATCTTCGTTCTCGGCTTCTACCGAACGGATTTTCATGAAATTTGATATTAAGGACTTTCAGTCAAATATAATAAGAAAATCGCAAAAATGAATCACGTACACCAATCAGGGGTACCACTTTACTGGTGACAAAAATTAAATTTTCGTCATATCTCGTAAAGTATTGCTCATATCGAAATATTTTTCAAATAAAAGTTGTAGAACTTGTAAAGAAGAGTATTTTCTTTCTTATACATTTTTATCGTAGGAGTAGCCGTTATCGAGAAAATCAAATGAGAATGTCTTAATTCGAGTTGAACTTAGAAAATTTCTTGCATGGTTACTTCTTCATTGTTGCTATCATAAACAATCTCACAAACAAACGTTTAATTTCCTTACACGTGCATGCAATATTATTAAATAGGAAGAAAATGGATTATTTTTGAAGAATATAAGAACTTTAAATGCTATTTCCCTCACGTACAGAAATATAATTTCTTTCTAATACTCCATTGCACGAAACGCGTCCATTTGTAATACGTTATACACTTTCCTAACTTGTTAAATATTTTTATGGTCATTAGGAGGGTTCATCACCACCATTATTTAACGATAGGACTCATAATTCATTTTTTCTTTAACCCTATGTTTCTTTATTTATTGAGAAATTATAACTAATAAAATTCATTTGGAGATCATTTCGTAATTTTATCTTTACTCGTTGAATTCGACCAATACCGAAATAATACCGATAATAATAGAAGTTTATTCCTACGCCACGATTCCAAACTACGAAGACAGTTCAGGCTCCGATTCCATTTTTTTAATTCCCCGTTCTTACCTAAAAATTTTACACGTTACTTTAACCAAAAATCAATGGATATAATTTACCCAAAAACCAACAGTAGCTGAAAATGTTCGTTAACAATACTATATCATGAACAAAGGGAAACATTTTCATTGTAAATATCGCAAAAATAAAGTAAATTTAAGCAGATTAAAGTGGGTACAGATATTATTCCGCCAAACCATTTTAGCAATAAAAAAGTGAAATATTTGTTTGAATTTCGTATGTTAATACTTAATTTGTAAGATTATTAAATTTTCTAACATTTTTCATCTTAAAATTATTTCATAGCTAAATATTAAACATTAATGTTTTTAGAATTTTTCTCAATGAATCGACATGATCATAGACGTAATACGTCAAGAATAATATCATGTGTAGCAAAACTAATGCAAACATTTTATTCTCCTTCTATTCGCCCCAGTTTTCTGAAGCTCGTGCACATATTTAGTGTGAATCCACATTTGGGACCGCTGCAGATATCACTGGGTCGCATGGTTATCGATATCATGAAGTTCTTCTTCATATACACTTTAGTTCTCTTCGCCTTTGGTTGTGGTGAGTTACTTCTTGCAAATTATTTATCTAAATAAGGGAGGTCGTAACCTGTTTCTCGCGAGCACCACCGTACTCTCTGGCAGTAATACCTTGCTCTTATACGCACGATGCTTAAAATCTTGTCTTTCTCAGCTCATGTCAGTCATTTTATTTGTTCAGCTGTTTTTTCTGATTGCATTTAAAACATTAACAAGGACTTTGAATTTGGTTTAATTTTATTTATGATCTCTTCTATTTCTAAAATATTACCTGTTCTTGCTGGCTATTCCAGAAAATAACTGGGTGTTCGCCACATTGAAAAGTTTGGGAATTCCTACTCTCTAAAGTATAAACCTGTCTACAGATGTATACTATACATTACATATCTGCACTGTAATTCACAGGCGTACCTTGACGATATGGCGCCTATGGCAAAATTTTAGGATACACCTTTGTTATGAAAGATGTAATTTTTTCGGCGGTTTAATTAAGGATAATTACATTTTTATAGTACATAAATTAACGTTAGAGTAATAAAATAATAATTATTTATGGGAAAATGAACTTTTCGCCCTTTTTTCGGGAACGATTTGCGCCTGTAGCAAGCGGCGCCTCTGGCAAATGCCACCTTCGCCATACCCTAGTTACGGCACTGCTGTAATTTAATGACTTATGTTTAGATTGGTAAGATAGCAGTCTTATTTAAAGATCTCCTCGAATATTAACGAATAAATCCCCGATTTTTTTGTAAGGTATGAATCAGCTATTGTGGTACTATGCCGACTTGGAAAAGAAGCGCTGCTACCATTTGCCAAGTGGACTTGCGGATTTTGACCAGGAAGAATTGGCTTGTTCGATTTGGAGACGTTTTGCCAAGTGAGTACTATTCGGAAGATACTTACGCTATGTGCCTAAGAAAATGTCAACTATTAAGACATTTTGCATGATATTTATTCTATCAGGCTGATTAAACTACAAACAAAATCTAACTATATATTAATTTTACGTTGACGTCTTTAGACATTTGTTTACAATTTATATCGGCGTATTTCTCGAGAACCGTTCGTCGTAAAGATATGAGGTAAACGGCGTTTTGTTTCTACTGGCTATGAGGTCTCTGGAAAAATATTTTCGTTTGCTAAAGTGTCCTGGGTTCGAATTCAGAAGACAATTATATTTTCCCATAAGTTTACACGGGATTTTTGATTTTCAGAGTGCAAGGTTTTCTTCCTTCATTCGTTAAAATATGTAAATATGGACCGATTTTCTTCTTTCTTGCTTTATTTGATGACTAAAACTCCATACTATGTTATCCTTGCCATTTTTGTACGTTACACAGTCGAAGTTTTCAGAAATACGAATTCTTTTTAAAACTTTTGCGGATTTTTCGTACTCATTCCGGGCGTTGCCAAGGAGACTCTCATTGTTGCCTCCGATTCATTTAATGCCAATTAAACCTTCATTCGCTTCGAACTGTTGTTTGAGCATCGAAATTAATGAAGCATAGCAACGTACATATTTACGGATAATTATTCTGTTGACTGCGTTTAGGAAGCTTTTCTAGCTGTGTCAATAATGCGTATAACAAATTCCCAGAGAATTGTGTTTTATTTTAAATTGTGCATTTAATTTGTTTTTATTTTGTTTCAAATTATTCTATAACGTTTAAAAATGGCATCACCATATGATGCAATTGATTTAGCAAGAGTTGAAAGAAGACGCGAACAAAAACGACGTTCAGCCGCTAAGCGACATCTTTCAATGTCTCAAACTGAACGTGAAAGAGTAAGAGAAAAAGATGCTGCTCAACAGAGAGAACGTAGGCAAAGAATGTCTGAAGATGAACGACAAGTGAATGCCTTACAGAATAGAGTTCAGCGACAACGCAGGATTGCAAATGAACTTTTCAATGCTATAGTGCTTGACTTTGTCGAGGAAAGTGTACGTGGTCGACATGATGTTGGGATGATGAATTTACGTTGTGATAAATGCGGTGCCTATTTCTTCAAGGATTCATCAGGTTCATCACTGACAGATCCAAAGTATTCAAAGTGTTGCTCAGATGGTAAAGTCAAATTGCCGCCACTTTGTGACCCACCTGATTTTATTAAAGAATTGACTGAAGGAAATAGTGCAAAATCGAAACATTATTGCAAAAATATTCGTGGACTCAATTCAGTTTTGGCATTTGCTTCAGTTGGCGCAAAGGTTGATCCTCATTTATTGAAAGCGACAAATGGTGTAGTCACATACCGTTTGCATGGAACTTTGTGTCATTGTATGGGATCTCTCATGCCAATTGATGGGAAACCCAGGTTTGCTCAAATTTATATCCATGATGCGGATCATGATGTTCAATTGAATAATCGACTGCATTGGATTTATTGCTTAGATCGAGAAATTTTGAGTGCATTGCAAGCATGGATAAATGAAAATAATCCATATGTTTTGCAATTCAAACAAGCATGTGAAATTATTAAGGACAGACCTGCTGAAGATATCTGTATGCGAATTGCTGATGATTCTGGAGTAGATAGACATGTATATAACAGACCAACGGCTTCTGAAATTGCAGTCATTATTCCGAATGAAGGCGCTGAAGAGTATCAACCTAGAGATATTATTTTGACGACGAAGGATAATAATTTGCAAAGAATTTCCGAGTTGCATGCAAGCTACGATCCTCTTCATTATAAACTTTTATTTCTGCATGGTGAATGCAGATATGAAATGAATATACCACTCTTGAATTCAAACAAGAAAATGACTCAAAAGCAGTTTTATTGCTATCGCTTGCAAGTTACTTAATTTTAATATTTTAATAAAATCTGGCCGACTACTGCATGAATATATTGTCGATGCTTATGTAAAAATGGAATCTGGAAGATTACTTTACATTCGTCAACATCAAAAACAGCTTCGCGCAAGTGAATATCGCGGTGCAATTGATGCGATAAATAACGCTGATGGTGCACGAATGGGCCAACGAATAATCCTACCAGCAACACATATTGGTAGTCCAAGATATATGCATAAGATGCAGCAAGACTTCATGGCAATTGTAAGAGATTGTGGTAAACCAACATATTTCATTACAATGACGTGTAATCCTTTGTGGGAAGAAGTAACTAAACATTTGTTACCATATCAAACTGCAAGTGACCGCCCGATGTTGGTAACAAGAGTATTCAATTTGAAATTGGAAGCATTTCTTGATCAAATGACAAAAAAGAATGTATTGGGAAAAGTGATCGCGCACATGTATACCATTGAATGGCAAAAGCGAAGATTGCCTCATGCTCATATGCTTTTTATAATGAGTGATGAAGATGTACCGAAGAGTTCTGATGACTATGATGCAGTAGTTTTTCCAGAAATTCCGGATAAAGGTACAGAACCTTTATTGTATGAAACTGTCTCAAAATGTATGATCCATGGACCGTGTGGTGTTGGAACAAATTCTCCATGTATGGATCATGGAAAATGCTCGAAGAAGTTTCCAAAAATGTTCACACCTGTAACCAGAGACAATGAAAATGGTTATCCAAAGTATCGAAGACGTGAAAATGGTCGGTTTGTCTTGAAGAATGGTGTTGAATGCGATAATCGTTGCATAGTTTCATGCAATAAATATTTGTCGGTTATATTTAATTGTCACATGAATGTTGAGTTATGTAATACTGTGACTGCAGTCAAATATATTACGAAAAATATACCTCAGCCAATGAAGCTACTTCGAGATTATTGGGGCTAGATACACATGGAAATAGTCCAAATGTTTATCATCTTGATGTTCATCTAGAAAATCAGCAACAAGTGTATTTCAATGAACCATCAGATGTTCTTTTGCGAAATAATGAAACCACTTTAACAGCATGGTTTCAAGCAAATAGAGAATTTGAAAATGCCAAGAATTTTTACTATCATGAATTTCCTAAGTATTTCACGTATAATTTGGCAAAGAAATGGAATCCTCGAAAGAATGGAGAGACTGGAACAGTTGGTCGTGTCTATATGGTTCATCCAAATCAAGGAAATGGCGAGAAGTATTACTTGCGTATGATGCTTCATAACATTAAAGGAGCCACGAAGTTTGAAGATTTAAGAACGGTGAATGGAGGATGAAGGGGTGCAATAGTTGGAAGCCCCCTCGCTCAAAAGATCATTATTGTGGCCTCATGTAAAAGTTATGAAATTATTTGAAAATATGAGAATCAAGAGGACAATCAGATGCTGCAGAGCAGTTAGCGTTCAGTAATTTCTCTTAAGAGTTGGTGAAGGAAAAGAATGGATTAATGATATGGTTGAAATCAATCCAATTTGTTTGATGAATTCAGATAATGTTGATGATCTGATTCACGAAATATATCTGGATTTGCATAATTTATCGGAAAATGTTAATTCTTTGGTTGGATGAACTATTTTGACACCAACAAATACAGATGCTGATTACATCAATGAGAAAATCATGAAAAAATTCCCAGGAGAGAAAATAATGTTGATTAGCGCAGATTCTGTTGCAGATGAGCAAGTGACTATGTATCCAACAGAATTTTTGAATACAATTAATGTATCAGGGATTCCACCACACAGGCTCATATTGAAAGTTGGATGCATTGTTATATTGATGAGAAATTTGGTGCCAAATAGAGGATTATGCAATGGTACAAGACTGATAGTGAAATCAATCCAGCAATATGTCATTGAATGCATTATTGCTACTGAAGTTCGTGGAGGTGATCGAGTTTTGATATCAAGAATTTCATTGATTCCTTCAGATGCTGGATTACCCTTTGTTTTCAAGCGGCGCCAATTTCCAATAAGACCAGCTTTTTCAATGACATTCAACAGGGCGCAGGGTCAAACAATGTCAAAGACGACTTTATTTGAAGAATTCTGTTTTTTCGCATGGTCAACTCTGTTGCACTATCAAGAGTTGGATCGTTTGCAAATATTAAAGTCATGGCCAATAGAGGTGACAGAAAGCTGAAGGACATTGTATTTAGAGAGATACTGGCTGATTAATCTACTAACAAAAATTTTACTAACAGCTTAAAAAAATTTTCAATAAAAACTTTTTTATTTTAATTCTTTGCATTTCATTTATTTCATTAATTATTCAATAAAAATTATTTCATTAAACCTACAGTTTATTTAAATCGCGTTCAGGATCGGAGATCCAGGGCTGCCCTAGTTATATTTAATTGTTAGTTTTCACTAAATTATTTTCCAATAAAGCGCAGTTTCTGAAGTACGTATAAAACAAAATTTCTCTGATAGCTGAGATAGCCTAAGTACTATGCTTAACACAAAATTTTATTTGGAATTTCTCTCATTAACTGACAATATAATTGTGAAAATTTTTATCCTTACAGCATGTTTGAGACCTCCCAGTCCCTTTTTTGGGCGAGTTTCGGTCTTGTGGACCTCACGGCCTTTGAACTCACCGGAATCAAGAGCTTCACTCGATTCTGGGCACTTCTCATGTTCGGATCGTACTCCGTGATCAACGTGATTGTGCTGCTGAACATGCTCATCGCTATGATGTCCAACTCTTACCAGATAATTTCCGTAAGTATTTAACTCTAACGTTATATTTCAAACGATTTTAGATTTATTCTATTGAATACGACGCGCAAACATAACTTCGGAAGCATCTCATTGCTGCTTTTTAACAACTTTTATATTAACTTACCGCGATATATATATATATATATAAATACTTAAGGAAAAGGAAAGGTAATAATAAGGGTAGCAACAAGGTGTTGGAGGAAGCCCAGTGGACACTTACCTAGAATGAAGAGCCGCTGGGGGTGCTGAGAACACACGAAAAACACAAAAGAACAAAAACTACACAAAAATGGAGCTTTCGGGCTGATGCCCTTCTTCAGCGACGGAGAAACATATAAGTGTCCACTGGGCTTCCTCCAACACCTTGTTGCTACCCTTATATATATATATATACACACACACTAGCTGAAACGCCCGGCTTCGCTCGGGAAAGAGTGACAAACGATATTTATTGCTCGGGGCAAACGTTCCCCATTCCTTAGTTACGCAAGCGATGCTTACATTAACATTTACTATTTTATGTATTGTATTGTACGCATTAACGTCTTACTTAATATTCACATGGATAGATGCACCGAAGTCTTTAAAGCGGCAATAAAATTATGTGGATTATGTCAATACTATTGGCCAAAACGTAAACAATAAACAACATCTTGGTTACCGAACAAATGTAAGTAGATGTATCGATTTATGTTGCGATAAATTTTTCAATGTTAATGGTAAAAGATAACAATGTTCTAATATTCCTTAAAAATCATTTGACTCACTTTAAAAGTATTCATAGACTATATTTAGGCATATATTGGCGTTAGCTATTGTTCCTCTGCGGCGTGCCACGGCGTGGATTTTCCTCGCATTAATTTTTACGTGTATATCTCTCCCTTTGAAGAGGGCAACAATTAAGAAATTTAGCGTTGTTGCCGCCTGAAAAATGAACATCTAAACCGATAAATTTTGCGCTTAAAGGAAAATTTCTAGCGATTTAGCATGCAATACTACTAAACATGAACAGAATTAAAATACTCAGTCTTTCATGTGTAAAATAATCTATTTCTCGTAATCGTAAGTTAATATTTAGGTATATTTATATCCACATCAGTGAAGGGCTGCATGGCATTTTGGGGTTTCTCCACACCATTTCCCATGAATTCTTATGGAAATAGTATTTTGTTGACCCCATGGAGTATAAGAGACCCCACGGTCTGCAAATCTAGACCAAGTTCTTCCTTTGGTCCATAGGACGGCCCATGAAAATTTTGAATTCGATTACTTCAACGGTGTAAAAACGTATAAAGAACATACACACACACATACACTAAAATATTTATAAGATATATATACACTAGCAGCCCGTTGCAGTTATGCTTGCAAAGAATCTAAATAACCTGCCAAGTACGACATAAAAATATATGCTCTGGTAGATTCTCGTACTTTATACACAAGCAATCTAGAAATATATGCTGGTCGACAACCTGATGGCGCGTACAAGGTAGATAATAGTGCGAGTGCAGTAGTCAAGCGTATTATTGAGCCCATTCTGAACACAGGGAGAAATGTCACAATGGACAATTTTTTTTACATCAGCGCCACTTGCTTTGGATTTGTTAAAAATGAAAACTACCATTGTAGGTACAATCCGAAAAAATAAGAAGGAAATTCCAACGAATTTTGTTAACGTAAAAGGCCGACCGACTTTGAGTAATACATTTGCATTTTTAGACACAGGAGTTTTAGTTTCATATAAGGCAAAAGTAAATAAAAATGTACTTGTGTTGTCTACACTTCATAGCATCGGTGAAATTGATGAGGAGACAGGGGACTTGTCAAAACCAGAAGTGGTAACATTTTATAATTTGACAAAGGGAGGTGTGAATGTTGTTGATGAACTCAAATCGTTGTATTCTGTTTCCAGAGTTAGTTGCAGGTGGCCTCCAACAATATTTTTTTCAATATTAAACATTGGCGGCATCAACAGCCAAATTATCTTCAAATCAAATGCAGAAATAATTCAAGATCGTCGAATTTTTCTCAAAAACTTGGCTCTTGAGCTGATAAGACCACACCTAATAAATCGGTCATCGATAACTAATTTTCCAGTGATAGATCGGAGGACAATGAAAAGAATTGCAGGGATTGACGAACAGGAAATATCCACGTGTAAATATGGTGACAAAGGATTTTGTGCCTTTTGCCCGAGGAAGAAAAATAGATGACGACGTAGCAGCGTGGCAACTGTAATAAGCCAATATGCCCAGAACACTCAACCTATTCATGTCCTACGTGTGCTGCGAAAGAGTCAAACGAATCGTCAAATTCATTTTCTCTTTTTCTTATGTTTCTTCTTGCTTTGTCTTTTTCTTGCATGTCTTTTTCTTGCTTTGTATATATTTTTGAAACAATTTTTTACTATTAAACTGTAAAAATTAATTTCACAACAAAAGTTTTTTATTTTATTGTTTTCTGATTAATTTATAAAATTAAGAGTGGAAAATAGTGATTTACGTCACGAGAGTAAATAAATAATGTATAAAATACATCTAAAAATAATGTGAGAGAAAATCTCACGCCCGAGTGTTGGCGTTACAGCTGGCATAGCGAGTGCTGCCGGGTTAAGCATGGGCGGATTAAGGGGAGTGAACAGGGGGCAGTGCCCCGGGCAATTGCTTCGGGGAGCAACGTTGAGGGGGGGCGACCTCTTCCGGCGACAGGACAAATACTCTTATCAAGATCGATCTTACAGCAGGAGCGGCTCAAAGAGACATTTTGCGAAAAAGGGAGGGAGGGAGGTCAGGGGAAAAACAAGGGCAACACCCACAATGTACCCATTATGGCCCTTGGACACACTACGTGCGGTTACAGAAAAGAAAGAAAACAATAAACGGAGAACCTCACAGCATTTGCTTCTTTTTGGGTTCTTTTACAATGCCACTTGGGGATTCCCATTCAGTTCGATGCTCAAATCAAATGCGTCCGGAAGGTCACCGACCATAGAGTATAATAGCAATATAGCGAGCAAATTTCCTGTCCCACACTGGTAAATCCTTCCTTTGAGGAAATTCTACCAGCAGCTATGACTGATAAGACCTTTATTTGAAACAAATGCCGCTCTCAGTTGGATAGCTACTTCTAAAAATTCTCCTCTTTTAATTGCTCCCCTCTTGGGTGCAGTAGGGTGCGTTCCCACTCCACAGTGCCCGTGGTCCTTCACCTCCCTTGGTTTTTCCGTCTTCCGTTCTAGGAATCCACAATTTTGTATTTTCCAATAATTTCACTAGGAAGGTAGTGGGTGGAAACAGATGAAAGCGAAGAAGGATAGGGAAAGGGAAACTGGTCAGTTCTACTTTAACATCCAGTCACGCAGGAGTCCTTGCATGATAGACTGTGCTAGAGGTTTCGTGGATCTGCGATTTGTATATTTCTCTGAAAATTATTCAAGTCAAGATCGAAGGTGAGTCCTCCCAAAGTGAAATAAGAAATACTGCATCTTATTCAATGACAGTTTGTTTTATTCTTTCGCGGAAATGCTTATGTTAGACATTTTTAGATTTTATATAGATAGATTCTTCGAGATGAAGGCGTCCATTTCTGGCTGTAGGAACATTTCAGATGCCTAACTGAAGTTGGATTAGAAGAGGTGAGTTTAATTTTTATACTTATAATTTATATATCGTTAGTAAATTTCAGAAGTTAAAAGGAATATTTCTCGATTCTTTCAATTAAGTACTGTTGATAGTAACATTTATATTTTAAAATTATTATTTTACCATATTGAATTTTATTAATTTCTCTAGTTTTATAACTTTTATTTTGTCTCGTTTCACAATCGTGAGATAACTTCGATAAATCCGTGCCTACTGCAAGGGTTTTCATGAAGTAGAATTTAAAAAGTTGAGAACATTAGAATTTCCAAGTCAATTAAGGATATCAAATTAGTACATTAATTCGGTCTTTATGCATATCTTCTTATATATAATTTCCGAAGTGTCCGTCTGTCTCCCTGTATCTCACAAGCAGTTTGTCGTAGAGATATGCGGTAAACTGCACTTTTTTTCTAGAGGCTAGTAGATTTCTAGAAAACTTTTCATTTTTGTAAACTCCTGGGTTCGAATCCCGGAGAAGATTATATTTTCCCACATGTTTACATGGGATTTTCGATTTTTCATAGTGCAAGGTTTTTTCCATTGCAAAGTTGTAGGAAATGAAATATTCTACAGCTTTTGTTTTAAACATTTTTTCATAAAACCCGTCGTTTAGAAGATATCTAACTTTTTTTGTGATTTAAGGCAAGATTCGAATTCTATTTAAATAACTCAAAAAGTATCAATCAGATCAGACCCAAAATTTATATTCATAACCTGTGTTGCAATATTAAAAATTGATAAGGCTTTGGGTGAGATGCTCTAAACCGGTGGTCTTCAAGGTGGGCGATAGCGCCCACCAGTGGGCGTTTTTGGATTTTTGGTGGGCGTTAAAGAACTCATCAAATGCTATTCTAATTTTTACACTGAAAAATAAAATTCTATAATAAAGCTTAATGATACGCACACATATTCTGTACAACTATTTTATGTACAACTATTACAGTTAGTTTGTCGTTAACTATAGTATCATATCATACTATACTAGCGAAAAAATATCCATGCTGCGGTAAAATCGAAAGGCCCATGAGGGTGGTCGGGGTGTCTCGCAGAAGCAGCGAAGTGTTTAAGTTTAATTTTATCAAATATATAAAATCATAAATTTTTAAACACTGTTATTACCACTGAGACCGTATTCGGTAATCTCACCTAACGACAATCTCACTAGTATTAGGGTTACCATACCTCCGTAAATCGCTTTGCTACTGGGGGCGCAAAATTATTCTTTGCCCCGGGTGCCAGAAACCCTCACTACGCCACTGGGTGTGCGGTGAACTTATTTCAAAGGACAACATATGGTAAAAGTGGGCGGTGACTCAAAAAAGGTTGAAGACCACTGCTCTAAACAAATGTGGGGTGTTTCGGGACCCCAATTTTGTTTTTCCAAGTATCTCCCTTATTATTCACTTTATGAAAAAGTTTTAAATTATAAAGTTGTAGAACATAAAATTACCTACAAATTGTGTTTGGAACGTTTTTCATAGAGCCTTTAGTTTATGAGATATTTAATTTATTTGTGAATTAAGGCAACAATCGAATTTCATTTAACGACAATGAGCGTTGACACGGCAATTAAAATTTTTCATTGTTGCAATTAGGATGTTTTCCAATTAAAATCGAATTCATTATTAAAAATAAACAACCTCATGCTTTCAGCCACCCTCCAGACTTTATTTCAAAGTTCTACCTTAATTTTAACTGATTTAAAAATGCAATTTTATATAGTCCTGCACGGATGTTTTCTCTTTTCTTATGGGGATAAGAAATGCAATATTGTAGCCAAAAAATGTCCTCTAAAAGTTGACGTTTTGGAATTTAGTATTTTGAAACCTTTCTGTGTTTAAAATTAATTTTTTTAAATTCAGAATTATTATCTTCCATCGCCACTTTTTAAGAAAAAAATATTTTATGAAAATTTTCACGAGCAATTGCTTTCGCACTCGAGATTTCTCGAGAATTCTCGAGACTGAAAATAAATTCTCGAGAAAAAAAATATTGGGAAAAAAGAGAAATATCGAATCTCGAGAATGAAAAAAAGTCGAGAAATCACAATCTCTAGTGGTGAGCAGCGGAGAGAGGCGAGGGAAATTCTCTGGCATGAGACGTACGGAAATGTGTCAGCCTTAAGATGTGAGAATATTTCCGAGATGGAAAAGGTAGGCGAGACAAAATTATAGGACAAATATAATAATTTCCTTACAAACGCATGCGATTGCATCTTAAGTTTCAGCAACAAAAAGGAATGTGCGCTGTTGACGAAAATATTCTGCAAATCCAAGCTACTAACAATATAAACGAAGTCCATCATGCGCAATCCTTTTAAGGAACCTTTTTCGAGAGAAAGATCGGTGATTTCGGCTTCCGTATGCCTTCTGAAGCGTCCTTGCGACCGAAGCCAAGTGCATCCGCCCTCCACCCACGCCCTTCTCCGCCCCACTATCGCCCCCATTTCCATTCTTCTTTACACCAACCCAACCCACCCCATCACACCCAGGCATATCCATCATCGCCATTCCTCTCCGCGTCGAACGCCACACTATTGTCTCGACCACTCGCCGCGCCGGAATGGTGACCTAGCATGAATGAGGGGGCTTGCGACTCTTCGGAAGTATGTATTCTCCTTATTCTTGAGTCTTCGTAGAATAAATTAATTTCGCTAGAGAAACAGAAGTTTTCGGAAAAATAAAAGAGTTCCTTTCGCGAGATGCGGTTTTTAGTCGCCATGCCACAGGCGGAAATCGTCCGTGTGGCAACCGATCGATGGACGGAGAAATGGAAAACGCTTTTGCTCCCGTGATTTCAAATTCTATCTGGTGTTCCGAATCATTTTACTCGACAATTACAGCAATTTGATTTATCAATTTGTTGGAGTATTTCGTGTCGTCAGCCTTGATATATTTCCGCGCAAAATTATGAGAAATCGGTATTATGTAAAATGGAATCGGGTATGGAATATTTAAAATTCGCGATTCCTTTTTAAATCGGTCGGTCGAATGAAAAAAAAAAGAGCGCTTTCATCCCGACGTTCGATCTTATCGACTCGTCGTAAACGAAGTGACGGCGGTCTACGTCCGTCGCTGCAAAGCGATCGCAGCGCCGCTGAAGCGTAATCACGACCTCCTTGTATTTCCCTGCAGGAGCGATCCGACACGGAGTGGAAATTCGCCAGGAGCAAACTGTGGATGAGTTACTTCGAAGAGGGCGAAACCGTTCCGCCTCCTTTCAACCTGATGCCTTCTCCTGCCATGTTCGGATTCAGTAAGAAGAAGCAAGCGAGCGGTTCTGTGATGGTGAGGGGAAACGTTTTTTTATCAGCGAGTTTAATAAACGGGATTTTCCTAAAATCAGACTCTTAAACTTCTTAAATAGGTAGTTTTCTCTATTTTTTCGATTACGAGTTGAATCTATAAGCGACAGAATTACATATGGCTTCGACAAATCATTCTGATATTATTTTTCGTTTTTATGTCTTTCATTTTTCCATATATTCGTGTAATGTCTCCGCACGAGTTCATCGAAATCAGAGTGGAAATATAAGCCTTCGGATGAAAATAATTTTGAACCCTTCAAAATTCGCTGTTTAGGTAGATAGTCCTCTACGGCAGGGTTTTTTTTAAAGTATGGGCCGCAATACGTTCGATAAGGGCTTCAATTAAGGGTCCATGATATTTTGACGCAAAATTCGGGCTAAATTGTTTCCATGTCGATCAAAATCCACTAATGATATTTAATAGCCATTAAATTGTGCCGTTTTGGTAGATTTAGGAGGCTCCCTGCTCTAGAGCCTCCTAAATCTATCGCCTTCGATCGCGGATTCTGCGGCATTCCATATAGTTTCATTACTGGTCGACTCTTTTTATAGCTGATGCCCGTATTGAACGGTAAATATGAACTCTGGGACTCAAGAAAATTGCGCAAAAATATTTTTAAATTACAAACCGATTCAGTTCGATTTTTCATCACTTTTTATCGATATCTTCACTTCTAGTTTCTTCATTCTTCATTTTTTTATTCGATCCTTTTTATTTTTTTAATTCCGCATGTCCATCTCCACATTTCGAATATGTCCATGTAAAGGTATATTTCCGCGTCGAAGCATTTCATATCTGTATTTTAAAGTACAGTTAATATTTGTCATATATCGTGTATCGCACTGTACAGCTTAAAAAATAATTAATCCTCGATGCAATGCCGTAACTAGGATACAGCGAAGGTGGCATTGGCCATAGGCGCACCTTGCGTCAAAAGTTACCGTAAAAAGGCAAAAAGTTAATTTTCACAAATTTATTGCTCTACTGTTAAAGTTATTGTTAATAAAATGCTATCGGCCTTTATGAAAACATGGTGAAAATAATTTTCTCCATAAACGAGGAGTTTATTTAAAATGTTGCCATATGCGCCGTATCTCCCAGTTACGCCTATGTCTCGACGTTACTTCTCAATGATATTCAGATCGTTGATGATTTTAAGTTCACCTAAATGGTACACGTTTACACGCCCCTAAGTTTATTTAAAATTTTCTGTTTAATGTTTAAAGTTTAATGAGATAACAGATCGGCGTAATGGAAATATACCATGTCACGTAGATTCGAGAATATTATTCATCTCCACTGATTTTTGCGCTTGCATTTATAATATCTCTTCAAAGCAAATCGATCTGATGCTGCATTCCAATTTGGATCTTTTTCAGCGCAAATCTCGCGCCACGGCCCAAGAGCGTCACGACACGGTGATGACGTTGTTGGTGCGCCGTTACGTCACGGCGGAGCAAAGGAAGCGAGACGAATTCGGCATCACGGAGGATGACGTCATGGAAATCAGACAAGACATATCGACCCTGAGATACGAACTGATCGACATATTCAAGAACAACGGAATGAAGACACCAAAAGTGGACAATAAGGAGACCACCCGTAATGAAGTTTTTAAATATACACATTTTCGCAAAATTTATCTGTTTAGTCCAGTGAAAGTGTCTTTCATATAACGTTCCTGATTAAATCAAAAATTTGTGTAGTGTTACGAGCCCTGAGCTTAATGAGGCTAATCTCCACATGTAAGACATAATTGTTTACGATGAAATCGATTTGAAAGATAAGTGGTCTTCAATCCACAAACAATGTTCGCTGTATCTCTTTTCGGTTGAATCCTTTTGACACATTCACCATTCCTTAAAATATTGTTTATCATACTTATAATTTCTTTTCGAAGAATGAATAATGGATTCGTCAAATCAACAAAAAATTCCAGCTCTTAACATTGGTCGTTAAGAATCTAAAATTATTTCATAGGAATATAAACATTTTCGGTAGCTATTTATCTCGTATATATTATATAATGTATATAATAATATATAATAACAAGTGTACAGCCCGTCAAAAATGACGGGTGTAAAGATTCGATCGTTCAAGCTATTTATGGAGATCAAATTGGCATCAGAAACATAAATTGTATTGAAACTCATTTCCCTCCCCTTCATTCCCCCTCTCTCTCCCTCTTTCCCTTCCCCTCTCTCCTTTCACTCTACCTCCCTCTCCTTCCCTCTCTCACCTTCCCTCCCTCCCCCTCCCAACCACTCTCTTTGTCCCCTTCCTCCCTCTCTCTCGTATTAAAAGCACTCATAGCACGTTTACACCATTAAGGATTGAAATAACAATATGATATCACGGTCTAACAATGTAATTGGTAGGCAAGGCAACATTCCCTTATAATGGCTTGATTTCCTCAAACTGTGTGAATTACACAGCGATCTCGAATTGTAGGCTGAAAAAGACGAACAGAATAAGAACCTTTATAATGTATTCTTCAAAATGGTTCACATCCGAAGTCCGTAGGTCAATTTTTTCTAATTTTAATCTAAAAAAGAATGAAAGCCTGCGCGTCGAAAAGTTCATTTTTACGTGAAATTACGTGTAATCTTATTGGAAATAGAAATTATCCCCTGGAGTCGAACGCGGGTCTTTGATCTCGAGTTGGATACATTAAAAAGTTTTGTTATTATATCATGATGCTATCCTGAAAATTTCATCAAATTCGGTTGTCGTTTGCGACCCACACTAAAGCCCCATATATGAAACATATACTGTCAATATATGTAGATATATGGGCTGTATATGGGCTTATGATATATGAGCGGCCAATATATGTCAAATGTATGCAACAATATATGGAATTACCATATATTTTGTATACATATATGGAAAATATGAGGATTTAAAATATATTTTTCATCCATATATGGCTAAATATATGGATTTAAAATATATAAAAATATATTTAGTATTTTATACAGTAAAACCTGGTTAATTCGAAATTCACGGGACCAAAGAAAAAGCATTTCGAATTACGAAGAACCTCTATAATTCGAAATTTACAAAAAAGCGTGATTTACCAAATTTAAAAAATGCAAATATAAATTACAGAAAAAACAAAAGAATATGACACCATATTAAAATACAGAAAAAAAGGATGTACTACACATGCATACCTCAAAATATGATGTCGATGAATAAAAGTCAAACTTAGGATTACTCATTTAAACATTGAAACATATATGAACATATAATTAAACCACTAAAATGTTAATAATGTCTTTCACTTATTTCAACTTAAAAGTAAATAAACAAAAGTGTGTAATAAAATATTAATTAAAATTTATTTTAAAAAGTTGGTTATTATCCCGTTTCAATTTCAGGGCACTCCCTAGCGCAATGTGTTGCATAATGGCATCAACTTTTTCACAGATATTCATCGGCACGCCTGGCATCCCGGACACATACCTTTGAAGGGTATCTTAAGCTTTTAAAACATCCTCCTTAGATGGCAATGGCACATCCAACCTAGCATCGACGTTATCCACATCGTCTTCTTCGTCGCTATCACTCGCAACGGTTTTCGATTCGTCGATCGTGGGGTCATACACAACCGACGTAGCCAAGTCATTATCAAAGGAAACAAAGTCTCCGAAACTGACAGGCCCCAATACATTACTGTCGATTACTTCCTCCACTTCTGTACCTTGGAACACTTCTGCCGGCTGCGAAGATAGCCCCCTTTTCTTAAAACAGTTGGCGATGGTTTGAGGAGTCACCAATTGCCAGGCCGAAGACAAGGTCTGGCACGCGTCTAAAATCGTCCATTTTCGTAAATCATCCTGCGAACATCCATTTGTAATTTGCACCAAGTATGACGACAATAGTTTTTTTTTCTGTAACGACTTTAAATTTTGAATGATGCCCTGGTCGAGTGGCCGCAGAACACTGGTTGTGTTCGGCGGAAAATACAGCAACTCAACATTGGGCGTATTTATCTGACAATGAGCCACATGGTGAGGAGAACAGTTGTCTAATGTCAACAAAATTTTACGATTTTGTACCGCCACACGTCTTTGCATTCTTATTAAAAAAACTTTTGAATATGTCTATTGTCATCCACACCTTTTTGTTATGCTCGTAAATTAACGGCAAATAATCACCATTAATACCTTTGAAACAGCGTGGGTTGCCATCTTTTCCGATGATTACAAGTTTTTCTTTATTCGACCCATCCATATCTGTGCAGAGCACAGCGCGGCGGTGAGACGCTCCTTACTACGTTTGCCACCGTGACATTTTTCGCCTCGGAGAGCCAAAGTACGATCGGGCAACATGTTAAAAAAAATGCGTTTCATCCATATTTAAAATGTCCTTGAGCGTGTACTTCTCCAAAACATGTTTATTACTTTGCAGCCAGGTCGTCACTTCCTCTTCGTTAATTTTTTGGGCATCACCACATACTGCGAGACAAACAATATTGTGGCGTCTTTAAAACCATCTAACCACCCATTGGACGCTTTAAAATCTTCTTCAGTGTTCAAAGCGTTCGCAAGACTTCTTGATTTTTCAATGAGCATCGGGCTTGTCACAGGTAAATTCGCCGCTCGTACTTGTGAAAAAAAGTCGGACAGTTCTTCTTCGAGGTCTTCGTTTTTCGCAGGCCGTGATCGCTGACGTGTAACACTCCCTTTAAATTTATAAAAACTTTCTTCAATCTTCGGCCGATTCTTTAAAATTGTAGATAAAGACGAGTTCGGAATCCCATACTTTGAGGCCAGCTTTCCTTTCGATTCTAACTTCTTGTCAATGTCTTGCAGCAAAGACATTTTTTCAGCAAGAGTAAGAGTCTTACATGCACTACGAACCGGAGCCATTGGAGGGTATATTAAAAAAAAATATTTTATAGCAATAAATTTAAATATAGTCTCTCTTGCAGTTATTAAACTAAGAATATTATTTAAACTAGTAACTAACAATGATGAAAAATACAATCTAATACGAAACAAGCAACGAACCAAAGGAATATTGGAACGCGTTTTCCACACAAAACTCGCAAAACAGTAGATAAATTGAGGGGATGGACCGAATCTTGTGACAATACCCAACGCCCAGTCGGTATGATCACGATCGCACGTTTGTAAATAAGTCGGCATAGGGGCAGGAATATTTTAGTAACTTTCATTTAGTTTCTTTTTTGTAAATTTTATTTCGAATTATGTCGACAAAAATGCGTTGATATTCCGAGAATCGGGTAAAAACTTTTTTCGAATTACGAATTATAGAGATTTTCGAATTATTGAAACACATTTGTATGAAATTGGCTTTTTCGGTCTTTCAAGTGTTAAAAAATTTCGAATTACGTCGAATTTCGAAATATAGAGGTTCGAATTAACCAGGTTTTACTGTATATTTTTCATGTACGGGAAATATGTCGGAAAAAATATATTTTCCTTCCATATATGGATACATATGGATTTAAAATATATTTAATATTTCATATATGTTTCATATATGGGAAACATTGAATAAATATATATTTGAAATCCATATATTTACCCTTATATAATGAATAACATATGAGAATTTCGGAAATATTTCATGTATGAAAAATATTACTTTTTCGTTAACACATAGCTAAATATATGCCTTCAAAATATGAACTATATATCTAACAGTATATGACTATTTATGCATGATATCTGGAATGAAAATATACTTTCAATATGTCTCAGGACAAAGAATCCTAACTTGGTTCCATCATCATCATCAGGATTGGTAAACATCTATTGTAGTGGACAAAATTATTGGTATATAAAACAACTATTTTTTCCTCATTTTGAGCATTGATCATCGTTATTGTTCAGTAAAAAAATATAATATTGAGAGATTGCAGAAACTGCAATCACGAGCCATGAGAGTGATATTGGAATGCGACAAAAGAACACATTGGAGTGATATGTTAAATGCACTAAATTTTTTGAGTGTGGAACAAAGAAAAATATATAACTCACTTATATGTTTGCACAAAATAGTAAAGGATAGGGAGGATAATTATTTTAAAGAATTTTTGATAAGAAATGTACAAAAACATAGGTATGAAATCAGAAACGCAAATAAATTTTATTTGGACATATAAAATAATATCAGTGCACAAAAGTCATTATTTGTGAATGGTATTAAACTCTACAATAAGATACCTGAGGGTGAGACGGAAAAGTCTGAATATTTATTTTTTAAATATGTGAGTACATTTGTGAAAAAAATTTGTTTTTAGCAAGTAATAATAGGTAAAATAACTGATGCCTGTAGGATTTGATGTATGTATTGCTTTTAAGTATTTTTTTATTATATATGTATAGTTGCAATGATTTGTAAAATGAATTCACCATAGTGTAAATATCTTTTATATTTTGAATACGGCATTGTATAAGAGTGGCTAAAAATATTAGCTATTGGGTTCGAAATTCTCTAGAGCAGTGACTCGTACTACCACACGGGGTTTGAAATTTGATTCCTGAGATGCGTGCGAGCATTGTCTACAGTACATTCGCCATTTTGTTTCGTTATTCAGCTGTTTAAAGAAATTATTATATGATTTTAGCATCGGTGTGCACTGATATAAAAAACGGCATTGTAAGTGATAAGCGTGTTGTTGTGTTGTATCCGAGACCATCTCGAATAAGCTATTATTTCGTGAAAAGTGGGGAAGTTTGCGTTGATAAAGTGGGTATCCAGAGTGAACTGCACCAAGTATTCCATAATCTCCTCGTGGATTCGAAACTTGGATGCCAATATTACGGAGGACTCCTACGTGATACAATGGAGGGCCACGAAAAAGGCGCCTCTTGGAGGATGGCCAGTGTTCGATGGCCATGTGATCTACCTGGCGGGTAAGATTTTTATATATATTTAATATGAATGTGTAAAATATTTGTGTATTTTGTTGTTTGTTACCTGTGATAACGAAAATATTTGCTCTCTTTGCTGTAACCATAGATACCGAAGCAAAAGTGGAAAAATATCTGAAAATGATATTTGGCAATGAAAACGATAACGTAGTGAGGATTCCTAACATCCAAGAAGAAATTGCAAACGTAAGTATATCTACGTTACCACTGTCAGGCTTTAGTTGATAAGATATGATGTTCATGTCTTAGGCAAGGAAAAAATTTGACCGTATTGAACTGTACTAGAGTGGTTGATTTCATATCTACATCTACCCTTTTACTCTATATGATAAAAGGTACTCTGTGTGTGTATGTGTTAACGCCATAACTCCAAAAACAAAAGACCTAGAAGGCTGAAATTTTGCATGCGTACTCGGGATTACCTGGAGGTACCCCGGTTTTTATTATTTTTCATAAATGGTAGACAGTTCGATTATGGGCAACGATCATTATTTCCCATTGAATCAAATGGAAGTTTGGATTTTCGGGTGTTCACCTTTTGTTTATTTTGTTCTTTAAAATACCTACCTAAATATTGAGTTACAAATCTGATACTTAAACCAATCTACGCATCATTTTATAAGGATTCTAATTATCGAGATATTTTCCTATACATATTCGTACTTGTTCGCAATTTGCTTTAAACTCAGGATTTTGGGGTATTTTTCAATACTTTTTTGAAAATGTTACTATGAGACCTGCATATTTGAAGTTGGATGGTTTGAGTGCTTTTGTATTTAATGTAAACATGTTTTGAAAATATGACACTCGTTTGGATTTCTTTGGATTGGTGAACTTATCTAAAAAAAATGGTAAAAAAAAAGGCCAACATTACGAATTTGCTTGATTAAATTAGATTTGGTTAATTAAACGTCAAAATATTATTAATGCATAGGGTCTTATTCTTCATCTAATGATTTTAATTCAGCATTCTAGGTTGGTAGTTAAAGTAAACAAATTCACAACAATGCTATAGAGGCAGAAGAATCCATTAGATAGTCTTTCTCTGAGTTGGTTTGCTGATGCTTGGTTACAGTTCGTTTTTGAATTTCTTCCTTTAAGTTTTTATAGGTGGCCTCTAAATAGTTTTGCACTTCCTTCTTTGTTATGATGACTCTACCCAAACTCTTTTAAATTTTTATTTCTAATTTTTCTTTGTAACTTGGAAAGAGGAGAGAATAACTCACAAATTCAGTTCATAATCTACTTAATATTATTGGTTAAACCATCTTTAGAATTATTAACACTACCTTCTATTCTAGAAGATAGTTGAAATCTATAGAAAAATACAATTTCTTTTCTGCCATTGCCAATTAGTTTAAGAGTAATAATCATTTTTAAAAGTACAAAAAGAGTCTGGTGATAAATAATTACATTTTGCAAGGAATATAAAATTACTTTTCCATAGCAACATGTCAGTCAATTGATTCACTCTGAATGGAGGAATAACCATAACACAGGAGTTTCAAAGTTAACAATGAGTAAATTATGGGGACAGCAGAATTTCTTCATAATAAAATATGTACTTTTAACAGAGATTCTTATTTTCCACAGATGCCAAATTGAAGAGATTTCCTACAACGACTGCATCTGCATTTGGGACAGTTATAAACTCTAAAGCAGCTGAAATCCGCCACCAAATGAAAAGAGTTAATAAATGAATGACTTGAATATGTTGTTGTTTCATTTTTTTCCTTGTTGACAACTAAGGTATCCATGTATTTTACACATATGGCTTCATGTGTTTTCTATATATTGCTCCATATATTTATATAGAATGGATCCATATATTTAACATATATTGACCATATACTTTTCCATACATGAGCCCATATGGCTGCATATAATCTCCATATATGGATCCATATATTTCACATATATATGTGCTTTCTTGGTTCCACTTATTTTCCATATATTGCCCATATATGGCTCAATATATGTGAATATATATGAAATGGGCCAATTTCTAATAGAATCCATATACTTTAAAATATATGTATAAATATATTACTTCCCATATATTGGCCATATATGGGATTTTAGTGTGGGGAGATATTAAGCTTCAAAAAGCATTACTGACAAAGTGTCAGTATTTTATATAGTTTGGATACTGATATATTATCTATATGTATCTACATGCGTGCTTTTTAATTGACACCATTTTAATCCATAGGGATAAATAATTGTGGCCTCAATGCCTTTGATAATCCCTTGTCCGTTTCTTCCTTTCGCGTAATCGTTTCCTCCCGAGTTTTTATTAGTGTCACTCATCGACAAATCGCCCTTTTTTGTGGAAATCCTGAATTACAGGTCATTTATGACAGACACACGAGGTTTTATATCCTAATGCGGTTTTTCTCTTGACCTCATTCGACTAACTTCAACATTGATTGTTAGTGTTTTTGGATTCTTTTAAATCGTACCTTCCGGTTGTTGGTTGTAAAATTCAAGAGATTAAAATATTATTTGTAGTATGTAAGTCATTACGATTGCTGAGTTTTCATTATAAATTTTATTTCTGAATAATTTTACTTTTCCAGTTTGCTAGTGTTGCTATAAGTTTTTATCGACAATGGTTAGTATTAAAATAATAACGAAAGCAAATTTGAAGTGCATATGATATAAAATTGTGCAAATTTTATCGATTGAACATATACTCTGCGTAATTTTATCTGTTAAATAAGCTTGGATCATAGAAAATGAAGTCATGAATTGTATATAAATTTCGGCAAATGGCTAATATAAAGAAAATAAAGAGATATTAAATTAATCGCTACCGAACGTATATATTGTACACATTGATGATTTCTCCTTACACAGCGAAACAAAAGACTAAGAACGGAGATGATTAGAAATCAGTCATCCATCCTGAAAGAGAGAAGCCATAATCAGAGCGACGACACGACGTAGGACGCAATTTTTCAACCGCTTATAAGCTAATAATGTTACCTCTCAGCAAAATCTCCTTTAGTAATTAATTGTTCTTGCAAACCGTGTTTTATGTGTAATTAAAATAATACATCATTATTGCCTAGAAATTCGAGTCCATCCCCTATGCAGAGCATCTGATTTCAGGGTGACATATATGTTCGGCTCTGCTAGCAGGAATATTTTAAGACGTTAATATTTTTGTGAATGAATATTCTGACGTAATCCTCCCTCCCCGCTTCCCTCTATCTCGCCTTTCAGTGGCAGGTAAGAAGGGCAGGACCATGGAACGGCGACTTCTCAAGGACTTCCACATAGGTTTCGTGGAAGGATTGGTCAACGAGGTCATCGCCTCCGAGAAGGAGCCCAAAGATGTGTTCAGCAAGATCGCCAAGGCGATAGGCAAAAAGAGAAGCAGCGGCAAGGACTGGAACGCGGAGGTCCGCCGAAGGACCACACGTCGCGATCCCATTGGCAGCACCACCGAGTCTATGCGTCGCTCTCAGCAATCGCTCCGAAGACACATAATCCAAAACGAAAATAAAGCCCTCAGCTCCATGGACCAGGATAAGCTTGTCCAGTACAATCCCAAGCTGAACGTCGTTCCACCCGCCGCCAGAGTGGCCTACGCCAAGTTTAAGATGAACAAGATAAAGCAGGAGTACGAGGGTGTCGAGGGGGGCGAGGATCAGCAAGGAGAGGACCAGGTGTTCGCGGAGGGGACGGCAAAGCCTCCTGGGGAGGCGGCTGCGCCGATACCCAGGACGTCGGCCAACGCGTCCATTACGTCGGTGGCCAACGTCATAGCTCGCCCCAGGCCTCAGAGCAAGAAAGTTCAGGAAGCAAGGGAAGGAGGAACCGCAGCCCCCTCTTCGCCCAAACCACCCGATAAGCCGCCGGGAGGAAGCTCGGAGCCGCCCACGACGGCAGCGAAAGCTCCTCAGCCGTCGACGGCCGAACCCCCCAAGGAGCCTCCGCCAAAGAAGCCAGACTCGGTGGTGGTGGACATGGAGCCGACTGAACCGCCCAAATCCCCGCCGAAGAAGGAACCCAAAGCGGAGCCAAAGGCGGGAGCCGACGAAGTCAGACCTCCGGAGGTGCCGAAGAGGTCGCCCACGCCGATACCCGAAGAACCGAAGGAACCGTCCATCAAAGAGCCGACGCCGGAATCGTCGCCAGAGCCCAGTCCGAAGAGTTTGTCGCCGGCGACGAGCGAGCAGTCCACCATACCGGCGTCGAGGACACCGGAACCCATAAGACCAGGAAAATCCAAGGTCACGGGAGAGGTGCTCACGGGGTGGCTGTAAAGGAAATACGATCGAGGAGAGAGACAGACATCTTTCCAGGAATCTCTTTCTCTCTCTCTGACATCCGACATTACCGAGGCCATCGTCCTATCGAGTTCGCGAGACATTTTTTTCCGGATGAAGAAAATTCGCTGGTATATAATGCGAGGTGGCGGTCGATGAGGCGAGTGATCACGTGACTTGTTAGGGAAAGTTGGAATCGAATGAAACAAATGGAGATGCAGGTTACGGTGTAAAGTGCTAGGTTAAACGGGAAATTTCACGTGCATGAAAAGATGTGCTCCAACCTTATGATTCGGATAGATAAATTTGCCAAGAATAATTTTCGAGTTTACCTAATTTTAATGGATAGGAATCAATGAGTCATGTTGCTTATATGAAAGGTTAATGCGAGGAATCTCGGATCATATATTCTAAATTATGGTGTATCATGTGCTAACTCGTAACAAGTGCGGGTGTGAATCCTTTACGAAAAAAGATAATGTAATCGGTCATTGAATGAAGGCACTGCAAATATATATTTGTTTAATAAAAACAACCTCTAGTAAAAAATTCTCATTTCCAAATTGATTATTCTTAAGTGTTGTATTGAAATCATTTTTCTCCAAATAGCTAGTGAAAACTTTATATTATGTGCATTATATTAAAATGTTAATGAATTAGAGCAATCGTTCAAATGCATTGTAATTTATATTTAGTTAATAAAGATAACAATAATATTGATTTAAAAACAATATATATTTCGTAAGTATATTATTTATAGCAAGTAGAAAAACTTAAAAGTTCAGACTTTCAACAAATATAAATTACGATTAAAATAATTTAAAATTCTAATCATTTGAATATGGAGCATTATAAACTTTGTTATACTTCTAAGCAAATTTGACTAAATTTTATTTAAGTAAGCTAAAATAGCTACATACTTATTTGATGATGCATCCTGAAATGAATTAGTGTCAATTTATGATATCTCCTGCAAAGCCCAGGTGACTCAGATGTTCTCTATTTACCTTTATGCCTTTTTCCTCCCAGTCCAGCGTTTTGAAAACTTCCTCTAGAGCTGCTGTAAATAACTTAGGGGACAGAGTATCTCTTTGTCTCACTCCCTTTTCGGTCTTAAAAGCATTCGTTTCTTCATGCAGCTGGACAGTTGTTTTCGCATTTTCATAGATATTCTTGATCGAGGTTATGCACATTTCTTCTGCTCCTTGTTTCTTTAATGCATGTAACACCGACGAAGTTCGGACAGAGTCGAATGCTTTCTCGTAGTCGATGAAGCACATACATAGAGGTAATTCGTACTCGTTAGTCCGACTGATTACCCCTCTGACTAGCTATCTAGCTAGCTATGGATCATCCTTTCTATCAATTTATATAATGGCATTCTCACCATTTGAGAGGGTAGGGATTTTCTTTGATGTATCTCCTTGAGGACATCCGTTGGGGCTGATTGATACTAGCATAGCTAGCTTGGTCCCAACCTAAGAAAATATTCCCGTTCTGAAACCGGAGAATTAGTCCGCCACGGTAGTTCAGTGGTAGAATATCCGCCTGGCAAGTGAAGGCCCGGGTTCGATTCCCGGTTATGGCAGATTTTTTCACCTGTTTCCTCATTTCCCATGAGCAATAATGTTTACTTTTTAAAGTAAAATTCATCAGTATTGCTGTCACTGATAAATAACACTGCTTTACAAAAAAATAAAAATTAATTTTTCTTAACAAATAATTTGTGATTCTTATAGAGCTTGTGATGCTGAATCCCAATCTGTGCTCACAATTTTTCTGTCAGGCACAGATCACGAGTTACATCATTTCAAAGTTTTGAATGGTTTACTATGCATAATCTGGATACTTTAAGCTGTAAATCCACATTTCTATAGAAATAAACACTAAATTTGCTGACTTTACGGATATATTTCAAATAAGCAAACAAATTATCAAAATTACATAGTAAATCTATAAAAATAAAATTGTAACCTCTGTCTGTACATTTGATTTTTTGTCGGGGTTTGACTTTTTTTGTGTTTTGCATCACAAGAAGACGTTTCAACCGCTTTGCAGAATTGTTGTCTGTCTGTCTGTTTGTTTGTTACCGCCTCACGCAGAAACGGCTGGTAGATTTTTTATGAAACTTGCAGCGTATCTTTAGACTGGCCCAACTTAAAATATAGGCTATGTGGTGTATCTCAAAAAAGATTTTAAGTGGGGTTTTGGGGGGGGGGGGGATCGATTTGGTTTTTCGACGATAACTTTCCAGTAAATTAACTTAGGAAGTTCAAATTTGATATTTGTCACTTTCAATACAAGTATAAGATCAAGTTTGTAGATGACCAAAATCAGACCAAGGCGAAGGGGGGTTGTGGGGGGGGGGCACCCACAGAGTAATCGCTCATTTCAAGCTAACGGTTGATTACATCGAAGAAGTCTAATAAGAAATGTTTTAGGAAAACATTTCCGGTAAATATTTTAGGAAAAATATTTTAGGAAAATGATTGTCTGTCTGTTTGTTTGTTACCGCATCACTCAAAAACGGCTGGTCGCTCGGGAAAGTTTTCTTTTAAGTAGCAAACGCTTTTTATTGCTCGGGACAAACGTTCCCCATTCCTTAATTACGCAAGTGATGCTTACATTAACATTTACTATTGTATGTATTGTATATTGTCAAGTTTTACCATTAATATAATTACGCATTAACATCTTACCTAATATTCACATGGATAGATGCACCGAAACCTTTAAAGCAGCAATAAAATTATGTGGATTATGTCAATACTATTAGCCAAAACGTAAACAATAAACAACATCTTGGTTACCGAACAAATGTAAGTAGATGTATGGATTTATGTTGCGATAAATCTTTCAATGTTAATGGTAAAAGATAACAATGTCCTTATATTCCTTAAAAATCATTTGACTCACTTTAACCCTTCAAGCGCGCAGGACGTTTACTTAAATCCCGTGTTTGAGGTCATAAGAGGTTTTTAAAAATTTGCGAAAATGCGCGATTTCGATTCCTGAAAATTGAAAAGTTCGTAATTTTTTTTCATTTTTAATGGATTTGTATAAATTTTTTTTGAATATTTTAGCAGATCATAACATTTATAAACAATTTCTTTTACATTATCTTACATTAAGCACAATCTTTACAGGAGAGAAATACGAAATACGTAAATCACCCCGATGCCGACCAATTAGCGCGCACCCGTGCTTTCATATATCATTCAGTATTAAGAAAACTATAACTGGCATTGTTACGCAGTCTTTTTCAAAATAATATTTCAGCTTTTATTAACACTTCATTCGTTAGATGTACCTACCTAAACCAAAGAAAAAATAGTTTCTCGCAGGTCAATTTTTTCATGTTTTGACTAAAAATCTATATAAATAAAATTGCAACCTCTGTCTGTACATTTGATTTTTTGTCGGGGTTTTACTTTTTTTGTGTGTTTTGCATCATAAGAAGACGTTTGAACCGGTTTGCACAATTGTTGTCTGTCTGTCTGTTTGTTTGTTATCGCATCACTCAAAAACGGCTGGTCGAATTTTTATGAAAGTTGCAGAGTATCTTTAGACTGGGCCAGCTTAAAATATAGGCTATGTGGTGTATCTCAAAAAGCATTTTCAGTGGGGGTTTGGGGGTTCGAAGTCAAATTTGATATTTGTCACTTTCAATACAAGTATAAGATCAAGTTTGTAGATCAGCAAAATCAGACCAGGAAGAGGGGGGTTGTGAGTGGGGGGGGGGCACCCGTAAGAGAAATCGCTGATAAAATCAGGAAAATTACTTTCCTTATTTTCCTGAATTTCCTGATTTTCCTGAATTTCCTGATTTTCCTGAATTTCCTGATTTTCCTTAATTTCCTGATTTTCCTTAATTTCCTGATTATCCTGAATTTCCTGATTTTCCTGAATTTCCTGATTTTCCTGGATTTCCTGATTTTCCTGATTCACCTGAATTTCCTGAATTTCTTTATTATCCTGAATTTCGTGATTTTTCTGAATTTCCTGATTATCCTGAATTCCCTGATTTTCCTAAATTTCCTGATTTTCTTGATTTTCTTGAATTTCCCGAATTTCCAGATTTTTCTGAATTTCCAGAATTTCCCGATTTTCTTGATTTTCCTGATTTTGTTGATTTTCCTGACTTTCCTTAATACCCTGAATTACCTGGTTTTCCAGATTTTCCTGAATTTCCTGATTTTCCTGATAATTTCCTACATCTTTTATTTCAAACAATTTAATAAGGAAAATTGGAAAAATCAGGAAATTCAGAAAAATCAGGTAAATCAGGAAAATCAGGCAATCCAAGAAATTCAGGAAAATCAGGAAATTCCGGACAAACAGGAAAATTAGGAAATAAGGAAAATAATTTTCCTGATTTTATTTATTTTCCTGTATTTTTCGATTTTCCTGAATTTCCTTATTTTCCTTATTAAAGTGTTTGAAATAAAAGATGTAGGAAATTATCAGTAAAATCAGGAAATTCGAGAAATTCAGGAAAATCTGAAAATTCAGGAAATTCAGGAAAATAAGGAAATTTAGGAAAACAGGTAAATCAGGAAAATCAAGAAATTCAGGAAATTCAGGAAAATCAGGAAATCAGGAAATTCAGGAAAATCAGGAAATCAGGAAATTCAGGAAAATCAGGTAAACCAGGAAATTCAGGAAAATCAGGAAATTCAGGAAAATCTGGAAATTCAGGAAAATCCGGAAATTCGGGAAAATCAGGAAATTAAGGAAAATCAGGAAATTCAGGTAAATCAGGAAAATCAGGAAAATCGGGAAATTCAGGAAAATCAGGAAATTCAGGAAAATCGGGAAAATCTGGAAATTCAGGAAAATCTGGAAATTCGGGAAAATCAGGTAATTAAGGAAAATCAGGAAATTCAGGAAAATCAAGAAATTCAGGAAATTTAGGAAATTCGGGAAATTGAGGAAAATATGGAAAATGATGAAATTCAGGGAAATCAGGAAATTAAGGAAATTCAGGAAAATAAGGAAAATCAGGAAATTCGGGAAAATGGAAAATTCAGGAGAATCAAGAAACTAAGGAAATTCAGGAAAATCAGGTAAATCAGGAAAATTAGGAAAATCAGGAAAATAAGGGAAATCAGGAAAATAAGGATAATAAGGAAAGTAGTTTTCCTGATTTTCCTTATTTTTTTTAAATATCATGATTTTCCTAAATTTTCAGATTTTCTTGAATTTCCTGATTTTCCTGAATTTCCGGATTTTCCTGATTTTCCGGATTTTCCTGATTTTCCTGAATTTCCTGATTTTTCTGAATTTCCCGTATTTCTTGATTTTCCTGATTTACCTGTTTTCCTAAATTTCCTGATTATCCTGATTTTCCTGAATTTTCTGATTTTCCTGATTTTCTACATCTTATACACAGTGAGAAAGGTGGGAAAGGACTACTTCCTTATCCATAATTGGACGGCGTGTACTGATTAAAATACGCGTATTTTCCCAAGTTCTACTATTGATTTGAATCAAATTTGGTACGATTGTGGAGGGCTCTCAGAAATAATTCATACGTGGTTTTTGTTTCTCTCTGCCCATTGTATTCAACACGGTGGCCGAGTGAATTCTTAAATACCATGTATCATCTAGAATTCCGATCGGATTTGAAACAAATTTCCCCGGGCAACGCCGGGAATTTCTGCTAGTTATATATAAATATATGTAAATTTAAAACAAAAATTACAAAAATTTAGCAAGATAGAAGGAAAATTAATATACACTATTTATTTCTTTTATATATTTCTCTAGAATCTCTTGCAAGAGTCCTGCAGTAGTCGGCCAGCATCGTATCTTTTTTCAATCATTGCTATGTCTTTGTGAAATCTTTCACCATGTTCGTCTGATAAGTCTCTGCAATTTTCTGGAAAATAGTCCAGATGAGAATGCATAAAATGGACTTTGAGGGACATATTACAACCTAAATCTTTATATGCATTCAACATCTGCTCTATAATTTCTTTGTAGTCAGTGGATCGGTTTCTCCCCAAAAAATTTTCCATCGCATTCTTGAATCCCTGCCATGCAGGTCTTTCTTTCTCTGTAAGTCTTGCATCAAATTTGGAGTCGAGCATCAGTTCTCCGATTTGGGGACCCGCAAATACGCCTTCTTTGATCTTCGATGTGAGTCGAGGAAATTTACGATGTAAATATGCTAATCCTTCTCCTTCCTTGTCCATTGCCTTTACAAACTGTTTGATAAGACCCAATTTAATATGCAAAGATGGAAGAATTACGTTTTTGGGGGCAACAAGGCTTTCTCGTTTGACATTTTTTTCCGACGGTAAACCTTCGTTCGGGCCAATCTTTCCTCACATAATGATGTTGTCTGGCACGACTATCCCATTCACAAAGGAAACACCAGTATTTTGTATAGCCTCCTTGCATTCCCAATACCATGGCGATGACTTTTAAGTCTCCGCAGATCATCCACTTATGCTTGGCCTAGTTAATCGACGATAGCATGAGATCCAATATCTCTTTGAAGACTAGCATATCCAACAGGAACGGGAGATATTTTAATCCCATTATGAAGCAGCACAGCTTTCAAACTTCTTTTTGAAGCATCTATAGAAAGCCTCCAGTCTTGTGCTTCGTATCTGCGACCTAAAGCAGCCATTAATCCTCTAACGTCATTACAAAATGTTATAGTACCACCATGTGTAAAGAACTCAACATAATCACGCTCTCTGTTTCTATAGATGGTTACATTGGTGTTGGATTGCAGAAGATTCCAACCCTGCAACCTAAGATCCAAGAGTTCTGCTTTCATTTTACTTAAACCTAGGTCATGAACTAAGTCATTTAGGTCAGCCTGTGTCAGAAAATGAGGAGATAAATGTCCCGCTGGCTGAAATAGAGGATCACTTTTTCACTCATTGATTGAGGTTCCTCAGTTTCTTCTTCTTCCTTTTCTAGTTCGTCATTTGAAGGTCTTGTTGGCAATGCAATAATTTCACTATGTGGCACAGGCCTAATTGCAGAAGGCAAGTTTGGGTAAACAATATGACCCTTGGATCTTCTAGTTGTGAAGCCCTGCACATTCGTTAAACAGAAGTCCGTAATGTGATCTTCTGGCTCTCGCCATATCATGGGCACTCCAAACAACACTGACTGACATGTACCTTTCCACCAGTTTATTAGCTTCACATAACAAGTCGCACAGCAGAAATGTGGTGCCCATTTTTTGTCTTGGTCCCCTATTCCACATCCGAAGTAATGTTTATACGCCTTCTTGATGATAGGTGTCATTTTTTTCCTGTGCCTCTCAAAAGTATATTCGCCAAAAATATAGTAGAAGTTGTCTGGTTTGTTGCGGCACTTACAAGATGACATTGCCTATAAAAATGATAATAATATACTTCAGTATTTCTGAGAATATGCAGCATTTTTTATTTGAAATGCAAACAGAGAAATTGAGATTACCGATACCACTTACTTTTCCTCACCGGTTAACTAAATATTTTCATATTTACTTAACCGGTAAATAATATTTAAAAATTTAACCCTACAACCGCACACTGGGGACTAGCGAACCCATGCTGTTTAGATATTTTCTTGTGCCGACTCTATTTTTTGTAATTCGATACTGTTTCCGTAACGTAAATTCATTTTGCTACTTAGTCGACAGCGTATGGTGCACAATGTAGTCAGTTGTGCCTTAGATACCGTGCAGTGTGGAAGCAAAGTTGGTCGTGGGCCTGCTGGACCCCAGTGTGCGGTTCTCGTATACATTTCGTGCGGTAGGTAAAATTTCTCGTTTTCTTTTTTTAATCAATTTTAAATTCTTATTATCGTGTCTCAAAGTAATTTTAGCAAAGATAATTATTTATATGGCTTTCAAGATGCTATAAATTATTATTCAATTATTACGTGATATTTATCGTTGATGCTCTTGCTTTTAAATTCAGTTATGGCGTCACGTTATAATTTACGGCGTCCTGAGGATATTGTGAAGTATGTATCTCTTTGCTTCTTCTGATGATGGTGAAGAAGATGAGGGGAGCTATTGGAGGCAACTGTGCCATCTTTGCGAAGACATTTGAGATTCTGCATCGCAGACATCCTGAACATCGAAATTCCTGTTCAAGAACGAGAGGAAACGTTACTAAGAAAAGTGAGTGCAGCTTCTGTCCTAGAGGAAAATATAGAAAAACGAAGACTGTTTGCTTTTCATGTAGACGTGCCATGTGTGATGAACACAGAGCGTTTTTGTGCAGAACCTGCAGTAATGCCTGAGATTATTCTTTTGTAGATACATTTTCTCAGATATTTCTGTACTACCGTTTCTGCCGAAATACAAGTCGATGTTTTTTCAAAATCTATCATGAAAAAATCACCCCTTGGCTTAAATGCGAGTCCGAGGAAAATTTGGGTTATGGTTAAATCTCGAAGTCTCTCATTGCCTTCGCATTCAAATGATAGTACTGTTTTTTCGTAAAGTAAATATTTGACCTACGATGAATATATATAAAAATATCTTGGCGAGATCGCTTGCGTAAATTGACCATTACTCAAAATGCATTGACGGCTTTGAATGTTCAACTGCTTGAATTTCAGTAAAACTTTACATGGAACGTGTATAATTATAAAAATGCAATTTCTTAAGGCAATGTATATGCTAAATTCATTGGAAATAGACTTAGATGAAAAACTATCTTGGCGAGATCGCTTGCGTAAATTGACGATTACGCAAAATGCGTTGATGGCTTTGAATGTTCAACTGTTTGAATTTCGGTAAAACTTTACATGGAACATGTATAATTATAATAATGCAATTCCTTAAGGCAATGTATATGCTAATTTCATTAGAAATAGACTTGGATCAAAAAATATCTTGGCGAGATCGCTATTACTATATTTGACCTTTTGTGAAAATGAAGATGAATGAAATTATTGTCACTGAATGTGGAACATTATTCAGCAATGCAAAATTATTAATTGGAGTAATATTTCAAAATGTCAACAACTAAACCATTTCCCACACATTTCTTTGATCTCAAATAATGTATTCTAAGA
The DNA here is from genome assembly GCA_036926305.1 of Uropetala carovei. Lineage (NCBI taxonomy): Eukaryota > Metazoa > Arthropoda > Insecta > Odonata > Petaluridae > Uropetala > Uropetala carovei. The sequence continues at coordinate 8,367,923 of JAXCHB010000056.1, forward strand.
TGTGCATGAATGCCCGGCACACTTCAGCATAAATTCCACAAAATTTACGTTTTTGCCAAAAAATTGTGGAAATATTTGGGGGGTCGGCTTAAATCCGGGGTCGGCTTCTATTCAGGCAGATGCGGTATTTTTATCGCAAGTATTTTGCATTGGCCATTATAATTAAAAATAATTCATAAATTCCAATGAAGAATTAATATGTTGAAGCTAATAAAACTAGTTCAATCACAACAGGAAGTTGACCAAATTTCATTGTATCTGAAAATGTCACATTTTTGTCGTTCATAATAATTATATTTATTTTGAGCAAACTGAGATAAATTACTATTTTGTGTACATTAATTTGTCTACTTGAAGACAAAGGCATGCATTTTAATTATAAATAAAGTGGAAAGAATAATTATATAAATTTGCATGCACATGTTTTTGCAGATTTAGTCAAGCAGCGTTTTGCAAAACATGTTATTTCTTGTAAATTATTACATTTTTCAATATTAGCATCTTCTGAAAACTCCAAGAAATAATTCCAAGATGATTTTATTAACAATAAAAGTAAAATGGGAGAGTAATAGTAATAATAGTAATAGTTTATTATTAATTCCATCGGCCATTAGTTATGACATGGAACAAGCCAGGTACAAATACAGGGGAAAATGTAAAAAAGAAAATATAAAGAAAAATACAAAAAATACAGTGATGTAAAACAATAATATCCAGAGATGTAGAACATTAATATCCATAGTTATAAGGACTCTGAGAGATATTCGTTAATGCTATAATAGCATTTATTAAGTAGTAATTCTTTCACTTTATACTTAAATATACCGTATTCACCTGAATCTAAGACGACCTTTTTTTCCAAATTTTCAGCTGTAAATAACAAGAGTCGTCTTACATTCGGATACGAAGTATATTTAAGCATTTAATCAGTGGTTTTTACAACAAATGGTATATTAGAGTAAACAATTCACAACAGCAAATTCAAGTACGTACATAAAGACGTGAAATAAACAAATAGTAATAACAATAAGAAAAACATGACGGGAATAATAATTATTTAGACTAATAATCATCGTCGACGATCATAACACAGACGTACTTTCACCTTGCACGTAATGCCAACCGCAATGTTAAAACAAATGAGAGCGGAAATCATTGGGATTCCCCTTTCAAACGACGCACCGCGATTCACTAAGTGTGACAGTAACTTTGAGTTGTGCATTCTTGATTTAAATGCTTAAGTTAAAATGACAGATCATGTTGAAGTACGTGGCAAGAGTGCAAAGGGAAAGTTAACAAAGGAATTAGACGGAGCTAAGATACAAATTTTAAGCTGATCGTGATAAATTACGCCGAAAAAACTAATAACTGTGATGCGAGTAGAAAGTTCGGTGTATCTGAGGCAAATGTGCGTGGATGGAAACTCTCAAAACAGGAACTAGAAAATGCCAAAGCCACAAGGAAGTCGCTCAGTGGTCCAAAATTAGGCCGATTTCATGGCATTGAAGAAGAAGTAGTCAAGTTTGTGCGCACCATGAGGAAGAACGGTATGCCTGTTTCGACTGAAAGTATTATACTTAAAGCTAATGAAATTACTAGAGGACTTAATATATCATTGCAAGAATTCAAGGCCAGCAGAAGTTGGTGCGTGAGAATGATGCGACGAAATAATTTTTCTTTACGGCGACGAAATAATTTTTCTTTACGGCGACGAACTTCGCTGTGTCAGAAATTGTCAAAGACTATGTTGAAAAACTTCTCGCTTACCAGAAATACGTAATTGGACTTAGAAAAACCAATAATTACCTTTTGAGCCAAATAGGAAATGCCGATGAAACTCCGGTTTTCTTCTACATGCCATCTAATTATACTGTGAACGAAAAAGGTGCGAAGTCCGTCCTAATTAAAACTACAGGCAACGAAAAAATGCGAGTCACGGTAATGTTGGCGGTTTTAGCAGATGGGACTAAATTACCACCATATGTGATTCTAAAGCGGAAAACAATGCCTAAGAAACATTTGCCAAGTGGAATAATGTGTCAAGAAAAGGGGTGGATGACTAAAGAACTAATGAGAGATTGGTTACATGTGGTGTGGAATAGACGGCCAGGAGCTTTACTGAAACAAAGAGCAATGCTTTCACTGGATGCATTCAAGGACACATCTCCTGAAATTAAAAACATAATGAGTGCGATGAATATTGATCTTATTGTAATACCTGGAGGAATGACATCGCAACTTCAAGTTTTAGATGTTGCTGTCAATAAGTGTTTTAAAAATAATTTAAAGGTTTTGTATTCTGAGTGGTTACAGAGTGGAACTCACACTTTAACACCAAAAGGAAATCTTAAGAAACCTGAAGTTGCAATGCTCTGCCAATGGATCAAGGCATCGTGGCAACAAATAAATGCAAAAGTAATAGTGAAAGGATTTAAGAAATGCTGCTTATCTAATGCCATGGATGGGAGTGAGGATGATGTTTTGTGGGAGACTGATGATGAAGTTGAGAGTGATAAAGATAGTGAGCAGAGGAAAATAGTGAAGGTTGCATAGACAGTGATGATGACTAACACAATAAAATGATTTTATGCAGCACTTGGATTGAAATGTTTTTTTGTTGTCCTGAAATGAGTGTATTCTTTCAATGTATTTACTTGATTTTTAATGTTATCTTAAAAGGAATGCTACCATTTAATTTGTTTGAAAACCTGAATGGTTCTATTTGTGATGTGATCTTATGATTTTAAAATGTTAAAAGACAATGACATTCAAGAAAAGTATAAGAGAAAATAAATATTTCACAAGATTTATAATTTTTGTAGTCATGAAGGTCAATTTGAGCTTTTTTCTCTTTTGGAATCATCAAAATGGGGGGTCGACTTAGATTCAGGGTCGTCTTGGATTCGGGTGAATACGGTATTTAAAGATTTAATCTGTTTGATATGTAATGGCAGATTATTGTAAAGTACAGAGGTAGAGTGGTGTGGACCCTTTTTACAGGATGAGTATGAATAAGAATTTATATGAATATCACCACTGCTACGAGTGCTATATTCATGGAGTTCTGAATTTATCTGGAATAGATGAGGATGTGATTTGATGAACATGACACAGTTCAATATATATATATACATGAAAGGGTTAAAATTTTGAGGCTATGGAAAATAGGCTTGCCAGGGGCATAAAAAGGCACCCTGCGAATTGCCTTTACTGCTTTCTTCTGCATGGAGAAGGCTTTGAGAGAGAGCCTGGAGTTTACCCAAAATACAATTCCATATGAAATTAACGAGTGGATTTTGGTATAATAAATCATTATTAAAGTTTGCTCAGATAAAATTGGAGCAGTCTTCCGGATCATAAATACGCCAGAGGCAAGTTTCTTCACTATATAATAGATATGGTCAGACCAGTCCAGTTTTTCATTGATATATAATCCCAGGAATTTCGTCACTGGACAGCCATGTATATTGCCTGTATGTAACTTGAGGAGAGGGCTGCATATAGGATGAGAATTTTTAGTGTAAAATTGTAAAAATTGAGTGTTGCTTACATTTAGATTAAGCTTATTGGAGTTACACCATGCCACAATTTCTCCGATGGATTCCTTTGCAATGGAAGATAGGCATTGAGATTTATTAGCAGTTACAATGCAAGAAGTATCATCTGCATACAGAATTGGAATACTGCTTTTACAGTAACTAGGAAGGTCATTTATAGAAAATGTGAATAGCAGAAGCCCGAGTATTGATCCTTGAGGGATGCCACAATTTATTATTAGGGGTTTGGATTGACCAGTTATAATGCCATTTGGTGAGGTCTGTCAAGCTTACATATTGATATCGATCACTTAAAAAGGATTCAATCCAGTTTAAGGCAGTACCTACTATGCCCACACTTTTGAGTTTGTTACTTAATATGACATGGTCAATACTATTGAAGGCCTTAATTAAATCATAAAAAATACCCAATACACTATCTTTTTCATTCAAAGAATGCTGTATATTGGTAATTAGTGGGTAAATTGCAGTAATAGTAGATTTACCTTTAAGGAAGCTGTGCTGATTGGTATTTAACAATTTAAAAGAATGGATGTAGTTAACGACCCTAACGTAGAACAATTTCTCAAAGATTTTAGAGAACACAGAAATTACAGAAATCGGCCATAGTTATCAGTTAGTTATGAAAACTGGCAGGTAGATGGCAGCACTTGCCAGTACAATTAGTGCTGCCCCTCCTGCCACTTTCTATAACTACTTGCGGTCGCACCTATATTCATTTACGTAAATTGGATGGATGGTACTTACGTACATATTAACGGGGAGCCCAACTTAAAAATATATATATACGAAACAAATACCATTTAAAGCATGTTTTAATTTTTAAGAACATTAAAAGAAACCAGTTAACATTTAAATGATTTGTTATGGATAACAATAAAAAACAATAACAGTTTAATTTCTGGTAGCCAATATTTAGTAATTTCTTTTAAAATGGTATCAAAAGCGTATCGATTGATCGCTTTGTTATAGATAACAATAGAAAAAACAATCACATTTTAATTTTTGGTGGCCAATATTTAGCAATTTCTTCTAAAATGCTATCAAAAGCATCTCGACTGATCGGCCTGTCGGGACATTTACAAATCCGATCACCGGACAACGGGGAGGGAAAGTTTGGTTCCAGCGAGGCGAAGGCCGCGGTAGCGCCCAGAGACGACAACTAAAATAAAAAGAAAGCGAGCCGAAGGCTCGCCAGTATCCTCTCTATTTACGGCGCAACAGTCCAGCGAGATTTAATTCCTTTGTAGACTACAGATATCTTGGTAGAAATCATTCGGTACTTACATATTAAGTTGGGCTCCCCGTTAATACGTAAGTAGCGGATGGATAAATGCGGTAAATAACGTCTTTTAAAACATGCTAATGTTTGAAATAATTCGACGATGTTTTAACTTGCCTTCGTTGTCTTATTGAAGTCTTTCTGCATATTAAAGGCAGTTGCTTGCGCTGTGCCTTCGCGTTATCTGAATATAACAGATATTAAGAAAATAATTTTTTTCTTGCTGTTTATTTTTAATTCACGTCAATCCAATTATAGGGTAACCAACCAAACAACGATTACATAAATAAATAAGGTATATGGGCTGATTGCGTGTGTATTGAGATTGTTCTTAACTGCTGTTTAGTGGAATTGAACGATTGATTGTGATTACTTATTAAATATTGCTTCTCACATGGACAGCTGTATGTAGCCATAACTAGAACACGTGACACAAATAATTTGAACTTTTGGGTTAGGGATAAAGATAATCAAGGGCAATTGCTGTTAAACGAAAGAGTATTTACAAGGAACGTCATTATAAGAGAGCTACTGACTAGCTAAAATAATATTATTGAGGTATAAGACAGTTTTCCTCTTAATTTTTTAAAACTATTCCTTTGTTTTCATTTGTAGCCCTTTCCAATCTTATTCAAATATTATAATTTTATCATTTGTTTGTTGGTTTTTGTTTTATATTGTTTGTTTTCAAAGGCCGTTTTAAACGGGCACATTCGTCTAGTTCAAATATAATCCTCTGATTTCCATTAAAAGCTTAACCATATGAAAGCATTAAGCCTGTTGCTAGGAAGCCTATTGTTAGGCCAAGAAAAATTACCACTTTTTTGCGACAAAAACTATAAATTTACGCTAATTCTACTCGAATTTGAATTCTGTCTTCACAAATTAACAAACTACAATTTATATCCTATCCGATAGTTGAAGTCTCGACTTCGTATCTTGAAGGGAAGTAATTTTAAAATGCAAATATAAAAACCTCTACACCAATTTACATGTTTTCTTATGGGCAAAAAATGGGGCAAAAAGGGGCCAAAATAGACCCTCAGAATAGGAATTTCGCCAGTTTCGGATTTTTTCCTTTGGTTGTGACTAAAAACCTATAACCCTACCGAATTTCAAGTTAGTGGCACATCAGGAAGTGCCTCATAATTTTGTATCCTCCTATATAAACAGTAAGTCCTCGAGTTACATGGATCCGCAGATACACGGATGAGGGTAGTTGAACTGCCACGCGTATACAGTTAGTTGGACAGCTGCTCGATAGATGGCGTTACCTGTACACTGCAGGAGGAAGGGGGAAGGAGGGGGAGGGAGGAAGGGGGAGGGGGGAGGGAGGAAATGTGTAGCAAGATGGACGAAGGCTGAGTCTTCTTCCTTTCTTGCTAATAAATTTAAGATGAATTTGAGGCGTAGGTATATAGCGGACGTTTCTGGGTGAGTGCACATGATTCCTCCAGTTTCACGCGGGCTAAAAACATAGTTTGGGTGCAGAGAGTGGTGACCACTCCAAATAAAATTACTAAACGCTCTCGCCGATCCCCGAAGAAATGTGGTGGGGGGGTGGAGCACCGTCATGGCATGCGTTAGCAGGTTTCCGGCAAGGCAATTCGCTAACTTTGACCTACTATGAATCGAGGTCATACCCTTAAACTTTTCCCACCGGTTTAGGCAGTTCCGTAATTTTTCTGCCAGACGTGTCCAATTTTCTTCCTCAAAATTCTTGTCTGGCCCCAGCATGACTCCAAGAAAACGAGCCCCTTCGCTGGACCACACCGCACCCATAGGGTGGTCTTGACGCCCTTTCCAGCTTCCAGCAAATACACCGGACGATTTGCTTAAGTTTATTTTCGCCCCCGACATTCCAGACTAAACGAGGAAGGATTCTTGTAGGTTTTCGAAACCTGCCTCCTGGGAAATAAAAAAAGTAACGTCGTCGGCATATGCAGACAAAACCAGTTTTCTATCGCCTGGTATTGACAGCCCAAATTTCGGCCCATTCTTCCTGCATAACGAAAGGAAAGGCTCCATGCTGAGCGTGAAAAGAGTCCAGACAGAGGGTCCCCTTGCTGCACTCCGCATGTCACACTAAACGGTGCGCATAAACTGTCTTTAATTCTTATGCAACAAAGAGCCTCATTGTATAGCGTTGCAACCATACCTCTTGCTCTCGGACCAAAACCGAAAGCGGCCAACACGCTGAAAAGGTAGCTGTGGCCGACCTTGTCGAAAGCAGACGATTGGTCGATCGTCAGCACACCTAGGGGAACGTTTTTGTCAGTTGCGTAATGTAGGGCATCTCGGATTACATGGATGTTGTCATGTATCGTTCTTCCGGGGACGCTGTACGTCTGATCCGGATGGATGATGTTTCTCACAACATTTAAAATTCGGTTGGCGATACACTTCGAAATTATCTTATAATCCGTCGGCAGCAATGTGATGGGTCTCCAGTTTCCAAGCTCTAGCCGATCTCCTTTCTTCGGTTGGAGGATCATGACTCCCATTCTTGTAGTCATTGGCAACGTTCCTTTTCTAAAAGCCTCGGCCACCATTTTTTTGAAAAGGAGGAGAATATATACCCAATACATTTGGTAAAATTCCGCCGGGATTCCATCGAAGCCAGGAGAGCGTCCGGTTCGTAGTTGTTTGACTGCTTCTGTCAACTCCCCAGGCCGCACATCCATGTCCAGTTCGTCGTGGCATTCTTCACTCAAGGTTGGAAGTTCGACACCTAGTTCGGAGACGATATCCACGATGCGGTGCGGAGTATTCTCGTCGCTGAAATGCTTAGAGAAGTACTCGCGAACGTGTTTCCTCAGCAACGACTCTTCCTCAATAACACATCCTCCCTGCTCTATGCGCGTGAGGCGGCACCGCTCAGGAGAGGCACGGTGTAGGGCCAGAACTTCCTTTGCCGCTGTAGAGTCACCGAAAACCCTGAGGTATTGGGTCTTGTCCGCCAGACGGCTCGCAAGGGCCGAATAGACCCTCTTTAGATCAGCCTGGCACTGGGCCAGAAGCATTGCCTCATCTTCGGTGGGAAAATTGTTTCTCCGGAGTGCCATTACCGCATTTTCTAAGGTTTTTAGAGCCTCCCTCTCCTTTCTCCGTTCTGCCCCCCTAAATCTTATTGCCGAGGTTTTTATTTCCGTTTTAAAAAGTTCCCACATTTGTAACGCATTCGTGTTTAGTTGTTGGGCCCTGGTTAAAAAATGCTCCGCAATATGTTTTACCGACTCCGTAAATTCTTCGTTATTAAATAAACTAATTGGCAGTCTCCAGAAAGTTTTATTTTAAAAATCATGCGCATTTCCTAAAACTATGGAAATGGCGTCATGGTCGGAAAAGGAAGGGGTGATAAAAACATTTGATGCTAATCTAAAATTATCTCCCGTTATGTAAAACCTATCTAACCTTGATTTGGCGTAGTTTGGTTGCGGTCCGTGGAAGGTATAAAAGATGGTGTTTCCTCTTAATCCTCTCCAGACGTCCACGAGATTGTGGTCCCGAAGGACGTTGCTTAGCGTGGATGCGACCCTTTTTCTTTTTTCTCCCGTTCTGTTGCGATCCTCGGGTGAAAGCGTGACATTCCAGTCCCCGCCGCATATCAAAGTATCGGAGGCCGGACAGTTTTCTATGTACATTCGCAACTTCTCCAGGACAAAGAAAGCCTGAATGTCATCGTGCGGCAGGTAAATGTTTACGACTCTAAGTCTGTCGTTCGGAGTCTTGATCGTCACCTCTTGGAGGTGACCCCGTACTGAGATAGGGAGGAGGGATTCTCCGAGATCAACCCGCGATGTATCGCGATCGCCGTTCCGGCGGCATTGCCGCTCGGCAGGTTTGTGAAGAAAGAATACCCCTCGCAACGCTCCGTAATGCCGGAAAAGTTCCCGGTCTCCTGTAGGATCGCAATATCTGGTTTATTATTGCTTTCCAGAAAAACACCTAGCATGGCCTGTTTCTTAGGGCTCACTATTGAGCGGACATTTAGAGATGTGATTTGCATAATGAAATATAAAGAAATATATAAATATAAAAGAGTAACAAAAAACCAATCAAAGGATAAAAATAAACGAAATATATGTATGTATATAAAAGGATTACGGATGTTTAAAAAATGTCAAAAAAAACTGCTGTCAGCTTAACTATCTGAGTCGATACATTGTGATTCAGTTTTATCCACAATTTTAGTGGCTTTCTGCCTCATTGCCTTGTATTTAGACTGCTTCGCTACCTCCACCACCCTGGAACGTAACACCTTCATATCACTCGTGTATTTTTTGGCGATGGGCATGACGTTTTTGGCCCTCGCCGCTTCCTTGATAAATTCCACAAGTCGCTTCAGAGAGATGACTTGGGAATCGTTAGAGCATTCCGGCGGATATACAGCTGTGTCGCCATAAGATCCAGAGGATAAAGACATTGAGTCGTCTTCGTCCGACATCGCCACAGTCAGCTGAGAAGAGCAAGCCATTCTTTTGGCCGGCTCCGTCCCTGTTGGGTCCTTCTGCAGTCTTTTAACGACCTTAAGTGATTGCGTGGAAGAAGATGGTGGTTTATTCGCTGCTACCGCGATGTCACCCTGTTTATCCTGCGCTTCTGTTGATGTCTTCGCAGTGGAGCTCGCGTCGTCAGCAGATTTGTTTGCGGCTGGAGGAAGGGTGGGTTGAGAGGGTAGGGAGGGAGCGGAAGGAGAAGAGCGAGGGTGTGACTTAGGTAATGTAGTATCAGGTTGGAAAGTTGAAAGGCTGGGTTGTTGTCGAGGAGAGAGGGGGGATAATCGGGTCGTAGGAATGGTTGCTGTTAAGTCAGCTGCGCTGGCGGCTTCGATGGGCAGTTTTCCGCCGCTTGCCGTCCCGGGGTTAGATGGCGGTGTCTGTGGAGGGACGGTAGGCAGTGTTTCGCTAACGGTGGCGGCGGCGTCCGCGCTTCGATCCGGGCAGTTTTTAGCCACGTGGCCCTTCTTGTGGCATTGGTGACATGTTATGTCATCCATGGAGATGTAAACATTATAAGTTACACTGTCGTATGCAACAGGGATGGAAGTCGGCATGGCATCCGGGGTTGTGAGGATCATGTACACCATCCTCCGGAAGGAGTTGATATGCTGCAGCTCGGGATATTTCGTACTTATGGGTAAGACCCTAAAAGAACTTGTTAGTTTGCCATGAGGCCTCAGATGGTGGGCAAGGGTCTCATTGGGGATATCTGGGAGAACATTAGAGAGCACGACCCTAGTAGCTGCGGTTATATATTTCCTAATAGGGAAATAGCTGCCATTCACCTCAAGACCGGGGGACGACATAAGTTTTTCCACATCCTCTTCCGATTGAAGATAGATGCAGACCCTGCCCATACTTATTCGCGACGCGAACTTAATTCGCGCGGGGCCTACGATTTTCCCTATTGCCAAAAGGTATTCCTCTATGGGAATTCCGTCAGTTCCGTCGCATATTATCGCAAGTCGTTTGTCTGGGGAGTAGGCGGAGGTTGATCGTAAACTCACGAAACCCGATGACCTGAAGGCGGTCTTCCCGGTTGACTGCGTCGTCGCTACTGACGCCCAGGACTTTGTTGTGGTGTTGACCGTGGATTTTGTGCTGTCAGGCAGCACGTCGTTTCGATGGGATGAACTGCTGTGTGATGTAGATGGGTTTCCTCCGCTGCCTTCAGCCGGGTTAAGAGCAGGCAGCGGCTTGGAAGTCTCGGTGAATTCCGTCAATGAAGAACGAAGGGGGGAAGGGCCTCTAGCCGTGTTAATAGCAGGCCATTCCGTTGAAACAGTAGGGATTCCTTTAGAAAACTGGGCCGTTGGCAGAAGGTCAGCGGCGGATGGTGGATTCTCGAGCGTAAGAAAAGGCTCGGAACATTTTACACTGGGGGAGGGGGGGTCCCTCGACGAACTCGAGGCCTCGGATTCGAGAAGCGACCTCGAGTGCAAGGGTATCGCTGGAAGGGAGGCTTCCGAGGGCCTCTCTAGATCCGTCGACATGGCGACGTCGAAGGCAGAAAACACAGTTTTAACAAATTTCGAAATAACTAGAGGATTATGCAACAAAACTAAACAGAAAATCACTTGTTAACACACGCACACAAGGTAAACACACTGCCACAAAAAAAGACACAAAAGTAAGGAAAAACCCACTCAAATTCGTCAAAAAGTATAGAGACGAGGTTAGACACGTCTAATACAATCGCCGACGATGTGAGAGAGCGAGAGAGAGAGGGAGAGAGGGAGAGACAGAGGGAGGGAGGGAGGGAGAGACGGAGGGAGGGAGGGAGAGACAGAGGGAGGGAGGGAGAGGGAGGGAGAGACAGAGGGAGGGAGAGACAGAGGGAGGGAGGGAGAGAGAGAGAGAGAGAGACCGCGGACATTTCCCTTGCGTATCCACGGTTCGGACCAAGAAAACTTTTAAATACCGCGCATCTTATGACTTTGTTGTCATCTTAACTCACTCACAAAGTCTTTGTGATCGTTTTAACTTGCTCGCTATTACGTTGTTGCCGTACTGACACGATTACGTATCCTTTTCGCGCGCCACAAGTCACTGCGTTCAACACGATAATCCCGCGCATCGTATGACTTTGTTGTCATCTGCACTCACTCACAAAGGCTATGTTGTTGTTCTAGCTTGCTTGCTATTAGTTTGTTGCCGTAATGTACGATTACGCTTTCGCCCGCCACAAGTCTCTACATTCCACACGAGGCGATCAGTTGTGTATTATTCACATCAGCATACGCATGCTTTTCGCGCACCGCAAGTTCACACGACGTGTTTAGTTGTGTTTTGTTTTTCTTTTCAACAAATACATTAAATAGAATTCAGTTGTTTTTTAAGCATTGCGTTGTTTATCAGTAATAACTACTAAAAGTCCTAAATTAGTGCGAGTATTTCGGAAGAATCTATTTATATCTATAATAGCCGACCGTACGTCCGTCCCACACTGTATCTCAAAAGCCGTTCGTCGTAGAGATATGCGGTAAACTGCGTTTTGTTTCTACAAGCTAGGAAGGCCCCCAGAAACTCTTCTCATTTTCATAAAGTCTCGGGTTCGAATCCAGGAGACAATTATATTTTCCCATAAGTTGACAGGGGATTTTCGATTTTTCAGAGTGCAAGGTTTTTTTCCTTCATTCATTACAACACGTAAATATGGACCGACTTTCTTCGTTTTTGCTTTATTCAACGGCTAAAACTCTATACTATCTTATTCTTGCGACGCTTACATGTTACACGGTCGAATCATTCAGAAATACGCAATTGTTTTCGAAATTTTACGGATATTTCGTACTCTTTCCGGACGTTGTCAAGGCGACCGTCATTGTTGCCTCCGATTCAATTAATACCAATTAAAACTTCAAATAGGTGAAAGAATAGCGTTATTCGCTTCGCACTTTGTTTAAGCATCGAAATTAGTGCTGTAGCATTGTCAACATTTATACATAGCAACATAAATATTTACGGATAAATATTCAGTTAACTGCGTATGGGAAGCGTTTCTAACGATTCAATCAGAGCAGTTGAATCTTCCTATCATCGTTTGAATGCTGGAATCTTATCTCTTTGTAAGTAGAACTATTATATTATACATCCATGATGTTTATTAACGCAAATAGGCTGCCTTGCTACTTCGGCGACCGAATGTCCAGCAGCCACCCTCCCCACAATCTCTCCTCTGACCGCAGGCTAAGTCTCAGCAAACGCAGCTCGATCCATTTCCAATGCCCGATGAATGTTAACTGCGAGTGTATAACTAGGGGCGAATTGGAAGTGGGAAACGGACCGGAAAAATGCCCGCTTCTGGCTCATTTTGGTAACACTCAGGCTACCAACCTAGTGGCCAAGGCGACACCACAGGTCCACAGACCATCGGCCCACCGGAATTTTGTCCAGTGTCCCGGTAGCCCAATCCACCCGTTTAAAAACCTACTTGTCAAAAGAGGTTAAAAACTGAGCAAAACAGCAGGTCTACTAAATCTTAATACTAAACCAATATAGTAATTTGTTATAATAAAAACGTATTTAAACGTATTAGAAAATTTAATAGCTTCCATTTTCATGAGGCTTCCAACCCCTTCTTTCCACATACAATCGGTGAGTTACACAAATTAAAGTTAAATTGAAGGATTAATATAATTCTTAATTTTACATTATGCGGGTGGATGCTAAACAAGCCCTTGGTAAATTTCATTAACCTCATTTCCCGTTATCCTCTTCCTTCACTCCCCTTTCCATTCCACACACTCTCGGTATATCGACGAAAATGGAAAACCACCTCCTTGGTGAACCATATCAGAGACGTGGAATATCTTCCAGGATTTGCGCTGAATCGTAGCCGGGTCTGGCATGAGCATGGAAAAGGCTTTTCCGTCTCTGGGTCTCTATTTCGAGACCTTTCCTCAGGGGCGAGGCGCGGTCTCAATTCCACCCCGGTAGCCTGCAATTCTACGACCATTTCTTGATTCCCCTCATTCGCTCGAACTTCCAAAACATATACCCCACACCACCCTTCCCCTCTCTCGCTGCGAATCACGTAGTGCCAACATAAATTTTAACTTCACTGTTTGGCCGTGAGCGTCGCGACCGAGCTTGCCCACAGACTTTTACAAATGACTGTACATCGTAGTATGCACGTAATTTCTCCGTTACCTACAGTGCGTTTGTAATCCTTCAGCCGGTAATTGTTTTACTCAGTAGTTTGGCTTATGCATAGTGTGATACGTTTGAAGAAATTCTTAAAAAAAGAATTCATTCTGGGGTAGAATATGTAGTTCCGAACAGCGGAATGCAGCGGAAAGCTATTTCTCGGCGGTGATTGTTTTTCGTCACACATTTTTCATCTACGGGAGTTTCGACTATGTCAAACCAGAAAGCTCGTAAGGAAAGAACAGCATGTTATTGTATTCGTAATATTTATATAATATATTTAAGTGAGAGATAAGCGAGTAATGTAAGTGATCAATAATATATGGTACGGTAATACGAACCGTAGATCCTAACCCCCAATTTCCAATATACTTAAGTATTTACCAACCGCGGTTTCACCAACCGTGGACTTTTCAGGAACGTAACCCCCGCGGTTGGCGAGGGAAGGGTGTACTGAGTTTGATTTATTTGCATTAAATTCATATCTTCAGTCATTTTGAGCAAGTTTTAATCTTATTTTCGATCTTTAAGCCTTTATTTAAGTGCATATGCACGGAAATTACCGAGGACATCAATACTGGTAACCATGGAATCTTATTATTGAAATGTTAAAAAATTTACCAAAACTTGATTATAAATTCAAAATTTGAGCAAATTCGAATGAGATTGAGTATTTGACGGTATGAATAAGAATTCTCATTCATTTTGGCGTGTTTTATCCAAATTTCGCGTCAATAACTTCATTTTAAGATATTTTAAAGAGTAAAAGAATGAAAGTCTTCAAACCAAAAAGGTCATTTTTACGTGTTACCTTATGGGAAACGACATTCATCCTTTGGAGTTGAATCCGTGACCATTTTTGAAATTTTTTTAGTCATGACGTGAAGATTCATCAATACTGAAATCCTGAGAAATTTGAGGCTTCTAAGTTTATTTCTTATAGAGTTATTCACAGCATTAGAGTGCTATGCATGACCATGATGATGATGACCATTACGATTTTATAATATAGAGAGACATAACCTCATTGCAACATCTTGTACTTCATTGCTCTCTTTTTCAATACAATGTAAATACAGTAATCCAAGTAAGTATAAATTTTCTTTCCATTTACTACCATTAACCTTTATCCAGTGTGAGTATCCTAAAAATCACCAAATACTTGTCTATTTGCATTTTCCTTATTTTATATCAGTGCTGTGTACCAATGTGTGTTTTTTACTCTCTTCTTTTTTCTAGACAACAGAATCATATAATTCTTTGATATTTTTCCTATGAATAATTTTTATTTGAAAATTTTATATTCATGAGGGTGTCGCAACTTATCGTCACCCTTGCTTTAGTGCCCATGTCAGTGTTGAACAAATGGTGGGGCTAAATGAAGATTTGACTGTACTTCTGTTTGAAATTCTGTTTCCTACAAGTTTGTGAATTTGACTGAAATGGATAAAAGTTAGGCTTGCCAATTCTACTGGATTCACTGTGAGTCTCCCAGAATTGGACTAACAATAAGTCACATGATTTTCTTCAGTATTGAGGAATTTTCCTTCCTTTTTACTTTCTCCATACATAGTATAAGAAAGTATTGTGATCACGAAAAAAAGCGACTTCGGGATTTCAACGGAAATACATGTTTTGAGGTCCCTAGAACACGTTTAGACTATTTTCAGAATGATATCGGTGTGTGTGTCAGTGGTGCACACATAGGGGGGGGGGGTCCACTGGGTCTGGACCCCCCCCCCCCCCCATGGGAGCATATTTAATCCTGAGATATACATAGGTGAAGGCAGTAAGACGTTCCCAAGAATGATCTTGCTCCAGGAAAGAGGGTGTGGATATGGGAAAGACGGAAAGTGAGAAGGAAGGGAGGAAAGGAGAAGGGTCAGTTCCCTTTCCAAGAAAAGGTCGGTGGAGGGAGGGAGGGGTAAAGAAAGGCACGAGAGGTTAGGGTGACCGCTGGTCAAGAGAAAATCTTTTTGTTTAAAATATCCTATTTCCATGAGAAGGGGTTTCAGTTGAGAAACGTCCATCACTTCCTGTGTCTTCCGTTCTCCATGGTGGCGCGGAAATTCGTCGCGGTCAATTCGTCGCGCGTCAATTAGTCGCGCGTCAATTCGTCGCAAGACAACTCGTCGCACGCCAATTCGCCGCACGGCAATTCGTTGCATGACAAACTCGTCGCGCGTCAATTCGTCGCAGGACGAACTCGTCGCGCATTGCCCCATAAGGAAAGCCCGTATATCGGTGTAGGGGTTTTTAAGTTTGCTTTTTAAAATTATTTCCCGTCATGTTCCGAATTCGTGATTTAAATTATCGTAAAGATTTAGCGTTAATTATTAGTTATTATCGAAAGAAGTTGAATCAAAGCCAGTGTTCACTCATGGACATCGTTGCCTATTCACGAGTTTCATGCTTACAAAACATAAAAGTAAACATTTCAGAAAGGCGTAATTACACAAGAAATGGAGCTGGATTTGACGAAAGTGATACGATAGGAAATCAAATTATGGTTATATTTGAATGCAATACACTTGGAAGCGGATTGTTTACAAACTAATTTGATTAATTGTTAAGAAAATCTTAGTGAAAAAGTATTCTTTATAGGTGGTTTTCAGTTTTTCGTAGAAGAAGGTGTATTTGTATATTCTGCATACGCCCTAGAGTCACAAAATCCGTTGAAATTCAACGGGCACTTACACTTCTTTAAACATAAAACGTCATATCTCGGCTTCTATTAATCCAATAGGGACAATTATTTTCGTTATGCCTCCCGAGACATTGATTATAACAACTGTAGAAATCAAAAACACATATTATCAGTCAAACGCCTTTGAAAAATTAATAACTTTACTCATAAAACCTTCCGCTATCTGCGTTTTTATTTCTCTTTAAACATAAAATGTCATATCTCTCTCTCTCTCCCCCTCCCCCTCCCTCCCTCCCCCTCTCCCTCTCTCTCTCTCTTTGACCTCAGGAGACGATTTCTGTTTCCCATTAGATAACCCATAAAGATCAATTTTTCGACGCGCACGCCTTGATATTTTCACCTGCCATGGTAGAGAACTGGTTAACGTGTCTAGATCCCAAGGTTAGGGTCGCAGGTTCGAATCCTGCCGAGAGCACGGTCATGTGTTTCATCCATATTATTGCTGTTACGTTATTCAGTGTAATTGGCCTTGTGCTGTTTCTGAATTTTTGCCATTTAATTAATTAATTAATTAAAATTATAAAAAATTGACCTACAATCTTCGGATTAATTTTTTTGGAGGAAAATGAATAAGGTTTCTATTTCTAATTGTTGATTTTTGTCTTCAGCTCGATATCACCCGAATTTTGACAGATAAGTTACGTATTTGTAGAAAATCTTGGGTTAATTTCTGGAGGTTGCCATGGCGACCATGCCATTGTCTACCCATGAGATCGCATTATTTTCTCAATCTGCATTTGCTCATTGAATACCTTAATGCAAGGGAATGATAATAAATTGCCAATATGCACAAAGCCATACCCTCAGCGAGATTCGAACCTGCAAACCTTATATTGGGAACCAAATACACTAAAATCCTATACTGGGGAAATGCATTATTAGAGTTAAATTTGAATTACTGAGATCAAGGACAATTATTACAAGCATAATTACTTACTTCACAGACTTCTTAATTTTTATAAATTAATTTAAAAATATCTGTGCAATCAATGTGTGGGTACAGCTAGTGTATTTAACTCAAATATAGGGGTTTAAAAGCAATGTACTATATCTATACTTTACCTCTAGAAGCATTGTGATAATATTTGTTAGTGTATTGTCAAAGAATGAGATGAAAAATGACATAAATGCAGGCACTCCATTCATTTAATGTTTGTTGAGACGTGTTAAAAAGACATGTTTATTCATCATTCTGTAAAATTTATTGATAATGAAAGAATAAAAGGGACTTCATCAAGATTCAAGCCTGTTCCACAATATTAATTGGTATTCAACATTTGTTCTCCTGCAAGGAATGCATCGGGATAGCGCCCCCAAGACTGTGACATCCCGGGTAGATGCCCTGCACGTCCATACCTATATACATGTCTCATCTTATGGCTTAAAACAATTCAAGAACAAGCATTTAAAAAAATACTTCTCTCAGGTATCTCAAATAGCAACAACAAGGTTTTCAATATTATACTGGAGACAAGTATTTCTTACAAGCTTGTTCTTGAATTTTTTCAACCACAAGATGAGCTTGATAATTCTCTACTGAATTCACTAGAAACAATAACTGACCTTTATATTTTAACTGATAAAACAATTAAAAGTAAATCAGGCAAGGACCAAAACATAAACATGGCAGGAGATTCCAGTTTTGAAGCTTAAAGTTATTCACTAAAATGACAGCCGTAAAATAATTTCTCTTACAGGTAGTCCCTGCTTAACACGAAATTCAACTTAGCACAATTTACTAATTGGAGAACCTGTTCACTTTACATGAAGATGCTCCTGTTTTAACATGAGTTGCAACAGGATCCATTATGTGAAAAAATAAAAAAATATTGCCATTAATGGAAAGTATATATTAATTTATGTATATTCGTAAAATATTAGATAATTTATAGTATTTAGATTCTAAAGGACCCTAATCCTAACCTTTTATATGGTTTCTTATGGTAATTATGCATTCACTTAGCACGAATGCGCTTAACACAACACTTTTTAGGAACGTATCTCCTGTGTTAAGTAGGTACTACCTGTATATATTTGTGTATTTGGAAACATATTTTTAATATTTCATTTTTTTAAGTTGCATAAAAATGCACGGTGAAACTAACAATTCAACAATTAAATAATATGTTTCAATTCCATTCTAGGACCAAAAACTAAAATTTCAATTTCATAATCTCATGAGATATTACCTACTTTAAAAGATGAGATTTAAAATAAGACTTTATCAGTAATGCTCCTAATTTATGTAACACTCCTTGTGTGGATTTATTTTAATTGTCATTACATGTTTTCATTTAGAATATGATTAATAATTTTTTGCTATTTAATCTGTTTAGTTCTCTCTGTATTTTATTGCCTATTTCTATGTATTATTCTCTCTCACTGTAAAGTGTATACATATGCAAATAACTTATATATATACAGGGTGTTCCAAAAAGATGTATACACATGGTCATATAGAATATCTATTAATGGATTATTCTTTGGATGAAATTTAAAGCAACTCTTTGTTGCATGACATGTAATTAAAAGATGGCTTCAGTCATAATGAAAGGCAACAATCCAATACCCATAATTCACAGTATAATAAAAATTGCAGAGCATGAAAATTTGAGAATGTGTGTGAGGTTCAAAGACAGTGGAGACATGACTTCAAAACTGAGCCACCAACACGAACCACAATTTCAAGAATTCATGATAAATTCGAGACATACAGCACTGTGCAAGACATGTGCAAGCAATGATCTGGGGGACATTGAACTTCAATGAATGTGGAAAATTCTGCTATGGTGTTAGAGCAATTCAAATGATCACCATAAAAGTCTGTAGAGCAATTTGCTAATGAGACTGGAATCTGTAAAACAAGTATGCACCGGATACTCAAAACTGCTAAGTGGAAATGTTATTTTGCAAGATTTTCACAGAAATTGGCTGAAGATGAACCTGACCGCAGATCTGAGTTCTGTGAATGGTTTCAAATGAAAGTGAACGAGGATGCACAATTTGTTGACAAAATTGTTTGGTCTGATGAAGCAACATTTAAACTGAATGGTACAGTGAACCAGCATGTACTGGTCATCAGAAAACGCTCAAATTGATTCAGACAAGGCAGTGAATTTACCCGGTCTTACAGTTCGGTGTGTTGTGTAGTCCAGGGGTATTGTGGGGCTGTACTTCTTTGAGGGGGCTGTTACTGGTACATATTCAGTACCTTAACCAGCTTAAGGTATCCATTGTGCCCAACATTCAACAGCTTTATGAAAGAGAGGAATATTTTTTGCAACAAGACCTCCACATTACTATCATGACGTTAGGTCCTTTCTTGACAACAATTTCTCAGATCGGAGGATAGGTCGGAGGGGAAGTGCTGAGTACCCACCACCTTCACCTGATTTAACTCTACCTGAATTTTACTTGTGGGGTTACCTGAACGATAGAGTGTACTCAATGAAACCAACAACACTTCAAGAATTCAGGCAAGAAATTGAACGGTCGTGCGCAGCCATCCCAGCAGATATCTTGGTGGACATTTGCCAGTTGGTTGCTACCCGTTGCCAACAATGCCTTGAAGCTAATGGTGGTCATTTTGAACATCTGCCATAGTTCAACTTGTAATAAAAGTTCATTGTTTTGCACGCACTAAATATTGTTCTGGTGGATAACACGCATTACCTATTGAAAAAAGTTTGAAAAATTAAAAAAATGATAGTGCGCAACATACAAAGGAAAATCTCATTTTATTTCTCTTGTTACAATGATAATTACAAATAATTTTAACTAGTAACAAAATTTCTTTAAACAAAAAATTCTTAATTAGAAACAAATGATTTAATTCTTCAACTCTGGAAATGCTCTCTTTTAAAAAATGTCTAAATTACATCAGCTTGGCTTCCCAATCTACAGGTAGTTTCTGGCCAATGCTTGCCGTGGCACGAACACTTAAGTTACTCCTCATCATGAGCCTGAATCCCCAGGATGGATATGCTTTAAAATCAACAATGTTTTTCTCTCATGCAATGTGCTTTGCTTGAAGTAACACTTGAGTTGTTGAGAGTCCCATTCCTTTTGATCTTTCAAGAACCACCCAATCATAAAGTTCTTTTCAAGGTCTGGCCAAAAACATTTCCTATAATGCTAGGCACATTTTCCGCGATGCAGTTTTTTAAGAACTAATTCATCTTTTTGCCATTCTCTCACATTAGCTTCACCTACATTGAATTTTCTTCCAGCTGCACTACTGCCGTTTTCTTTTATGAACTGTACAAGCTCTAATTTATGCTGAGCTGTGTATGATTTTCATGTTTTTTGCTTTTCCATGGTCTCTTAATTATTCAAACAATTCCGACTAATTACAATCTTATAACCAAAGCACCTGTAATACCACATGTAAAGTAGGCTACTTTATCGTTATTCATTTGTCCATAGAGACGTATTTTTACTTTCTACATACGTAGTATGGGAAAGTATTGTGATCACGAAAAAAATCGACCTCGAGATTTCAACGGAAATGCACGTTTAGACTGTTTTCGGAATGATGTCTGTGTGTGTGTCTGTGTGGATGGATAGATGAATATATGTGATTGTGGGCGCTCTAACTCAAAAAGTACTTGCCATATCATTACCAAATTTCATATATAACACTTTAGCATGAGCATAAAGAACTGATTAGTTTTTGGGCAATAACGGTGAACCAGAAGTATAAGTTTATGTGAAACCCGATTGGGTTTTTGCGATATTTCTCCGTTAAAACATCATTATTGTATAAACAATTCTATACAAAGGTTATGGAGAATGTAATTTCCTACAACTTTGATTTGAGACAATTTTCCATAGCAGTTATTGTTTAGGAATTATTTATAAATAATCAGTGTTTTAGGTTTCCATCAAATATCTCCTTAAAAACGTCGATATTGGTAATCTTCGTGAGGACCAAAGTTGTAGAAAATAACATTCCTTCCATCTTCTGTTTGAAACAATTTTTCGTAGAAACATCCATTTCGAAGATATTTAACTTTTTCGTAATTTCCAGTATACAGCACCACCAGCATGTAGCGGTGAATTCTGTAAACATATTCAAAATATACCTAATTTACGGCAATAAGGACAACTGTATTCTTTTTACATTACGAAATAATAATTTTTCCTTATAATGCTATTCATAATAATTTAAATATCTATGCTCCAAATATGGAGAGAGTCATGTGTTGGCCACATCAGATTTTTTCAGGAGAAATTTTTCTGTGTGCTACCTATACAATTATAAAACCAGAGCTCCAAACCAAAGCGAACCGCTGAACCGAACCGCAGTCATTTTGCTGAACCGCGAACCGAACCAAAACCACTGATTAATTTTTCAATGAACCGAAAACCGAACCGTAATTTTTTCCAAAAGTGGTTCGGTTTCGGTTCGATCTCAATCCACAAAGTACGGACCAACGAAAAGACCAGGAATTTCCATTGGAAATACCAGCGGATTTGCTTCAAAGGAAAGAGTGCCTATCTCTTTCCTCTCTGCTACTATTGTTATCCACAGACGACATTTATGGTGAGGGTTATGGGGACACCAACTGCGACAATATCCGGGTCAACCACTGTAGGCAGAAACCGACCAACAGAATATAGAAAGATCTTTATCTGAATGCAGGCAAAATGGTCATTTCACAATGATCTAGAAAGGAGCCGTAATCCGCTTTCGTGCAGAAAGAAAAATCCATGCCCTTACCATCACCATCATCCCCTTCAGCATTGTAATTAGCAGACCTGAGAAAATATGCCCCGCTGTGTCTTTCTTAGAACACCATTAACTCTCGTCATATCTCTTTCTTCAGAAAAATTCAAATTGTAGCTGTCAGCGGCTTGAGCTTTCAACGACATCATTCCTTTTCCAACTCTCGTATGGTGTTCTTCTATGAAAGGTATTTCCATTACTTGGTGGTTTATATTCCAACAAAAACAGGTGAGGACTTCGGCAGATCGGAGGCATTCATTTCCCGCAGAATTCCTTGAATTATCTAAAGTGTGTATTTTTAATAATATTTTAGTAAACTTTATTTGAGACAAATAAAAATACTTAACATGTTACTGTTATTTAAAGAGGGTCACTCTACATTTTATAATCGTTTGTTTTGAACCATAAGTGTCCGCATTTCGTATATTGAATAATCTGCCCCGAACTGTCGATTAATTTTAAATTATTCTTGTCACGTAATTTCACTATCATATTCATTTTTTGATTACTTTTCTAAGGTGGTAAAAGAAAAAAATTAGCAATATGTAATATGTTTGGAATCGAGCTAAAAGTGTCTTTTTGAATTTATTATATAATAATAAGAATTAATAATCGAATTTATTAGAGTTTCCCCTTCCCCCTTTCTCCCTTCCCCCTTTCTCCCTTCTCCCTTTCTCACTTCCGCGCACGTTTAAATATGCCGGTATTAATTGTATATAGTTTATAATTAATTGATATAATCTAAAGATTGGGGAAAAAATTTTCCTTGGGTATAGTAAACATAGCGATCGTTGATTTAAACTGGA
The DNA here is from genome assembly GCA_036926305.1 of Uropetala carovei. NCBI lineage: Eukaryota > Metazoa > Arthropoda > Insecta > Odonata > Petaluridae > Uropetala > Uropetala carovei. The sequence goes on from JAXCHB010000056.1 coordinate 8,390,654, forward strand.
GCAATTTATGTTAAATTTTACATCACTCTAGAATGCATCCTCGCAATTTCCGAGGCTTATTATGCATTGAAAATTTGTTTTATTTTCGTCCTAGATGGAAAGTCGAGGAGGCGACGACGGGAGAGAAGAGAAAACGTGCTTAAAGCAATTTCGATAACACCGCCAACAATTGCAAATGGAAGGCGACAGTGGACGCTGCCAGAGGTGCATGTCGTCATCGAGAATATTCCCCATAAACCAATTTCTCATATCTCAATGGCCTGCTGACCGAAAGGCTGCTCCGACTTCTTGGGGTCTTCCGCGGGTGCCCTCCTCCTCCCCCCTCCCCCTTTCCTTTGTTTCTCCCTACACACCTCTCTCCCCTCCACCCTTTCTGCAACCAGCCCCGTGACCAAACGCTCTCATGGAGAACGCCCAAAGCGGAAAGATTGTCCCCACACCTAATCCCTTTTTCCCGCCGCTCGCACCAATAGTCTAGTATAAAAGGAGAGATGCTGCTCCGTGCGCCATCACACTCTGGTGCCGCTGGCCGAAGGTACGGATACTCCAAACAGTGCGCAGTGTCGGGATTCTCTGCAGCCCTCCCCTTCGACGGTTTTCCTCGCCCTGAGGTAGAAGCCGCGTGAGAGGTGAGCCGCGAGTCTTTCGTGTGTGTGTTTCCCTAATTTGTCCCTGCTGAGGATCATGCTTTCGAGGTTTTATTGGACCGCCCTGTTTTCATTTTAACCAGCTCCGTCTCTCGACACATGAATTGTGAATTTCGCCCTTAAATATTATAGCTATGGTCTTAAAAATTTTCTGGCAAATTATGATTTACTAGGAATAAAAAACCAAATAAATTGTTTTTATAGCATACATTACTTACTATTCTGTAAGGTTAGCATTTGAATTTTCTTATATTTGAAACTAAATTATCTTATGTTTTCTTCTCATGCAGACAGGCATAATGATCCTAATTCTTTAAAAATAAATTAGAGCTATTTAAAGGATAAGCAGTAAATACATTGGTATTAACAGCGATTTTGTTTAGAACACAAAATTAATTATACTGCAGCGTAAACAACACTCCTTTGCCGTAAACTGTTTTCTAAATCTAAAGAGCCATAGTTTCTCCTCTATAGCTTTAAAACCATGTGTGCTAAATAATGCCAAGGTTTGCTGAAAGCATTGCTTAACTATCTCATCGGGTTTACTTAAATTTCAGCTGCGAGTTTTTATTTCGGCAAGAAGACATTTTTCATTCTAAATGACTAATGTCAGATATTTTCTAATTTTATCTTACGGTTTTCAAACCTAATGCCAAGTGTTTTTTACATCGAGTACTTGACGATACAACTAAAATCAATTTTCTCTGCGGAATCGATCCCGGATCCATATGGAACTAGAATTTAAATGCATTCAAAGCCTTTTGAGAAAATTTCTGAAATGATGTCCTACTAAAAACCGGCAAACGAATAATTTTATGCGTCTCTGGCTAGGCTATATATTTTTAGCCTTATATAATATATCGATTAGATTTGTCAGATCAGATTTGTAGAAAGGTCAGAGAGCCTTTCTGCTCGCTTGATAATCCATTTTGTTGCAGCGGAATCTATGTTGAGAGAAAAGACAGAGAAATTGATTCCACGTCTACAGTTGAATGATCAGAGACACTCGCTTTCTTTTTCACCTTCAGCTGATGCGAGAATTTCACCCCCTTCGACTCAATAATTGAAAAGGTAAAAGAAAAAATAAACGACATATTATTCCTGATTAACGATGCTTCCGTCTTCAACACTCGTGAGAAGATTTAAGTAGATAATCTCCTCTCTGAGTGAGGGAGAAGCTACATATGTATTCCCTGCAGCCTTTGGATATCCATAAATTTCGAGAGAGATTGTCTACCTGAAGTGCGTTCAGCTTAAACTGTTACATTTAATTCAGAGCTCCTGATGCTTAATGTGATCATAATAAATGACGGCCTTGCATTTTAAAACCATCTCAGAAGCGCTTCTTCCATTTACGCTTTCAGCGACTCTGTTCAGTATTTTCATTTGACCGATATTATATTAACAGAATTGACCGTTTTTCCTAAATATAAAACAGGATGTTAAACATTGAGTTTCAAGGGCCGTTTTACCTTTTGACGACAACGAGTAAAATATTCGTTTCTCCCACTTTTTTATTTAAAGTAATTATGATAGTTCTTTGGACGAAGAATTTCTTAACGATACTTAGAACAAACCCGAACGCCCCCCAATGTAACCCGCGGTATATTTTGGAAACGTTTTCGATAAAATTTTACCGTAAAAAATTATGCTATGCGTCTCATATAAATAAATGCAACCTTTAGCCGTACGGTGAGTAGATAAAATTGAGAACGCAACAGAGGAAGGATGTGATAATGCTGTGCGGAACAATGTTTTGTTTCGGAATTGCGAGTTTGAACCCAGTAGATAGATCATAGCAATAAAAACTGATCATAAAAAGCGGCTAATCTGCTGTTTTGTTTTTGAAATAACATATAAGTGCAGCAAATTGGAAATTGGATTGGTCAAAAATCCGCCACCTGATTATGAGGCAAATTCTTCGTTCTTTGATTTGCATGTCAAAAAAGAGACAACGCTGCACTTTTACAAGATTTCTCATATTGTCATAGGTTTGGATGCGCAAATGTGGCGTGTAACCGCAAATATGCGGATGTTTCCGTTATCGATTCAATATCCTACCTAATCTATTCAAATTACCCAAACTGGATAGTTTGTATTTCTATCTTCTAAATTTCAATGGCTTCTCCGACAAATGGGAGCACCAGCAATGCTTCTTAATACAATTTCTGTCCATGCTTACTTTCTCGTTCTTACACGTAGCAATGATTAAATTCACTCACGAACGTTCTTTGATGGATGGAGAATGGCGTGAAATGGATGAGAGAGACATATTCGTGGATGAATTTAACTTTGTTTTTTCTTAAGGTTTTGTTTAACTAAGATTCTCTTGAAGAAACGCTTTAAAAGAAGTGAAATGTTCCTAATTGATTTCAATCTGAGAATGTGAAATTAAATACTTTCTAAAAGCACTTGAATAAACTAAGAGATTGTATAAAATGATACAAGTACCATATGTTAAGAATCTTCTCAAGTAAAATTCAAATCTATTCCGGTTACGAAAGTTACTTATCATATTACCTCTAAATTGGCCTTTTAAAATTGTGTTGCAATAGAATGTCCAATCAGATTAGAAAATAAATGCTATTAAGAGATTATTTTCTTATAAATGGCATTCAGTCGACGTATGAGTTTATGTGTATATCGACGAATCATTCTCCAAAAAACCCCATGCAGTTCCTGTAATTCCCAATCATCTACTATGAAGACATATGTTTCGTAGTTTTTACACTAAAAAATCGTAGAATATCTTCATTTTAAGCAACTTGTAAATGAGGGAATGCAAGAATATATACTTTTTCAAAACGTTTGCGATTCGATTGGAATTGTTTACTTGTATTTAATTTTAAAAATTAAGCGATTTTTTTATTATTTCAAAAAAGAAAAACTCCTTAACCGTATGGTTAAGGAGTTTTTCTTTTTTGAAATACCTATCTCGCCGAAGTTTCCAACCCCCCCCCCCACCCCCCCACCCCCCCCCTCTTTCATGATTTTTTTATTTATATCCAACCAAATATCGGCATCATTTTTCTTAAATAATTATTGGTTATTAAAACAGAGGAGCGAAAATTATTGAGCTTTCAAAATTATTACCTTCGGTTGTAGATAACCTAGTAGGTACATATTTAGTTGTATGTTTCGTATTTAATTAAGTTCACAGGTAACCAAGCGAGTTATATTACATATCTTTCAAATCAGAAATATCGCTCAAAAACATGCAAGCTTTAGCAAGATTAGTATACTGAATTTTTCTTTATATGAATTTGAGTACACTCAGCCTCTATGGATCGGAAGAGATTTTATACAATTTCCGATAAATATAGATTTAAAAATTAACCATTAAATCACATTTCGATAAAATATTGCAGAATGGCTTAGTTTCACCGATGGAAAGAAAAGGGTCCAACGCAAGATTTTCAGAAGCTTGACGAAAAAGAACAAAACATTATTGACGGATATTTGCAGCAGGTGGGAATAGATATTGGTGAACAAATAACATAGCATCTGCATATGATAGGGTTTGTGCGTAAATTTTTTGAAAGGTTGTGGTACATGTTTATGTTTTTCTACAAAAAAATACGTTTAAAAATATTTGCCTCATTTTCCTGTATCAGAAAACATTTTCTACTTTTCAAGAATGCACGGCGTTCCGGAGCGTCGCGTCACAAATTAAGGTTTGCACCTACATACGTGCAAACATACCATGCGTTGCTGGCTGTGAACTGTAAGGAAAAAAAGGTCACGTTTTCATTTTTACAGTGGTGTGTTTTCCTCTTCGCGTGGAAGCCACTAAAGTGATTTTTCCATTTGAGATTCGGGAAAAAGAAGAGAGGCGTCCTGTGCTGGAGAAGCCAAAGCAAAAGGCGGAAAAGGATTATGGGTAATAATTGGTTTACGAATGGTTGCGCTCCTTCTATTTATGCGCATTTAGTGACAGAAGTGCGCAAGTTGAGGCTGATAAAAAACACCTGGAGCATTCTTTATGTCCTTTCGAAAAGATATTTTCGAAGAAATATTGCAACTACAATGACATTCTTTTAATCTGCAATTGATTTAGAATATTCTTAAGAAAAATAACCCAGTGCTTTGTTAAGGTTTGGTTATTTTAACTTGTTTTATATTATGCCAAGAAAATGGTCGAAATAATTAAATATGTGAAAATTACGAAGGCAACTACTATTCTTCAATAAATTATCGATTATTCAATAAAAAAATTACTTCAGTATTCAGACATATTTTAGGGTTAAAAAAAGTATGTATTTCTTTTAATACATATAGCAATAAAATGCTTTTAAGTCGTAAGTTAACTGTGATCTGAGCGATAAACACGCATGTTTTTGCATAGTTTTTCACCATATTGGATGGAAATGGGCGCGTAGTACGTAGTCATTAATATCATAGTTAAAAAATAAAATAAATATTAATATAATGATTAAGCGTTCCTCTACCAGTTTTACAGATTAAATTCCCTTGAGAAGAACCGCACTCGGCGCAGCGCATTTTAACTCTAACTGGTGTGGCAAAGTTCTGTCACATAACTGGTGTGGTGCGGGTCAAAACGACCCACATCAAAAAAATATTTTTTGGTTATGATGGGATTGAAATAATAACTGAAAACATTTCTTCACGTTAATTTTATACATATCTAAGCAAGTTAAAATAACTTTTATAATAACCAGCTACAGAAAAAAAATTTAAAATTTTTAAAATTTAAGTGTTCATTATTTAAAATATAGAAAATCATAATATTGATATTTTATATGAAATCAAAGAAAAAATCGGTACAACATACATTGTACAAACTTTCTCGTATACTAATGCGTCGTTTAGTTATCTTTAGAAAATGAAAATCGTATGAGCCTGTTTTTAGAAAATCCTATTTTTGTTAAAGTTACCCAAGAATAAACTAGCCTTATATTCATTCATTGAGAAAAACGAAATACGTAGTATTATTGTAGATGTATACTCAAGTAACTGTACGAAATTTGATCGAAATCGTTAGAGCCGTTTTTGAGAAAATCAAATTATTGTTAAAGTTGCCTAGAATAAGCTAGCCTTATATTCATTTTTTGAGAAATATGAACTATACAGTATTATTGAAGACGTAAACTCAAGTAACTGTACGAAATTTGATCAAAATCGTTAGAGCCATTTTTCAGAATATCGGATTGTTGTTAAAAATGCGTAGAATAAACTACTCTTAATTATTGATCAATGTCAACCATTTCTATGTATACTCTGCTCAGTTTGATAAAATGCCAAGTACGAGATTTCATTCGTTTTCGCTCTGCCGTCTAGGCTCCAGCGCGAGTAACATTGCATTGCAAAAACCGCATTTTCGGATTCAGCGACACCTAAAACTTATATTTCCATCAAAATCTTGAGGTCGAATTGTTTTTCGATAACAATACTTTCTCGATACTTCGTATGAGAAATAAAAATGTCACACTTTTACAGTAAAAAGTCAAAATTGCTTCTCTTGCGGTACAACGTCCCTCATTCCATGTCACAGTTTACACAAATTCTGACAGTGCAGTCTCCACGTATTGCCCTCTTACATTTTTTGCAGGACTGATTGGTTTTCCTGTTCATTCTAGACGGACAAATGTAGCATATTTTTCTTTTCCCTGGCTCTACTGACTCTGCATTTCCTTTTGGGGTAAGTGGTACTTCAAGAATGCAGCTCATCACATGGCGAAGTTCAAGAGGCAGACGCTCATTGTAAATATGTCGCATGATGTTAGGTTTCACTAGCTGAATCCCCAGGTTTTTCAGAAAAGACAGGCGTTGTTCAACTTTCCCTGTTTTTGCTGAGCAATAAAGAATGAACCTATCCTATTCACAGCAGCAATGTTGAGAATGGCATAAAAGAGTGCCATTGGCCATCGTCTTGTGTGCCTGCCGACAGAGTAGTTGGCACACTTTTGGTCCAGGCTATCCACAGCCCCTTTTGTACTATTGTAAAATCCTATTACCTCGGGTTTTCCTGTGTCTGGATCAGTTGCAGGTGTGTGGTGCATGCTGGATAACAAAAGCACACATCTGTTTCTCTTAGGCACATGGGACACAAAAGTAATGTCTTTAGTAAATCCGTGAAATGTCGAGTTCACTTGCCTTGTACGTTTTGCCTGGAATTCTGGAGGTATTTCGGGCTTGTTTTTTCTCAAGGTGTGGTGCCAACATAAGTGAGACCCTGTTCCTTTAGATCTTGCACCAGCTGGACAGAGGTAAACCAATTTTCTGCTGTAATGTTGCGGTTTGACTTCAAAATGGGTGCAGCTAGTCTTAGTACGGCTTGGGTTGGCTTAGACATCTTTTTCAGTTGATTGCCTAGTCCTATGCCATCAGAGTCTTTTCCTAAATACACATAACCATTATAAAAATAACCAGTTTGTGCATCAGCTAAGATCATTACCTTCAATCCGTACTTTACAGGTTTGTTGGGCATGTACATTTTGAATTTACAATGTCCTCTGAAACCTACCAACATTTCATCAATGCAAACATAAGTTCCTACAGTAAAAGAGGACTGGCTATTGTGCACAAGTTCATTGAACATGAAAGAAATAGCAGCTAAAGGATCAGTCACGCTGCACTCTTCAGGATCAAGTGCATTGTCAAACCGCATAACACAGCAAAAAAAAGGTAGCATTGCAGAGATATTGTGGCATGAAAAATGTCGCGGCCAGTGCTATCTGTAGAATACAAGGAACTAAGATCCTCATGGCCAGATTTGAAAGATGCACCCAAATACAACAGTCCTAAACAAGCTTTCAGTTCAATAATGTTTGTTTCTCTAACAAAATATTGATGTTTTTCAGAATACTGGCCTTGAACAATCTTTATTTTCTAATTTGTGCAAAGCAGCAACTCATCTAACATTTTTTCGGTAAATATAAAAGACCAAAAAGTAGTTTCTTCAATTTTATCAATGTTCCTAACCTCAGCAATTACACCTGAGAGTTTCCTCACTAAATTGTGTGCAGGTATGTCTCTGTGGCTCTACAGCTGACCATTTGAATGGATGACTGCCTTTTCCATAGAAATATTGTTTATCACTGTCACCAGATTCACCATCCGAATCTTCATCTGCTGATTGCTCACTCTGGGTGTCATGAATACTTTCTTCTACCAAAGACTCCAAATCAGATGCATCACTTTCAATAACGATATTATCATCTACTTCGTCTTCATCTAGCACCTGAACTATAATATCAGTCTTTCCTGCAAAGTTTTGTTTTGAATTTCCAGCCATTACTGCAAATAAAATAAGTTATTCAAAAATCACTAAAATTGTTTAATTTCATAAATACAGAAAGAATTGAACACAAAACACAGCACAGAAAAGAAAAAATAACGAATTGTGGCAGTAAAATACAACCGAACACTGTAAAAAAACTGTTACGTAACTGATGTGGTGTGGGTCAAAATGACCAACGCGCATTATAATTACACATCCGCATGACACAAGGTCTAGGCAACTTTAACAATAATTTGATTTTCTCAAAAACGGCTCTAACGATTTCGATCAAATTTCGTACAGTTACTTGAGTATACATCTACAATAATACTACGTATTTCGTTTTTCTCAATGAATGAATATAAGGCTAGTTTATTCTTGGGTAACTTTAACAAAAATAGGATTTTCTAAAAACAGGCTCATACGATTTTCATTTTCTAAAGATAACTAAACGACGCATTAGTATACGAGAAAGTTTGTACAATGTATGTTGTACCGATTTTTTTATTTAATCTTTGGTTTGTTATCTGTACATAGGAAGCAGTGGTAAATGGTAAAATACATTTTCAAAGTTGAAAAAAATAATAATCGAAGTAAGAGAAACATCCTTGTGTGGCTTACCATGGTCTTGCATACTGCAGGTTCAGAAAAAATTTACTGATGCAAAATAAGATAATCTGCTCATCATCAATCAGCTCTATAGCTGTTTCATCATCTGCTGACGTGTCAGCCGTGAGAGAAAGATAAAATGGATAATGAATGCTTTCAATGTTTGGTAAGAGGTCTTTAATGTCAGCTGGTTTTTAGGGGTTAATGGGAGGAGTTCATGGATACTTTCTTTTAAGATTTCCAGCAACAGGTCTACCTCTTTCCCCAACTGTTAGTTTAATGCACTCAGCATTAAGTTGATGCTTTATGAATATAGCATTAAGCTCCTCAGCTTCGAACTTGAATGCTACACCATCAGCAAAAGACACTGGATGTACATCTTCAGTCTTGTTCCTTTTGGTAATTTGCTGGAGAAGAACCTGAAGGTCCAGTATGTCTTCTTGCTTAAGATCGGTAACTTCAAACTTATTCTTTTGCCCTTGCATTCAAAATTACTTGCTTCCATTCATCTGTGCTTAAAACTTGCTGTGCATATTTTCTTTGCCTGTTCTCTATGCTTGCAAAATCACAATCTGATGGTTGGTAAGTATGGCCAGGGATTAAGAACTTATGTTCAATCGTAGTGAATTGCTGCGACCACAATAGCCACAGCCACAGGGACATAATCACCCAGTTTTTATTTTGCCCCAGACAGTAATCTGAATAGGCAATGAGCCTATTCTTATCCTTATGTCCTGATAGACTTTATCAGAATACTTCCTATTTCATTGCTTCCCCTTTTTCCAACATCCTCTGTCCAAACGAACATGTGTCCTTTATTTTCTCCACAACTGTGCACTCCTTCACAATAGGTCCAATTTTTTTCTTGTAAAACATGGGTCCTACTGTGAGTTTGGATGTTGGGAGGGCCTGCATTGAGTCAATGGTTAGCCTCTCTGTGCTGTTGTCAATACTATGGTAAGCCGCATAAAATTTTAATGGACATTGTTACAGAAATACCTTGAGATATGCAATTAAGTTAATGATTTGAAATAAAGGTTATCCAGTTATTTTGTCCATAGAAAGGTTATGATCTTCCCAACACTATTCAAAAACTCAAAAACCAAAGAAAATATTTTGCTAAAGGTAAGTCTCATTGCATGATGGAAAAACATGGCAAACGTCAACTTAAAAATTTTTCACTTAACTTTGTACTACTCTGTGTATCTCCATTGTCCATTGGGTCATAGTTGGAATCATGGTCGGAGTCATCCAAATCTTCACTCACATCACTGTTATCTTAATTTGTTTCGAACATATCTTTGATTTCATGCTCTGCAGGAGCACGTTTCAATGAAGTTTCCGCCATCTTGTATGTGGCTTGCCACACTATTACCATCATAAAGGGGACAACAGAGATGTAAAAAAATAAGATTCTTAGTACAATGCTGCCATATGTTGATGACAGTCCGTAACATTTACATAGTGGCTTGGCATCATAATGCTGTACTGCATCCTGTTAAAATATCTGTTTTGAAACAAATGTAGCTTACCATTATATTGCCCCGAGCCCTTCAATTAGTGGTGGCTTTGAGAAAGTAATTCTGCCTTCTGAAAAAATGTATTGATAACCCCATTGACGCTTTCAATCTGTTCACTTAAAATATTACAATCGAAATAATTGTAAAGTGTACGAATATAGAAGCAATTCGCATTCTTAAAAATTGAATTCATGCCCTTTGGGAACTTTTGTTGACTGCTGATGTTAGCAAACAAGGAAATGCATATTGCAGAGAGTTTTGGAATCCGTTATTTGGTAAAACAATATTTCGCGCAACCATGGGGCAAAATAGATTATATCACTTCTGCGCTTTTTACTATTCGATAATAAAGAAACCAACTCTATAAGAAGATCAAAAGACAAATTAACTCCAATAAGAGAAATTTGGACACAAGGAAATAATTTCAGAATCACTATACTATTCCTGAGACTAATTTAACAATCAATCTACAGTTAGTTCCGTGGTCGAGTTTCCTTCAAGCAGTACCATATCTGCCCGAATACAAGCCAATGTTTTTTGTCAAAATCTATCATGAAAAAATCACCCCTCGGCTTAAATGCGAGTCCGAGGAAAATTTGGGTTATGGTTAAATCTCGAAGTCTCTCATTGCCTTCGCATTCAAATGATAGTACTGTTTTTTCGTAAAGTAAATATTTGACCTACGATGAATATATATAAAAATATCTTGGCGAGATCGCTTGCATAAATTGACGATTACACAAAATGCGTTGACAGCTTTGAATGGTCAACTGTTTGATTTTCTGTAAAACTATACATGGAACGTGTATAATTATAAAAATGCAGTTTCTTAAGGCAATGTATATGCTAAATTCATTATAAAGAGACTTGGATGAAAAAATATCTTGGCGAGATCGCTTGCGTAAATTGACGATTATGCAAAATGCGTTGACGGCTTTGAATGTTCAACTGTTTGAATTTCGGTAAAACTTTATATGGAACGTGTATAATTAAAAACGCAATTTCTTAAGGCAATGTATATGCTAATTTCATTGGAAATAGACTTAGATGAAAAACTATCTTGGCGAGATCGCTTGCGTAAATTGATGATTACGCAAAATGCGTTGATGGCTTTGAATGTTCAACTGTTTGAATTTCGGTAAAACTTTACATGGAACACGTATAATTATAATAATGCAATTCCTTAAGGCAATGTATATGCTAATTTCATTGGAAATAGACTTGGATGAAAAATTTCTTGGCGAGATCGCTATTACTATATTTGACCTTTTGTGAAAATGAAGATGAATGAAATTATTGTCACTGAATGTGGAACATTATTCAGCAATGCAAAATTATTAATTGGAGTAATATTTCAAAATGTCAACAACTAAACCATTTCCCACACATTTCTGAATAATGTATTCTAAGATGTGCATGAATGCCCGTCAAACTTCAGCATAAAATCTACGAAATTTACGTTTTGGCCAAAAAATTGTGGAAATTTTTGGGGGGTCGGCTTCTATTCGGGCAGATACGGTATATGCCAAGAACACCTGATAAATATGGTATGAAGATAATTATGTTGAATGTGCGACATCCAGACAAGCTGCTCAATCCACGGTATTCCACATTTGGGAAAGGTTCAACTAGACCTAAAAAATTCGTACCTTAACATTGTGGAAGATTTATGCGAGTCTTTCGTTCACACAAATAGAAACGTTGCTTTTGATAATTACTTAAGAAGCTTTAAATCAATTTTTGCCAATTTTATAAAATATTGAAATTTTGCGAAAGTAAAAAAATGAAAGATCATTCGCAGCTGTTTTAGATTTTTGAAAGCCATTTTCTTTCATTCTAATTTCTGAACTATGAAAAAGTGACAACATTTGATGTCAGCATATTACTCGTATGGAGAAAGTCATGTCCTGGACAGATGTCAGATCATACATATTTCAAATTTGTTGAAAAATTCCTATTTTTAATTTTCTCTTTCTCTTAGAAAATTTTATATTATTTTAAAACAACTGCGAAAAGAATCTTATCTGCAACTTCACTGTCGACATACATTTCCTTACATTTACAATAAGGTGTAAAATGTTTAAAAAACAATTTTCAATTAAATCCATGCAACGTTTAGAATGAATATACTTCATCGGGAATTTTATATAATAGAGGCTTTGTCCCTTTCCTTCTATTGCACCAACTTCAATGAAGTGAAAATTTTAGTGGTACCCATGGCAACTAAAATTTTCCATTGTTAATAAGTTGCATTATCTAGACATATACATAGAGTCTAGATAATGCAAATACAATGTTAATTCTACTATAGTAGGTTTTCTTTAAAATTTTCAAGGAAAATTGTAACCCGCTCCGTGGCAAATTTGCTACATTATTACTCAAATAATCGCAGTAATCTTTGATAAGATAAAGACTCAATATGTCTTTTCACACACTATATGCCGCCAATACTTTTAGGAATAGGATGACAATATTCCAACCAGGTGACAACAGGGCATTTCACTTTTATTTCAAAAGAAACAAAGAAATGACACGAAATGGGTCAAATGTCTGAAAACGATCTCTTTTTCTGTGAATGTTAATTTTGAGTAAAGAGAACTGAATTCGTATAAACACAAGGGTATATTTCAAAGCAATCTGATAAAAGAGATACTGATGATGATTTAAATAAGAGCAAAAGGTTTTGACGCAATAATTTCCCCTGCAATGCAATTTGGCGGCTTACGGATCCTGATATATCGTACATATAAATTCTCCCTTACGATTGCTTCTTGTTTGTCATATGTAATTAAGCTATGGATATGAATATATTATATAAACATTTGGAAGTTTAAAAATTATCATTTACATAAGGTGGTGGAGTTCAAAATATTAAATAATTATCTAGTTAAATCACCACAAATAATTCTCCATTTTTGTCAATGTTCTTACTTTCCTCTCAAATAGGATTCAGACAGCCCAGTCACTGTGCCCAACTGCAGGCCGAAATGGCCGAGGAGAAGAAAGACATGGATCTAGAGGAAGTGAGTATATTTCATTCTGAATAATGATTCCAAATGGTGATTTAGCTTCCGTGTACAAATGAAAATACAATGCCTTCGTATTTATCTGTATTTATGAACCAATTGTATTTTCAGTTACTATCAAATAACTATGATTAATAAGGCGAATTATGATTACTTACATCTGAGTGTAATCCACCAGCAAATTTATATGACAACATACCGGCACTATAAAATAAAATTTTATTGACTTTTCTAAATATATTTATTTAAATAGATTTCATGGGTTGAGGAAGGAATCAGACGCTTTTCTTTTTAATTTAGAGCACAGTGAAATGTCATCTCCGAGTCATTCTAAGAGATGTTTTGGCTGAATTCCCTTTTAAAAAGTTTTTCAGAATTAAAATTTCAATCACTTTCCATCACTAAATTTCAGCCAATTGACCTCAGACAACAAATATTCAAAGCGTGCAACACCTTCCAAAGAAGTGGGCCGAGTGATGATTATATTGATTGCCAAATTTTATTTTGACGTTGCACATCAAGCTTTCTACCTTTATATAAAAAATAACAGGGAGATGGTCAGATAAATAAGTATCAAATACCCTGATATTATAATCCTGGTAATCATAGTTTGTAATTATGTTATCAAGACAAGCAGATGCTCTGGTAGGTTAGAGTATGCACAATGTAAATTAAGGGATTTCAAGAGGTTATTGAGAATGAGGCATACTCTAATCACTATTTTCATGTTATATTTCGAAAGAACACATAATGCTTTCTACAGCTGTTGTCAATAGATCCTAAAGTTTCCATCTAGTGAGCGGTAGGTACAGGCTCTTTGTACAAGACTGAAACAATTTCGAAATCTAATTCAATGTAGCGATATTGAAGATTAATTACCTTACATTTAAGATTTTCAGATCTGTAAATACAAACTTTTTTGCCGATTCACAACAATAGACATAACCATTGACGTTATTTAAATCAACCTCTCCATATCGCAGTCAATGTTCAGCAATACATATGAAATCACACTTCAAAGACTTAATAATGAGTCCTTCGAGTTCATATAACTTAGTACGTAAACACTGAATATTTAGATAAAATACTCTAATACCTGTGGAAATATTCTCGGGGCACTGTCAGTTCCATAAGCCTCGGTTAAACCAAATGCATTAAAATAAATGCATAGATTTCTTTCTTTGGCCATCAAGATATGTACATCCGGTCCTCAATGAGATAAAATAAAAAATCTGAAGTGGCAAACACATGACTTTCTCCATATTTGGGATATAGATATTTCAATTATTGTGAATAGCATTATAAGGCAAAATTATTATTTCGTATCGTAAAAGAATACAGTCGTCCTTATTGCCGTAAATTAGGTATATTTTGAATATGTTGACAGAATTCACCGCTACATAGTGGTGGCGCTGTATACTGGAAATTTACGAATAAGCAAAATATCTCCGAAATGGATGGTTCTACGAAAAATTGTTTCAAACAAAACTTGGAAGAAATATTATTCTCTACAACTTGGCTCTCACGAATATTACCAATTACAACGTTTTTAAGGAGATATTTTACAGAAACCGAAAAAACTGATTATTTACAAATAATTCCTAAACAATAATGGCAATGGAAAATTCTTCCAAATGAAAGCTGTAGGAAATGACATTCTCTATAACCTTTGTATAGAATTGTATATACAATAATGATGTTTTAACGGAGAAATATTGCAAAAACCAAATTGGGTTTCGAATAAACCTCAACTTCCGGTTAACCGTTATTGTCCAAAAACTAATCAGTTCTTTCTGCCCATACCAAAGTGTTATACATGAAATTTGGTAACAATATGGCAAGTACTTTTTGAGTTAGAGCGCCCACAATCACATACACACACACAGACAACATTCCGAAAATAGTCTAAACGTGTTCTAGGGACCTCAAAACATATATTTCCGTTGAAATCTCAAAGTTGATTTTTTTCATGATCACAATACTTTCCCATGGAGAAAGAAAAAAGAGAAATATATGCTTCAATTTTATTATTAAAATTTTTCATTTTTCCCTTTAGGGCAATTCCTCCAAGCGAGATAGTATAAAGATGCCAAACTTGCCGAAACCTCCCAACCTAGATGAGAAGAAATATCTCTTGGCTGTCGAGAGAGGTGATTTGGCTAATGCCAAGAGGTATGTATTGCCATCGTCAACATCAGTTCATACGAAATTTACATGAAAAATTGACTATACGTTGAAAAACAAATAAGAATCAAATACAGTATCGGATTCATTATTCGGCATCCCAAAATCCGGTAGGACCTCGAATTCAGCAAAAACTTGTGTGGTTACCAATTTGAAATACGTAGATACCGGAAATTTTCGCGATCTCGAAAAAGCGACAATAATTGCGCTGCTGTTTCATCGTTGTTGTTTCTTTAGAATATGCTATGTTTCACGAATTTAAAATCTTTGTTGTCCTCTTTTTAGAAAATGTCGAAAAGATCAGTGGAAAAACCCGTTGTTATCGTAAATGCAGAGAGGAAGCACTTAACACTTATCAAGAAGAAAGTGAAATTGCTACAAAGTTTAGAGAAAGGTGCATCGGTGAAAAATTGTGCAATGAGTTTGGTGTTAGTTCATCGACTGTTTATGACTTGAGAAGCAAAAAGAGTCAATTAATGAAATTTTACTCAGAATGTGATGTTCTGAAAATTACAATCCTGCAACCCAAGAAGGCAAATTTTCATCAGAGCAAATGTAGAAATTTGGTGGATATAGGATCAACTGTTGGGAAGATGTTTTTGAATTCTACCTAATGTACGGTAGCAGCCACATAAATTGCATCACCCTTCCAAATCAATACATTTCAATTGTAACACTGTGTAACTTTGTTATAATATATTAATCCATTTTCGTTTTTTTGCTTCATATTCGTAATTGTTAAAAATTCCTAGTCGATCGATACCAATGTCCACTGTGTTTCCTTCGGATTTCTTCAGCTCCCCTTTTCCTCCCCCTCCTTCCACCCCTCCTCCGTTTTTGTTTTTTCGCTACATATTCGTAATTGTTATAAAATTCCTAGTCAACAGATACCAATGTCTACTGTGTTTCCTTCGGATTTCTTCCACCCCGCCTTTTCCCTCCCCCTCCTACTACCCCCCTCCATTTTCAATTTTTTGCTTCATATTCGTAATTGTCATAAAATTCCTAGTCGATAGATACCAATGTCCATTATGTTTCCTTCGGATTTCTTCCACCCCCCCCCCTTTCCCCCCCCCTTTTCCCTCCCCCCCTTCTACCCCACTCCATTTTCATTTTTCACTTCATATTCGTAATTGTTATAAAATTCCTAGTCTATGGATGCCAATGACCACTGTTTTGTTCCGTTTTGCTTCCATCCCCCCCTTTTCCCTCCCCCCCTCCAATTTTCATTTTTTTGCTTCATATTTTTCATACTTAGAAATAAAGTCTGTGGACATACATAAAAATGGGGAAAAAACAGTGGACAAAAAGGCTGTGGACATAAAGACGGTGGACATATATAGATAGATAGTTTATTGGTCCTGTCAATTTGCAAAATAGAAATATAGGATAAGTCACAAAAGGACAAAAGAAAAATACATTTACATCATATAAAAGTCACATTGTTAAATACTCATGAACACTATAAAAACACTTTTCAATGAAAAACTCTTTTAACTGAGTTTTGAACATACTGAATTTGTTTGTTTTTTATACTGTTTGGTTATTTATTATAGAAACATTTGCCAGCATAGGATGGAGAGGTTTTAATTATACTGGTTCTGCAAAAATAAAGGTGATAGTCTTTTCTCCTTCGTGCGCAATGACCATGCTTATCCATGTTTAGCATGTTCTCATGCTTCTTCACATAGATTATACATTCATAAAAATACAATTAGTACAATGTCAAAATACGTAGTTTTTTAAAATATGGCTTACAAGATTCTCTAAATTTTAAATTAGCAATACTTCTTATTGCTCTCTTTTGTAATGTAAATACTCTATTTACACGTGAAGCAGTAGATCCTCCACAGACATGAATACAATGTGACAACTAAGGAAAAATTAGTCCATGGTATAAGGTTAGTAGCAATTTAGTACCCACTAGCTTATGAAGTTTGACAATGAGAAATATGTTGGAAGAAATTTTTTACATATGAAATCAATATGGGCCTCACAACTGAATTTCTCATCAATATAGATTCCTAAGAACTTTGAAGATGTAACTTGTGCCATTTTGGTATCGTCGACAGTGGACGTTAAGACGACATAAGGACAGTGGACATAAAGGCTGTGGACATATCATCTGGGAAGCGTTGAACCCGAACCGAAAATGATATTTATTTCGCTCCTTTATTGCGGTTCAGATAAACAGTGTAAGCGAAAGGTGGAATTTTCCAACCGCTCAGTAGCCTTCCATGTTCAAATGGTCATTGCCTCCCTCACGCTACCATGCCCTGTTGCCATGGGGTCAAAACATGGGCGGATTCTGAACACTTGAAAAATTACCCTTTAAATCTCGTCCTTCGTGCTGAGCAGTTCATAAATATAAGTTCTTTCACTCGCTTCACTATAATAGACTGTACCGTTTCACTGTATGAATTCGCTTTTTGCTATTTAGTTCTACATTTCATTTTTCTGATTAAAATATGTATTAAATACTTTATTAAATAACTTTTATATTAACATCAGTCGATATGTTATATCTATAATATATCACTGAAAGTAATTTTTATTTCACTTTGAGTTTATATCTGCAAAAGGTTACAGGAAGTTCCCGCTTAACACGAGTACACTAAACACGAAATTCGCATTAGCACGATTTACCATTTGGAAAATGTGTTCACTGAACACGAAAAAAGTTCCTGGTTTAACAGGATTCTGGACGCGATTATTTGTACTCAGCGCAGTAGTGACACTTGTATATGCTAGCCTTTCGTGCAGGCGCTGATATTAGCAATGCCGATTGTGAGGTCTTGCCAACATCTTTTTATAATGACACCTGCTAACTAAACAAAGTTACAACAAGAATCGCCACCGACTTCCTTCTGGCTCGTGACAGCCGTCACAACGATGACGTAGTGACATCTTATTCTCGGGTAGACTGCCTACCACAGGTGTTTCATTGTAGCGGAGTTTTTCATTGCTAGTTATGAAATAAGGAAGCTAAATTTGGTCACGAAGGCAACAAAATGATACATATAGAAAAAAATCACTCAACCTTAGACCGCTGCAGCGCGCTGCTTTTCCGCCTCATTACATGTCTGACTGTGTTAGTCTCAATATCGTGGTGACTTATTCTATGAAGTTATTGGCCCTTGACGGCATGAGTGAAAAACGGCCAAAATCTAATGAGAGTGATACAGCTAGGAAAAGACAAAGAAGAAGTACTTCGTTGGAGATGAAGATGAAAGTAATTGAACGCTTTGAAAAAGGAGAGCGTACTTCAAATGGTATTTTGCACATTTGCTAGTTGACGCCATTACTGATTCCAATATTTCATAGGATGAAAGACAATGAAATTTATACAAATTAAATGCAAATAAAATTTTGTACGTGTTATTCGTACTACGACACTCCGAAAAATGCCTAACTTCACAACACACCGTCTACTATGCTGCCCAAAAGCCAACTGTCCGATTTTCTTCACATTTTGCATGTGAAACATTTACTGCAATGTAGAGGAAGATTTTATTGCTCCAGTTGCCTAGAAGTATCTTATTACAGTTAGAAGAAAATGGCCCTACTGGTTAAATTTCACAAGAGGATGCGAAAAAGGCATTAAGAGGCCACACCCCGCTTTCACTACCGCAGGGGCAGGAATAGGCATCCCCGCATTGCAAATGCAGGGTTTTCATACTAAGCGTATTTTTTTCTCAGCAAAAGGAAGAAAACACCATATATGAGCTCTAACCTGTACTAGAAGGACACAGCTAGATACCAGAGAAGCTTCATGATGGACTATTTTGGCATACCCATAGCAGATAGCCCGCAAAACGGCATGACTTAACCCTAACCTTTTACATGGTTTCTTATGGTATTTATGCATTCGCTTAGCACGAATTCGCTTAACACGACAGTTTTTAGGAACGTATCTCTTGTGTTAAGCGGGGACTACCTGTACTTAAAATTAAGTGGAAAGTCGAACTCACTACACATACACTTATGTATAATTAAGAAAGATAATTGAAAATGTAATGTGAAGCACCATATTACATTTACAAATGTTCTTAATAAACTCTAGTAAATCTGTTGTATAATAAGAAACTTATTCTACTGAAACTGTCGTGAATTTTGTCCTTCCTTGCCAACAGAACTCACAATTGCAGTAAATCAAAATTACTTGATTCTTTTTAGTGCATAATACAAAAGTTATTTTTCAAAAAAGGTTTTTTATTAATTTATTTCTTCACTCCTAAATCTCCCCACCCCCTGGATGAAGCCTGGGTCCAAACCCCCACTAAGTTCACCAATCCTCAAGTCTCAAGTTTGTTCCACGAATACGACCTTCAAGTCTTTTCTAAAATAATATCTACCGACTTCCGGCAATTCCATGGGGAAATTTACCCATTTGTGAATTCCTTGAACCATATGAATGCTTAGTGGGAGAAGGAAAGTTTTCCCCAATGTTTCGTCTGCTACATATGTCCACAAACTTTCATTCCTTCATATGAACTAGCATCCGTCTGGCCTTGCTAATTATTGAAGAAGGATTATTCCACTTTTGTTCCTTGTGCGTATTTCTGCATTAGTTGCCCTTTGTTACAGGTTAGTAATTTTAAATAGGTATATAATGTAAACTCGAAAAAATCAATTTTACATCGGATGTTAATCGCTACTAAAAATAGGAATAAAAAAAATTACGTATATTTGTTATTTCCATCAAAATATTTAGCTTATCGGTGTGAATAACGAAGTGTTGACAACATTAAGGAAAAGATAAATCATCCAGCGTGGAATAAGTAAGTCCCATTTTCTATATATGTACATACTTTAATTTCAAGATAATATTTGGTATAGTGAGAAATTAATTCAATGTAATTCATTGTTGTGGCTTTGATGCAACTACTTGCATATTTGATAATGATATCATTGAAATCAAAACAATGTTTTAAGCATCAAATTTCTGTTTCAAGTGCTATTTTCAAGAATCTTCCATTTATCCTGTTGTTTTTAAGTTAGTGTCAATGAATGTTTTCTTTGTGTGTTTGCTAAATTCCATCATAGTAAATTTGTATCATGTTAATAAACATTTCTCAGACATTCTGGGTTCTCAGACCCTAAATTTCCGAGGGGCTTCTTCCTCATAAAAATTTTATACATTTTTTCATCCATTTACGTGACCTTTGAATGAAAAAATCTGATGTGACAAACACATGACTTTCTCCATACAGAGCAATAAATATGATTGCTCTTGACATCACCGTTCTCAGAAATATTCATCAGCGATTAAAATAGAAAAAAATTAAAAAACATTTTCAATAGTCTTTATTAAAAACAAAGTGGAAAGAACAAAAAAAACACCAACTGAAAAATCTCCTCAGCTCTATGTATCACAAGGTTATTTTAAAGTAGGGTGACCAGGCGTCCCAGTTTCCCCGGATTTGTCCCGGTTTTCAGAGTTTTGTCCCGGTGTCCTGATTTCTTTTTTTGGGATGCATCAATGTCCCGGTTTTTTCTTGTAATAGTGATAGCATATGCAGTAGTTTTTTTTATTCCCGTTTATACGAAATAATTTTGAAAACCAAACTTGATATTCCAAATACTATTTTATAAAAAGCATTTGCATTTAAGTGCTGGAAAATCAAAGACTCACGGTATTTCACAAACAGGTGATTCTAAGAAAATACGAATTTTCTTATCCATGATTTTCAGTTCACTCAAGTTATATAAGAAACTAAAATATTCGCTGTGGTTTTTGAGAGCTGAAACCTCTCATTTATCGAAGCAATTGTTTGATCCAACACGAGATAAAAAAAATTACTCAGAAATAATTTTGGGGATTATGAAAACTTGCATCAGCCTGTGCAGAATCAAAATTGGGGTTCTTTCCTCGTGGGAGAATTTCAGTCTCTTGCATAAATTATGATTCAGCCTCTAGTTTTGTTGCCAGTTCTCGAGCATCTATAATTAATTAATTTAACCCTATTTCTGACCTACAAGCTCTGAAATATTGCTGAATCTGCTCAAGAGAATTTATTGAAGCTTTCATATTCACGAATGGACTATGCAACAATTTACTTACTCCATTTATCTTAAACCGTTGAGAAAAGCACAAACAATATAAGTACCGTATATACTCGTGTATAGTACGAGTTTTTACGACCAAATTTTTATTGCAGAAATTGGGGATCGTACTATACAAGAGTAATGCATTTGAGGATTTAAAATTCATGTATCTTCACAGGCATTTTCGGTGAAGTTATGCCACCCGCACGCATTCTAATGGTAGGCTAACCTTAACAGTGAGGTCCTTTATCGTTGTTATGTTGCTTCGTGAAAAGTAGAATCTTTTTCATATATACAGCTTCAAATTCACAAATACTTGCTATAAGTGACGATTTACGGGCATTTCCTTTCTTGAATTTTATGTATGTACATCTTTGTTTGCGTCTTTTTACAAGGGATGGATTGGAACGAGTTGGACTAAAAGTATCGTAGACGGCGTAACTTTAGGGAATTTCGACATCTTGGAAAAAAGAAATTACTTTGTAATATTCAACAGTCTTTATTGTTTCTTCAATCACACACCGATCGGTTTCCACTACAAAGTCATTCTAAAGGTGTTACGTCGGTTAGGAACACCATTAGAATGATTTTGTAGTGGAAACCGGTCGGTGTGTGATTGAAGAAACAATAAAGACTGGAATATTGCAAAGTAATTTCTTTTTATCTGTTATCCCTACCTATTAAGTAGATGGATTACGTATGCGGAACGTAATCCAGACCTACTAGAATTGAAACGATTTTATTTCATCTTGTGCAATCATGATTCATATCACCTTTTATTAAATGTTTTAGGAGTAAGATACTTAACTTATCCAAATTTTAGTGTACTCGCAAGAAATACTATTTACCACATTTACGGTCTATTCTATGGTGGTGTGGAAAATCAAGGTTGTTCGGTATATCTCGCTCGTAACCATCAAGCTATCGAAACGAAATATATCGACCATGGTGGAAAGCTGGGGTCGTACTATAAACGAGATATATGAAAAAATCAGGTTTGTTCACCAAAAAATCAGGAGTCGTACTATACATGGAGTCGGCATATACACGAGTATATACGGTATTTTATAAATTATGCGAGAAAATTAATCTTAATTTACTAGATGTTGGATGCTTGGTGCATATTTTGCATAACGCTCTGCAGTCAGGAGCTGAGAGATTATCTTGTGATGTATAAATGGTCATGAAAAAAATACTGTCATACTTTTCAGCTTATGCAGTACGTACCGAGTGACTGAAAAATGTTTGTTCTCTATTACATTTACAGCATGAAAAGTTATTGACCCATTCAAAAATTTGCTGGTTAAGTTTATACAATGCAGTTGATAGAGTATTAAAAATGTTCGAAGCACTGAAAGCATATTTCTTTTCAGAAGAAAAGTCCCCAAAATATTTTCTGAAATTTTTTGAATCACCAGTAAATAAAGAATACTTCCATTCAATGCTTAATATTCTTAGTTTATTTAATAAACAAATTCTAAAAATTGAATGTTCGCAAAATTGCGTAATAGAGGTAATGAATTTTGTGCATGAAACGACTGGCATGCTTACGTACATTACGCATTAACGAAAAATTTGTTCCTTTGAGTGCCCTCAGAGATTTATCTGATAATAATATTCAGAAGGATGAAACAGAATCATTTGAAAAGGAAATATTTGACATGTACATAACAACCTATGACTATCTAAAAAAAATGGGTTGAACCCTTACTGAAATTGAAGTATGTGGAGTGGATGCTATTAAAAAGTTCCCCAGTTTGGAAGGAAGTATGTGTAAAAAAGTTATTGACATGGGCTTTCAAGTTGACGAAAGTTTATTATTTAATCAGTTTTCATTGCTAAAAAATTTGATTTCAAAAGAGATGAAAGAAAGGAATGATGAGTGCATAATAATCTTGCTACGGCCAGTGGTCATATTTTTTTTTCAAAATTTAAATTTCTAAAACAGACCTCAGAAATGGAGAAACTATGTAACTTTCTGTTTGCCATTCCGGCACACAATAGAAATGTGAAAAGAATATTTTCACAAATAGACATTCAATGGTCTGATGAACGAAACTGCTTGGCTATAAAAACAATCAATTCCATAATGATGTGTAAATTCAACTTTAATATGACCTGTAAAAGTTTTTATGACATGATTAACAAGTTAGGAAAGTGTACAACGTATCACAAATGGAGTGCAATGGAGTATTAGAAAGAAATTATATACGTGTACGTAAGGGAAATTGCATTTTAAAGTTCTTTTCTTCATCATAAATAATCCATTTTCTTCCTATTTAATAATATTACATGCACATGTAAGGAAATTAAACGTTTGTTTGTGAGACTGTTTATGTTAGCAACAATGAAGAAGTAATCATGCAAGAAATTTTCAAGTTCAACTCGATTTAACACGTTTTTGTTTGATTTTCTCTATAACGGCTACTTCTACGATAAAAATGTATAGGAAATGAAATACTCTTCTTTACCAGTTCTACAACGTTTATTTGAAAGAAATTTTGATATGACATACTTTACGAGATATGACGAAAATTTAATTTTTTGTCACCAGTAAAGTGGTACCCCTGATTAACGTACGTGATTCATTTTTACGATTTTCTTGTTTTCTTTGACTGAAAGTCCTTAATATCAAATTTCATGAAAATTCGTTCTGTAGAAGCCGAGTACGAACATGCGGACGGACTGACAGACCGACGATAATAGGTGCTCACGTTGGAAGCGAAACGCGCCTAAAAATGATGAAAATTTGATCAAGGCAGGCAGAAGTACTTTTAAATATGATTAAAAACACCATTTTCACCTAATATGTTTTATTGTAATACTGCTTAATTAATCACGAAATATGTGATTTAATTGTTATTTCAATAAATTATAGTTTATATATTCTTTTGTCAACATATTTATTTGATTTTCAGAATATTCACGAAAAAAAATCAAAATACCCATTGTCCCGGTTTTTCCCTTTCAAAACTTGTTTCGTCCCGGTTGTTACCAAAAGCATCTGGTCACCCTATTTTAAAGTAGCGAGTGAAGCTTTGAATTCAGTTGCTATGTAAACAAAAAAATACGAAATTGCATGTTATAGTGAAGAGTAAACATTGACGATGCGAAACATTTATAATAGATCAATTATTTCGAAAATATATATATTTCAAAGTTAACCTTTGAGCTAAAATTATTATTTTTTGTGAAATAAGAATACAGTCATCCTCTTTAAGCACCATTATTGGTTAGATAATACTTTCCAATTTCTCCGATAGGTGGTGTCGCTGTGAACTGGAATTTTACGAATAAGCAAAATATCTCCGAAATGGATGGTTCTGCGAAAATTTGTTTCAAACAAAACTTGGAAGAAATATTATTCTCTACAACTTTGGTCCACACGAAGATGACCAATTACGACGTTTTTAATGAGATATTTGACGGAAACCGAAAAAAGCGATTATTTATAAATAATTCCTAAACAATAACTTTTTTTTTAATGATGACTTCCCCGCAAAGCCAATTTTAGGCTTGCCTGCAGGTAGGAGAAAAATCCCAAGACGAATCACAACATCCATATCCGAAGCGGGATTCGAACCCACGACCTTTGGATTAGAAGGCAAGAACACTACCTACCAGTATAACCCGGCCGGCAATGGAAAATTGTTTCAAATGAAAGTTGTAGGAAATTACATTCTCTATAACGTTTATATTGAATTGTATATACAATAATGATGTTTTAACGGAGATATTTCACCAAAACCAAATCGGGTTTCGAATAAACTTCGACTTCCAGTTAACCGGTATTGTCCAAAAACTAATCAGCTCTCCGTGCTCATACCAAAGTATTATATATGAAATTTGGTAATGCTATGGAGTACTTTTCGAGTTAGAGCACCCACAATCACATACACACAAACACACACAGACATCATTCCGAAAATAGTCTAAACATGTTCTAGGGACCTCAAAACATGTATTTCCGTTGAAATCTCGAAGTTGATTTTTTTCATGAAAACAATACTTTATCTATACTACGTATATAAAGTAAAAATAAAGCCATGCATTTACAGTAAAATTGTTAATGAAAATAACTTAATGTCTTATTCAACTTATTGACACTACTGAGACAATGCAGCCTCCTATTTTGCAGCACGATTTGTGAATAAAAATATATAAATTCATTATTAGGCATTCCAGCTTTGGCGCATATCAGCTTCGGTTTGTCCGTTCTTCTTTCTGAATGCAATTCTTTTCTTCATAGCTATTCAGCGGATTTTAATGAAATTTAGGGTTCAAAACTAAGCACAGTAAATTAGAAAATGAGATGAATGGTTTGCATAACATAATAAGTTTAGATTACTTTATCGCAGGACATGTGCTTATTTGTAATTCACCTTATACTTTCCTAACTCATTGAAATCATTTTCAACGCATGTATGGTTTGTAGTTATTCAATTCTAAATAAATCTTAAATAAATAAAATACATATTAAATATTTACATTTGAATAATTTATTTTTGTGTTTTAATATAATTATTGTTATAGTGAAGATGTATGATTTAATTAGAAAATTACATAAATTAATAAATCAGTTACTGAAAGTTTCTTAAAAATATTTTAAGGTCGGAGCAAAAGAAACCGGTTCGAACCGGTTCACTGATGATTGCTGGAGCTAAACCGCAACCGAGATTTTGTTTTGAGTGAACCAAAACGAAAACTGGAGCGAAAAAAATTATGGTTTAATGGCCTGGTTTTATCAAAATTATTTCATCATAGAGTATCTTAAAATTATAATAAAGGTCTTCCGTAAATATTAAATTATATTTTTTTAAATTGTATATTTTTTCTGGAAAATGAATTTATTGGCATTTTTCTTTGGTGAAATTGTTAAGTTTCACAGCTCATATGCTGTTATTTTAATAGATTATCTATTAATTAAACTATTGGGTAATCAAAATCGATAATAATTCCTTTTAGTCAATCAGAGTAACATTTATTTGTATTTGAGACCATGAACCACTGATGATGCCATAATTTTGTGGAAATTCATATTAACTAATGCTGAGAATAACAAATGATGATGATGACGATCTTGTGACGTCGAAGCTCGGTTAGTGTTATTTTACAATATTGTGGATTGAGAATATCACATTGACATGAAACTTTTGGTTGGTTGTCCAAATAAACAACCCTGACGGCCTATTCAGGATGATTCAAAAGGCTCACCAACATCCAGGCACGGTCAACGTCAACTGCGTCGATCCTCTTGGTCGCGGTGCTTTGCTGATGGCCATCGATAATGAAAATCTCGAAATGGTCGAACTTCTGGTCGTGTTGGGAGTCGAGACGAAAGATGCTCTCCTACACGCAATCAATGCGGAGTTTGTGGAGGCTGTAGAGTTGTTGCTGGAACACGAGGAACTCATTCACAAGGATGGTGAACCTTACGTGAGTTGATTATTTCTTATTTATTGTCATTCGTTCTTCATTTTGTTTGGCTTAACAATGCTTGATCATTAGAGAGGATAATTACGCAATAACTGGTGTGCACTCAATTTTCATACTTGCTGATTTAGTAATTATGACAAGTATTAAATTTACCTAATTTAAGGTATAGTACACCGTCATAAATTATGAAAATGAGCATACATAAAAGTTTCTGTCCACCAAACAGCCGAGTTTAAGATATGGTATCAATCGTTGGATGACAAGATCTTATGTCCTATTCACTCCATTGGTGTGGACGGTTTTGGTAAATATCATTCCTGCGATTAAAAAATCATATCCTTGATTTTTATTCCAGAGCTGGGATAGAATGAATTGGAATATCGCAACATTTTCTCCAGACATCACGCCGCTCATATTGGCTGCCCATAAGAACAACTATGAGATCCTGAAAATCCTTCTGGACAGGGGAGCCACGCTACCTATGCCTCATGACATCAAGTAAGACACTATTAAGGGCAATATGCCGTTTTAATAAAGGATATTCCACAATGTCAACATTTGGTTCAATTGTCATACATGCCTACTACTGCTAAATAGATCTTGGCAACAACCTAAGTCATTCATTAGCATTTATAAACAATTATCTTTTCTTATTTAGTCTTTTGCATCTATTGCGCAAATAAATTTGCTCTTTTGTTAGTAGGCAATTCCATTTTGCATCATAAATGATATCATTTGGTCTTCTTTAGGTGAAGTTGCTTTTTAAAGTGTGAGACCAAGGTCGCAATAGCATTATCAATAAATTCAAAACTTACAAACATTGGCACTTTTACATTCACTTACATTACGGAGAAAATCCACAAGTTAAGGTATGCTAATATTGCTTTTAAATAAAAAAATATAAATCATGAGTCATATGGTAAAAATAATGATTATATATGTTTTTAAAACCAAAATATTTTATTTCTAAGACAAGGATTCATATGTTTTCCTTAAATAATAAGACAAAGCTTTCGTTTATTAATTTTCTAGTCTTTGCCGGCGCATTAATGGTGCTTGTTTACTTTACAACAATCATCTGTCTCTGATTACCAGGTGCGGATGCGAGGAGTGTATTCGCTCGTCGGAGAAGGACTCGCTGATGCACTCTTTATCTCGTGTGAACGCGTACCGCGCTCTGGCGAGTCCCTCTCTGATCGCGCTCTCTTCGAGCGACCCCATCCTCACTGCATTTGAACTATCTTGGGATTTGAGAAATTTGGCGTTCGCTGAACCAGAATGCAAACAGGAATATATGGTGAGCAAAAAATTATACGTACATACACCTAATCGGATTGCTGTAATTTATGTTTCTTCTTGATTTTAGAATAAAACGCTGTGTTCTTAACATTTCATTGCTCTCTCACACAATTCATTGTAAAATCTTCTAATGTATAACCATCAAACGATTTGCAAAAACTCTGGAAAATCATTATATATATCCATTGTTGTTTTTGTAGAAAAAGAGGTGCTGGCACTCCCACCCCCTCCGCCTCCACCATCTTCTTCCTCCTCTACTGAATTTTTGATGAACTTTCAATAAAAAGTTGACAATTAAAATCAAAATGTTTAACATATATAGAACCCGTTTATTACTTTTCATTTTGAAGAATTAAAAAAAGGAAAATGTACCGAAATTAGACGGGTGTCAACGTCTCTCTGAAAAAAGGTGCCGGTACGCCGTTCCGGCGAGTCTCGTCACAAAAAAGCACTGTATATATTGAATAAATTTACTATTTTCTGACCGTTTTATTCTTAGTTGGTAAACATATTACCATTTTTCCTCTTAGAATATGTTTTGCCTTGCAATTTCCTCACGATTTTGGTACACCGCAAAACCATTAGTCCAGCACGCAGGAGACCATTTGCAGAAAACAGGTCACAACTAATATAATTATATGAACAATCATCATCATCATCATCATAGGTAGACTGTCCATTGACAGGTCCATGATTATTCGTGGTTAAACCTGATTCTCCACATATTTTCTGCAGTCTCCGTGTCTTGATAGCTCTCTTTCCCTTTCAAGTCGTCTACAAGCTGAAACCTTTTCCTACCTCTTTCTCTTTTTCCATCCAGTTTTCCTTCTAGCACTTCTTTAATCATGCACTCTCTCCTCAGGTAATGCCCGATCCAGTTCACCTTCCTCTTTCTAATAGTCTGTATAATCGTTCGTTCCTCTCATATTCTTTGTAGTACTTACTCGTTTTTCACCCTATCTGTCCATTTTATCTTCAGCATTTTTCGCCATGTCCACATTTCGAAGCTTTCCAAGTTTTTTATATCATTTTTCCTTAGCGTCCATGTTTCTGTCCCATACAAAGCTATACTCCAAGGGTGGGGAACCTTTTCCACATGGAAGTTTCCAATGCACGCCTGATTGGAGTTTAAATTGAAGTTACTGAGGGATTATAAGGTATCACATAAGTGGAAATCAAATAACTGCATCTTTGATATCTACTGAACTCGTTTTCCCAATCTCATTACGTTTTTAATACCTCCATTTCAAATCGTCCATATCCAATTTCTCTTAAAATGGCTTCTTCAGGTTGATACAAATTACAAATCGCATTTTTCCAAATATCCTTCATTTGTTTTTTACCTCTCCTCTTTCCATTTTGTTTATTTTTGCTATAAATGCATATTATAGGTACAATACATATAATTTTTTCCAAAATTTATCTTAAATGGTCGAATATTTTTTTCAGGAACTTCGGAGGCAGTGCCAGCAACTAGCAGTTGACCTGTTGCAACACACTAGGAGTTCAACAGAGTTGGCAATTGTGCTAAACCATGATCCTGAAAGCCCTCCTTACGAGGATGGAGAACACATGCAGTTGGCCCGCCTGGAACTTGCTATTACCTACAAACAAAAGAAGGTGATCCGAGAAAATAAACAACACTCACGATAGTAAATCTTCATCAATTAAAATGCCTTTGTGGTTCCAAATTTAAATTTATGTGAGGAAAATAACCGTGCAAGCATACTAATGTTGTTTTGCATACTTAGCGTAAATTTCTTTGATAACTATTGAAGAGTAATTTTGTATTTTAAAATTGCCTTCTAATTCGAATGTTTTGTCAAAATGTGGCCCGCAACATGCTACAAAAATGTCATTATTATTAGAAACTTATTTTTTCATGCTTTTGGCATTTAGGGTCAATGGTATAATTTTAAAGAAATGCTTTGTTTTTATCGTTTCAAAAAATATTTTCACAAATTGGAAAAGTTCAAAAGTTGCTCAAAACCTAAAAACTAATTGTATCAGATGTTTTGGGACACCTTACTCGTCTTTTTTTTTTACAGAGCTAGTGTATTAAGTTGCTAATATTATGACATTTTTGAAAAAGTGTTACTTGGGTGCAAGTCCACATAAGCCCGAGGGCAGGAGCAAATTCGCCGGCCCTGGGTATACAAAAACCGGCATAGCACGGAAGTCACGCAGCTGTATGCTGCAAGTTTTTTACACACACACACACATATATATATTAATATATATATATACACATATATACTCGTACATATATATATATATTTTTTTTTTTTTTTACTCTACCACATACATATATATATATATATATGTGGTAGAGTCAATAAGTTCTAGGACTGGGGTAGCTGCTAGTAGTAGGGAACATGTACCTCTACTTTACACACATCCCCTTTCAAAGTAGTTCCCCTTAGCTACAACGCACTTCTGCCACCTCTCGTACAACTGCTGGAAGCAAGCCTGGAAAGCATTTTGTGGAACTGCGCGGAGAGCCTCCGTCGAAGCTGCAATGACGTCTTCAGTTCTGCCGAAACGACGACCACGAAGCGCATCTTTGAGACTTGGAAACAAGAAATAATCACAGGGCGAAATGTCAGGAGAATAGGCCAGGTGTGGCAGTACCATCGTTCCATGTTTTGCCAACTCCTGCTGGACAAGAACAGAGTGGTGCACGGGAGCGTTGTCGTGCAGTAGCATCCAATTCTTTGCATCCTACAGATCCGGGCGTTTGCGACGAATGGAATCACGTAGACGTTTCAGGATCTGCATGTATCGTTCTTTATTCACAGTTGCTCCTTCTGGGATGAACTCCATGTGAACACCCCTGCAGTCAAAAAAGACCTCCAGCATTACCTTTCCTTTCGATCTGTCCTGGCGACATTTTTGTTTCAGAGGTGACTTTGGAGATTTCCACGTAGCTGATTGGCGCTTCGTTTGTGGGTCGTACAAGAAGCACCATGTTTCGTCACCAGCGATTATGCGCTGCAGGAACCCTTCATCCTTATCAGAAGCTGTTATCAGGTCCCCACAAATCACCTGGTGTTCGGTACGGTGGTCCTCGGTGAGAATCCTGGGAACGAAGTGTTGCGGTACCCGCGACATGTTGAGATCTTCTGAGAGAATTGCATGGCAACTTCCGTGAGAAACGTTGAGTTGCGCAGCTATGCTGTCAACAGTCCATGAACGGTTTTCACGCACAATTCGTTGCACCTTCTGGATGTTCTCTGCGGTCCGTGCCGTTACTGGACGACCGCTTCGATCGTCATCTTCAAGAGACCCCTTTCGCTCTTTGAACCGGCGGTGCCAGTCGAACACAACACTACGGCTAAGTGCTTCGTCACCGTATGCCTGCTGTAACAGCTGAAGTGTTTCTGTTGCCGATTTACGAAGTAGCTGGCAAAATTTGATGTTCGCACTTTGCTCAAAAGTGGACATTTTTCGCTTCGCCGATGCACTGCGTTCACCTTTCTTTCAATCTCACTAAACAACTACTTAGCGCGCATGCGCAACCGAACGCTTAGCCCTGTAGGTAGAGCTGCTTTACCATTACCTGTCACACTCATGCGGCGATGGCTTACGTCAACACCAGCATCACACCGCGGCCAGTCCTAGAACTTACTGACTCTACCACGTATATATATACAGGGTGATTCACCAAGATATGGAATAACTTCAGGAGCTGATTTCTGAGGTCATTATGAACAAAAAAGCTCATATGAACATGTGTCTGATTCTGAATAATTAAAGAGTTATGGCTGTTTGAAAATTAGAAAAAGGCAAGGCAATATCCGGAACTCAGGAGACAATTGCCGACCAATACGCGATGCGTTCTCCGCTACAGTGTTTATTTGCTTGTTTATTTACTTATTTAAATTGTCAAATACGAACGTGCGTATTATTAAAGTAGGTTTTCAAAAACACCACCTTCAACTTCCATGCATTTCACAGCTCGTGTGAATCGCGCTCGTTGCACGCCGAAGTTCAACATGACTATCTTTTATGCGAGCCACAGCATTCAATACGCGATGAAGTAATGCATCCCATGTATGCACTTTAGTATGGTACACAAGATCTTTCATCCACCCCCATAAGCAGAAATCCAAGGGGTTTAGGTCTGGGGACTTAGCTGGCCAATTTTGTGGACCATTGCGACCGATCCATCTCCCAGGGAACTGCTCATTGAGGTAACCACTGCACGGAAACAATAAGGTGGAGCTCCGTCACGTTGGAAGTACATTCGAAGTCTTGTAGCGAGGGGTACATCCAGTGGTGGGATTCAAATAATTTAACAACCGGTTCGCTGCACTAATGACCGTTTTAAGTATAAAAAAACGATATACCAAAAAGTAGTTTATTATTTCATATAGTTAATACTTAAATAAGAACAATAAAAGAGGTACAGAAAATTGGATTATGTTACAAGAAAGAGTTAAAAAATATTAATGAAAAAACTTTAAATAGTATACCTGACAAAAAAAACAATAAAACTGTTATTTAAGATATTTCCATATTGCTTCTTGATTAGCGTCCTCACTTGCGATTTTCTTCGCTTTTATCCGAGCATCATCGGCTGTGTGATTAATCCTTACCCATCTTTTCACTACATGAGTGGGATCCCATTCCTTTAGATATATTAGAAACAGTTAGGCGACTTCTCTTCTCTGAACATATTATGTTCATCTTTGAAAAACCCCTTTCCGCTTCTGCTGAACTTACAGCAAGTGTTCTGACAATATTTTTAGCTTTTTGAATACTTTCAGGAATTGCATAATTCTGGGAATTTTTTAAAAACGTTTTCCACGAAATCTCGATGATCATTAATATCAAGCAGTTCCCCTCTGCATGCAATTTAAACATTCAAATATTAATTATATTCCTTAAATGATAACCTTTAAAGACTATCTATGACTTAAAGTTAGATTAATTCTTATAAAAGTACCGCAAGGCAGTCCAACGGGTAGGGTTCCAGTCTTCCAAAGAACATAAGTGAAATTCAGATATAAATAAATCGCGTGCCTATATTTTCGTTCACATGTTTTAGGTAATCAGGTTATTGTTACTGTTCTCCATAGATCCGTTACTTCGTTGGCCCATTTCTACTGCCAGAGGTCGTCATTAAAAACGAAGAGAGGGTGAGAGAGAAAAAACAAAACATCAACGAGCATCCTTAGGTCTGAGATTTGTTGTTGGGCACTTCTTCTCCTTACGTTATATGTTTGTTTACGGTTATGGTTCAATTGCATGGAAGTGCGGTTGAGATGAAGGGATTTGAAAAGATATTGCCGCTGTAAGTTGTTTTATGAAATGAATAAATAAATATTACATGTACCATTTTAACAACCGGTTCGCCGAACTCAAAAAAAAATTAGGTAACGGTTCTGCCGAACCAGTGCGAACCGGCTGAATCCCGCCACTGGGTACATCTAACAGTTGCGGCAATTCGTTTTGCAAAAATTGTAAATAAATCTGTCCAGTAAGACGACCCTCAAAAATGAATGGACCAATTACCTGATCACACAACATTCCACACCACACATTAACACTGAATCGGTGTTGAAAGTTACTGTTCACAGTGGCATGGAGATTAATTTCCAACCAAACATGGGAATTGTGTGTGTTGTTAACACCGTTGCGGGTGAATTGAGCTTCATCAGCCATTAAATTACAAAATTCCAGTCGTTGGACAGGATCCCCAGGTTCGAGGTGTTGGACACATTGCAAGTGGTATGGATACATTCCTTCTTCATTCAATGTTCTCCATACGCTTGATTGCGAAACGCCGGGACGTGTGGATATCCTTCGCGTACTAGTACGAGGGCTACGCTATACCGCCTCAAGGATGTTCTCTTGCTCAGCCACGTCTTGTCGAACCACACACTCATATGGAGTGTTAACGCTGAGAAGTGAGCCGGTATCTTGCAAAGTTTGGAACACTCTGCTAATAACTTTTGGATTTGGAACTCTGCAGTTTGGAAAACGTCGCTGGTATTCAGCGACAGCAGCAACAGCATTTCCATCGCAAAATCCATAAACATACACCATATCGGCATATTCAGCACTTGTAAATGTAAAAGGCATCCTGAAAGTAACACTAACACAGTAACAACTAACAATGCTAATGTTGGTTCTTGCATGTGCATGTTTCGACAGGATACGTTCGGACAAGGTCATGGTCGCGCAGGCGCATGAGTTATGAGTGCGATTCACAGTGATGCAATGCAGAAAATCTACGAGCAGCCATAACTCCGCAAATATTCGGAATCGGACACATGTTCATATGAACTTTTTTGTTCTTAATGATCTCAGAAATCAGCTCCTGAAGTTATTCCATATCTTCATGAATCACCCTGTGTATATATATATATATATATATAAAATAAAGGTGGCAACAAGGTGTTGGAGGAAGCCCAGTGGACACTTACCTACATCGGAGAGCCGCTGGGGGTGCTGAAGACACATGAAAAACAAAAAACAATACAAATATGGAGCTTTCGGGCTGATGCCCTTCTTAAGCAACAGATAGACATGTACTGTTTGAAGTGACACACTGGGGAGGATATGGGTGGGGAGGAGTAATGAGAGGAGTTCGGGGATAGGAGGAGGTGGGGAGGGGGGGTGGCCAATAGGGTTATCGAAGGTTGAGACGGGGGGTGGAGGGGAGAAAGAGTCAAGGAGAAAGATGTGGGCTAACTCCCACTTTCGAAGTAGGGGGCAGGGGTGTCGTCCGGCAGGGTGCAGATAATCCTTACATTAAAGCAGTTATTGAAAGTTACCTTGTGTGAATTAGCGTGAGAAGCCACCGGAAGGGGACATTTGGTATTTACGCTGTTCCGGTGGCCGTTAATTCTGATTTTGAGGGGATTACTGGTTCTTTAAGCATACACACACACACAGCCATTCCCCATCTTATGACCAAAATCTTTTTAAAAATTTCTCGCCAATATGATTTAACACAACTCTGTCTGTAGCGAATTCTACTGCCTGAAATTAGCCGACAACATAAATATTGCAACACTGTATTCGACAGTAACTACATACATCTATCAAAGTCGATCTCAGTTACACAATCGCATATTCGATGATATTTCGACTTCGATCGCTTAAAACCTTAGACGTTGTAAAGTAAGGATATCTATTCCGGTCAAAATTGACTTTTTATTGTGTTCTGATATTAAACAAAATACTTAATAATACCAATACAACATCTCTTATCCAACCAATGGATCAGGGGGCAATTGCAAATTTATAAAGCATACTATCTTCGAAACACCTTTGGAAAGGCTATAGCAGCAACAGACAATGATGAACAAATATTATACCCGTTTTCTACTCTTATGAAGCTTGACTGTGGCGCAGCGAATAGTCAATCAGGGTGTTTTCCCCTTCCACCACCATTTGAAGTTTTCGAGAGGCGCGGGAAAGTAGTA
This sequence comes from Uropetala carovei, assembly GCA_036926305.1. Lineage (NCBI taxonomy): Eukaryota > Metazoa > Arthropoda > Insecta > Odonata > Petaluridae > Uropetala > Uropetala carovei. The sequence goes on from JAXCHB010000056.1 coordinate 8,426,099, forward strand.
CGCTCCTGCCCGATATCCCCTCTTGAAGAAAGTCGCATGCGAATGCTAAGCCATAAACGCAGTAGATCTGGCAACACAGTCGAGCTCGGATTGATGTGAACAGCACGATGGTGAGAGACCGACTTTCTCCCCTCCCCATCGACAGTCTCTCGAGCTTTCATTGGCTGCAGCAGTAAGCATACAACTAGGATTTTCAAGGTCAAGCTTCATTAGAGTAGAAAACGGGTATAAGAGACTTTTGGAAAGGGTATAATATACTGCATGCCATACGTAACATAGCTGCTGGATGGGACGAAGTGACTGAACAATGCATGAATGGTATATGGAAAAAAGTGCTTAAAAGGTATGTAAACAATTTTAAAGGCTTTGAGAAAGAGAGTGCAATGGAAAGCATTAGTGATGAAATTGTTTATGGCAAAAGAGTTGAATTTCAAAGTGGATAATGAGGACATAGATCAACTCATGGAAGCTGGTGATGAATAATTAATAAATGAAGACTTGATGGAGTTAGAGGCTGCCAAGGTAGCTGAGAAAGAAAAGCTTTGGGAAGAAGAAAAAGAATGGAATTGTATCCCCCAAAATTTTTCTGTAAAAAATTTAGCCCTAGCCTTTAGCAAATTCAATGAAGGCCTGCAGACGATTGAAAGTATGGATGCAAATGTAGCACGATTTACTAAAGTGGAGAGAATGATCCAGGAGGCTCTTTCATGTTATAAAGAAATTTATAACGAGAAAAAAAGATACTGTGCAGTCTCAATCAGACATTTTTTTTAAAAAGCAACTAAAAAGCCTGCCTCTCCAACACAGCCCGCATCCCCTATACCTTCCACTAGTAAATCTGCTGAAATTGAGGATGAAGATGTTGATGATGTTCTCAAGTTCCTCTTCTAATTAAAGTTACTACCCAATCTTCGAAAGTGACATCCACGTGCACAAACTACTAAGAGGAAATAAAGTAAATACCACTTAAAACAATACTTTTGAAATTTTTATTATTAATATGTAAGTACGGTATTTTTTGTTAAAAATTTATAATATTTTTATATTTTTTGCATGTTTGCGAACTTATATTATTTTTCCTGAAATGTATTTAATAAATATCTGCCTAACCTTTTTATATTTTATTAGAAGAAATTCAGTTAATATTTTTCTGCCTTATTCCTTATTTTATATTGCATTTCTTAAAAAGTATGATGCGATATTTGTTGCTACCGAATTTAATTTTTATTTAGCTGCTCATCTTTATTATTTTGTCTCTCTATATTGAATGCTAACACCAAAGTCATCTCATCTCTGCTAGGCTAGACTCTTTATGTGAATATCAACATCTATTTAAATTTTATCTCTTGACATTGAATGCTCAATCCCTTTCTCAAAATTACACTTACACACTTGTTAGCCTTAGCGTGACCTACCTGGCTCCACCAAAGAGTCACTAGTTAGAAGGAAACCTTTGCTGCGTTCGGAATGATATTCTATTAGTTTTATTATTTGAAAGTAGAGTGCAAGACTGGCATTCATCAAACAAAAAATTGCAATGCCTAAAAGATAGGTATTTTATAAGGAGAATTTCACCTACAGATAAAAAAGCGAAAACACAAAGGTGGTGCGTAATATGTACACAGCATGTGAAAAGGGAAGGAGCTTGTCTACTGGTGTGAATCATGTGATGTTGGTTCGTTTGTGGAGTATTTTGAGGATTATCACACCAAGCACTGAGGAGAGTCCAATTTTACGTGAAATTTTTTTTCTCTCGAGTAGACATAAACGAAACATCTCGTCAGTACAACTTTCACCTTTATTAATTACGAGCAAACATAATTCAAAAAAATTATCAAAAATAGGAATTAACTAAATAATTCACTAAAATAATTCAGTAAATACAGTTAAAATATATATACATATACGAGATACTACACAAAAGTTTCCGAAATGTATCTGAAAAAAGTAGACTTGTCCAAAGTCCTAATCGCCACTGTCCCCTTCAAAGTAGTCCCCTTGGGAGCGTACAATACGATCCCAACGTTTCTGCCACGATCGGAAGCTGTCCTGGAAGTCGTTTTGTGTCAGCATCTTCAGCACCTCCTGCGATTCAGCCTGGATCTCCTCTACGGTGTCAAATCTTCGCCCCTTGATTTTCATCTTGGGGAAGAGGAAGAAGTCACAGGGGGCTAAATCGGGTGAGTAAGGGGGGTGGGGGATGGCTGCCATGTTTTTGGAGGCCAAAAACTGCTGCACAGCCAGAGTGGTGTGCGCGGGCACATTGTCGTGATGGAGGACCCAGTTGTCCTGTGCCATTTTTCTGGCCACTTTCGCCTCATGTCCTCCTTAAGCTGCCTCAGGACGTCGCAGTAGAACTTCGCATTGACGGTCTGACCTGGAGGGTGTGTGTGTGTATGCTTAAAGAACCAGTAATCCCCTCAAAATCAGATAATCCCATCAATGTCGAAAAAGCAGATCAGCATTGCCTTAACATTGCTTTTGACTTGCCGCACTTTCTTCGGTCGGGGTGAAGATAGACTCTTCCACTGGGACGATTGCTGTTTTGTTTCAGGGTTGTACCCATAAACCCAACTTTCGTCACCAGTTACGACCTTAGAAAGGAAGTCTGGGTCATTTCTGACCTGCTCCTGAAGTTCTATGCAGACTTCCAGCCGATGTTGCTTCTGGTCGTCAGACAGCAGCCCTGGCACGAATTTTGCAGCAATCCGTCTCATGTTGAGTTCGTCTGACAAAATGCGCTGGCATGTCCCGTATGACTGTCCCACCGTTGCAAACATCATGGATCGTTCACCTACAGTCCTCGAGGATAGCCTCACGCACTTTTTCAACATTTTCCGGCGTTGTGCCGGTTGAAGGTCGTCCAGAACGTGTGTCATCATCAACTGACGTTCGGCCATCTTTGAACCGGTTAAACCAGTCGTAGGTTTGTGTCTGACCCAAAGCGTCATCACCAAATACTTTTTTAAGCATTTTGTGAGTTTCCGCCGCATTCTTGACAAGTTTGAAGCAAAACTTGATGCACACACGCTGCTCCTTCACGTCCTACATTTCAAAAAAAAAAATCGCAAAACGACACAAACACGACGTTATAAAAACGCATAGAACAAAAGAATGCATGCGTTCAGCACAAAGCCGCGTCGCACACTGGTTCACGAAGGATACATGCAGCGCCACCGAGCGCCACTAGTTTCTAGGGAAAAGTGACGAACATATAGTCTTAAAATTGAATGTTTTTGTAACTGGTTTCAACAAAAAGCACAGAAATCTTTGACATATTAAGTGCGAACGGATATTATATATATATATATATATATATATATATATATATATATATATATATATATATATATATATATATATATATATATATAGAAAATATTATAAATTTTTAGAATAATCAGCGTTGTATCGAAATTCCAGTTCATATATTGCACATGTGAAACATAATTTATTAATACTATATTTCCAGGGTATTCAATTCCAACAAAAGATTTTTTCAAAAAGTTTGCAAACGTTGAATCATATTTTTATATACTCCCTATGGACACCTTCAAAATTTTTAATGCAATTATTGCCTCAGAATCCTAAGCATACACTTGATAAATTAAAAAAAAAGTATTTGCTAGCAATTTGTGGTTTCTGATTTTTCATCAGAAACTAAATTTAATTCAAAGCTTGAGTTAATTCAGTATCTTTATCAAAATACAGAGTCAAAATTGGAAATATTTTGGGGGCACAGAATTTGGAATCAACATTCAATACAACAACATCTTGAAATTGATGTCTTCTAATAATTTCTCCTTGGAATGGAGAGCTACGTCTTTATAATTTTCAATAATTCTTTTTACTTTCTCATATTTTTATTTGTGTTACATGCTACCTTAATAAAATTTCATTATATTTCAATTGTTTTTTCTTTTTAAAGTTTTCACAAAACACAGAATCAATTCACTGGATTTATAACTCATAAAATTTACCATGAATTGCGTAACGTCATTTTTATAAAAATTGAGTATTTTTCGTTTTAAAACTTCCATAAAAAATCTCTAAGTCGATTTCTTTCATGAAAACAATACTTTCTCTATACTACGTATATGGAGAAAATAAAAAGAGGAATAGATTCAGTCTATAAGGATAGAGTCCTCCACGAGGAACTTTGAGCTAAGGCCCCTTAAAGTTTGCTAAGCCTCGGAATAGAAGGTTTCTCCCCACGCTCTCTCTCTCTCTCTCAAGGTATCAGGGAAAATGATCAGAGGACAGCAAAGGCCATTCAATGCATTTAATTGAGAGAGTTAAGATACCCAAAACTTTCAACTTTTTCCTGAAGATGAATATCGCTTCTGCGTGAGATCGATCAGTATGCAAACATTATCTTCGCATTTATAATACTAACAGTATTTACCAAGTTGCCAAATAAAATTAATAGATAAGGCCGAGACTTCATTAATTGGGAAAAAGCTGCGTTGTTGAAATAAAACAAAAATCTCACAACACAGTTTTTAAAAAATACTTATACTTTTCCACTTATATGTGGAAAAGTAAAAGTATATTTTATACTAGCAGAAATCCCTGGCTTTGCCCAGAAATATTTGGTTCAAATCCGATCGGAATTCTAGATGATACATGGTATTTAAGAATTCACTCGGCCGCCATTTTGAATAAAACCAGCAGAGAGAAACAAAAACCACATGAATTATTTCTGGGAGCCCTACACAATCGTACCAAATTTCGTAGTTGATTGTTTAAATCGACCACCATTTTGAATGAAGTGGACATACAAACACTAAAACCATGCGTCGACCTTCCCCTTAGTGCCCTCTACTATCCTGTCAAATTTGGTACAATTAATATAAAATATTTGGGATTAAAAAGTAGCCTATGGCCTTCCTATTTGTGAAGAAAGTATCTGTTGAAAGTTTGATTACTCTAACTTTAACGGAGTGGAAATGTATAGATGCACAAATAAACAAACAAACTTTTATAAATATATCGGAGATAGGTATTAAATCCAGAAATGCAAATGTAAATGATGCGTTGAAGCAATATTGCATAATTTGCAGGATAGCTCAGTAATTACGACAATTGAGGGGTGTGAGGCAAAAAATGGTAACAAACAATCTTTTCTATTTGTAGTTAGGTTGAGTACAGAAAAGAAAAAACATCAATTATGATTTTGGAAATTTGTTTATCATTTGCTGTAGTTCATATTTTGTATCGCGTTTATTTGATTTCTCTTACGGGTGCCCCCCTACAACTCCCCCTCCCGTTGGTCTGATTTTGCTCATCTACAAACTAGATCTTATACTTGTATTGAAAGTGACAAATATCAAATTTGAACTTCGTAAGTTAATTTACTTGAGAGTTATCGTCGAAAAACCAAGTCCCCTAAATCCCCAATTAGATTTTTTTTTAGATACACCACATAGCCTATATTTTAAGCTGGACCAGTCTAAAGATACACTGCAAGTTTCATAAAAATTTGACCAACTATTTTTTTGTGATGCGGTAACAAACAAACAGACAGACAGACAACAATTCTGCAAACCGGTTCAAACTTCTTGTGATGCAAAACTTACACAAAAGGTAAAACCCCACCAAAAAACAAATGTAAGGACAGAGGCTACAATTATATTTATATAGATATATCATTGGCGTACACAAGGGGGGGTCTGTGGGATCTGGACCCTTGCCCCCCCACCTCCCTCTAAGAGATGAGACAGAGACAATATATTACTTTTAGTTTCACATGCTTCTCCAATTCATTTCTTAATGGAGTCACATAGAAAAAATTGAAGGCATACCTGAATAAAGGTATTAAAAGTCCGTCAAAGAATTTGTTGACTTTTCAATGGCTCACATTACATAGAAAAGCCTCCACTAATTCCACAATGTGAAAATTGGAAATTCTCTCAAAAGCCACTTCTAAAAGAAATTGTGAAATGTATTTATTTAACACTAACACCCAAACAGGTCAATATGACCCAAAAGGGAATGTAAATGCGTTTGCTTACTGTAGTAATATAGTAAGCCCAGCTTCCTCCCATGACTAATTATTTTTGAAGCTATTTACCCACATTTCATAGCACGGGTCAAATTGTCCCAGCTGTGCATTTTAGTGGATGAAATAAGTCCGGGAGTTCTTGTGTTAAAAGCCTTGTATTGCATCACGCATTCCATCGATTTTTAAATGTCTCATATTACATCAGATGGTCACCATGGAATAATTGCTTGATGTCATTTTATTCCCCATTCCTATGACCCGAGCTCTGACTACGCCTCAGCCAAGAAAAATCTAGAAATGCGCTATAACAGTTCGATTGTTTTTTTCAATATTTAACTATTAGGATTTAGGTGACATTCATTGATTAAATAACTTAATTAGTTACTGAAGATGTTGGTATTTATAATGCCCTTGAGTTTAATTATAGTCAATTATAATTGTGATACTTTGCATTACTTTAATAATAATTATCCAGAGTGTATGAAGACAACATTATTTAATTTAATTATTATTAATTAATAGTTTTGCCACTGTAGCGACGAGAGTGGGAATCGTTGAAATGTTTTTACAACTCAAAACTCAGTTCGAGCAGTAGTAAACTCCGTGTGTTTGAGTGTATACTGATCAATGCAAAAATGAGAATATTCTTTCTACCATTACGTTACTGCACTGTTTTTGTGTTACAACCATTTTAGTGATTGAATAAGCCTATCCCAGTAAATGATCGTGCCATTTCTATGCTACTGTTGACACTCTTTTCCGTGAGGAGTCCTTATTTAACCTCATCCAATCCTAAGGAGAGACATTGCTATGTAATAATAACGTCTTACCATATGTTGTAATACATTTTCTATGACAAGCACAAACGACCATGCCCTCGGCAGGATTCAAACCCGCGACCTTTGCAGTGGGAGTTAGACACGCTAACCACTCATCTACCAAGGTCTAATTAAAGACTTTTTGAGAGAAATTTGGAAACCCTCTGGTAAGTTATAAAGTTATTCAACCTCGGCAATAAGTTCTTTACATTTCCTTATCGTTATCGGCGTAGTCTTTCACTATTTTCCAAAATTCCTTGTATTCCAGAATTTACATCAAAGTAGTAGTATTAGCCATTTCCTATTGAGGAATGAAGTGCAGTGGCTGATAATAGGTCAGTTGATGGCTCTGAGGTTCGAACAAGAAGAGGAATTACTAGCCTCATAGATTACACATCCGAAAGCGAATTGTTGTAAAGTGAGGACTTTCTGTATGACCGTATACAAGATATAGTGAAGTGAGCTTTCTCTACATTAGTCCTTGTTCTTTCTTGTTTATTCTTCCATTTTTTCTGCTTTTGTTTCTTTGTTCATAGCTCTACATTATTCATTTCCATCCCTCTGTTGATTATATCGTTGTTTGTTGGTCTTCGTATTATTTTCTATGTTCATAGTTTTCAACTCTTTATTTTTCATAATTTATTTATTAATTTTTATTGTGCATTCTTTGCTGATCATTTGTGTTTGTTATCGTTGTATTTTAATTGAAATATTTTTGGGATTCAAAATGTGCAAACAAAAGAATAATTCGTTAAGTTATTTTTAAAAAATTTCCAGGACAGATTGCATGGAGATAAATGATTGTGAAAACATGTCATCTTCAAAAGATTGCTCCCTAAATTCAGATGGTAGATATGAGTGTGTATCTGAAGAAAATTAAGTTTCTAAACTCAGTGATTTCCTTAGTATGGAACTACAAATTGATGATATTGGTTTTTATCTTGACAAATTTGCTTCAATGATGCCTCATGAAAAATTAGAGGCAATCAGATTGTTAAAAATTCCAGATGCAACTTATAAAGCAAAAAAATTTGAAATTTCAGAGAAGTTGGTATGAAAGATATCATTGGTTATCATATTTGATGAGTCATGATGGTGCTTACAGTAAGTACTGTTTCTTTTTTCAACAAATTATCAAACAAGAAGTAGGCAAGAATTAGGACAGTTAGTTAATCTCAAATTCGATACGTGGAAGCATGCACTTGAACGTTTTCCTTCAAATGACAATGCCTCTTACCACAAAGCCTGTGTCATAACAGCAACAACTTTACCAAAAATAGAAAATGGTGAAATCATTCCTGTAAATTTACAAATAGACCATGAGCGCCATAGATAAGTAGAGAATAACAAAAAATTGTTAATTCCAATCACTGAGACAATCACATTATGTGGAAGAGAGGGAATTCCGTTGAGAGGACATAAGAGATTCAGGACCCATACATATCATTTGATGGTGAACCATATGAGACTGATGGTAATTTTTGATCACTAATTGGATTTTGTGCTCGATATAGTGAAAATTTTAAATTAGGGTTAACAACAGCCCCAAAAAATGCTTCTTATATTAGTCCAAGATTTCAATATGATATTATCGAAAGTCAGTAATTTTATAATGGAGCAAATTGTAAAAGAAGTTAATGATGCACCATGCTTTGCGTTACTAGCCGATGAACCACGGATATTGCAGGCAATGAGCAGCTCTCTTTATGTATTCGATATTTGATATTCGAAAATAATGAGCGAAAATTGTGCGAAAAGTTTTTAAAATTTGCACCAGTTCCATATGTTACTGCAGAAGGGCTAGCAGATAACATGTTAAGAACTTTATCGTCACTTGGAATTAATCTGAAGAAGCTTCATGGTCAAGGATATGATGGCGCACCAGTTATGAGTGGTATTGTCAATGGTGTTAAATCAAAAATTAATGAAAAATTTCCTAATGCCCTTTATGTCCATTGTTTGAGCCATAATCTCAACTTAGCTATTGGTAGTGTTTGTGATGTTCGCCCGATAAAGCAGTGTTTGACCCTTTTATCTTTTTTACTGTGCTGAAAAAAACAGCAAGCATTGATTGCGTTGATCAAAAAGGTTTGCCCAGAAACAGAAAAAGAAAAAATTATAAATTTGTGCACCACTAGATGGATTGAACGTCATAACTCAGTTTAGACGTTTTTAGAGCTGCAAGATGCAGTGATTGATGCATTAGAAATAATAGTAGATTGAATGAATAGTATTGCCTCATCAAAAGCACAGCAATTTTTATATTCCATTAAACAATTTCAAACTACCATCAGTATGCTCTGTTTGAATCATATTTTCACTTACAGCCTTGTTATCTGTAAATATCTGCAATCGAGAAATATAGCCTTAAATGAAGCAATAAATTGTGCTGATGATCTTATTTCAGTATTAAGGAGAATAAAAAATGATCAAAAGGAATTTGAAAGCCTTTTCTCAGAAGCTGTTGGAATTGCATATAAATATGATTCTCCGGTTGAAAAACCAAAGCTTCGAGGACGGCCAGGTATCGATTCTCAAGATGTATCACCTAAAGAGTATTATAAAAAATTAACGTTCATAATATAGAATATTTATGCAGTTTCTATCCAGAAGATATAACATGCAGCAGGAAAGAACTTCTGACAGAAATAATACTTTGGCAGAAACACTTAAAACAATTGCCAGTGAATGCGAAAGGTATTTCGTTGATAGAAGTTTTAAATTTTGCAATAAACAAATTTTCCCAAACGTTCATACTCTTCTGTGCATCCTTGTGTCCAGTTACTACTTGTGAAGCTGAAAGAGTTTTTCAACATTAAAACAACTGAAAATTTATCTAAGTCAACAATGTCTGAAGACAGATTAAATGGATTAGCTTTGATGAATATTTAAAGAGAAATAAGGCTGGATGTAGATTTAATAATTAAAGAATTGGCCAAGAAGCCTTGAAGAATTGACTTTATATTCTGAATACAAACATCTGTATCAATATATGCGGCAAGGCTAAACACCAACTAGGAATCATCAAATGCATAGTAGGTAAAAGTGAGGAAAAAATTCAGAGAGACATGTTACTTCTTGTTAGTAAGACCGCTATTAGAGTACGCGTTGAGCATATGGGATCCATACGAGAAAGGATCAATCTGAGTTAGAAAGAGTGCAGCAAAAAGCCGCTAGATTCGTCAAAAATTGTTATGATAGAAACAAAAGTGTTACAGGCTTGATACAGGACTTAGGATGGGAATCACTAATCGAACGCCGATAACACTCTAGGTTAAAACTTCTTGAAAGATTTAGAATGCATATATTCTCCAGCGATGTTGAAGAAATAATAAGAGCGCCAACTTATATTGGTAGAATGGACCATCCTCGTAAAATAAGAGAGATAGCCTGTAGGACTGAGAGGTATAAAAGCTCGTTTTTTCCTAGAAAAGAAGTTACGAAAAGAAATCAGCCAACATAGAGTGATACTATTCATTATTATGCACTTTCCCTTGGTGCTATTGCACCCCCTGCCACACACCATTGCGGTGGCTTGCAGGGTGAACTGTAGATATAGATATAAATTCATCACTAATTATTAATAATAAAAAATATTTCATCATTTTAAAATTGTTTCATTTATGGTCCTTAAGGGAATCTGGACCCCCCTCCCTTATATATATATATATCTTAATTTTTTTTTAAAGCTGTAGTTTTGTAATAAATAAACTATCATTTTTCCCCATCAATTCTCAACTCTACTACATATTTAATATTTCAACAAGGTTTAAAATTCTGGGACGTTATTTCTTGTTCACAGTTCGTCGCCCATCAGAATATCCAACAATTACTCGCAGCTATCTGGTACGAGGGCCTTCCCGGTTTTCGACGAAAGCCAATGGTAGAACAGTGCCTGGAGATTGCCAAGGTTGCCTTGCTATTCCCATTCTACTGCATTCTCTACATGACTGCGCCAAATACATCGAAAGGAAAACTCATGAGAAAGCCATTTATGAAGTTCTTGATTCATGCATCATCTTACCTCTTCTTTCTATGTGAGTTGCCCTTGAATTTTCCCTTCCTCATTGCACTTGGATTTCATAAACATCTATATATATATATGTGTGTGTGTGTGTATGTATATATATATGTGTGTATGTATATATATATATTAGGGACCTCCGAATCGCTAATTTTCTTTTGAATCGAATCGACAATCTCGATTCGAATTCGAATCGGAGGGGCATAAGACAGTTATGCATTTTTATATACTAACACCTACATAATTACAAATATGCATGCTTGTCGTGTCACATACATATGTTGAATGGTGATTTAACTGATTAATGTCGTGGCTAACAACATTAGTGTGAATTTTATTTTCAAGTGATATTTGATTGGAAGATAGTTTAATAAATTATTATAATATCGGTTGTGTTTGCTAATTAAGATCCGTTATGATCTCACCCGACCTTTAGATAAAGTTTGAAAATATAGAGATATGCATATTAGTTTAGACTGAAATAAAGAAAACTAGAAATCGGTAGTTTAGTAACTTTAATCTTTGCAAATCCTCTTGTTCAAATTTAAAAATTAACCCATTTAATTTCGACATTTAAATATTTTCATGCAGGTACCCTGAAAAATCGTGTACCTCGGGAAATTCTCCGATCATAAGTATTTCGAAGGAAAAACAATAAAGAATGGAAATGAAATTTGTAATTTAAGACATTCATCCTTGCTTATCTATCCCCTTGGTTAAAAAACGTTTCAGAATAAGTAGTTTCTAACTATTCTCCATCCAAATTCATCTACTAAAGCAAAGCAGGTATAGATGAGAAAATATTTTCAAATTTCTCATTTTTTCAAATTCGCATTCTGCGAATGAATTTACGAAGATTGACCGTGAAATCTTTAAAAAACGATGTCATTATTAAATAAATGCAGGAAAAAATAAATGTGTGGAGAACACAATAATAAAAACTCAAACGATAAAATACTTTAATCAAATACTAACAACTACAGAACATCTCTGAAATATTATATAATACACAAAGTAAAAATAAGGAAGTGAAGATTATCTACTAGCAGGAAATTAAACAAAAAAGATAATTTTTCAAAGGTTATAACAATAAATCTTTGTTCTTTCGAGCCCAAATTAAAGTCTCTGTATTATGTCTGGAAAGATTAAAACGTTTATCGGTTATTATTTGTCCTCCTACTGAATTGACTCTCTCTGATGAACAGTTTGTGGCTTGGATAGCGAGTATATCATGTGCAACTGTTGATAACAAAGGAAAGACTACTGTTTTCCTTCCAGTACTGCAACGGATCACCATCACGATCAATTGACGGCTGTTTAGAATAAACTCCGACTTCGCTTTGAAATCTTTCTGTAACTGAAGGCTCTCTGCTGCAGGAAGCGTTCTCATGCTGTGCTGCATGCACTTTTCTAAAAAGTGAATCTAGTAGACTGTCTTTCCGAATTTCCGGATCACACTGCGTACTTTCAACAGCGGATCTGATATTACATTGCCCTGCCTCACTCCCAACTTCTTTGTCCTTTGGAGCTGAAACCAATATTTCTATGAATGCTACAGCTTGCTTGGCCTGAGCTTCTTCTGTGAATAAAAAAAGCTTGAATCTCGGATCAAGAAATGTGGCCGCTAATAAATAATCTTTGGATAGATCAAATCTAGTGTTTAGTTGGTGTAGAAGTTCATCGCGAAATAACTGTACACCAGATGATGAGTTTGAAGACAACTCTTCTTTTAAAACCGAAATACATGGTATAATAAGACTTATACTAACAACAGCTTCAGCGCTCAAGATTGTTGTTGCCTCTGCTATCGGTTTGAGTAGAGGAAGACTAATCCTTAGCGTCTCCTTCAACAACTGAGTTAGAGGTTTTGGTGGAGTTTTCGCACACTTTTTTTTCCCACTACATTCGATAAGTGCAAGAGAGATTGGTATGTAATTCTTCTCCACCCAGTTCATTAGGTTATAAGTACTATTAAAACGAGTTATTATATCAAGTGGGGGTTTTGATTCATCCAACCCCTGATCAACTTGATATTTTGTCAACGTACTGTGGCCAATTGTTGAGGAATGGAAAAAGCAAGTAATGCGGTGTATTTGACTGATCAGACTATCGCTTTTTGAGCATCCAAAGCTGCATTTATTGAAAGCTGCAAAATGTGAGCAGCACAGCCTTGCCACTGAAGGCCAAGACGTCTGACAGTACAAGGCATTGTGTTCGTTGTATCTGTTGTTGCAAAAAAGACAGTAGCCAGTTCAATAGCATGTTTATCCAACTCATTGCGGATGATTCGTTCAGTTTCCACTGATGCGTGGCCAGCATCCAAGTTCTCAAGATTAACTACTGACAGGCATAGAGCTTGCATTGCCCAGGTAGATTCAGGTATGTAGTGAATTGTAAGAACCAAATAATTGGATTGGTTCTCAGCCCTCCAATGATCGAATGTGATGGAAGGTCGAGAGTCCTTAATTTCCAATTTCAAAGACTGTATGAATTTTTCATGAAAACTGTTTCTCATGTCATCAAGCTGACGTGAAAGTGTAGTCGGATGAGGAGGATAGTAGCCGCCGTTGGTTAACACTGAACACAAGTTCTTGAATCCAGAACCGGCAGCACTTTCAAATGGTCTACCATCAGTCACAATAAACTTTAGAACTGCCGCATCATATGCTTTCCTTGTTGCAGCATCAATTGATTTTACCATGAATTGTAACATTGTTGGTTGTTTCTTCCTAGTAGATACAGGTGATTCTGAAAGCCGCTTCGTAACTTGCTTCACTGCATCTGCTTCTTTAGCTTCTTTGTGGATTGTCGGATGTTTTCGTTGCAAATGAGTCGATAAGTGGGAAGTTGTCCCACTGGCTTGCAGTGAAAATGTTTTCTTGCACAATTTGCATACTAAAGATTTGTCCTTCTCTTCAAAATGTAATCGTATGGTTGACATGCTGAAGGGTCAGTATTATTCTGTAAAATAAAATAAACTAAAAGTAAATAAAAGCTAATAAAAATAAAATAAAATAATTTAAAAAAATTTTTTTTAAAATAACATATATTATGCACTAAAAAGTAAAAAACAAGAAATAGAATATATAAAAATTTCAAAAAATTTTAAAATGAAAGTTTTCAATATAAAATTAATTTAGTCCACATACAAACAAGTATTTCCGATGAACTTTCTTGCTGTATAAAAATTTAATGATCAAATAGCTTTGTGTTTATAAAGAATAAAATTTATCCAACATAATGTTTCACCTTAGTTGATATAACTTTTATTCTTTATAAACACAAAGCTATTTGATCATTAAATTTTTATACAGCAAGAAAGTTCATCGGAAATACTTGTTTCTATGTGGACTAAATTAATTTTATATTGAAAACTTTCATTTTAAAATTTTTATATATTCTATTTCTTGTTTTTTACTTTTTAGTGCATAATATATGTTATTTTTAAAAAAAGTTTTTTTTTAATTTTATTTTTTACTTTTTAGTCTTAAATTAATTTTTTTTATCGAATTATTATATTTTTTTCTTGTCTAATATCGTTTAAAATATCCTTATTTTAGATTATTAACCTTTTTGAAGGCTGTAAAAAAACAATTTCCGACCATTATACTTGTTTTTTCATTTTTTAGTTATTTCTAAGATAAAGTATTTTCTAGTAAATAAATTTTTAGTATTTTCTAAGATAAAAAAGAAAAGAAATACTTTTAGTTTAACTAAACAAATTTACTAAGTAGTGTATATGACAAACATTTTATATATTCAAGTTAAATGCTCTAAAGTTTTTTTCTTTAATGTATACAAAAATTAGTTTAAGTTCTTATAAACTGAAAATCGGAGTTTTAATGATTCAAAAAGAAAGCTTTAACTATTATTTTTTATAAATTTAAAAAATAATTTTACTTTTGTACAAAAACTAATTCTAATTTGAAGTATTTCTAAAAACTAAAACTTAATTAATAATTTCATAATTTCATTTTTTAATTTTTGAAAGCTGAAAGATTATATTTTAAGTATTTCTATTAACTAAAAAATACTAACAAAATAGTTAAAACTTAAAAGTCTAATTTTATTTCTTTATGAACTACAAGCTGTATTTTATTTTTATTTAATTATCAAACTAATTATTTTTGAAAAAGATCTATTTTTAATTATTTTTTAAGGATATAAGAATTATTAAACTATGTCTATTGACTAATAATTTGATTTAATTTATTTAAGAATAACAAATTTTAGCTTAGCCACTTAGAAAATTTACAAATCTAAAATTTAAGGTGTCAGGTGTGTGAGTTGATGAGCTAGCTATTATACAAAAGTTTGTGATTATCTTAAAATTGTATTGGCGTACTCCGTAAGCCAATGCGCCAACTTAAGGATTAAGCAACTCAGTATAAACATGAGAGTATAATTTTGCTATACGGGAAATTCAAGGTAGGATCTGTTAGTTTGTGAGTAAATGTGGGTATGAATGAACGGTATATCTTGTACATATTCAACAGGATATTAGAAATTTAATGTTATCAAATTATCCCTCGAATAACACTCCACAAATAACATGACCAACAATTTCAAAAAAAATTTATGTATTTACTTACTGAAAATTTTGGGCGATATCTGCTTTAGTCGATGCAACGTCCATTCGCAGGTACTTTACTCACAGGCACACACACTTCTTTGCTACTGATTTGGGATTATATGCGTTCGTCACTGAACGAGCCTACGAAGTTCATAGATCCGTTCAAATAATAAAATGCATTACTTTGTATCTAATTGCTATACAAGAGTTAACAATGTCTAAACGAAAGTCGTTTTACTTAGAAGTGCGCGATGCTTTACTGGATGAGGGGAAAGAGGAAAAGGAGGGAGAAACATTAAACCGTCAATCGGGCGCAACATACTTTGTTAGATGACCTGGCACGCAAGGTATTCTGTTCACACCTTAAGCTTTGCAAATTAACTTAGTATACATTTCGTAGAATAATTGGTTCATTTTTTACCAAAATGATTTTAATTTATCATCTTTTCTATTAATCACTGTGATAACAATGCAATATGTTAACTTGTCTTAAAAGTCAGCCTAGTGTCTCACTTGTGCTGAAAGCTGGCTGCGACTTGTGGTAAAGTGGCACGTGCCCTCTGTGCCCCTACCTTAATCCGCCTAAGCTCGTACCAGCATATAAAGATGGTTGCTCTAGAGTAGTAGTAAAGAGCACTGCTGTGCAACCTTGCAAATATACATGTTCCGACCTGTATAAAGTATAAAGACGGTATTGCAATTGATTCGACATTTACGAATCAGTCTCTTTAAATCCGAATCGAATCCGAATCCTACCCCCGATTCGAAGTCGAATCAAATCACGAAGCTTCGCACGTCCCTAATATATATATATATATATATATATACACATATACATATACATATACATATATATATATATATATATATTACAGACATCACCTACCTAATTACGTCCCATGGAACCTGCACCTCCAGAAACATAATATACCTTTTAAAATGCAATCAGAAGATATTAAATGAGTATTTCATAAACTATATATATATATTATCATAGAGACTTCCTACACATTCACCAGCCCGATTACAGACATCACCTACCTAATTACGTCCCACGGAACCTGCACCTCCAGAAACATAATATACCTTTTAAAATGCACTAAATGTCCGGCGTTTTACGTGGTCCTTACCACCACACCCTTCACCATACATATATATATATATGTGTGTGTGTGTGTGTCTTGGATGATTCCTCAAAGAGAACTAAAACTTCTGGGTAACTGTAAATTTTCTTTGCATTCATGAGTGACGAAGTTGTAAACACACAAAAAATCCCTGAATATCTATGTTATTATTTATAAAAAATAATGAGTCACCCGAAATACAACAAGGAGCTTGATACTGAGGAATGGGGAATGTTTGTTTTCCCGTCGAAGAAGGCCGATCGTCCGGGTCATAATATCACGGGAAAAACAAACATCCACATTGTATTCCTCTCATAACAGAGAACTCTCCGGAGTGTAAAATCATGAAAACCCACCAGGAATGTGTTAATTTTATTGGAAAACTAGAACAGGGTTTAGAAATTTCTTGTTGATGTGTAATGTGTGTATATATGTATTAATATATTACATATGTAAAATGCCACACTTTTCTCCATGCTGGTCTCTGACCCGCCCAGTGGCTCCCCAAATGGAAAGTATCCATCAGGCTTCCTGTGACACCTAGTTGCTACCCATATATTTTATTTTTATATTTCTCAAGTGTGTGTGTGTGTGTGAATATATATATATATATGAGAGGAATACAATGTGGATGTTTGTTTTTCCCGTGATATTATGACCCGGACGATCGGCCTTCTTCGACGGGAAAACAAACATTCCCCATTCCTCAGTATCAAGCTCCTTGTTGTGTTTCGGGTGACTCATTATTTTTTATAAATAATAACATAGATATTCAGGGATTTTTTGTGTGTTTACAACTTCGTCACTCATGAATGCAAAGAAAATTTACAGTTACCCAGAAGTTTTGGTTCTCTTTGAGGATTCATCCAAGACATTTCTCATCTACCCATTTCCAATTTTTTCATAGCATTTCCATAGTATTATAATATTTTGTACGTAAACAACTTTATATCTAAATATATAAAGCAAAGTTTTGGTCTATCTGTTTGTATGTCTGCTTAAAACTCGAGAACGGCTTCAGATAGAATCACCAAATTTTATATGAAGATAGCCCATATTACGAGCAAGGTTAATATAGATGTACTAATTTTAGAAATATGTAATTTTGTTTTTCCTGATTACACTACACAAATTTGTTGCAAGCGTGACCTCCTCACAACGTCCCCTGGCTTTATGAATTTATTTTGATAGATTTTCATTTTTGTCAAATTTTGGTGCCCTCCTTCAAGAGGCACCTGAGGCAGTTACCTCACCGCCTCACCCATAGGCATGGCCCTGCACAGCTGTACCTACAAAATATAGAATGTAACAACTTTGAAGACACGAGTGCTCTGAATATGAAATTTCTCAGATCTTGCCTTGTTCTCTTTTCAGTGGTACTTGTTTTGGTGACGCAAAGATTTGAGGTTCGGGTTATACAGCTTTTTGGAACGGAAAGTATGAGAGCAAGTGTTGAAGAACAGCTTCAGAGACAGAGAGGCAATGGTCCCACAGTGCTTGAATATGTGGTCATCGTCTATGTTTTAGGTTTGTAATACCAACTCTTTCAGTCCTATTTAAATAATATTCTACATGCTTCAGATATTAAAAGAAAAAGATAAAAATTTCTCTCATGCTTTGAAAAAGAATCTGTGTTAAGTAAGGAACTTCTGATTTTGTTTCAGTGATGCGTGGATTTCATTATGTAATTATGTATGTTTAGTTGAATGCTATTTTTCTCATCCTTTCTGTGGTATCTGTAAAGTTGTCTATTCTTACAATGCATATTTCATTTTGAACTCTACACATTAACTTACGGATTTGGTATAATAAAGAACTGAAGGAAAACTTATACAGTACATAATCTTTTATCTGGATTCCAGTTATCAGGAAATCCAGTTAACCGGCTATTTTTTAAAAAAATAATGCATTTTTCCTAAATTTGCTAAGAGAAATAAATTTAAAGCTTCATTAATAATTTAGGTATGCTCCGGTGAATAGGTGAACACCTAATATGGAAGAGAACAAGGAATTTATATTGGAAAGTACCCGATTACATGAGCCGGCTAGGAAAATCGCAGGGCCCAGCGTAAAGTGTATGTGTCAAACATTTTTAATAGTAAATTTTAACAAACAAAGCATTCTCTCTAACTATGACACTGATATTTTTTCAGATTTTCTTTAAAAATGTGTGTGCAGTAAGTCCCCAACCTACATGGTTAATTCGTTCCGAAGGTCGCCGTGTAAGTTGAAAACCATGTAAGTCCAACAATGCTTAAATACGATATATTTTTTGACATATGAGATTGTTTCAATGGATAGTTAAAGCTAAAAAAGTAGTGCTTATGTGGTGAGGGTTTATAATTTGTTTATGAAGAGCAGTACAGTAACGAGACGACTTGCACCCACGGGATAACAAATCTAAATGGCGAAAGTGACGCTTAATTTGTTCCTCAAAAACTGCATGTAAGGCGAAAACTCGTAAAACAAAAATTAATTTCCCAATACATACCATGTTATAAATTTTATAAACAATAGTTACATCATTGAAGTTGGGATGCCGTGATGTTCTGCGCATTCGAGAAGATTTGGGAACTGACGAAAGCCGAGAATAGGTGCTGGGAAAACCGATCAGTTTGCAAGAGGAAGGAAATCGTATAAGCGAAAATTGGCTCGTAAACTGAAAAACAGGTATTAATTTGAGCATCTCGTATAAACAAAAACTCATAAACCAATTGCTCATATACCGAGGGATTACTGTACTAGTAACGCCATCTATTGAGCGGCAGTTGAACTAACGATCGAGCGAGCTGATAAGTTACGTCATGTATCCGTGTATCTAAGGATCTGTATAACTCGGACCCATGGAAGTAGGGGACTTACTGTACTTGCATATTTGAATTTCATTTTGAATTTCACAACAGTAAGTAGGGGACTCACTGTACTTTCAAGTACGACAAAAATTTTTTTTAGAGAGCGTGGGGGCTCTTTAAGTGTGAGGACCGGTGTAGTTGCACCGTTCGCACCGCCATCAAGCCTACCCTGCCGATTACCTTAGTATTATTATTACTGTACAGTACAGACAGTGATGAGCTGGAATAAAAAAAGGTCATAAGGAAAACTGGATAAGGATGACAGGGGAGGCCTACATGCCAGGGGCATTATCAGGGGCAGATTGGGATAAAAAATCAACCCGGGCAAATACTTGGATATCGGCCCACCTAACAACTAAAATAATGCTGCAGCCCATAGTTTGCGAAACACTACTTTAGAATATGGAAAAGCAACAGCTCCTGGCTGAGGCAGCCCTGGCCCAGGAGCAGCATCGGCCCACCGGGACTTTGCCCGGTGTCCCGGCGGCCCAAACCGCCCCTGGGCATCAGATCACTCTAGGTTAGTAATACTGTTATGCTAGCTTAACCCTTCATCGGGCGCAATAAATCTGTGAGATACGGAGGGTGCAACATTGTTGATCTCTCAGCAGTGGGGCAGGCGACATGTTTCCTCATGAGTACCGTCCTGTATAAAATTGTTTCACTAGTGAGTGTCGGTTCAACCTTGATTGTGTGCTTGCTCCGTTTTCACAAAGTTTTATCTCACAGATACATTACGCCCGTTTGTGTAACTTTTTGTTACATACGTTCTTTTTCTTTAATATATGGTATTTTATTGTAAGGTAAGTCTGTGACCTATAAATGACCTCTTTATTTGCAGTAAAGTTCGTAGTTTAAAAAAATTAAACTTTATCTGAGAGATACTTTGCACTCAATGGTGTGATCTGGGAATACATATCTTCAACATTGTCTGTATTAAATAAAAATATATTGTCCGGTGTGCTTTGTTCTGCATATTCACAGGCAGAATACGTGGTTCTGGTTTCAGAACGTTACAGCCTACTTCACGAAATGGCCGCTCAAGAAGAATTTTTTGATCCTACTGACCCAAACAGATTTAGAGAAGATTCGAAAGATGCTAATTAGTGAGGAAAGCAGAGATGATAATGAGGACTTTGAGGATGAACCTGATACTGATAGTGAAGATCTATTAGAGAAACTAGAGAAGCTGATTCCGAAACAACTCAAGATGACACAAGTGACACTGACGATGACACTGATGAGGAGAGTGCTGGTATGTATTTCATCGGCAAAGATAAATATACAAAGTGGATGAAGATCAGACCATCCCAAAATGTAAGAAGAAGCCCCCAAAACATTATTATCCATTTGCCAGGAGTCAAGGGGTCTGCAAAAGCCGCTAAAACACCTCTTGAATCTTGGAACTGCCTTATAACAGATGGTATTTTAGATTGCATAGTTCTATATACTAATCAGTATATTGAATACATCAAAATGAACTATCAGCAGGAAAGGGATGTTCAATTCACTGATAAGATTGAGGTAAAAGTCATGATTGGTCTGATTTATTTAGCGGGAACTCTTAGATGAAATAAGCAAAGTTTAGAGGAACTTTGGGATACTGACGGAGATGGAGTTGAGAAATTTAGCCTTGTTATGAACCTCAAACGTTTTAAATTTCTAATAAGATGCCTCAGATTCGACGATAGAGAAACTCAACCAGATAGAAGACTACACGACAGGCTTGCTGCTATTCGCAATGTTTTCATCCTTTTTGTAGAGAACTGTCAAAGGTGTTACTCTCAAGGGCCAAATGTGACAATAGATGAAAAATTGGAAGGCTTCAGGGGACGCTGTGGCTTCAGGCAATACTTCCCGTCCAAGCCAAATAAATATGGCTTAAAAATAGTCCTTAGTGGATGCTAAATTGTATTACTTGTATAATCTTGAGATTTATGCCGGGAAACAGCCGGAAGGCCCTTATAATGTCAGCAATAAGCCTTCTGATGTTGTGATGAGGCTTGCTCAGCCAATTTTTAAAACAGGACGGAATATAACCGCAGATAGTTGGTTCAGTGATATAGGTCTAGTGAAAGAGCTGCAGATTCAGAAACTATCATTTGTCGGAACACTAAAAAATCCAAATTCCACCAGAATTTGTGTCTACTAAGGGGAGGTATGAAAAAAGCAGTATGTTTGGATTCAAAAAGGATGCCACATTAGTTTCTTACATTCCCAATAAAGGAAAAAATGTGATTCTGGTGTCCAGTCTGCATTTTGATGATGCCATCAATCCAGACTCTGGAGATCGCTTGAAACCAGAAATAATTATTTTTTATAATGACACAAAATCCAGAGTGGATGTAGCAGACAAATTGTGTGCCATGTATAATGTCGCCAGAAATTGTCGTCGCTGGCCAATGGTAATTTTTTACGCCATGCTAAACATCAGTGGTATTAATGCTCAAGTTATCTTCCTGGAAAATAGCAATAAAAAAATAACCAGGAGACAATTTTTGAAGCAGCTATCTCACGAGCTAGTGCTAGAAGAACTTACATGGCGAAGTAATAAGGCAAGAGGAATGCCTACATCTCTACAAATAAAACTGAAGAAGCACAGAAATACTCCAGAAGATGAAGAAGAAGGCCCTTCCCATTCAACGTTTAATAAAAGGAAAAGGTGCATGACCTGTACAGTTTTTAACAGAAAAACCAGGCTTTCCAAATATTCTTGCAAATACTGTAATGAAGTGTTTTGTTTAGAGCATGCTGTGATGATTTGTAAAAGATGCAGTGAGGAATATCGGCAACAGACAGTTTAAAAACTGAAATTAAATTAATTTCACTACTATTGCTATTTCACTATTTTTCCACACTTTGTTCTTTTCATGTAATAAGTTTATATTATCATGTTTACTGTTTAAAAATATTAATTTTTATTTCTCATTTGGTTTTTGATGTTTTAAGTTTTATGTTTAAGTCAGTGTTTATTTTTAACCATATTTTGTATATGACAATGTGTTTTGTCATATTTTTTCATTCCTTGGGGTTGAATTATGTCTGTGATCATAACTTTTGTTCCTAATAATAAACACAACAGTGTTTTATTTGATGTGATCATTTATTAGCCTCAAAAGAAACAAAAAGTAATAATTATCTCTGAGATACATTGCGCCCGATCGTGTTCCACCAGCTATTGAGCCCGACGGAAGGTTAACAAGGGTCCTGTTTGTAATATATTCCATTTCATACACTGTTGGTAATTGAATGTCAGATAGAGCAAAATGTACTTGAAAGGACAAAAATCAAGAAATTTTCATATTTTCTAAAAAATTAACCCTTCGGCACACACGCAATGGTTCTGAGAGATACATGACTCATATTTTTGTTTACTACTCGTGACTCACTATCTTGTGGATGCTGTGAGTCACAGTACCTTTCACCTACTTCTCTATGCATCTCTTGTCAAATTTTGGTCAATTTAGGTCAATTCGTCTTACTGTTAGTGTCGGTTTTCCACTGCAGCGTCTCAGATCGTATCTCCCAGATACGTTGCGTGCTCTTACGTTAGTATTGAAGTAGAGTGAAAGCCCCTGCAACATTACGACAAGAAATAGGTTGATGAAGTATTGTTGTAAATTTTGTGATTTATATATCTGTTTAGAACATGCCAATATGATTTACTCAAGTTGCTGTGAAAATCGAACATGTGGTTCAGGCTCTGATCTTGACAAATTTTATATCACTAAACAATTAAACAATTATTTAAAATTAAACAATGTACATTTGGTAATGATATTTCTTTAGTTCTTACATTGATTAATTTTTGTCTTAATAAAAAATAATTAAATATACCATCACTCAAAATGCAATAATTAATTAATACTTGGAAACATTTTCTATATAACTGCAATTAATAAAAAATACGCAAAAACTGGAGATTTAATATTTTATTATTTTCAACGGGTATCTGAGAGGGTAAAGAAATAAAATCAGGAACTTTGACAAGTGTAAAAACATTATAATTTGCATTAGAAACATGATGTATCTCACAGATACATACGTGTGCTGATGTCTCTGAGGGCAATGCGTGTGCCAAAGGGTTAACAACCGGCTCACAAATTCAGAGAAAAAATAAAAACCGGCTCGCGCAAGCCGACTTCAGCTTCAGTATTATAATAGTTCTCGAAATGGAAAGTATTACAAACTGGAACACACGTTCTGGTAGTGGAACTGAAAGCGGTGAATGTGAAATAACTGATAGAACATTTACAATCGAGTTAAATTTTTATTTATTCCTTATGTACTATGATGAAGAAAAGTAGAGAAAAATTTTTTACATTATTTTTATTAAATGAATTTAACAGAGTGGTATTACTAAATGTTTGACGAGACAGAACAATATTATTGACACATGCGACAAACCAGAACACCGTTCTGGTGAGTTCTAGCTCTTCCTGAGCATTCTTTATGAGTATATTCCAGATAACCGGCTTTTCCCATATCCCAAGCTTGCCAGATAAAAGTTTCTATACTGTACTATATTCCTCCAATAAAGCAAGTTTTGAGCCATAAATCTCATGTGTCAAAATTCAGATTTATTTCACTTTAATTCCTCCAAGTGATGTCATTCGTATGTCAAGAATTAGTGTACAGTGATATAACTTTTATATTTAAGAAATTGGATGTTTCTGAAATCACACTGAAGTAAATGATTTTTTGTAAATAGAAATGCTGCTCACATAGCAGATAAAGTACACATCTATCCAAGATATAACTCAATAGGCACTCATGCTGTAACAGTATGCATTACACAAAACTTATTAACTCATCTAATTTTGGCTCATTGGTATTATTTGTGAAATGAATGTGAAACTTAATGGTAAATATTTTGTTTTTCGTAACTTTCTTGGTGATCTGAGTCAAAAATCATGCCATTATTTTGCTATAGCCATATCATCATTGCTTTTAAGGAATGGGTGAAGATAGTGAGTGTTATCATCGAGTGAGAAAACATATTTTGAAAGATATAGTCAGGGATAATGGGAAAGCAGGAATTTTATATAATAATAACCGTCGTCTGTTGGTTGATTGGTTGGTCACGCTATGTAAATGCTAATAACTCGAGAAATAATAATGATAGAAACTCGAAATTTGGTAGGGATGCTTGATTAACACTTATTCAGAGAATGACAAATTTAAATCGCAAAAAAATTCCTTGATTCGTCTCCAAGAGAGGCATTTCCATTTCCCATTACTTTACATGTAAAATGCGATTTTTCGACGTGCAGGCTTTTATTCACTTGGAAATTAAAATTAGAAGAAATTAATAGACAACCTTCAGATTTGAACCATTTTGAAGAAAAAGTTATAAAGTTTCTTATTCCGTTCATCTTTTTTTGCCCACAGTTCGAAATATTCCATGTTAAACATTTAATTTGCATATTTTGTGGAATTCTCGCCATTTTCACGTGATGTTGCTATGTCGACCATTATCATTGTTACTGTATACATCCTTCTGGGAATAAGCGTGCCTTGAGTGCTTCAATACGAGGGAGAGAGGAAGGAAGGGGAGAGATTGGTGTGTTTTGTGGAAAATAAGTATATTAACATAAATATAAAAAATTTTAAGTATCAACACTGTCATTTTAGAAAAATTGGAAATAAAAAGCATTCTTAAATTAAATTCTTTGTAAACCATACGTGCTTACGAATTTATATTGTTATTCCTCGAATTAATTTCGTAACAATGGCCGAAGTTTGGAAACGAATATAAATTAAAATTCAATTTAAATTAAAAGGATATTTAAAACTGTTAACAGGCAATTTTCGAAGAAACAACAGTGGATCTTTTAATGAATTGATTTGTTTTCATAAAAGGAATTTTGGTGCTTATTTAATACAGAGTAAGTTCTAAGGCTTATAATCCATTTAAATCTAATAACAGTGGCTATTATGGTTTATAGAAAGAACTTTATTTATTCACTTTACAGAATGAATTAATTTTAGGCTAGCATTGCCTATTATAAAAGGAGTTACTTTGGAATTTACAGTATGTAAAGCGGAAGTTGTAATGAATTGACTCAAGTATATTTCAAAGCAAAAATCAATTTAAAACTATTGAAAGTTGTTGTTTCGGAAACTGAGAAGTCCAGAGTGATGAGCGGATGCTAAACAATATTAAGGTACATTTTATTCCAAAATCTATTTAAAGTATTATCAGAGGCAAGTGAAGATTGAACAAATTTTTTTGTTACCGGAATTCTGCTTATTTAATGAAATTGAAATCCTAATGCTATAATCAATTTAAAACTAATAACAATGGCTATTTTACTAGAAAGAAAGGTACTATTTTGTTCACAAGGAATTTCTGAGATTTTAGTTAATTAATTAAAACAGACATAATATAGAAATATTCAATGGTTAAAACAGTGCACAATTTTATTCTTGCGATTTTTACATGTTGCATTGATGAAAATTTAGATTCATTAAACCCGTTGAAATTCAATGGGCACTTATGCTAGTATAGAATAAAAGCATACCTCTAACCATGGTAGTAGTTATAAATATATATATATAAATATAAATCTCTTATTTATAACAGAAATTCTACAAGAACATTCCACTATAAGCTATTTTAGTTCCAATGTGACAATTTAGGAAATTCTATGAATTCAATACAAACCAAGGACTTCAAAGCAAACCAAATCTTGTCGCTTGGATTGTACAAATAGTAAAACATCTAATACAGGGGTCGGAAACCTTTCACAAGTGGCTTGCCAAATTCACATCAATGCAGGATCTAGCATGCCACTAATGAATTGTAATTTAATTTAATTATAATTTTTACTTTCTCCATATACAGTAAAACCTCACATAAGGCGATAGTAGCGTTCCTTGAAATCACCGCGTCCTGTGAAATCGCAGTTTATGAAGCATTAAATTAATAGGAAATAAGGGGTTAGGTTCCTATAGGGTAACCACGTCCTGTTTTTCGGCCAATTTTTCCTCAAATGTCCCATATCACATGTGAAATCAATACGGGATGCACTTTGTGCCGTATTTTTTATTATCTACTATAATATATTTTGAAGCGTGTGTTTGTGTGTTTGTTTATGGAACTCCTCCTAAACAAAAAAGCTAGAATAGCTTAATTTGGTACAATTCTTCATTACATCCTAACTTAGTGAATGGTCAAGGTTTGGTCAACCAGGATTAATCAGTGCTGCTAATATAGGGGATTAATATTTTTCCATAAGATAACATGTATGAATCCATTTCTTGACTTGCAAGGTATTCTTCCTTCAAGCATTAAAATACCTAAATATGGACCGATTTTTTTTCGTTTTTGCTTTATTCGACGAATAAAACTCTATACTATCTTATTCCTGCAAAGTTTACATGTTGCACGGTCAAAGTTTTCAGAAATACAAAACTTGTTTTGAAATTTTGTAGATTTTTCCTATCCCTCCCAGGCGTTGCCAAGGCGGCCATCATTGTTACCTCCGATTCAATTAGCTTCAATGAAGCTTATAAATAGACGAAAGTTTAGCGTTATTCGCTTCGCACTTTTGTTTAAGCAACGTAAATAGATACTGATTATTATTCAGGAAGCGTTTATAACGATTGATGAAAGTAATTGAACCTTCTTTCATCTATTGAATACTGGAATCTTACATTTTTTGTAACTGAAATAATTATATTCTACATTATAATGTTTATTAACGTAAATAACCTCACGTATCTGGTGTACATTTACCAGTCAGTTTTCAATCATGGACAGGTGTAAGTTGCTTTTTCATGGGTTTCTTGCTTACAAGACATAAAAGTAAATATTTCAGTGAGGCATAATTACACAAGAAATGAATTTGGAGAAAATAATATGATAGGAAATAAAATTATCATTATATTTTAATGCAATAGGCTCAGAAATGGATTGTTACAAGCAAATATGATTAATTGTTAAGAAAAGCTAATTGTAATTTAAAAAGTATCTACTATATATTTTAAAGAGTTTGTATGTTGTGCTGTAGTAGCTTCACTAAATCCGTTGAAATTCAACGGGAAATTCTGCTAGTAAGAAGTATATTGACTTCTGATATGTTCAGTGGAAAATTCCATTGATAATCAATATTTATTTAAGAAAACAAATACGTGGCGTGAAAAAGTCTTGATTTTGTTCTCACATTACGATTTTTTCTAAATTTCGTTCCTCTATAAGTCGTAACAATGAATCTTTTGTATGTGTATATACCTTGAAGACAATAAGATCATCTTGGACTCCACGTTAGATTTCACAAGCCATCAAGAACATTCCGTATCTGCCCGAATACAAGCCGATGTTTTTTGTCAAAATCTATCATGAAAAAATCACCCCTCGGCTTAAATGCGAGTTCGAGGAAAATTTAGGTTATGGTTAAATCTCGAAGTCTCTCATTGCCTTCGCGTGCAAATGATAGTACTATATTTTTCGTAAAGTAAATATTTGACCTACGATGAATATATATAAAAATATCTTGGCGAGATCGCTTGCGTAAATTGACGATTACGCAAAATGCGTTGAAGGCTTTGAATGCTCAACTGTTTGAATTTCGGTAAAACTTTACATGGAACGTGTATAATTATAAAAATGCAGTTTCTTAAGGCAATGTATATGCTAATTTCATTGGAAATAGACTTGGATGAAAAAATATCTTGGCGAGATCGCTTGCGTAAATTGACAATTACGCAAAATGCGTTGACGGCTTTGAACGCTCAACTGTTTGAATTTCGGTAAAATTGTATAATTATAAAAATGCTGTTTCTTAAGGCAATGTATATGCTAATTTCATTGGAAATAGACTTGGATGAAAAAATATCTTGGCGAGATCGCTTGCGTAAATTGACAATTACGCAAAATGCGTTGACGGCTTTGAACGCTCAACTGTTTGAATTTCGGTAAAATTGTATAATTATAAAAATGCTGTTTCTTAAGGCAATGTATATGCTAATTTCATTGGAAATAGACTTGGATGAAAACATATCTTGGCGAGATTGCTGTTACTATATTTGACCTTTTGTGAAAATGAAGATGAATGAAATTATTGTCACTGAATGTGGAACATTATTCAGAAAAACAAAATTATTAATTGGAGTAATATTTCAAAATGTCAACAAGTAAACCATTTCCCACTCATTTCTTCGATCTCGAATAATGTATTCTAAGCCGTGCATTAATTCCCGGCACACTTCAGCATAAAATCTACGGAATTTACGTTTTTGCCAAAAAATAGTGGAAATTTTTGCGGGGTCGGCTTAAATATGGGGTCGGCTTCTATCAGGCAGATATGGTATATGCGATACATTGTTGTAACATCATTGAAGATTCATACATTGTCGCATGAGCATTATAACATCCTGAGAGAGAGGGAGAGCAACAAGTGAAAATGTTTTCCTGAAAAAAACTACATCCTTTGGCGATCCAATCAATTTCCTCCATATTTTCTCTTATTTTGAGGAAAATATTATATGACATTTGAGGCAAATGTAACATTGTAGATTACTGTATCTTGAGAAATCGAGTTACATTCGTTAGTCCGACAGTCGGGCGCTAACATCTTCTGAGGACTTTGAACCGTAAGGTTAAAAAAGTCCTGTAAAATTTTTAACAGCCCCGTTTTTTTGAAGGATTTGACCCCTATAATCGTCAAACATATGTACGTAATTCACGCAACCTTATTTCTCGATGTAGAATTAAGAAAAATAAACCATAAAGTCAAACCTTATGGTCATAATCCAATCAGCTGTTGTCAGCTCAAAAAAACATTTGAACACAACATTAGCGTAAGACAATCCTTAGAAGCCTTGAATTCGGGTGCTGTTCGCTCCTCCTTTGAAATGTACATTCTCTCTGGCATTCCCTTCCAAAATAGGGCTGTTTCATCCACGTAAAAAATTTGTTGTGGCTTATAACCTTTTTCTTTGATTATCTAACCTAGTAAATTCTGGTATGAAATTTTTGGCTGCCTGGTGATCAGCAGAGACGGATTCGCCCACTAATTTTACGTTGTGGTAGTTGAAGCGTTTTGTAAACTTCTCAAACCAACCTGCACTTGCACTAAAGGGGACGTTAGTGGATGATTCAGCATTATGTTCGCGTACTGTTTTATGAAGATGCAATGCTTTATCACTCACAATCAATTGTGCCCTCTTCAATCCACATGCATAGTAATTTTTCCAGTGCTTAAGTACACATTTCGTTTTGACATTCTCTTAATTTTTCACCTGCAGAAGTTGCTGCACTTACACTGGCTCTTATTTTTTCTTCATTTTTTTGTATGGTACGAATAGTCGACTCATCACCCCATAATCCCGCCCTAGCACTGTGCTTCCGTGTCCTGAGTTAAGTTTATCTAAAATTTCAAGTTTTTGGCTGTGCGCTGAACTTTTTTCTTCTCACTTGAAAAATCACTATTTTTTTGTTTACATTCCATTTTCAATAAGAAAGATAAATATTAAGGATAAGAATAATATTTTAAATCACAGGAGGTTTAGACAACCACTTACGATAAGACACACAGAGAGTCTGCTGATTGAATGAACACGAGGTTACTACCGGGTTACTCCCCAAAATTCTTTCAGCTTAGAAATTATCGAGTGCCATGCGATAGATTGAGATTGTAACACAACATTGGTAGACAAAAGAGCAGGGGAAGAAGTAACATTGCTGCAACTTCAAGTGAAAGTGTAACAAATTCAGCCATAAGGTATTGAGAAGCATGAATACGAATCTCTCTATGTAACATTTGTGTAAAATGATTACATGAATCACTTTGTCAGTGTTTTTTCTTTAAAATGTTTTAATTTGAAGTTTTATCATTTGTAGGTTACAGGAAATTTGAAGAATGACTTTAGCTTTGACTTTTCAAACCGCGTCTTAGCGAGGAGAACCACCGCGTCTTGTGAGGTTTGGTAGTGAAATGTAAAGCGTCTTAGCGAAATTGCGTCTTGTGAATTCGCGCTATGTGAGGTTTTACTGTACGTAGTATAGAGAAGGTATTGCTTTCATGAAAAAAATCGACTTCAAGATTTCAACGGAAATACATGTTTTGAGGTCCCTAGAACATATTTAGACTATTTTCGGAACAATGTCTGTGTGTGTATGTGATTGTGGGCACTCTAACTTGAAAAGTACTTGCCATATCATTACCAAATTTCATATATAACACTTTGGTATGAGCACGACCAGCTGATTAGTTTTTGGACAATACCGATTAACCGGAAGTTGAGGTTTATTTTTTATTCAAAACCCGATTTGGTTTTGGTAAAATATCTCCGTTAAAACATCATTATTGTATATTCAAGTTGATATAAATATTATAGAGAATGTAATTTCCAATGACTTTTATTTGAAACAATTTTCCATAGCAGTTATTACTTTGGAATTATTTATAAATAATCAGTTTCTGTCAAATATCTCCGTAAAAATGTCGTTATTGATAATCTTTGTGAGGTCCTAAGTTGTCCAGAATAATATTTCTTCCAGGTTTTGTTTGAAACAAATTTTTGTAGAACCATCCATTTCGGTGATATTTAACTTATTCGTAAATATCCAGTATACAGTGCCACCACCATGTAGCGGTGAATTCTGTAAACATATTCAACATATAATTTACAGCAATAAGGACGACTATTCTTCTACGATATGAAATAATAATTTTGCCTTATATTGCTATTCATAATAATTTAAATATCTATACCCCAAATATGGAGAAAGTTATGTGTTGGCCACATCAGATTTTTTAATATTTGGTTCCCTGAGCATTAGTTGTCATTATGATTAAATTCAACGTAAAAATGAAGTTTAAATACACCAGGCAGTTTGTAAAAAATATGTTAAGTAAAAGAACATAGTAATGCGT
This sequence comes from Uropetala carovei, assembly GCA_036926305.1. Classification (NCBI taxonomy): domain Eukaryota; kingdom Metazoa; phylum Arthropoda; class Insecta; order Odonata; family Petaluridae; genus Uropetala; species Uropetala carovei. The sequence continues at coordinate 8,457,376 of JAXCHB010000056.1, forward strand.
ACATTTTTTTAATGTTTCACAGGATTTATATGGGAAGAGATAATGGAGATAGTGCAAGATGGAATAAAGAAGTACCTTCGAGACCTATGGAATTTTATTGATTTCACTCGAAACTCTCTGTATGTCGGTGTATTCTTTCTCAGAATTGTTGCCTACGTTCAGCAGAGTAAAGAGATTGCCCTGAATCCAACAACAGCCTATGTCGCCAGGGAACAATGGGATGATTTTGATCCTCAGCTAGTTGCAGAAGGTTTATTTGCTGCTGCAAACGTGTTGAGGTATGTGAAAACAATTTTGAGCTCATTATATACCTGTTTACATGTAATACATCAAGTTATGGTTCACTCAGTTAATTATATATATCTAGATTGATAGTTATATGTAACCAGAACCCCTTTATTCGTTCACTGAAATTTTGTTTCTAAAATATAAGGTATAAAATTCATGCAGTCCTTTACGGATAGAAAACATAAATCCTCTTGGAATTTTGCTGTACATTAATAACACATATTATTAGCCTTCTTAAGCTTTTGAGTGTACATTATCTTAATGCCATTTTGCACTATGGAAACATCTTCAGGAAATTCATGACATAATAATATGTACAGCTGTAATGATTTCAATATCTGTTACAGTGCATTGAAGCTGGTCCACCTGTTCTCAGTGAATCCACATCTAGGACCACTTCAGATCTCCCTGGGACGTATGATTATTGACATTGTGAAGTTCCTGGTCATTTACAGCTTGGTACTCTTTGCTTTTGCATGTGGTAAGTCAATCTGCCAATTCAACCAATACACCATCATGTAATTTACTTGAACATATACAGTTTATGAGGATTAAAAAGTATTTATATTAAGTGATCATTACTTGGGTCAACATTTATATTTTCTTTTGTTTTGTTCTTAAGGTTTGAATCAACTTCTATGGTATTTTGCTGAGTTGGAGCGTCAAAGATGTTATTCTCTTCCTGGTGCACTTCCTGACTGGGAAACAAAGGGTGACTCCTGTTTGAAATGGAGGAGGTTTGGAAAGTAAGAAAACAATATTTCTTTATAATGCTTTTCCTAAAATGTAAAATAAACTGATTTTTCTGCATTCTTTTTACTGTCCATGTTTTAAGAATGCTTTAACTATATGGCAGAATTAGTTATAATGACAATCTCTATGATTCAATAATTTCTGCTTCTTCAGTTTGTTCGAGTCATCACAGTCTCTATTCTGGGCCAGCTTTGGGATGATTGGTCTCGAAGACTTCCAGCTTCAAGGGATAAAGTCTTACACTCGGTTCTGGGGACTTCTCATGTTTGGTTCGTACTCCGTGATCAATGTGATTGTGCTCCTGAACCTGCTCATCGCCATGATGTCTAATTCATATGCTGCTATTGTGGTGAGCATATCTATTCAAGTAAAACATGCAGAACCACATTTTTTATTTCTATTAAAGCAAAATCTCCTCACACAATAGCAACAATAATTCTCAGGAAGTAAGGTCAAGTAAGTGAGACGTTAGATTTTGAAATGTTGTTCAAAATGTTTTTGTTATTCCTCCAATTATAATGAACAAATTTTCTATTGTTTTGTTATAAGAACTGGATGTAAAATCCAAACCATACATGAAATCGACCTATGTTAGATGAAGATTTATTTCAGTAAATAAATGCGATTTGCTAACTGTGCATTTTCAGTTTCAGATTTCACGGCGATAAAGAAGCAACTGTGTTCTAGTTTGGATGAAATTTATATCATAAAGAACTTAAACAATTGTTTTCATATATAGTTCAATAATAGTTTGTTTCGATAAAGACAACTAATATTCAAGATGACAATTCAATGATGTTGAAAAACTTATTATTTGTAAAAACAAAGAGTTCATTCTAAGTTAACATCTAACAAAATTTCATTAAAATTTATATTCTCAATCATACTCCATCTCCATATGGATAGACTTTTGAAAATAATACTGAATATTTAAAGTTACAATCCTTAAGTTTCTTCAAGTTATAATAAAGGCACCTATATTGCACAAGCAGCTTGTTTCAGGGGGTCCACCAGGTCTGGACCACCCTCTCCTTGGAAAATTTTGATTTTTATAAACTGTGGAAACACACATTGTTATTTTAATTTTGGGTTCATGGGTGCCATCAGAGAGGAATAGGAGACAGTTTGTCCCCTTTGTTTTTTAACATAAATATAATTAATAATTCAATACGTACTGGTACAATAGGTACTGGTATAACTTGCATACAACTTTTGTGCTTGCCAAATATTTTGGACTCCCCTTGAGAGAATCCTGTGTGCACCACTAACTTGTTTTCCCACATCATTAGCCTACCTGGTTACTTCTACAAACTGAGAAATAAAAAATACTGGAGTATGATTGAATACTTTTCAAATACAGGCAGTCCTCGACATCTGTACAATTCGCTCTTTCGTACATTATAAATTCTCACCCCTAAACCCCCTTTCATATTCCAAATTCGGACTTTCGTACTTCAGCTGACAAACAAACATTTCCAGCTATCGCATAAAGCGCTGTCTGTCAGTCAAGCCAACACTTTTAATAAATTACCAAATTAAAGTATGCTATGTAATAATATACGTATTATATGTAATGTTTTTTAATATTGTACTGCAATTTGACAAGATTAATACCACTGTAAAGTCGGTTAATAATCAATAAATTTTTATTATTATTCTGTCTCAGCAACGTTACCATCTTTGTTTGTACGTATAGCAGTTTCTTTGTTTGTGCATTTTACACCTATTATTTTATAAACATGAGTGAGAAACGGAAAACTGAAAGTACTAATACAAGTGAAAAGAAACATAGGACTCATAAACTGAACATGAATGAGACAAAGATGGAAATAATTAGGCGTGCCGAAAGCGGCGAATCTTTAGCTTCAATCGGACGCTCATTGGACTTAAGCCGGTCGAGGGTGTGTTCAATTGTGAAGGAGAAGAACAAATATAATAATACAATACATACTGTGGCATTCTGAATAAACGCCACATTTTTTTAAAGTGCAAGGAATCGATCTACACACGCTTCGATGATGTTGGCGATATCCCGTTAGCAGACCACGAAACAATTTGAGACATAATGATTGTGCAGTTGCTTGGCTTTCTCATGAATGACAAGTGAACTCAGCGAGATTTTCATGTGAGTTTGGATCTCGATTCACAGGTTTAAAGCCTTCACTACATACGGATTCCTAGGTACAAAAGACACTTTTGTACTCGTTGAATTACCACTTGCAACACTACCTCCAATCACTTCTTCACTTTCCTTATCAATTTTATTATGGACTCGGTCAAACCAAGTAATTTACCAACTGATGAAGCCTATCTAAAACTTCAATTTTCTTCTCCAAACTCATCACTTTTTTCGCCCTTTTTACCGACTTTTCTTTCATTTCAATCACCACTCTCTTTAGGCAATATTACAAAAAACTATGAAAATAGCAAAATGATTGAATGAAATAAACTCGCACTTTCATATATTATATGTTGACACCCCTAAGCCACTTTCCGTATGCCGAATTCGGAATTTTGGGTGTCAGCAAAATGACGAACAAATATTTCGAGTGCTGCTGGTTGCCAGCCACCAGGCCACCAGTTTCTGCCGCGTCACCATGCTTGTCTGTACAGCAGTGTTTATTTGTGCAATTATTTAAATATTTTATTGCATTTTGCCATATCTCTCTATATTGTAAAATCGACGATTGTGTCTAAAAGGCCCCTGCTCAATAAACTAAACTTTTATACCATAACTAGAGATTTTATAATATTTTTTGGCTCTCTGGGAACGGAATCCCCCCTATAACATGTAAATCTATGTTCAACATCCATACATTCGACTTTTGTACACAATTTCAGGAACGCATTATGCACGGATGTCGAGGACTGTCTGTGAAGATCATATGAACAAAGCTACATTTTAAAATTACGTTTCATAGTTATTTCAATCATAGAAAAATGGACAATATCTCCACTTGTTGGATATGAGAAGATTTTTTATCAAATATTGCCTCGAAATATTTGGTTGAATAAAGTCTTGCTTTCCATTGAAACTACAAATTTGTTGTAACATTTTAATTTTCTTTCAGGAACATGCTGATACGGAATGGAAATTTGCCCGCACAAAGTTGTGGATGAGCTACTTTGAGGAGAGTGCAACATTACCAACTCCGTTCAACATCTTCCCAACACCCAAGCATTTCATAAAGTGGCTTGGTCTGAGGAAGAAAGACAAGTTGAGGAGGATGTCATCCAAGGTTAGCACGTGGCTATTATCAAATGTCTTGCATTATTTTTATGCATTAAGCTCTCTTTATATAAGCTGTGAAGTTATTACAGTTATATATCATTAATTCAAATCAATAATGTTAAGGATTGATTAATCAAGATCATACCAGTAAGAACAATACGAAAAATAATCATGTTATGAATATACACTTGCTTAACTCAATAGTTTTAACTCAACAGTAGTTAGGTTGATTGTGTGTTGGATACAGGTATACCTTGCAATACACTCGGGATGCCTTCCTAAAAACTAGAGCATATCGCAAATCAGCGTATTGCAAAATGCATTTATACATAAGAATAATGCTATGAAAAAGAGATGCATCCCTAGAAAGATAAAAATCAAGGGTATTAAAAAAAACACGTACAATGAATTCTCAATTATTCATATAAATTAAAACTGATTAAAACATAATAACATTAGCGGTGAAGATGCCGATGTAAACAAAAAAGTGACCCAGGGCTGGGTTGAAAACATGTACTCAGCATTAAGAAATGGTTACAGTGAAAGTGACCTTTTTAATGTTGATGATACCAGTGTGTTTTATTGATTGCCCCAGACATGACCCGCAAGTTTAATGGTGAAACGTGCACAGGTGGAAAACTATCCAAAGATCGACTGACTGTCCTGATTTGTTCAAACATGAGCATAACAAAAAAAAGAAAACTATTAGTAATAGACAAATCAAAGAATCTAGGTGTTTTTAAAAGCATTAAAAACCTTCCAGTCAACTACTGATCAAATAGAAAAGCCTGCATGACATATGCAATTTTTTTATTTGAATTTTAAAATAATAAATATATTTATGTATGGTATTAAATAGGGTGACCATATTCACACAAGGGAAAAACAGGACATTTATAAGAATTTATTAGAAAAAAGGACAAAGCAGGTCATCTTTTATCTAAATTTATTTTTTATGATGAACTTTTCAAACGTTAAAAAGGCATAACTTGAGATAATTCTGTAGATATAACAAAATTTGAAATGTAATTAACAAGGTGACAAAATTTTATTTTGCCCAATCAGGTGTCCTGCTTTCTGCTCATTAAATTGTTGAGCAGGGCAATTCAGGATTGGCGTTCCTTCATTGGTGAAATGGATTCAACTTAAAAAGTAGCACAACGGTTTTTTACATTCCCATAATAGGCAACTCATTTACAAATGCAACATGATATGAAAGGTGACAAGATTTTCTTCAGCTAAAAGTAGGACAAAACAAAAGTTCACATGGTCCTAGTATAGATAACTTATTCACAAATAAATAACAAATAAATAAGACTTCTGTCACTTATATACCAAATAAATAACAAAGAAATAAGACAACTTCTGTCACTTAATTTACAAATAAATAGCATAAAGAAATAAAATAACTTCTGTCACAAAACATCCTGTCAAACTAAAATCTTTTTAATATATACATTAGGCAGTACAGGCATATTTCTCACTGTCATGAATGTTTTAGTATTTTTTCATTGCTGGAAATTAATGTCATAAATTCCTCACAGCTAAGATTGAAATTGCATTTCACAAATAAGCTGGCTTTCAAAGTTTCTAATTTAACCGTTGCTTTCTCACTCGTCCACATATCATTGAGGACTGAGAAAACTCTCTCAACACAGGCATTGGTTCCAGGCAAAGAAGGCTGAACTCAACCAGAGCAAGTACCGTATCTGCCCGAATACAAGTCAATGTTTTTTGTCTAAATCTATCATGAAAAAATCAGCCTTCGGCTTAAATGCGAGTCCAAGGAAAATTTGGGTTATGGTTAAATCTCATAGTCACCCATAGATGGCAGCACGTCTCTCATTTCCGTCGTGTTCAAATGATAGTACTATATTTTTCGTAAAGTAAATATTTGACCTACGATGAATATTAATGAATAAATAATAAAGGCTAGAATATTGAATTTAGCACTACCTGTGCTTTGTTACAGTTTAAGGCTGGGTTTTTCACGTTATTTGAGTGATCACATTATTTGCATGTTTTGACTACGCAGACGATTACACAAAATGTGCTGACAGCTTTGGATGCTCAACTGTTTGAATTTCGGTAAAACTTTACATGAAACGTGTATAATTATAAAAATGCAATTTCTTAAGGCTATTTATATGCTAGTTTCATTGGAAATAGACTTGGATGAAAAATTACTTTGGCGAGATCGCTATTACTATATTTGACCTTTTGTGAAAATGAAGATGAATGAAATTATTGTCACTGAATGTGGAACATTATTCAACAACACAAAATTATTAATTGGAGTAATATTTCAAAATGTCAACAACTAAACCATTTCCCTTTATTACTTTGATCTCGAATAATGTATTCTAAGATGTGCATGAATGCCCGGCACACTTCAGCATAAAATCTACAAAATTTACATTTTTGCCAAAAAATTGTGGAAATTTTTGGGGGGGTTGGCTTAAATCCAAGGTCGGCTTCTATTCGGGCAGATATGGTACATTTTCAAATGGAACTGAATTAATTTTAAAATGTTGAAAAATTTCCAACCATTGCTTTTCCACAGAAAGCTTATACTCATTCCACTGCAAAAGCTTTTCTTCTGAACAATATAAACTTACTCTACTAATCTCACCAAATAAGAGACTTTCATTTAATTTTACATGGTTGAAATTTTTCCATAAAAATTCTATACAATCTTGAACATCTTTCCATCTAATTTGCTTTTACATAACACACCAATCAAATACAACAAATTGATCAAGTTGTTCTGACCACTGTTAGGCATTCTAAGCTAGTATTGCAGAATATTTTTGAGTGTTTAAAAACATCCTTGGTTATATTATTATTGCTAACTTCCAGTTTCCTCAGTATACATCTTAAATGAATTGAGACAAAATCTAATTCTATTTTGTATTTCAATTTATGTTTTAAGTCATCGATTGCCTCAATTACTTCCATTACGGTAGTGTTTGAGTTTTCATTTCTTAAGATAGTTGTATGAAACAAAGCTGATTGTTCATGTATGAAAAGCAACCACAACTCGGCTGTTTCATCCTCAAAATATTTCAAAATTATTGTGGGACACTTTTCTATTGACATAAAATATTACTTTAGTGGTACAAACAATGTTAGAATGCGTTCAATAGATGGCAACAAAGTCAGCCATCTGGTTTTGGAATAACCAAGTAACCTTTTATATTCAATGGAAACTTCCTCGCAAAAACTTTTTAATGACTCTACTCTTACAGTAAATATATGAAAATGATGGTAAATTTTGTATACTATTACCTCTATATCAATTGGCATTAAACATGCTGCCATTTCCATTGCATTATGAATTGTGTTTGCAGACAAAATTCGTGTTTGTGTTATCTGCACTTAATGCAATAATTTTTTCAGTATGGGATTCATTGTTCAAAATTTCCATTACATGAGTTTGATATTATTTCACTTGTTTCTCCAGGGAGAGAAGCTAATTCTATTATTTTTATTTTAATTCCTGCCCTCACACTGAAATATCGTACCAAAGTTGGAAACATTTTCACATATTTATGGTTGGAGGCATCTGTAAAAATTGTAACAAAATTAGCATTATTCAAATCATGCTTTAAATCCACCAAAGCAAATGGCAGAAAAATATTAGCAACAATAGATTCACATTTCGTTCTTGCACATGAGAATTTCTTTTCGAATAACCGTCAAATTATCCTGGATATACAGTCCATGCTTCGGTAACTTTGGTGATGTGTGATAGGAAAATACACCTTCAGATATGGCACATTTTTTCTCAACATCTCCAAATGTTGTACTACATAAAAAGGATGTCAATTTCGATGAAGAGGCAGCAACATTTAAAGCTTTTTAGTGTTTACTGGTTTCAATGTGTCTGATTATAGACATTTGAACACTGCTAGCGATCGAAAATTCAGTTACACACACGGTACACTTCACATCACTATTCAAATTAATGTTTTTACTATTTAAAATATATGGAAATTCTTTTTGTAATACTTTGTTGAAATGGCATTTTCTTTTATTTGGCATCTCAATATTAGGGGGGGGGTAAGATGTGTCGAAACTATACGTGATGTGGATCTATAGAAGGAAAGCATCATATGATAAAATAAAATATGACTCCTGATATGACATAAGTTGTCAATAAAACCTGTAAGAAATATATCATACCAAGTTCACAGCTCTTTACTGCATTTGAGACATCTCGACTATCTTTCCTGTGCAGAAAAGATAAAAGCGGTGAATTATTATAGTAGGTACCTGCTCCCTTTTCGATTTTGCTTTATTTTCAACAAAAGAGATTTTAGTTCTATATTCATAATTTGACATCCTGTTTGCCTAATTCATAAATATATGCGTACTATATGATAATATTTAAGAAAAAAGGATGCAGCAGGACATGATTTAAAAAAGCAAGACAAAACAGGACAAGAAAAAAAAGCAGGACAGAGTTAAAAAAAAACAGGACCGTCCTGCCGAAAACAGGATGGCTTACGGAAAATTCACCGACCACAATTCATTGACCACAATTCACCGATTCACAATTCACCAAAACCACATTTCACAGAATTGCAATTCACCGAATCACAATTCATGGAAATGTAAACTCACCGAACCACAATTCATCGAATGTATTATTCATCGAAATTTCCAATTCACTTTATGAGGATGGGGGGAGAGCAGAAGTAATATAAACGAAATGTTGGAAACATGGACATCTTTTGACTGATTATAACAATTGGAAAAATAATAAGTAACAATAATCTATTAACGTTTAAGGAGGCGTGGGTATGAGGAGGAAACAAGGATGATTAAATAGTATAACAAAATGAAATACTAGCATCATGGATGTCCATCCATTGCAAATAACTCATACATGAATAATAAATAAACAAATTATGCTCATGGGAGTAGGGGGAGGAGAGGGGGAAGGTTAAACATTTCAAAATGAAATACTGGCACCATGGGTATTACATTACAATTAACTCGTTGATGAATAATAAACAATAAATAAACAAATCATGCATTCAAGGCTTATGGTTAGGGGAGGAAAGGGGGAGGTTAAACATTTAAAAGCGGAATATGGGCACCATGGGTTTCATTCGATTGAAAATTGGTTATAGTTTAATAATAATGGCATTATAATGATATCACAAGGCTACAGCAACTTGGGAATACTTATTTATTATTATAACTTGTCATTACTATTCTAGTGAAAATATTAAAATTAATAAGGTTCAGCTTTTATTAACTGAATATAAAGCGGGTACCACAAAATATGTTGAATGACTTTAGGCAGCCTTGGTTTTTTAGAAAGTTAGGGAGGCCAAACGTGAAAATATTGCTTCCGTCTATTTATTGGCCGGCACAGACCGCGCTTTTGTTTATACACCCATATCATGAGAACTACAAATTATATTGGAATGGTGTCTTTTCCAAAAGTAAATTTCAGCATTTCTGTACATTTTCTTTGCTTAATGTATGATTCTAAATCAATTAGGGAAAAAGTTTTTCGCAGAATGACTTTTTCATGTCTCAAGCAAAACTTTTGGTGAATGATAAAATTTATTCGTTCTTCAAAGGCGTTTGAGTAAGTACATATGTTTTTGATTTCTGCCATTGTTATAAGCAGTCTTTCATGAGGTATAACAAAAAAAAATGTCCTTTTTTGATCAGTAGAAGCTGAGATAAGACGTTTTATAATGAAAGAGAAATAAAAACGCAGATAGCGGAAGGTTTCATGAGTAATGTTAATAATTTTTCAAAGGCGTTTGATTGACAATATGTATTTTTCATTTCTACAGTTTTAATATGTAATCTTTCAAGAGGCACAATAAAAATAATTGCCCATATTGAAGTGATAGAAGCTGAGATATGACGTTTAATGTTTGAAGAAGTGTAAGTGCCCGCTGAATTTCAATGGCTCAACTTTCGCCGCCAATTCTAGGGTGTATGCAGAATATACAAAAATATTTTATTCTACAAAAAACTGAAAACAACCTACAAAGAATACGTTTTCACTTAGCTTTTCTTAACAATTAACCAAATTTGTTTGTATACAATCCGCTTCCAAGTGTATGGCATTCAAATATAACAATAATTTGATTTCCTATTGTATCACTTTTGCCAAATCCAGCTTCATTTCTTGTGTAATTATTCCTTTCTGAAATGTTAACTTTTATGTTTTGTAAGCATGAAACTCGTGAATAGGCAACATTGTCCATCATTGGCGTCAGCAGGGGGGAGGGGCAAGGGGGGGGCAGCTGCTCCCTTGGGGAATGTGTAAAAATGTAAATATTATATTAGATATTATTTTAAAACGTGAAAAAACCGGACAAGCAAAAATACATCACGTTGAGTACGAATGGCAAGAATTCTCTCCATTCAAACGTCACTTTATTGTAACAAATACCTTATTTTTGAGACCACCAGGGGCATCTATAGGCAGTAAGCAGGTAAGACACCGCCTTAGGGCGGCACCTAACTGGGTGTGGCAAATGAGTTGGTCTCGTATTCGCCCAAATTGCATTAGTCGAAACTCATTGTCGTTGAAAAAAGACAACATATTCATATCCATCGAATACGAAAAAATATGCTGAGGCTAAAGTTTAGATGCAAACACGAAAGTCGGTATCAGTGCAAGCCTCCAGTTTCTACCTACCCCGGCGACCGATAATAAAAGGCGGCACTTGGGTTTCCTTATTTCCACTGCAGCGGGCTTCGTTACACTTCCCAGGGGCTCTTTCCCCACCCCTCTTACATCCTTCGCCTTCCTCCCCCATCCCTCTCTTTTGTTTCCTCTTGTGGTAAGAAGGGCTGTAAATTCGACTGCCCCTGAGCTTGAGACGAAAATAATGGTATGGAAGAGAAATTTTTGTTCCTAATGGATTCTTAGGAACATGAAACAAGTGAGGTAGAGGGTGGGGGAGGACGGAAATTGAAGGGAGAGTGAGAGGTACCAACGTAAACGCTTCCACTTGCCTTAAACTTTTTAGGAGTGAAATTCGAAATCGACATTGGCTTTCCGAATTACAACACGTACAGTGACTCTGTCCTTTCTGATATTCCTTTCAAATAGTCTACACGACCCAGAAAATATTAAACACTAGCAGAACTGCCTGTTGAATTTCAACGAAGTTAGTGAATCTAACAGTAAGACCATGTAACATGTAAACAACGTAAGAATAAGAAAGTACAGTTTTAACCATTGAATAAAGCGAAAATTAAGAAAACCTGTTTGCAAATACCTATTTAGATGAATGAAAGAAAAAAATCTTGCACTCTAAAAAATCAAAAATTACGTATAAAATTACGGGAAAATATAGATTTGAAACTTTCCCGGCGGATGATCATGATGAAATTTTCTTGGGTTTCTAGCCAGGTTAAATAAAAACTGCACGAGAATAAAAAGCCTTTTCATGTGATTACAATAAATTATTGAAGCTAATTCAGCACAGATTTTAAATCTACTTTCAAGAATAAGCAACTCCATTCTTTTTTCTACATAACAGTTTTTGTCCCGAGTTTTTATGTTAATTTTAAGTAATTTAAAAAAGTATTTTTGTACTGGCTTGCACAGAAACCCATGCTACTCTTATGGCCTATTTAAATTGGACAATGGGCTCAAAAATAACCCCATAAAAAATGTTAGGTTGACCAAACCATGACCATTCACTAAGTTAAGATTAAGGAGGAATCGTACCAAATTTGGTTGTTCCAGCTTTTATCTTTTAGGAGGAGTTCCATGAACAAACCAACAAACACACCCTTCAAAATATATGAGAGATAAAGCAACGAATGAAATGAAAAAAGTGTCATATGCAAAAAATATGAGTTTTTCACCAGACATAATTCAAGTGATTCAATAAAGGCACAGATATGCGCTGAAAATATGAATGCAGTTTTCTGTGGGTCACCATATCGCTTTGAAATTCGAGTTCTTCTATAAGTTCATGCTTTTACAACATGCATTTTAGAAAAAGGTACCTCGCCTCTTCACTAATTCCAGTCTGTCTGTCTACTTACAGCGAATGAGATTTCTCCTTTTCAAGAATTCCTTTTCATTTCATTAATTAACCATAAATATTTACGTTTCTATATATACTAAAGTTTGACGTATTCTTTTTAGTAACTAATATTATCGGACTATGCAGTCTAGACGTATGATCATATAGTTCAACTCAATTCCTTCCGCTAGAGGTTTCTTGAAGTAAAAGGGCTCTGCCCCTGACCGCTGTCCGGTTTAAACCCATGAGATTGGTGGCAAAAATAGAGCATACCTATCTAGCTCTGTTTAAGAGCTTGTGTGTTAAGTCTTCCGTCTCTTTTCCACATCCATTCGGGAGAATAACCCATAAATCAGTCAGAAATCTGCATTTTAAGTCATATTAGACAGGATATTAATGCCATTCAGTAATTGATCACAAACATTTATGTTGATAATTTTATTTGTTTCTTATTATTGAATAATATGTCCTTACTTTTTTATATAACAATCAATGCAACCATTTATTTAGATTATCAATGAAAAGAAGATAACCATGTAATATGTTAAAAAAAATAATGTGTCCCTATTCTCATTTAATTTTAAATTTATGCGTTAACCTATTTGCGTTAATAAGCATTAAAGATGTATAATATAATGGCTCTACTTACAAAGAGGGTAATCATGAAGTTTAGTCACTTTTATTATCCAAGGAGTTCCAAGCTAATGAAGTTTAGTCACTTTTATTATAAAGGGGTTCCAAGCTAAAGTTCAGTCACTTTTATTATGTAAATGGATATGCATACCTCAAACAACAATCAGTTCATGTTGCTATAAATAAAATATTTCAATACTGGTTGGTTATCCCCCCGCAAATTACCGTATCTGCCCGAATACAATGTCAAAATCTATCATGAAAAAATCATCCCTCGATTAAATGCGAGTCCGTGGAAAATTTGGGTTATGGTTAAATCTCGAAGTCTCTAATTACATTCGCATTCAAATGATAGTGCTATATTTTTCGTAAAGTAAATATTTGACCTACGATGAATATATATAAAAATATCTTGGTGAGTAAAACTTTACATGGAAAGTGTATAATTATAAAAATGCAATTTCTTAAGGCAATGTAAATGCTAATTTCATTGGAAATAGACTTGGATGAAAACATATCTTGGCGAGATTGCTGTTACTATATTTGACCTTTTGTGAAAATGAAGATGAATGAAATTATTGTCAATGAATGTGGAACATTATTCAGCAATGCAAAATTATTAATTGGAGTAATATTTCAAAATGCCAACAACTAAACCATTTCCCACTCATTTCTTCGATCTCGAATAATGTATTCTAAGCCGTGCATTAATTCCCGGCACACTTCAGCATAAAATCTACAAAATTTACATTTTTGCCAAAAAATTGTGGAAATTTTTGGGGGGTTGGCTTCTATTCAGGCAGATACGGTACATTCCATAATAAAGACACTAAAATACATAACAAATGTTTTATTTTTCGAAAATTTTAGACAACATTAACAGAAACTGATTGGCCGGTCTTGACATTTACAAACCCAATCACCGGACAACGGGGAAAGATAGTTTGGTTCCGGGTGAGGCGAAGGGCGTGGTAGCGCCCGAAGATGACTACCCATTAAAACAAAGCGAGCCGAAGGCTCGTCAATATATCCTTTCAAAGTTATATCCTCTTGACTATTGCGCCGCAAATGGAACCAATGTAATTTATTTGGTGAAACGCATTTCGCGATTCAGATCTTTTCAATAGCTTTTTACTTTGTGTTATTGAGGAATATGTTTTGTGATTCACTTGAATTTTTATTAAACATGAAAGTAATAACTGTTTTAAAAATTGAATTAGGGTTTTCTTGAGTGCTAAAACCTCCTTTATAATAAAAGTGACTCAACTTCATTAGCTTGGAACTCCTTGAATAATAAAAGTGACTAAACTTCATGATTAGCACAAAGAGATAAGATTCCAGCATTCAAATGATGAAAGGAAGATTCAACTGCTTCGATGAAATCGTTAGAAACGTTTCCCATATGCAATCAACAGAATAATTATCCGTAAAGATTTGTTGCTTTGCATCATTAATTTCAATGCTTAAACAAAAGTGCAAAGCGAATAACGCTTTTATTTCACCTATTTCAGTGATGGTGAACCTTCTTTTGCCCGCGTGCCAATATTACTGAAATTATCGAATCTTTTCCGCCTCGCATGCCATAAAAAAGTCCTTGATTTTTTTTGCGTGCCAACTAAATTAAATTCGTGATCACTATATAAGAGATTGAAATTTGTAACCGCAAAACTAATGTTTACAACAGTAAACTAAATAACACAATGTTTTTTCGGCACTAAATCAATACGATAAATGCTTTGATTGGTTTTCGCCTTTCGTTGGCGTGCCACTTATGGCACGCATGCCATAGGTTTGCCATCACTGACCTATTTGAAGGTATAATTGATAGTAATTGAATCGGAGGCAACAATGATGGTCGGATGGACGGATGGATGGACACTTCCAAAATTATATATAGGATGTTGTTATTCAATGTGATTTATAATAATTACAATTATGAGCCATGGTTGAAATCCAAGTCTTGACTGGGAACAGGGTTGTCTTGGATTTCTCTTGATTGTTTGCTTTCCTTATTTCTACGCTGTCTTTGTAAAGTTTAAAAGTAGTTCGTACATATTGAGAAGAGTTGCTTTTCGTTGCTCTGGTATAGGCCCTTTTCAGTGGGCAGAGGAACGCTATTCATTCTCCGCAATTTGTAACAGCATATGTCCGAATCAAGAGAGCGGATCTAGAGGTAGATTCATAAAGTGTAATGAGTGTAAAACCGAAAAAGGCATATCACAAAACAGCGTATCGCGAGGTATACCTGTACTAGGTTTAAGTTGAATATTTAGAGTTTTTTTGCTGTATACCAAATAAATGTAAACTAAACATTTCATCCAATTGAATAGCACTAAGAAGTATGTTGTCACAATTATATTACCTCAGTCAATTTATTTCTCAGCGCAAGGAGCGCAAGGAGAAGGAACGGGATTATCGATATACAGCAGTGATGAGAGCTCTAGTTTGGCGATATGTATCCAGCATGCACCGTAAATGTGATGAGAACCCAGTCACAGAAGATGACATAAACGAAGTGAAGGGTGAGATCACATCAATGAGGTATGAAATGCTAGAAGTGTTCGAGCGCAATGGAATGGATGTCTCTACTGCCGCTAAGAGGAAAGATGGTGAGTATCAGTGAATTACCATAATACAGGTGACTCCCAAGATTCGACCATTCGAGATTCGACCAATTCGAGAATTCGACTGGTCGAAGCCCGCTTATTTGACCCAGCCGATCGGTCAGTCGAATTAGGAACTATTTACATGAAGTAATTTTTGGCCTGCCCAACTACGCGAGGTTTAGTTTCAGTCTAGACATTGTTATTTCTGCTCTAATTGTTTGAATTTCTGCTGATTTCACTCGTTTTTTCTGTAAATCTTTTATTTAAATTTATTTATTTATTTATAAATTTATCACTTGACCATTTGATTTAATTTGGATTTTAAAATTACATAAAATAATCATACAAACAAAAATTTATCTTTTAGTGCAAAAAATTACAGTAAAACTCGTTTATTACGAATTTGAGGGGACCGACTCATTGCTTCGTTATAAGCGTGACTACGTTATATACGAGAAACATGGTTTTTGGCCTATACATCCCATATAACACGTACACACATACAGGAAAAGCTGTGCTATCCTGCTATTTAGAACCGGCCACCCTTAGATACCGGCAATTACACAAATACAATTCATTTTGTATTTCTTTTTCTTTTTTTATGAATTTTTGTGTGAATAGTATAAGTGTAATACCACAACTTCCACTTTAACATTTCTTAAAATATAAGATGTATATATTACGCATTTACTCCGTATACTTCTGTGGCTGCCGAGTAAGCATGGCGTTTTTGGTTATGTAAGCCATTTTCATTGTCTAGATGTTTTGGTGTACTTCTACAATTTACAGTTTTATCGCTTTTTATTATTTAAAAAATTACCCATCCATTGAATATTGCATCAAAATAAATACCCAAAAGCAAGGAACAGGAGAGAAAAGGTTGGTTTAACGCTAACACAAAATCTGGAGCTGATCAAACGAATTGAAAAAGGAAAAAATAGAGCTGTCATAGCAAAAGAATTCAACATCGGATCTTCCACGCTCTACGATATCAAGGCTCATAAGGCTAAATTAATGAAATTTGTGTCATCTTGTGAGACGAGTAAATCAATTAATAAACATCATACGCTTCATAAGCCAAAAATTGAGGAACTGGATAGAATATTATATGACTGGTTTTCACAGAAATGTTCAGAAGAATTAAATAATTTCATCCTTTTCTAATAGAGTAAATAAAGATAAATGAGAAAGATAAATAAGAAAGATATAATCCAATAAATTCAATTTTGGGAACAGGTTCACTGCGGTAAACCCCAAACTTCCCGGACGCCCTAAAATTTTCAATAATCCTTTTGTTTTGCATGTAACCTTAGCAACGTATTAAATAAGAATGGGTAAATAGTAGGGATGGGTCGCGAACGGAGTCGCGAAGAGTCGACTCCTGCTGCCTTGGAGTCGAGAGAGTCGACTCCAGTTAAACGCGTAGTTCCTTCTAAGAGTGTTTATCGAGTTTGAGGCTTAATATCTCAAAAACGGCTCATAGAATTATCACACAATGCATATCACCGTGTATATAATTTTTTTTTGCATTTAGTGCAGGTAAAGCAGAATTTTTAAAAATTATTCTAAGGTATGTTTTCGGAGTGAGAATGAAAAATGGACCCCTGTTCTGAGCGTTGCGGCGGCTGGCGTCACTTTGCCGGTTTGTAATAACAAAACGGGATTTTCAAATGAAATGAAAATTTAATAGAATCTGAGTCGTAGTCTTATAATTATGTGCGCACAATTTCAAGTGTTTAACTTTATTCGTTTACGGTATTTTATTCAATTTATGAGACCGTGTTTTCTCCATAAGTATGCGGCTTGGATGCACGCGACCTACACTGTCGTCTTCCTCTTGGTATTCCTATTCTGAATCAAGTAAACTGAAATGAACACAATATTTTACACAGAATTTTATATTTTTTGAAAGAGAAAGCTTGCATTGAACGCTTTCATGTGAACTCCTACGCGTGCATACGGGTAGAACTTGCGCCTCTGTGCGCTCGTAACGCGTTCATGAAAACGTAGCTTAATAGAGCTATTCTTCTCTTGTGAAAAGGGATAGTGAATATAATACAAAGAATAGGATAAGATGTGAAGACTGGGAAAGTAATGGATGCGGCCCGCGGATCGTCAGAGAGCCGTCATGCCCGCACACCGATGCAAGTTTGAGACCCCTGCCATAGGTCGTATATGTGGTAGCTACTGATTCCACGGCGCTGGCGTTCGAAAGGTGGCATAATCAGAGCACGAAACATTGCAACGAAGACTTTATTTTATAATAACAGAGTAATATGGTAAAATACAGTAGTATTTCATTTTAAATACTTGTCAGTTCTACGAAATTAGTACTAATAATATTAACATACGAATTTAAAAACTAGAAACTAAAGAACAATAAAGGATTTGTAATTACAAAGGCAGTATTATATCCAGTTTTTATTCAAAAATATGATCATGTTTACTGTGTCACCTTTTAGCCGTGCTAGTTAGCTAGTTAGTCCTGATTTAGAAAAGTCTTTCGCTTGGTACTGATGTTGCGGGGATGCACAAATATTTCCTTGCTAGTTTAGCAAGCGTCGGGAACTTTGTCTCCTTTTGCCGTCAATAGGTAAGAGGGTTCTGTGACCTCGCTTCGTAAGGTTCGCCGAGATATCGCTGGACTTCAACAGTAGAATCTACCCTCGCCGTATGCTGCTGATTTTTTTTTCAACAACCTGCTTCATAATGCCAAATTATCGTTAACCACTTCCCTGACGCGGCTGAGTTATCTCGTCCCAACAAGTCATGCAAATTCTGACACGGCCAAGTTAACTCGTCCTATGACACTTCTCCCTCTGTAGCCCTGTTTCGACCGAGTTTTCTCATCTTCTCGTAGAACTTCACATTTTCGTTAACAGGGTCATAGAAATTTGAAAATTTTTATTTGTTCGGCAGTAATAAATTCTCAAATATTAAATAAATTTACTAACACTTACGTACTTTCTGAAGGTGCAGGAAGCTGAAAATTTTAAACAAAGTAAGGAATGCGGCCCTGGAAATAAGTAACATTAAAAATTTTTGATATATATTCATTATTGTGGCTGTTAAAAATTTATAAATTTTAAACAATTGAATTTATATAAATGCACTTCTAGAGGTGTACACCGATGATATTTTCCAAAAATATGAGGTATCTGTAATGAATGATGAAAACCTATAAAATATTATAATTATAAATTTTAGGAGTTGTTTTTACCCCAATATTGACAATAAGGAAAACACGTAAACTGGCAAGAAGGTACAAACTGTTGTGTTTAAAAATTATTTCTCGGCTCATATACTTTACTTTAGGATGTGAGAAAATGC
Source organism: Uropetala carovei (assembly GCA_036926305.1). Taxonomy (NCBI): domain Eukaryota; kingdom Metazoa; phylum Arthropoda; class Insecta; order Odonata; family Petaluridae; genus Uropetala; species Uropetala carovei. The sequence continues at coordinate 8,476,239 of JAXCHB010000056.1, forward strand.
TTGAAGAATGCGAGCACACCTTCACTACTCATTCAATAAGCACTCTTCTTACAGAGGAGGATATAGGATACAAGTAAATGTGTGCTTGCATTCTGCAAGCATTTTCTCTCACCTTAAAGTGAAAATAAAAGCCGAAAAATCATTTTCAATGCATAAGTTCACATCTCGGCTCCGAATTACGTGTTTTTCTGTTTTGAAAATATTGGGGTATGAACAACCCCTAAAATTTATAATTATAAAACATTTATAGGTTTTTAGCATATCTTAGGAATACCTCACATTTATGCAAAATGTCATGTATATAGCGTCTCTAGAAGTGCATTTATAAGAATTTCATTGTTTAAAATTTATGAATTTTTAACAGCCACAATATGAAACTATCATGAAATGTCAAATGTTATTTTCTACCGGAACATTATTTCCTAACTTGGTTGAAATTTTCAGCTTCCTGGCTCTAATTAAAGTACATAAACATTAGTGAATTTGTTAAACATTTGAGAATTTATTACGCCCGAACGAATAAAAATTTTCATGTTTCTATAATCCCGTTTTCTTTATTTGGCGAATTCTACAGGTAGAAAAAATTTCAACTTGATAGCGCATTTAGAAATACCAAAACCAAGAAATATTAGTAAAATTGTTTATAATTTTTAGCGGCCAAAATAATGTACATTGTTGCAATTTTGCAATTTTTCCTAAGATTATTTTTTTATTCACCTCGGTATTAAATTCCAGCTCTCCAACTATTATAGTTTGGGCCAGACATTAGTATCCTCCTATATCCTATATATCATTCTAAAAGCACTCTTCTTACAGAGGATATACGATACTAGTGAACGTGTGCTTGCATTCTGCAAGCATTTTCTCTCACTTGAAAGTAAAAATAAAAGCCGAAAAATTACTTTCAATGCATAAGTTAGCATCTCGGTTCCGAATTACGTGTTTTTCTGTTTCGAAAATATTGGGGTAAAAACAACCCCTAAAATTTATAATTATAATACATTTATGGGTTTTTATCATTTGTTACGAATACCCCACATTTATGTGAAATATCATCCATGCAGCACCTCTAAGAATGCATTTATATGAATTTCATTGTTTAAAATTTTTTAATTTTTAACAGCCACAGCAATAAATATTTCTAAAATTTTCAATGTTATTTCCCACCGGGACATTATTTCCTAACCTTGTTAAAACCAGAGGGTTTATTATGGAGACACTGATTAGCATAGCAATTTGTCTCATCGGTAATATAACCAATGAGGTCATCATCAAAAAACAGTTCAAAGAACTGCAAAACGCCACCATTTGGGTTAACTTCAAAATTTATCGAAGAATCACCTTCAAAATAAAACCTAGCCTGTGCAGGAGGAGGAGGGCCTGAATTATTCACTTCACACCATTGTCCTTGCACAGGTTCTTCTGCTACCTCAGAATCAGAGCTTGTCTCTTCCGAGAAACTTGATTCTGATCTGGAATCCTCAATGTCCACTTCTTCCAATTCCAAATCAAAACTATTGTATTCCTTGTCACTTTCCATTATGGGAAGGGTAAAGTAACACATGATAAAAGAATAATAACAAAACAATAATAACAATTCAATAAAAACAATAAGAAAGTAATAAAAACAGTAATAACAATGCAATAAAACAATAACAAAGCAATGAAAACAACAAAAAAGCAATAAAAACAATAACGAAGCAATGAAAACAATAACAATGAAATAAAACAATAACAATGCAATAAAAACAATAACCAAGCAATAAAAACAATAACCAAGCAATAAAACAATAATAACAATGCAATAAAAACAATAATAACGAAGCAATGAAAACAATAACAATGAAATAAACAATAACAATGCAATAAAAACAATAACCAAACAAAAAACAATAACAATGCAATAAAAACAATAATAACGAAGCAATGAAAACAATAACAGAAAACAAGGAAAACACTAACGATGCAACAGTGGAATGCAAATGCAAGTGAGAATGCTAGATGTGTTCGCTCCAGAGGACAACGAATAACTAACTCAGATGTGCCTTTGAAATTAGAAGCGGTTGCAAAAACAATTCGGCATCGCCTTCAACATCAGGTGCGAAATCTTAGTAACGGTAAATAGACTTGGGAGAGGCATTCAGGGAAAACCCTGAGTCCTAGGAGCAATGACCTGGCAGTGAGGGGGTAAAAACATCTGGTTGGGATGCTAGAAGAGAAAGTTCCATTGTCCGCGTCACGGCCTCGCAGTAAGGCATCAGTTAGAAACCTAAAATATGAAACTTGCCGAAAAACATATGATTGCTAAGAACGAAATTTCCTAACTTCAGTGAACGTAGTAAAAATGCATGTATAAATGTATTTTTTAGTGTAATTTTATGTAGAACAAAGATCCGATGTTTTACATGTAATAGAAATATTGTATTCCAATTATTGGCAGAACTGTTTTTCCGATTCATTTAAAACATTCTATAACAAATAATGCATTATTATTTGTAATTATAACAATTTTGAAGAAAATCCGATTGGCAGAAGCCAAGTTACGAAACACGCACGAACGACCAGACGGATGGAAAAACAGACGGCTAGAAGAGAGACTATAAATGCTCACAGAGAAGCGATACTCACCTAAAGAGGAAGTAAAAGACTGCATATATATAATAATAATAATAATCCGTCTTTATTTGGGGCGATATTTGAACAATCATGTCCATTCATATATATAACACTCCCATGATGGACACAAACATGTGTCCTAGGCGGAATTCGAACCCGCGACCTTAGTATCTGGTGGCAGATACTCTAACCACCTGTCTACCAAGGCTTGAGATAATATAAAAGATTTGCAACAACGTATTCATTCAATACTATTCATTCTTTGATAATAATATGTTTTGCGTACGTAAAAAAATACGAATAGATCGTACTGCTTCCACCTTCGCTGAAACACCGAAGTTAACCTTGAAAAAGCCGCCTCGAGACACCCCATGTGTCCTCTGGCGACGAAAATGTGAAGTTCTACGAGAAGATGAGAAAACTCGGTCGAAACAGGGCTACAGAGGGAGAAGTGTCATAGGACGAGTTAACTTGGCCGCGTCAGAATTTGCATGACTTGTTGGGACGAGATAACTCAGCCGCGTCAGGGAAGTGGTTAACGATAATTTGGCATGTGTGTGCTATTTTAACAGATGTATCGGTCAGTTTTGTGAGATAAATTGCTCATCGCTGATCTTTCGCCATTTCGAAAGATGAGAGTTTTATCGAACAAACAGCAGTGTGCCCATTTGGAAGTTGTGAATTGACGTGTGTTAGTAAAATGAACGGAGCAGAAAAGCTGTTGTCTGTATCGCGATGATGGGACGTGTTGATCAAAAGAAGGAGGAGAGGCAAAAGCAGAGAAAAATGGATCAGAACATGGTTGACTAAAAAATACCTGAATCATATGATGTTGTTGAAACGTCTACAGGAACACGATCCCGACAATTTCAAAAACTACTTGCGTATGGATGAAGCACCGCTCAGCTACTTATTATCCTTAGTGAAGGACAAGTTGACAAAACAAAATACAAGTCCAAAGTCTCAACTCGATTAGGTCACTTATATTTTTTATTTTAAATACGTTATAGTAACGCGTATTTGATGATTTTCATTTATTAACACCATAAAACACGTTTTCAAATTTATATGTGCAGTAAAGTTTTGACAGAAATCCATTCTATCATTCATCTAATCTTATTGGAAAATCATTTTTATTTGTCCTGTGTTTAAGTAACGGGATATTTTTCAGGAACGCTAACTGGTTGGCGATCGGGATGATTTACGTATTTCTCTACTCTCCTGTAAAGAGTGTGCTTCACGTAAGATAACGGAAAAGGTAATGTTTATAAATGCTATGTTCTACTAAAATCCTCAAAAAATTTCATACAAATCCAATAAAATGAAAAAGTTATGAATTTTCGTCTGAATGGATGGATGTGTTCCGTTCCAGTCCGTTTTTATGGGCGGACATCCGATCCGTCCACACTTGTTAAATCGGCCGATCTTTCACGAACGATTTATCTTTCTACAATATCTCAGTGTGTATTGTTCAACCGATAAGCTGCACCATTTAATCTGGCAGATTTTATCTAGCGATCTATTGATCAAAACATCAATTTTTCCTGCAACACTAACAGTTTTATCTGACGATTTCTATAACTCTGCAGATAAATCGTTTCAATCGGCCGATAAATCTGCTAGTGTATATCCAGCTATTGGATCGATTTTGAAGAATCCTACACCAATATCAATGTTTTGATGATATACATCTAATAAATAAAAGAGGATGTCTGTCTGTCTGTTTGTGGCAGCCATAACTCATCAGAGAATAAAGTTAGGAGCTTGAAATTTTGAGAGCAGCTTCAGGTTGATCATGGGAGTTGCAGTGCCACATATAATTCAAATCGGCCCATGAGGTCATGACCCCGGAGGTCATGGATCGGTCGGTCAAAATTTTAGTTTCGTGAGGATATCTCAGCAACTATGGGACCGATTTTGATGAATCCTAAACCAATATCAATGTTTTGATGATATACATTTTCTAGCTGAAAATGGACAAAATCAGTCCACTGGGTCGAAAGGTCTTAATGTAATGGCCGGTTCAAATTTTGGTTTTTTGAGTATATCTCAGCAATGAATTGAAATAGGTTTAAAAATATAAAATTTTCATCAGTTATTTCTGTAAAACATAATTTTCGCATTTATGGCATTATTGATGTATAGAAATTTACTAACCTTCCATATCTTACGTAAAAATTGTTGAATTGTTGTTTAAATTGTTTATTTCATTGAAATATTTGTTGTTTTTAATTGAATTGTCTTCTGATCTAACATATAAAGGAGAATGTTTGTAAGTCTGTTCGCTTTGAACGCTTTTAATACGAGATAGGGAGGGAGAGAGATGGATGGTAACAGAAGGGGGAGATGGAGAGAGGGAATTAGAGGGAAGGGGTGGAGAGAGGGAGAGGGAGGGGGAGAGATGGAGGGGGAGGGAGGGAGAGGGTAAGGAGGGGGAGAAGGGAAGGAGAGGGTGAAAGGGAGGGAGAGGGAGTTTATACGTTATTTTCCTAAGATTTTCTTCCTTCATTCATCTAAATAGGAAAATGCGGAACAGTTTTCTTCATTTTAGCTTTATTCGATGGGTATAACTGTGTACTATCTTATTCTTGCGATGCTTACATGTTACACGGTCGAAGTTTTAGATTCACTAAACCCGCTGAAATTCAACGGGCACTCCTGCTAGTATTTGAATAAAAAGAAAAACATAAAAGCTCGTGATCTTTTACTGTGTAGAGAAATGGAGAAACAGGAGAAAAAAATCTGCTATGACCGGGAATACGAACCCGGGTCATCCACTTGCATATACTCTACCACTGAATTACCTTAGCAGACTAATCCTCCTGTTTCTGAGCGGCAATAGTTTCTTAGGTTGGGACTTTTAAAATGCAGATTTCTGACTGACTTCACATAATAAATTCTCAATACACACACACAGCCATGCCCTCAGCGAGATTCAAACTCGCGAACTTTACATTGGGAGCCAAAACATTCAAGTCCTATACAGGAGAAATGCATTATTAGAGTTAAATGTAAATATTGAGATCAACTTATTTTACATACTTATTAATTTTTTTATAAATCAATTGAAAATATACAAAGGGTAACCTGGAGAGAAGAGGGGACAGTCGGAGAAGAAACGGAAAATCCATTACAGTGGGACAACCCCTCTTGGAATAGGGAAAAGTGTGATGGGTGCCCCTCCCATGGGGAGAGGGTAGAGATACAATAGCCTGGCCTCCGGTTGTGGGCGCTTGTTCTAATATTTCTGGGTTTGGGTGTTATGGGTGTGTCTGTTTTTTCTTTCATTGAACTGACGTAAATGCGCTGAAAGTGTTAAAGGTAATATTTCAAAAGAGGTTTGATAGTGAAACAGAATGGTAAATAAATAACTTAGCGTTTTGTTTATAAAATAGTCACATTTGGAGATGTTAACTTATTTCTGAATACCAAAGTAGCCAATGGGAAGCTGTTCTGAGTTTCTCTTGACAATGGAATGTCTGTTTTCCTACAGATACTGACGATATATTTTTAAACAAAGCTCTCTTTAGTTGATACAAAAATTTCCTACTTATTATTTCTCAAAAGTGCTTTCTGGAAAGTTTTGTTAATTTGTTGTGTTTCTATCCCAGCTGTGCTTGGAAAGAAAATGAAGATGTGGGAGAGGCGACTAATGAAGGACTTCCAGGTGGCACCAGTTGTCAGTGAGGAAATGCTGGAAGAACTCGAGGCAACACCTCCCGAAAATGAAGAGCCATTAGCCAAGTGGAGAAGATTGGCCAAGATAGCAGTGGCAAGATCAAGCTCCTTCAAATGGGGACAAGTTGTGCGCGATGTGTGCATGTCGTATGTATGCCTCTTAATCACAAATTAATCTCGAATAGGCCAAGTTTGTAGTGTGCATGTCCCCATAAATAGAAAATTTATTGTAAATTTCACAAAATTATAATGCTTGTATGACGACACTGACTGTTTAAAACATCGCATTTCGTGAAAAAGAAATTCATAAGTGTAACATTATTACGCCGAATCCTCTGGAGCTATATATATGCTACTGCTCCATTTACCTTTACACCTAAGTCATAGGGAGGTAGTTGATATCTGAAATTCTGGTGAAAATATCATAAAATTTATCATTCACAGTGTTATAAAATATAAATAAATAAAGTGACAATTAATATTAATGAATACTATGAAAGTTAAAAGTTTTCCCTCTTGGAAAAGTTTTTGTGGCACATTATGTTGTCAACTAATTATTTCAAAATAATGCATCTTTCTTCCAATTTATTCGTCGACATTATCTCACATATGTGCAGATTGTTTTTACTTTCTCCATACGTAGTAATGGGAAAGTATTGTGATCACGAAAAAAATGGACTTCGAGACTTTAACGGAAATACACGTTTTGAGGTCCCTAGAACACGTTTAGACTATTTTCAGAATGATGTCTGTCTGTGTGTATCTGTATGTGATTGTGGGCGCTCTAACTCAAAAAGTACTTGCCATATTGTTACCAAACTTCACATATAACACTTTCATATGAGCACAAAGAACTGATTAGTTTTTGGACAATACCGGTTAACCGGAAGTCGAGGTTTATTCAAAACCTGATTCAGTTTTTGCAATATTTCTCCGTTAAAGCATCATTATTGTATATTTTTGTGAAAATGAAGTTGCAAATGTGCCTAACCAAATTATGAGTGCTATTGAATCATTTGATATTGACTCAGGCGATGATTTTTATGGTTTTGAATAAATTGTAAAAGTTACTATGCATATCTACTATAATAGTTTACAATGTCTGCGTGTCTGTCAGCAAGATGGCCGCCAGCGAAACACTATGAGAAATTACGACGAAAAGCGTACTCTATGTTTATTACGAATTATTATTATTTGGTTCATTCCGAAAGAAACACTCCGATACAATACTTTTAACATACTAGAGGCGGAAGGATAGGTATTATTTTCATTGCAATTAACGTAAATGATTTTTATTCTGAAAGTTAGCAAATATAATAATTATTATTATTTGGTTCATTCCAAAAGAAACATTCCAACACAATACTTTTAATAAACGAGAGGCGGAAGGATAGGTAATATTTTCATTGCAATTAACGTAAAGGATTTTTATTCTGAAAGTTAGCAAATACAATCTATTTTTGTATCTGACCTTACACCCATAAGCGTGATTTGAATATTTTCATTACGAGAGAGAGGGGAGGGAATTGAATTACATATGTAGCAACCGAAGTAAACAACATTCATACGTTATTATTATTTTGAAAGAATGCCAATCAAAATGTATTTGATGCTCATAGTGAAAAAGAGTAGTTTATTAAACTGTTTATTTCAATATTTACTTAGGATAATTAGTGACAGTGAAGAAACACTTGAAGAGAAATATTATGTATTGAACAACTTCGATTATTCATGAAATACATCATATTGAAGTGAGTTAGACTACCATACTATATGAACCATTTCTTGAGAAAAGATTGACTACAATATTTATAAACTTTGTATAAATAGTTTTATTTGTTTAACGAATTTAGAATTTTAACTTAATTATTCCGTTGCTAAAGAAGACATTGTTTGCAATATTAGACTTTAAAACTTTTCAGTTTAAGTTGAAAAAGTTAAATAGTACAAAAAAGCCAGCGGAGAACGATTATTCATGCGTTTATTTCTTACATATATCAATTAAGAACAAGTATATGTGTTTATATTGTATATTCTTCTAATATTCTATTTTTAAAACATAATAAATTTATTTTTCTTTCTTTTTTGAGATATTATAAAATGGATAACCAGAGTGCGCAAGAAGAAACACCACTGCAAAGACGTCGATGACAAAACAGAGAAGCACAAGCAAGACGTATAGCTCGACAATCGAGGATCATGAAAGAGCTTCCAACAGGAGACACAATGAACGTTATGCTCAAATAATGGCAATTCAGAGATCTAATGAGAATGAGCAACAAACTATTGTTAGACCTCTATATCATATTGTTAATTCAATCCTAATGGGTATAAACGTGCTTTGAATGCTTTTAATACGAGAGGGGAGGGGGAAGTAGAGGGGGGAGCGAGAGGGAGGGAGGGAAGTGGAGAGGGGAGGGGGAAAGATGGAGAGGGGGAGAATGGAGGGGGGAGGGGGAGAAATGAGGAGGGGGGAGGGACAGAGAGGATGTGAGAGGGAGAGAGGGGAGGAGAGGGAGGGAAAGAGAGGCAACTATTTTAAGTTTAACTATAGATAGCCTGTCAACAACAGAATATTCACTAGAAATGTTGTATGGCAAAATATTTCATATGTAAAAGTGTGACATTAATTATTTTAAATGAAAATATTAATAATCTACCTATAAGTCTTCCGTTGATATTTCAACGGGCATTACACTAGTATTTCAATAAAATTTTATTTTCCTTTGTATAACATGCACGATGTTTTTCCCGATTCTTATATTTTTTGTACAGATAACGCGCATGTTATAGACCAGAAAATACGGTAGTCAGTCATTAATCAGCCCTGAATATAATTTGGCTTAATTCTTTTAATTTGTCTTATATTTCTCTGCATTAGTAAAGTTATGCACCATTAAGTAATTTAACTATGAAATCGAAGGAAACCTTTAATGTCGCCATTGTCGCGATTTTTATCAATTGTGGAAAATTTCTTTTTTTCAGATCTCAGATTGGCAGATGCAGTAACAGAGAATCTTTTAAGAAGCAGCAGAACCTGCAGATCGCAATGGATGAAGCAAAAAAGATAGTTCAGGCTGGAGTGAAATGCTGTGGCTCACCTCGCATCATACCAATCCCATTGCCTGACACTACAGGAAGCAGTATCATCACACTCTTGAACCAAATACAAGAGGATGACATAAGCAGGGCCAACACGCCACAGCAATGGAGGCCATCGGGTAGGGGGGGAAATAATTCCACGGCACTGCTCAATATCGTCAACACTGCTCATTCTTCACGACCAGTCACCCCTAACAATAAAACCGACATAAAACGTACCAAAAGTCCAGCAACTAAGAAACCATCACCTGAGAGCAATAAGGAGGAATTTAGCAGGAGCATTCCTGGATCACCTATGAAAGAACCAAAGACAAAAGGACATGACTGCCTGTCTCCGAGCAAGAAGGTTTCTTCAGAAGCACAGCCGGAAAAAAAGTCATCTGATGGCCAGGAAAAGCAGAGTGAAAGCAAGGCAGCTTCTCAAATTGATAAATCTTCTAATGTTGATGCAGGACAAGGAATAATTTTGGATGATCCCAATGCAATAACTGTAAGAAGGGATAGTTCATCGGCACCTAAAGTGATCAAGCGTAAAGGAATGGCATCTCTTCCGACGCAAGGACGATCAGAAACTGAAAACGCCCTGCCGTCTCTTCCTCCACCTCCTTCTTCACTGAAGAGGAATGCTAATCGAAATATAGAAGATGGAATTGCTATCCCTAGACCTTCTTCACCTATTCCAACTTTGGAAGTGACTTTAGCTTCAGCTTCTGTTACTCCAGCATCCACACCAGCTGCCACTCCCCGTCCTAGCCATATATCTCTGAGTCGACAGTGCCAACAAGACCCAGGAGCAGTTGGTTCGACTGAACTTCTAATACACGAGGAAAAACTTGTAGCCGGAAAGGTAGAAGATGTCAAAACTATCAAAAGGCAGCCAAAAGGTGGTTGGCTGTGAATAACTGATGTCACCGAAAAGATGAAGTATAATGAGATTTGAAAATCTGTTCAATTAATATTGTAATAATGCTGATATAACTTTGAACTTTTATTAACACCTAATTTACTTCGAATGCATGTTATTTTTCAATTCACAATGTATAATTTAATATATAAGAGAATGAATTTCAAAAAGATGTGGATAATTTTGTCATTTTTTCTCTTTTTGTTGCTAATGAATATTTATGATGTAGCTAAGATATTTAATTATGATGCACTTGTCTATTTCATGTTTGAATAATGATCTTGAGAATTATAAGAATTTGTAAAATTCAAATTATTAAATAAATTTGATCTCATAAGATCAACACATGCAATCACATCCTGTTTTTTTATTTAATAACATGACCGTTATTATTAAACAGAAAATACATATGAAGCAAATCTGAGTATCTTATTTTTATATTTGTAAGTTTCTACATGCTTTAATCTTGGTTATTTGCATAAGATAATTTTGAAAGAAAATATGACAAACATAATTCTTCCTCATATTAACTTCAATTAAAAGAGATCTGTTACATTAAAATGTTTGTATTTCTTCTAACATTTTCAATTTCTGTATTTACCAACAAAATTCTTTAAAGGTGAAAATAAGAGCTTTTGGCAATAGCTGAGACTAAGCATAAGGCAATGCAAGGGTTCATCTCTCCTGGAAGGGCCAGAGATGAGTGGCAGGAGAAGAAGAAACACCTCCAGCGAGGAAAAGATCATAGCTGCAGCCCTAAAAAAGCTGGAGAACATTTCAGAGACTGCGAAGCAAATGGCTCAAAACAGGAATATGTGTACGACCACTTTGGGAGGTATATAGCATCTTTGCTTTGTGCAATTGGCAGTGAAAGGGCCATTACTCTACAGCAACAAGTAACGGGACTAGTACTGCATCAAATGCAACATTCCCATTCATCTAGTGCAGCCACATCATCATCTGGTGCATCTAGCGTTGTTTCATGCGATGGAGTTTTAAATGATGTATTTATCAGCCGTTTCCTTTTCGGCACTAGAAGCCTCACCATGCTGAATCACACTTTTAATTTCGGCTCTCTTTCTGAACCACTCAAACCAACCTTTGCTGGCTTTAAAGTCTTCATAAGGGGACTCTCGGTCAAGTGGTGAATTGGCCTTAAGGTCTTCATAAATTATTTTTGCACGTTCGCAAATAAATCGCGCACTCACTGAATCATCCTTGATCTGCCTCTCTGTTATCCATAATAATAAGAGCCTTTCCATTTTAACAATTAAATCTCTTCCCTTTCGCACTGAGGTAGATGTGTCACTCACTTTAATTTCCTTTAACGAACTTTTTTGTTTTATTATGGAAGAAATCGTCGATTGAGGGAATCCATATTTCTTAACAACAGCAATGATCTTAGTGCCTTCTTCGTGTTTCTGTATTATTTCTTTCTTGGTTTGGATGGTTATCACTCTTTTAGCCTTTGCATTCACTTTGGGAGCCATTGGGGTTAATTTTATTTTATTAATTAATAATAAAATTTCACAAAAGCACTAAAAAACGTTTGAAAAATGGCACACTAACTCACAGCACCCAACCACTTAAAAGAGGAGTAAACAATAACTATTTTTGATTTCAGTAGATTGGCACTGTAAAAGATATCTTTTAACTGCTGTGGCAATCAGATATGAGGTCTTGCTACTTTTCTACGCTTCTGGTTCTCTACTTTGTGTCTTTTTGTGCTGAGAAGCCTTGGGACTTAAAAATGACTTTTCTTCATTGTAGCCTCAGATACGTCTTTTTCATGGGGTTTCCTTGCAACTTTGTTTCTTTTCACTGTACCTATTTGTATATGTGGCAGCGAATGTGTTAAGACAAAAACAAAGTATGCAATTCGTTAGAAAAATTTTAAAGACAAACATGATTGGCGGATAAAGAACCAATAATGCTGACTATCCATCTTATGTCTCAGTTTCATCGTATATCAATACTACATGGAAGCATGGGAGGCTCATCATAAGTCGAAAAATTGTATCACGAGGCCATCGTAACACGGGGGTCTACTGTGTGCGTGTATATACGTGTATCTATACACACACAGTAAAACCCCCAAATTTGCAGCTTCCAAATTCGCATGCTTATCAGTTTCACAGTTTTGGACTACTGCTGTCATCTTTGAAGTGAAGAGAAAATGCACTAAACAATTGAATTTCCCCATCCGCGACATTTTTTTTATCACTCTGTGACCCCGTTTTCCGAAAATGTCTACCAAGAGGAAAGCAAGTGATAATACCGAAAGCAGAAGCAAAAAGAAGACGTTGACTTTAACCAGTTGAGTGGGTACGCCATATATATTCGTCATGGCCTGTCGTAATCTATATGCCGTATATATCCATCACGCAGTTTTTCGGGCCATCCGCTATGGGTATGCAAAATAGTCTGTCATGAAGCATCTCTGGTATCTAGCTGTGTCCTTCTAGTAAAGGTTAGAGCCCATAGATGGTGTTTTCTTCCTTTTGTCGAGAAAAAATACGTTTTGTACAAAAACCCTGCATGTGTAATGCGGGGATGCCTATACCTGCCCCTGCTGTAGTGAAAGCAGAGGTGTGACCTCTTAATGCCTTTTTTGCATCCTCTTGTGAATTTTAACCATTAGGACCACTTTCATCTAACTGTATAGGATATTTCTCGGCAATTGAAGCAATAAAATCCTCCTCTCCATTGCAGTGAATGTTTCACGGCAGATTTAAATGCCACATTGTATTGGAACAAAACCACTTTTAGCCTACCTTTTCATCATTTATTGTTGTCAAAATAATGGAGAGCCACGAACTTAACCCCCATTTCCTCATAAGGCCTTTCCTTCTATTTTCGCGGATTCCAAATTTGCGGTTTCGGGAACGTAACCCCCGCAAATTTGGGGTTCTACTGTGTGTATATATACATATATATATATATATATATATATATATATATATATATAATACTAAGGAAGAGGAAAGGTAAGTAAGGATATTTTGGGCAACTAGGTGTTGAAGGAAACCCAGTGAACACTTACCGGAAGTAGAGCCGCTGGGGTGTTGGAGAGACACATTTGTAGAGGTTAGAGCTTCAACACCTAGTTGCCCAAAATATATATATATATATATATATATATATATATATATATATATATATATATATATATATATATACACACACACACACACACACAAGAGAATGTGTGCTTGCATTCTGAAAGCATTTTCTCTCATTTAATAAAAAAGACTAAAAGCCGACAAGAAAATTCTAAATGCAAAAGCGCCCTGCACCTATTTAAATGTTTTCCTTTTGGGATATAATCTCAAATTTGAGGCTATCTGAAATCGAATCGATGACACCTACGCTGGAGTTGTCAAATACTATGGAGATATACTCGCGACATCTACAAACCCTGAAAATATCACCTATTTATTCCTCTTAGTTTCGTCTATGTGAAGAAATTCATTTTTTCCATGCTTTCTTATGGGAGATATACCGGGTCGCTGGAGTCGAACCCAGGACACTTGCAGTGAAAGTGATAACGGTTCCCAATAGATCTCCTGGATATCTAATAACCCACTTGTATGAATTCTCTATCTTATCGGAAAGTGCCAGAAATTAATTTTCAAATATGCCAAAATGCTTTTCTTATGGGAAAAAACGGAACTTACGGAATTTCTGGAGTCAAACCCATGACACTAAGGTATGAGATCTCAATTATTCTGGCTGCTTCTCCATGCCATTTACAATTACTGAAAATTGCAGCTCTCCATCTATTGTAGTTTGGACCAGACATTAGTATCCTCCTGTATATATATATCATTCTATAAGCACTCTTCTTACAGAGGAGGATATACTATTATCCTATATCCTCTGTAAGAAGAGTCAATATAGAATGATAGGATATATATATATATATATATACACATGAGTAAAAGTTGCTTGCATACTGCAAGCACATTTATTAATCAAAGTAAGATAATGCATAGCAGAATAAAGAGACTTCCGTGAAAATTCCAAATAGCATTGAAAGCATAAAGAGAGTCACGAAACTTCAACAACTTCGGCGATCTTCAAATATCTATGTTAGTATCTCGAAAACGAAGCAAGATACAGGAATGAATCTTTTAAATAATTAAAGCTGAATCATTCTTCTACATTTCATAGGAGACCCTTTTCTACTATCTATAACAGAATGAAAGTTAGTCAGAGACAATTTTCAGGATGTCATTACGATGCAGCCTGGCAGAAAACTATTTTTAATAACAACTTATATATATATATATATATATATATATATATATATATATATGATACTAGTGAACGTGTGCTTGCATTCTGCAAGCATTTTCTCTCACCTGAAAGTAAAAATAAAAGCCGAAAAATTACTTCCAATGCATAAGTTCGCATCTCGGTTCCGAATTACGTGTTTTTCTGTTTCGAAAATATTGGGGTAAAAACAACCCCTAAAATTTATAATAATAAAATATTTATAGGTTTTTATCATTTGTTATGAATACCTCACATTTATACGAAATTTCATCAATGTAGCACCTCTAGAAGTGCATTTATATGAATTTCATTGTTTTAATTTTATTAATTTTTACAGCCACAGCAATAAATATTTCTAAAATTTTCAATGTTATTTACCACCGGGACATTATTTCCTAACTCTGTTAAAATTTTTAGCTTCCTGGATCTACAGAAAGTACATAAACATTAGTCAGTTTGTTAAACATTTGAGAATTTATTACGGCCGAACGAATAAATATTTTCAAATTTCTATATTCCTGTTTTCATGATTTGGCGAATACTACACGTAGAAAAAATTTCAGCTCGATAGCACATTTAGAAATACCTAAACCACGATATGTTAGTAAAATAGTTTATAATTTTTAGCGGCCAAAATAATACACATTGTTAAAATTTTGCAATTATTCCTCCGATTATTTCTCTTTGTTCACCTCGGTATTAAATTACAGCTCTCCAAGTATAGCAGTTTGCGCCAGACATTATTATCCTCCTATATCCTACATATATCATATATCTATAATATATAGACGCTTCTTACACATGATATATATATATATATATACTTGTTGTTATGTGCTTGCATTCTGCAAGCATTTTCAAATTTTAGCATTTGTACAAATTCAAATTATTCCCAAGCGATGTTGTACATAATCATATAATTATGTCAAATTTGGAGTTTGTTCCTCATTTAGAAGTGCCTTATAATTTTAATCCTCGTACTGAGCAATAATGGAGCAAAACAGCCCCTAACATTAAGAATTATTACAGTCTCAGATTTTTTCCATATGTTGTAACTAAAAACCCATAATTCTGCCAAATTTCAAGTTTGTATCCCATTAAGAAGTGCCTTATAATTATCACACTCGTATGGGGCCGAAAAAGGGCAAAAACAAACATTAAAAATAGGAATTTTTGCAATTTTACAATTTTATCTTAGTTTGCCATGAAAATTCTATAATCGTGCCAAATTTCAAGTCTCTAGGTCCTATGCAGCTGCCTCGCATTTTTTGTTCTCGCAAGGGGCTGAAAAGGGGCTCAACCGCCCTTTAAAAATGAGAATTTTTGTAATTTTGTAATTTTATCTTAGGTTGCAATGAAATTTCTATAACCGTGCCAAATTTCAAGTCTCTGGGTCCTATGCAGTTGCATCGCCTTTTTTGTTCTCGAATGGGGCAATAATGGGGCAAAACAGCCCCAAAAATGAGGATTATATCAATATCGGATTTCCTTCATTAGGTGTAGTTTAACATTAACAGCATTAAAATATAAGCCTCTGATTCCCATTAAAAGCTTACCCATATGAAAGGATAGAGCTTGTTACCAAGGAAACCTATTGTTAGACCCAGAAAAATTAGCAATTTTTTGCGATAAAAACTATAAAATTACGCTAATTCTACTCGGATTTGCATTCCGTCTTAAAAAATAAGAAACTACAATTTATATCCTATCCGACAGTTTAAGTCTCGAGTTCGTATCTTGACGGGAAGTAATTTTAAAATGCAAATATAAAAACCTCTACACCAATTTATATGTTTTCTTATGGACAAAAAATGGGGCAAAAAGGGGCCAAAATAGCCTTTCAGAATAGTAATTTTGACAGTTTCGGATTTTTTCCTCCGATTGTGACCAAAAACCTATAATCCTACCAAATTTCAAGTTTCTGGCACATCTGGAAGTGCCTCATAATTTTGTATCCTCATATATATCTATAATATATAGATGCTTCTTACACATGATATATATATATATCATATATATATATATATAGGAGGATACAAAATTATGAGGCACTTCCAGATGTGCTTGAAACTTGGTAGGATTATAGGTTTTTGGTCACAACCGAAGGAAAAAATCCGAAACTGGCGAAATTCCTATTTTGAGGAGCTATTTTGGCCCCTTTTTGCCCATAAGAAAGCATGTAAATTGGTGCAGAGGTTTTTATATTTGAATTTTAAAATTACTTCCCATCCAGATACGAACTCGGGGCTTAAACTATCGGATAGGTTATAAATTGTAGTTTCTTATTTTTGAAGACAGAATTCAAATCCGAGTAGAATTAGCGTAAATTTATAGTTTTTATCGCAAAACAGTGGTAATTTTTCTGGGTCTAGCAATAGGCTTCATAGCAATGCTTAATGCTTTCATATGGGTAAGCTTTTAATGGAAATCAGAGGTATATATTTTAATGCCTTTAATGTTGAGCTACGCCTAATGAAGGAATTCCGATATTGTAATAATCCCTATTTTTGGAGCTTTTTTGCCCCAGTATTGTTCCATAAAACAACAAAAATGATGAGGCAGCTCCAAATGATCCAGAGACTTGAAATTTGGCCTGGTTATAAAACTTTATTGCAACCAAAGATAAAATAAAACCTCGAAAATTCCAAATTTTAAGGGCGGTTTTGTCCTATTTATGACCCATACCAGTGTGAAAATAAAACGGCAATTCTTAATGAGATGCAAACATGAAATTTTGCAGAATTATGGATTTTTAGTTACAACAGAAAGACGAAATCCAATATCGTCAAAATTTGCTCTCTTAGCGAATGTTTTGACAAATAATTGTCCTATGCGACGAATATAATTATAATGCACTTCTAAATGAGCTACAAAGTTGAAATTTGATACGGATATATGATTTTGCACAAAATTGATTGGGAATAATTTGAAATTGTAAAAAGGCTAAACTTTAAAAATGCTTGCAGAATGCAAGCACACATTAACTAGTATATATATATAATATATATATATATCATGTGTAAGAAGCATCTATATATTATAGATATAGATGCTTCTTACACAAATTGTAAAAATGCTAAAATTTAAAAATGCTTGCAGAGTGCAAGCACGCATTAACTAATATATATATATATATTGTTTAATCCCCATTTTTGTGGCTGTTTTGCCCCAGTAGTGCTCCATACGAGAACAAAAATGATGAGGCAGCTCCATATGACCTAGACACTTGAAATTTGTTACGACTATAGAAATTTCGTTGCAACCGAAGATAAAATAAAATACTGCAAAATTTCCAATTTTTAAGGGCGGTTTTGCCCCATTATTGCTCCATACAAGGAATAAAATTATAAGGCACTTCTAAATGAGCTACAAACTTGAAATTTGGAAAATTATTGGTTTTTTGTAACAACAGAATTAAGAAATCCGATACTGTAAATATTCGAAACATTATAGGCTGTTTTGCCCCATTATTGCCCCATACGACGATTAAACTTATAAGGCACTTCTAAATGAGATACAAACTTGAAATTTAGCAGAATTATGTGTTTTTAGTTATAACATAATAAAGAAATCTGATATTGTAAGAATTCAAAATCTTATGGGCTGTTTTGCCCCATTATTGCCCCATACGAGGATTAAAATTATAAGGCACTTCTAAATGAACTTGAAATTTGACATGGTTATATGATTTCGTAAAAAATCGATTGGGAATTCGAAATTTAAAAATGCTAAAATTTGAAAATGCTTGCAGAGCACTTCTAAATGAAATTTGACGCTGTTATATCATTTTGACAAAATCGGCTGGGAATAATTCGAAAATGTATAAATGCTAAAATTTCAAAATGCTTGCAGAATGCATGCACATATTAACTAGTATATATATATATATATATATATATCATCATCATCATCATCATCATCAGCCTTTTTCAGTCCACTGACGGACGAAGGCCTCCCCCAGACTCTTCCAGTTTTCCCTGTCAACTGCCTCCCTCCTCCAAGTTTGCCCCAAGAACTTAACAAGCTCTCTGTCCCACCTGTCTTTCGGTCTTCTTTTCGGTCTCTTGATGTTTCTTGGGATCCATTCGATGACACTGGACGTCCAACGCTGGTCATTTCTTCTAGCAGTGTGGCCCGCCCACTGCCATTTTAGCACCTTCGCTCTTTTAATCACGTCACAGACTCCCGTCTTCTTTCTTACCCAGTCGTTCCTCTTGCGGTCTCTTCGGGTGATCCCTAACATGCATCTCTCCATGCTCCTCTGTGTTGTTTGCAGGCGTTGTATCATCCTGGCATTCATGGTCCATGTTTCACAACCATATGTCAGAACAGGCAGAACACATTGGTCATACAGTCTCCTTTTTAGGAAGACTGGAATATTTGATTTAAAGATGTTCGCATTCTTGCCAAAAGCACTCCATGCCATCTTCACTCTCCGGTTAATTTCTCCAAGAAGCGAACCATCAGTAGTGATGAGCTGACCTAAGTAAACATAGCTGGTTACTTCTCCGAGTTCTGCTCCGTTGATATGTATCTTCTCAGAATTTGTGAAGGAGTTGTACATAACCTTTGTTTTATTAAGATTCATCTTAAGTCCAGCTTCGCGGCTTGCTTGCTCAAGCTCTTCAGTTCTTCTACGGAGCTCTTCTGCGCTCCCTGCGAACAGTATGATATCATCTGCAAAGCGCAGGTGACTCAGATATTCTCCATTTACCTTTATGCCTTTTTCCTCCCAGTCTAGCGTTTTGAATACTTCCTCTAGAGCTGCTGTAAATAACTTAGGGGACATAGTATCTCCTTGTCTCACTCCCTTTTCGGCCTTAAAGGCACTCGTCTCTTCATGCAGCTGGACAGATGTTGTCGCATTTTCGTAGATATTCTTGATCAAGGTTATGTACCTTTCTTCTACTCCTTGTTTCTTTAGTGCACGTAACACCGACGAAGTTCGGACAGAGTCGAATGCTTTCTCGTAGTCGATAAAGCACATACATAGAGGTAATTCATACTCGTTAGTCCGACTGATTACCTCTCTCACGACTTGGATGTGGTCCATCGTGCTATACCCACTGCGAAATCCAGCTTGCTCTCTGGGTTGGGCAGAATCAAGATGGTTTTGAAGGCGCATAGTGAGTATTTTGGTGAATATTTTGTAGACTGTTGGCAGTAGGCTGATCGGTCTGTAGTTATTCAAGTCTTCTTTGGAACCTTTCTTGTGCAGAAGGATAATACATGCGTGGTTCCATGTTTCTGGTATCTTTTTCTTCCTCAGACAGGAATTAAAAATCTTAGCGAGAATTGTTTCCGTATGATTACCCATTGCTTTGAATACTTCTGCTGTGATACCATCCATTCCAGATGCTTTTCCATTCTTCATACTTCTGATTGCGTGTCTCACCTCTTCGGGAAGGATATCTGGGACCTCTTCGGTGGGCATGATTCCATCATCATTTACTTCCTCATTTCCTAGAGGATCCTCATACAGCTTGGTGTAAAATTCTTGTACCCGTTTCAGGATTAGTTTCCTACTATGGGTTATGGAGCCGTCTTCTAGCATCAGGGTCACCAGCTGTCTCTTTCCGATCGAGAGATGTTGCTTCATTTTCTTGTAACTTCGATTGTTTTCTATAGCTTTCTCGATTAGCTCATAGTTATATTTTTTCACATCTTCCTTGATGCACTTCCTTATAGTTTTGTTTAGTTCTGCAAAATGGATCATTTCTTTAGGATCATTAGTAATTATCATTTTCCTTCTTTTTTCCATCAGCAGTCTTGTTTTTTCGGTCAACTTTTTCTCTGGCTTTGTTTCAACTGTTCCGCCTATTTCTTCAGCAGTTTCCTTGAGTATCTCTATAAATTGAGATTCAACTTCTTGGTCTTCCAGTGCACTGAATCGATTTTTCAGTTGGAGCTGAAATTCTTCTTTTCGTTCTTTTAGCACCTGCGTGTTGATAATAGACTTAGGCTTCTTCTTTATAAGCTTCTGTCTTTCTAACTTTGAGTTGAATTTTATTCTGCATCTTACCAAGCGATGGTCGCTTCCAGTTTTAAACTGGTTGAGGACGGAACAGTCTTCAGCCAATTGCTTCTTATTGACTAGTATGTAGTCAATTTCGTTTTTGGTACCATTGGGTCCTTTCCAGGTCCATTTTCTATTGGGACTCTTTTTGAAGAAAGTGTTCATTATATATAGACTAGTACATTCAGCAAAGTCTACAAGCCGGTCCCCTCGTTCATTTCTGTCACCATAGCCCCATTTTCCAACTGCGCTGTCGTCTTCCTTTTGTTCTCCTACCTTGGCATTGAAATCACCCATGACCACTTTTAGATGGCAGTTTCCTTTGTCGTGCAGTTCCCCAACTTCTTGGTAGAAATCTTCCACTTCCTCATCCGAGTATGATGATGTTGGCGCGTAAACTTGGACTATTTGAAGTTGATATCTATTATTTATTTGAAGCACTAGTCTAGCTGCCCGCTCGGATGAACTTTCCATTTCCACGATATTATTCTTCAATTTTTTGTGGATGATGAATCCAACTCCTCCTGTTCTTCCTGTGTCAGTTCCCCTGTAATAAAAAATATCTCCACTCTTCAACTCCAATAGGCCTTCACCTTTTCTTCTCACCTCACTAAGCCCTAAAATGTCCCACTTGATCTTCTGCAGTTGTTCTTGGAGCTCTTGAAGTTTATCTTCACTGGACAAAGTCCGGCAGTTAAAGGTAGTTAGGTTGAGGTTAAAGGAATTGGGTAAGGATGAGAAAGAGTGGCAGTGGGCGTTTAACCTCCGGGGATTCTTAGCACCCTCTGCCTTCATGCCTTGTTTCTGACCACTGCCACGGTCAGAGGCAATCCAGCCTCCGGAGAATGAGGGCCGTTTTTTATGGGTGTACATGTCATGGGGGGATTGTGGGCCTTAAAACACCACGCTGGCCCAGAGCGGGTTGGTGAGTACCTCTTTCACTTTGGCCGGAGATATTGCAGAAAGACTTCACAGCATGGTTGAACCTACCAGTGTCCGAGGACACCACTGTTCTTCGCCCTTTAGCCTCCGTTTACACCCTTCCGCCGACTTTGAGGCAGTGAAGTGAGGCAGTTGGAAGGGTATATATATATATATATATATATATATATATATATAAATACTACGGAAGAAGAAAGGTAAGGATATTTAGGGCAACTAGGTGTTGAAGGAAACCCAGTGAACACCTATAGTCATTTCACCAGCTAAAGTCTCTTGGACTTGAAGATGCGGCATACGCCAGTTAGCAGCAGCCAATAGGAGACGGTTTGTTTGGGAAGGTAGTGAGGAGGAACCCAGTCTCACTCCTGCTCTCGAAGAGATCACATCGGGATGCGTTGACATTAGAAATTGTGTAGTATATCAGCTGAAGGCGAAAATCCGCAAGAGCTGGCAACTCGCACCGGTATCTGCTGTCCCGCATGAAAGTTGAGAGGGGCGATGGAAGGGGAAATGTTCGTGATTGGCTACTTGCTCTAAGTAGGCCAAGAGACTTTAGCTGGTGAACAGACTATAGTTGTCCTATATATATAATATATAAATATATATATATATCATATGTAAGATGTCTATATATTATGGATATACCAACAACCCATTGCAGCTACGCTTGAAAAATATGTAAATATTTCGACCCCATGTTAGATCTTCTTTGTTCTCTATTCATTTTTTGTTTCCCAATTTCTTTGTTTTTCTTGTACTCTAAGCTCCTCATCTTCATGGGCAATCCTATGAGATTCCGCATCTTTCTCTCTCTTTCCTACAATACTCTTCCTTTGATCTCTGGCTCCTCTTCCTTTCTCTGGCTGGGTTAATAGCTCTCCTTTTCACTGGTCTACCCCTTGGCATTTTAAAATTTTCTGCGATTTTACAGCAATATATTAGAGCAATTACGTGATCACGTCACAGAGTTACACAATGCTAGTTTAATATTGCGGTATATTCAAAGGGAAAAATTTTTTAATTCTACCTTACCTTAGTTCCAATGATTATCGTTGCACCCTTATAGACGAACTCACAAACAGTCGCTTTCCTTTAAGTGTCTAACAACGAATGCTTTTAACTTCTTACAGGACCTACTATACAGGTGACGTCAATGCAAGCATTTATTTAGATTATCAATGAAGAGAAAATAACAATAATGCTTTTCTTTCGTCTATTTGAAGGTTTAATTAGCCTTAAATGAATAGGAGGCAACAATGAGAGTCTCCTTCACAACGCCCGGAATGAGTACGAAAAATAAGCAAAATTTCGAAAAAGAATGCATATTTCTGAAAAATTCGACGATGTAACGTGTAAACATTGCAAGAATAAGATAGTATAAAGCTTTAGCCATCGAATAAAGCAAAAAAGAAGAAAATCGGTCGATATTTATATATTTTAATGAACGAAGGAAAAAAACCTTGCACTCTGAAAAATTGAAAATCCCGTGTAAGCTTGTGGGAAAATATAATTGTCTCCTGGATTCGAACCCGGGACACTTCAGCAAATGAAAATATTTTTCCAGAAACCTCATAGCCAGTAGAAACAATACAGCATTTACCGCATATCTTTATGATGAACGGTTCTTGAGAAATATGCCGATATAATTACTCAAGGTTTCATATGCACTGACGGACAGACGTAGCTTCACTATGCGCATAATATATAGGATGATATATCATGTGTAAGAAGTGTCTATATATTATAGATATCCAGTGAGGTTAATATAAAAGTTATTAATAAAAGGAAACACATCATCAATAAGTACTATTGCTTAAACATACACTAAAATGAGGAATTGTAAAACATTAAAAAGTAAAAAAGAGGAAAGTGAAATAAAGAAAGAGTACATTTGATACACATTATTATTATTTATATTTATTAATACTCAGTGCTTTTTTTGTGATGGTATGCACCACTACAGCGTATTGGCACCTTTTTTTCAGAGTGATGATAACCCACTTCTAATTTTGGTACATTTCAGTTTTTTAATTCTTTAAAACTTAAAGTAATCAACTGCTTCTGTAAATGTTAAACATTTTCATTTTTATTATCAATTTTGTTATTAGAAGCTCATCACTAATTCAACAGAGAAGGGAAGAGGGTGCAGGAAGAGATGGAGGTGGGTGGCAGTACTGGCAAATCAGATTTTTACTTTCTCCATACGTAGTAATGGGAAAGTATTGTGTTCACGAAAAAAATCGACTTTGAGATTTCAATCGAAATACACGTTTTCAGGTCCCTAGAACACGTTTAGACTATTTTTGGAATGGTGTGTGTGTGTGTGCATGTATGTGATTGTGGGCGCTCTAACTCAAAAAGTACGTGCCAAACTTATTATATGTAAGCCAAACTTGCTCATCTGGCTCCCAATCCATCAATCTTTCAAAAACCTCCTGTGTCCCTAAAAAGTTAAAATCTCATTATTTTCACGTATTAAACTTACAAAAACAAAGATCTGGGACAATGTCAGTACAACAATATCCACAAAATAAATTTATCAATTGCACTTTCATGCAACCAGTATTAGAGTACAATGTTTGAACATTTATTTTTATCTTGAATGATTTAAGGACTATTTTAATAATAATTATGAGCAAATAAGCTTAGTTTCTATTTACACATCTTTTTATTGTTCAACTTAGGATATCATCCCACAAATGCACTTTCATTCGAATCATTAAAATGCATTTCAAATTGAAAATTTATACCCACAACTTGTAATTTTCAATTTAATGAAGCACCTCACATAAGGTAAGAGCCATTTTCAAATAATCCAATTTGATAGCCTTTCTCAAAATCATTAATTTATTGAATGGCATATAAATTTTTGTTTTTTATTAAGATACAGCTTTAAAATAAGGAAAGACATTTCTA
The DNA here is from genome assembly GCA_036926305.1 of Uropetala carovei. Lineage (NCBI taxonomy): Eukaryota > Metazoa > Arthropoda > Insecta > Odonata > Petaluridae > Uropetala > Uropetala carovei. The sequence continues at coordinate 8,500,691 of JAXCHB010000056.1, forward strand.
CCTGTGTCAATTTCAGAGACTAATAAATTTAAATAGAATTAAAAAATGCTTCAATATCACAAATTTCAGTGATTTATGAAGGTAACCTGCAATGTTTCCCAGCGTTTCTTCCATATAAGTATAGTTGTATCAAACCTGATTCGCTCTTGGAAGAATGGTAACTGCACGATCCCATAAATTTCTGGCATGATCGTCTTGGCGGTTCTGCATTTCCAGTTCCGTATATTTGAGCCTCAATGCAATGTTTCTTATGGTCGACATCCAGAGCTCTTTCATATATTGAGCGTGCTCTGTTTGAAATATAAAATTAAAATATTCTCATTATTACATTTCCAAGTTGGGTGGATTTAAAATGTCACGGCGAAGCTCAAAATGCCTAAATGTTTGAGGAATTGACATAAAATTAAAAAAGGTTTCTTTGACATTTAGTTTAGAATGAAATTCCTAATTTACATGTTCAGCTCCTTTTGGTTTTCTTCCCACTGAGCAAATTTAACACAGTTGCTAATAACAGTACGAATTTTTCGAATACTGTCCTCAACAAGTTTTCTTTTGCGGTTCTCCTGGATCGGATATTTTTTGCTTCGGTGGCTGTAACTCCAAATTGCAATAAAATACAAATCTCAACTTTAATAAATGGTAAAATACCAATTGAATGTATTCCCATTGCTTTAAATAATAAGCGTTCTTGAAAAATTATCTTACTGGAGGTAGGATTTCCAAATCTCTTTTGCTTCGCGTGGCAACTGTTCGGGAGTTATTTGAATTTATGCGGGAGCTTTGTTTATCACCTAAAAAATAAACATACGTTAACAGAATTCAGAGCAATAAAATGTTTTCTTTGAGAGTCAGTTCATTCAACTACAAATATTATAACGACACGATAAAACAAAACTCCCCTTTGCCACTGTGGACATTTTTTGCGGTTTGAACTCCATTTAAACCTTTAAAAAAGAAGTTCTAGAAAGATACACTAAACGCTATTTAGTTTAAACTTTCTTTTCTTAGGAGAAACAGAAATGAATACGACGAAATTCTACTTTCAAAGCTGTTTGAGCAGCTTCCTTTTCCTCAAGATCCTGAAAGGCCTGAAAGTGACTTATTACGAACTTCATTTGTTTTCAATTTATGAGTCCAATCATACGCTTTCAAATAATTTCTACCTGGAGTTAAAAGACGTCGTCAGCTTAACCAATTATTTTTGTTAATCGAGAAGAAATTGTTGTTATATCTTGTTTCTACCAACCTATAGACTATCTTATTTACCGAGTCAATTATTCGTCTATTGACCGCGGAAAAATAAAATCTGATTTGGCCAACACATGACTTTCTCCATATTTGGGGTATAGATATTTAAATTATTATGAATAGCATTATAAGGCAAACGTATCATTTCGTATCGTAAAAGAATACAGTCGTCCTTATTGCCGTAAAATATATTTTGAATGTGTTTACAGAATTCACCGCTAAATGGTGGTGGCGCTGTATACTGGAAATTACGAAAAAGTTGAATATCTCCGAAATGGATGGTTCTACGAAAATTTGTTTAAAATAAAACCTGAAAGAAATATTATTCTCTACAACTTTGGTCCTCACGAAGATTACCAATAACGACGTTCTTAAGAAATTTGACGGAAACCGAAAAAACCGATTATTTATAAATAATTCCTAAACAATAACTGCTATGGAAAATTGTTTCAAATGAAAGTTGTAGAAAATTACATTCTCTATAACTTTTGTATAGAATTGCATATACAATAATGATGTTTTAACGGAGAAATGTCGCAAAAACCGAATCGGGTTTCGAATAAACCTCGACTTCCGGTTAAGCGTTATTGTCCAAAAACTAATCAGTTCTTTGTGCTCATTCTTAACCCTACAACAACACACCTCTCCAGTCGACTTAAAACAACACACCGGGGTACGGCACACCCCATAACTTTAACTGTGTACCATTTCCCAGAAATTTTTTCTATGCATGTGGCATCTATAGAACTTATTCATTGGATCCTTAGAAACATTTCAGGGTAGTTAAACATCCATTTGAAAATACTTAGCCTGGAAGTTCTGTTTTTGCGAAATGAAACCTGCGAAAAGTAGAAAAAACAATGAATTGGACTTTTATTTTTATTTCTTTACTATTTAAAAAACAATCCTTTTAGGTTCTTAAAGTGGACATAGTGCAGCACCAAAAAAAATATATGTTATCCGCGTTCGCTCCAAAAAGTATACTTATTTGAAGGTATGAAAATCGGCGATTTTTAATGAAGAAAATTCTTGTTTTTTATGCGAACTCCTATAAAAGATTATTTTTATTGGCTTTTAAATGGTACAGACAAGTTTACAAATTGAAAGAAATATGCAGAAAATTAAAAAATATTTTAAATTATTATGATTTTGTACGAGTGTGACTAATCGTCCATGCCACCGCAGACAGTGCACAGGGTGCATCTGTGTTTATTGCACATAGGGACGCGGCAAGATGAACACAATAGGCGAGTTTTTCGGTCCTGCTCCCGAGGGCATAGGGCACATCGAACCTGCCTCTGAAGGACCTCTTGTTCAGTAATTGGCACCTGGTCGATGTGCAGGATCTCCATAATGGACCGTCGGAGTGAGGCGCGCAACGACGCTTTTGTAATGCGTTGCCGCAGATGAGGTTCCATTTATGATAAAGACAAACGTTTTAGAAATGTTCTTCGATTTATTCATTTACATTTACATCAATACCCTGCAAGCCGCCAGAAGCGTTTGGCAGGGGGTGTTACAACACCAAGTGAACTCTAATTCCTCTGTTGGACTGTCTTATCGCGTCTGGGAAAAAGGATCTGTAGTATTTCTCTGTTCTAGAGATTGTTTCGACATATTTTCTCTTGTACTCTGATCTAACATTACGTTCACTAAAACCGATGGGGACGACTACGCCGCGTACGTCTTCAACGAATTCGGAGCTTTCGAATTTTTCAAATAGTTTCCTTTTGTATTCAATTCTTCTACTCTTCAACGTCTGCCATTTCAGATCCCTCAATATCTCTGATACACTCGCATCATACCGATATTCTCCTTTTACAAATCTAGCCGCTCTACGCTGAACCATATCGAGCTCCCTAGTTAGGCCCTCCTCGAAAATGCCCCAGACGGCGCAACAGTATTCCACGACGGGTCGTATTAGGGAAAAGTATGCAATTTCCTTCACGTTCGAGGGGCATCCCCGCAGAACTCTAGAGGAAAGCCCTTGAATTCTGTTTGCCGATGCTATAACGGTTTTGATATACTCTCTACTAGACAAATTGCTACTGAGACTTACTCCTATTTATTCCTTCCAAGGAATCTACAATTGTTTCAAACCAAAGTTGGAAGTAATATTATTCTCTATAACTTTGGTCCTTATAAATATTGTAAATTTAAAGAATATTTTCGATGGAAACCGAAAAACCGATTATTTATAAATAATTCCGAAACAATAACTGCTATGGAAAACTGTTCCACATGAAAGTTGTAGGAAATTATATTCTCTATAACTTTTGCATAGAATTGTAAATACAATAATGATATTTTAACGAAGAAATATCGCAAAAAACCGAATCGGGTTTCTTATAAACCTCGATTTCTGATTAACCGTTATTGTCCAAAAACTAATCCGTTCTTTGTGCCCATACCAAAGTGCTATATAAGAAATTTAGTGATTATAGTAAGTACTTTTCAAGATCGAGAAACCACAATTAAGCCGGTTACACACTATCATTTTTTTCGTCATTTTTCTTGTACAAGAAAACTGATGCTAAAGCTGCCATTTTTAAATGGTGTGTACGCTTGAAACACGTAATGCGCATGCGCGCGCAGGGCTTTAATGAAAAATGATACAAAAATGATGGAATAGAACCCGTCCTATTTTTCGTAATTTAAGAATGATATACAATATGGTCGAGCTTAGTCCTGATGTATCACTTTGAATGTAATATCTTTAATCTTTCATTTTTCTGCTACATATATGCTTTACAAATGACGAACGATATACGCAACATTGTTGCAGTGTATTCTGGTTAGTGATGGGCACTACCGTTTGATTTCACTACCGAATGTTTATTCGGTAGTCGAGATGAGCTACCGAATGTTCATTCGATAGTTTCATTCGATAAGAAAAGTATGAAAAATTCATGGAAAACTGCACTATAATGCACGTCGTATGGATAGCTTGTGCTTGACAATTGCCTACAATTAGAGGGAATATTACGGTACATGGAAATTATTGAGAGATTAGGGCATGTGAATTAAAAATCAAATAATATTAAATTCAAAATAAAATTTAATATAAATTTTACTGTGTTACTTTTTACTATCAAAATGTTCGTGGTTTAAGGACCAAACTCACGGAAATCAGATTGACTTTTCACTCCATAGATACTGATGTGTTTATTCTTACAGAAACATGGTTAGTTTCGGACATATCAACCTCTGAATTTGGATTTAACAATTATAATATTTTTAGACTGGATGGAAATGGTGCAAATAGTGACAAGTGACGGTGGTGGTGTATTGATAGCTATTAAGTCACCTTATCCCTCTTGTGAAATAACGCGTTTTTATAATGACATTGAACACGTTTGTTCTGTAGGATCTGTGAAACTGGTACAGTCTACATGCGTCCTAGTTCCTCTCCTAAAAAATGTTCTCACCATTGTGAGGAAATTGAAAGAATTGCTGGTAGATATCCTGATGCGCTAGTCATATTGGCAGTGACTATGATCTTCCCATGCTTCGATGGAATAAAAATGATCCTCATGTTTCTCCGTCATCTGGCTGTGCCACTATTACACTTGACATGGTTAATTATTTAAACTTAACTCAAATTAATTAGTTCTCCAATTCTTTTAATAAAATTCTTGATCTTGTTTTCACTAATTTAAAAAGAACTTGTCAGTGTTCCAACTGAGTTTTTAGTTAAGTGTGATAATAATCATCCAGCTCTGTATATTGAATCTAACCTCACTGATAGTTTTGGCCCACTTGAATCTGATATAGTTGCATTTGAATTTTCCAAATGTTAATATGGCAAAATTAACATTATCTTAATTCAGTAGATTGGTCATTTATTAATATTTATGGGTTGGAGGAAGCTAGTTACTTCCAGTTTGCACCGATGTAGATGGTATTTCTATATTGGTGTCGATATTGCCTGCATGCGAATCTTTTGACTCAAATTCACTAGTATTTGCAACTGTCAAAACTGACCCATGTTTTCGCTTCAGATGATCTCGCAGGTTTGAAGTGCTGTTGAGACAAACTGATTTTTACACAGTGAACATAAAGCTAAGCTGTCTGTTTTTTCTCAAAATATTGCCAAACTGTCGATCTCCTTTTTCTATTCATTTTTAGAATGTTAATCTATATTTCTTTAAATATTTAATAAAAATTAAAAGTTTAAAAATATAATAAAATAAATATATTATTGAAGAAAATATGTCAGTATTTTGTAACTTAATAATTAATTCGTACAATACACACGCGATTGGCACACTACAGCTTTCAATTAAAGCAATATCAAAATAAAGAAACTCTTTAAGTAAAATATAGTAAAAATTACAATTCATCTTCACTTTCTCCTTGTTTCTTTGACTAATGTGTCCATATTACTTTTAAATAATATAAATGTTCTGTAGTAAGTTTATAATTTTTGGCGTCAGTGTTTGTATATTTCATGTCTGTTTTTCTTTTTATAATTTTGCTTACGTCAAAGTGTACAACCGGTTTCTGTTTTTGATGTTATTGCACTGACTAAAAATTCTTTCGATCTGTGTTTGAATGTGGCAGAATTAGAACAAAGTGCGCTGATTTTACCACATTCAGAAATATCAACTTATAAGTAAAATTTTTTATTTTAGCCAATCCCTGCCAAACATGGCAGGGCACATACTTCGAAGGGAAATAGCTTCTTCAGGTTCAAAATAATTGCACGTTTTATCCCATTCCGTGATAGCTCCAACTGTATCAAATTTATTTTTGAATCGATCGCATAACTGGCTAATCTCCAATCTCTTCTGTGTAGCCAAAACTTAGTATGGGTATACTGTGACATTTATTTGATTTGAATTAATACGATGCTCACGCTTTTATTTGCAATGCTGCCAACGTAAACGCATCTTTCCCAGCGCTACGGACAAAATGGTAGAATATTGAATGATTCATTCGATAGAAGTTAAACTAGTCAAAATAAATCAAACGAATGCCTTCGCTGTGGTCATCCAACTTGCAAACTTTACGAATGAATCATTCGAATAGTAAATAAGTATTCGAATGAATCGGTAGTCTTTGACTATCGAATAATTCGAATGTTTTCATTCGATAGTGCCCATCACTAATTCTGGTTATGATAGCGTAAGAAGCATATGTTGCAGTGTGTTCTGGTTAGAGATTGATAGCCTCAGAAGCCTGTGTTGTTGAGAGTGATTTGCGTTGTGTGTAGATAGAAGATGAGTGAGTGGACAAGGAAAAGTGTCGAAGTTCTACTTGAGAAGTATAAACAGTACCCATGCTTATATAATGTTAAGTCAACAGACTATCATAACAAGCATATGAGGCAGCAAGCGTTACGAAGCATTATGGTCTACGTGGAGGAGGTAAGTTTATTAAGAACTATAATTGCAGTCCAAAGACATCTAACATAATATAATATAATAATAAATGGAATATGTTATTTTAGATTAGGCCAGGTACTACTGTAGATCATCTAAAAAAAAAGATAAACACCCTAAGAAGCCAGTATAGCGCTAATGTGGTAAACATACACACAAATGCATCATTCCGAAAATAGTCTGAACGTGTTGGAACGTGTTCTAGAGACCTCGAAACGTGTACCTATTTAGTTGGAAACCTCGAAGACGATTTGTTCCGTGATCACAATACTTTCTCTATACTTTGTATAGGGTCATTCCATGCTACATGTCGAGACTCGGTAAGTGATAGTTCCTTCGAATCTAACCAAATTTTCAGTTTCATTGTTACGTCTAACTACCTTCCCAAAATGCAAACACACGACCTCCACCATATTTGCGGTATAGATATTTAAATTATTATGATTAGCATTATAAGGCCAAATTATTATTTCGTATCGTAAAAGATTACGGTAGTCCTTATTGCAGTAAATTATATTTTGACTATGTTTACAGAATTAACCACTCCATGGTGCTGGCGGTATACTTGAAATTACGACAAAAGTTCAAAACCTCCGAAATGGGTGGTTTTACGAGAATTTGCTTCAAACAAAACCTGGAAGAAATAGTATTCTCTTCAACTTTGGTCCTTAGAGTATGAATAATAACAAACTTTTTAAGGAGATATTTGAAGGAATCCGAAAAAACCGACTATCTACAAATAATTCCTAAACATTAACTGCTACGGAAAATACTTGCAAATGAAAGTTGTAGGAAATTACATTCTCTATAACATTTGTACAGAATTCTAAATAAAATAATAAGGTTTTAACGAGGAAATATCGCAAACACCGAATCGGGTTTCGAATAAACCTCGACTTCCGGTTACCCGTTATTGTCCAAAAACCAATCAGTTCTTTGTGCTCACGTTAAAGTATTATATATGAAGTTTGGTAACGATATGGCACGTACTTCTTGAGTTATAGCGTCCAAATTAACATAAACCCAGACATACACAAACACGCATACATCATTCCGAAAATAGTCTAAACGTCTTCTAGGGACCTCAAAACGTTTACTTCCGATGAAATCTCGAAGTCGATTTTTTTCGTGATCAAAACAGTAAAATAATATGTTATAAGAAATATTACAAGAAATATAATTCTCTACAACTTTAGTCCTTACGAAGATTACTAATAACGACGTTTTTAAGATGTTTGACGGAAACCGAAAAAACCGACTATTTATAAATAATTCCTAAACAATAACAGCTATGGAAAATTGTTTCAACTGAAAGTTGTAGTAAATTACATGCTGTATAATCTTCGTATAGAATCGTATATACAATAAGGATGTCATATCGTTATAACTACTTCATATATAACACATTAACGTGAGCACAAAGAACTGATTAGTTTTCGGACAACGGATAAACGGAAGTCGAGGTTTATTCGAAACCCGATTCGGTTTTTGCGATATTTCTTCGTTAAAACATCATTATTGTATGTACAATTCTATACAACAGTTATAGAGAATGTAATTTCCTACAGCTTTCGTTTGAAACAATTTTCTATGGGAGTTATTGTTTAGGAGTTATTTATAAATAACCGGTTTTTCGGTTTTCTCCTTAAAAACATCGTTATTGGTAATCTTCGTAAGGACCAAAGTTGTAGAGAATAATATTTTTTCCAAGTTTTGTTTGAAACTAATTTTCGTAGAACCATCCATTTCGGATATATTTCGCTTTATCTTAATACCAGTATACAGCGCCAACACCATGTAGCGGTGAATTCTGTAAACATTCAAAATATACGTAATTTACGGCGACAAGGACGTGTCCTCTTTTACGATACGAAATAATAATTTTGCCTCGTAATATTATTCATAACAATTTAAATATCTATCCCCGAAATATGGAGAACGTCATGTGTTGGCCACATCAGATTTTGTGTGTGTGTGTGTCTGTTAGTGTGGGCGCTCTAACTCAAAAAGTACGTGCCATATCGTTACGAAACTTCATATATAACACTTTAACATGAGCATAAAGAACTGATTAGTTTTCGACAATAACGGGTAACCGGAAGTCGAGGTTTATACGAAACCCGATTCGGTTTTTGCGATATTTCTACGTTAAAATATCATTATTGGATTTACAATTCTATACAAAAGGTATAGAGAATGTAATTTCCTACAACTTTCATTTCAAGCAATTTTCTATTGCAGTTATTGTTTAGGTGTTATTTATAAATAACAGCTTTTTCGGTTTTCTCCTCAAAAACATCGTTATTGGTAATCTTCGTGAGGACCAAAGTTGTAGAGAATAATATTTCTTCCAAGTTTTGTTTGAAACAAATTTTTGTAGAACCATCCATTTCGGAGATATTTTGCTTTTTACTTTCTCCATACGTAGTAATAGGAAAGTATTGTATTCATGAAGAAAATCGACTTCGGGATTTCAACGGAAATACGGTTTGAGGTCCCTGGAACACGTTTAGACTATTTTCGGAATGATGTCTGTGTGTGCGTGTGTGTATGTTAGTGTGGGCGCTCTAACTCAAAAAGTACGTGCCATATCGTAACCAACCTACATATATAACACTTTAACATGAGCATAAAGAAGTGATTAGTTTTTCGACAATAACGGGTAACCGGAAGTGGAGGTTTATTCGAAACCCGATTCGGTTTTTGCGATATTTCTTCGTTAAAATATCATTATTTTATTTACAATTCTATGCAAAAGTTATAGAGGATGTAATTTCCTACAGTTTTCATTTGAAACAATTTTCTATAAGAGTTGTTGTTTAGGAGTTATTTATAAATAACCGGTTTTTAGGTTTTCTCCTTAAAAACATCGTTATTGGTAATCTTCGTAAGGACCAAAGTTGTAGAGAATAATATTTCTTCCAAGTTTTGTTTGAAACAAATTTTCGTAGAACCATCCATTTCGGGGATATTTTGCTTTTTCTTAATTTGCAGTATACAGCAGCACAACCATGTAGCGGTTGATTATGTAAACATATTCAAAATTTACGTAATTTACGGCAATAGGGACGACTGTATACTTTTACGATACGAAATAATAATTTTGCCTTATAATGCTATTCATAATAAGAATATAAAAATCTATATTTCTAATATGGAGAAAGTCAAGTGTTGGCCACATCAGATTTTTTTTATATCTTACATGAACCAGAATGGTTTCTTAAAGTTTGTTATTGTAAAATGAATAGTATTGCAACTTATTGTTTTTAATCTTTATTTTTATTTTGGCTTAAACTCCAGGTTCAGTTTTTGGATGTTCATGTTAAAGACATAAGTTATACACAAGTATTGAGTGTTTCCTTAAAAATCTATACAAATACTATTTTTTGACAATTTTTGAACTATTTTTGACAAAATTTGACCGTAACGAAAGGGTGGGTTGGAGATAAGGCGATATATGTATTTTTAAAAAAACAAAAACTCCTTAACCGTACAAGGTTCTAGATATTCACCTTGTACGGTTAAGGAGTTTTTCGTTTTTTTTTTAATTTGACCGGTTAATTGACCGAAAAGTTTTGCGATAATTGCCGATAATTATTCTTGAGGACGCTGATTTTGAGAGCCTCAGATGTTCTAATAAAGGACTGAGAAATTAGAACTTTTTCATCACGAAAGACAGCAAGAACGTTATTCCGATGATTAAATCTAAGGGTTGCTTTGGAGCGTCAGAGGTATTCTAGGGAACTTTATCACCATCAAATAACGTGGATTTAATCACATTAGCAATGGGTAGTTGTATGGACACATGAGAGCGAGAGGAGTACTCTTTGAAAGGGTTAACTAGTTGGGAAAGCGATCTTAAGGCGGCTGTGGCTCCGACACGTCCAGTGACGCGGGTAAGTGGGCGCCGTACGCCATTGGACAAGCGAAATATAAAAGCTACGAACTGGTTTCTGGAGCTAATTCGATACGCCTACTAATTAGCGAAGCGTCAACTCAACACTCTATTCCGTCCGCCTAAAATCGATTGAGGCCTTAGATATCGAAAGGATAAGCAAGCCTTATATTGGACCCGAAATTTTGATAGGCCATTGATGGTTTCAGGAGGGACACGATATTCGGTGATTTGGAGAGAAAGGCAGAAACACCATTACATAACCGATATCCGCCAAAACATTTGTAAAATGGTGATGAGACACGATATTTGTGATATAAAAACAAGTTAGGAAAGTGTTCACCGCATCACAAGTGAGCGCGTTTCGTGCAATGGAGTATTCGAAAGAAATGATTATATAAACGTTTTTGAAATTGTTCCTTCGTTGAGAAGTATTTATTTCTTTCCCTTGCAGAACTCTTTGAGTGCACGTAGGGAAAATATGTTTTCAAGTTCTATTCTTCGTCATAAATAATCCATTTTTCCTATTTAAGTAACTATGACTGAAATAGTTGTTAATTACTGAGGCATTAAACACTGTATTGCTTTCTCTCTCTCAGTCTATTTGTCACGTATATGAAAGCCATAGCAGCCATGTGACCAATGTTCATTTCATGGTAGATAATACAAGACTAATCTCTACTGGTGGTGCAGACACGAGTATTATGCATTGGATGCTGTGCTAAAGGGATTGCCTATCTCTTTCTCAAGTCAATCTTAATTGTAATTATTTCTCCATATACGAAGTATAGAGAAAGTAATGTTTTCATGCAAAAATCTGATGTGGCCAACACATGCCTTTCTCCATATTTGGGGAATAGATATTTAAATTATTAGGAAAACATTATACCGCAAAATTATTATTTCGTATCGTAAAAGAATACAGTCGTCCTTATTGCCGTAAATTAGGTATATGTATTTAGAATGTTTACAGAATTCACCGCTACATGGTGGTGGCCCTGTATACTGGAAAATAAGAAAATCAGATGTGGCCAACACATGACTTTCTCCATATTTGAGGTATAGATATTTAAATTATTATGAATAGCATTATGAGGCAAAATTATCATTTCGTATCGTAAAAGAATACAGTCGTCCTTACTGCCGTAAATTACGTATATGTTGAATCTGTTTACAGAATTCACCGCTACATGGTGGTGGCGCTGTATACTGGAAATTACGAAAAAACTTGAATATCTCCGAAATGGATGGTTCTACGAAAATTTGTTTCAACTGAAACCTGGAAGAAATATTGTTCTCCACAACTTTGGTCCTCACGAAGATTACCAATATCAACGTTTTTAAGGAGATATTTGACGGAAACCTAAAACACCGATTATTTATAAATAATTCCTAAACAATAACTGATATGGAAAATTATTTCAAATCAAAGTTGTAGGAAATTACATTCTCTATAACCATTGTATAGAATTGAATATACAATAATGACGTTTTAACGGAGAAATATCGCAAAAACCGAATGGGGTTTCGAATAAACCTCGACTTCCGGTTAACTGTTATTGCCCAAAAACTAATCAATTCTTTATGCTCCTGCTAAAGTGTTATCTATGAAGTTTGGTAACGATATGGCAAGTACTTTTTGAGTTAGAGCGCCAACAATCACATACACACGCACACACATCATTCCGAAAATAGTCTAAACGTGTTCTAGGGACCTCAAAACGTGTGTTTCCGTTGAAATCTCGAATTCGATTTTGTCGTGATGACAATACTTTCCCATTACTACGCATGGAGAACGTAAACAGCAAAAGATCTCCGAAATGGATGGTTCTACGAAAATTTGTTTCAAGGAAAACCTGGAAGAAATATTATTCTCTACAACTTGGTTTCTCACGAAGATTACCAATAACTATGTTTTTAAGAAGATATTTGACGGACACCGAAAAAACGATAATTTATAAATAAATCCGAAAACGGCAATGGAAAATTATTTCAAATGAAAGCTGTAGGAAATGACATTCTCTATAACCTTTGCATAGATTTGAATATACAATAATGAAGATTAACGGAGAATATCGCAAATTTCGAATAAACCTCGACTTCCGGTTAACCGTTATTGTCCAACATCTAATGTTCTTTGTGCTCATACCAAAGTGTTATATTGGAAATTTGGTAACGATATGGCAAGTAAATTTTGAGTTAGAGCGCCCACACTCACATACACGTACACACACACACACAGACATCAATCCGAAAATAGTCTAAACGTGTTCTAGGGACCTCAAAACGTGTATGTCCGTTGAAATTTCGAAGTCGATTTCTTTTTTGGTTTTAATATTACTTGCCCATAACTCCGGTTAACCGTTATTGTCCAAAAACTAATCAGCTCTTTGTGCTTATGCTAAAGTGTATATAGGAAATATGGTATTAATATGACAAGTATTTTTTGAGTTAGAGCGCCCACAATCACATCCATCCATCCATCCACACACACACATACATCATTTCCGAAAATAGACTAAACGTGTTCTAGGGACTTCTAAACGTTTATTTCCCTTGAAATATCGAAGTCGATTTTTTTCGTGATCACAATACTTTCTCATATTACGTATAGAGGAAGTTAAAAATAAACTTCCAGATTTCTACGGAAATACATGTTTTGAGGTCCCTGGAACACGTTTTAGACTATTTTCGGAATGTCGTCTGACAAGGTGTGTGTGTATGTGATTATGGGCGTTCTAACTCAAAAAGTACTAGCCATATCGTTACCAAACTTCATATATAACACTTTAGCATGAGCACAAAGAAGGTACATATTAGTTTTTGGACAATAACGGTTAACCGGAAGTCGAGGTTTATTCGAAGCCCCATTCGGTTTTTGCGATATTTCCCTGTTAAAACATCATTAATGTATATACAATTCTATACAAAGGTTATAGAGAATGTAATTTCCTACAACTTTGATTTCAAACAATTTTCCATATCAGTTATTGTTTAGGAATTATTTATAAATAATCGGTGTTTTAGGTTTCCAAATATCTCCTTAAAAACGTTGATATTGGTAATCTTCGTGAGGACCAAAGTTGTGGAGAACAATATTTCTTCCAGGTTTCAGTTGAAACAAATTTTCGTAGAACCCTCCATTTCGGAGATATTCAGGTTTCTTCGTAATTTCCAGTATACAGCGCCACCACCATGTAGCGGTGAATTCTGTAAACAGATTCAAAATATACGTAATTTACGGCAGTAAGGACGACTGTATTCTTTTACGATACGAAATGATAATTTTGCCTCATAATGCTATTCATAATAATTTAAATATCTATACCCCAAATATGGAGAAAGTCACGTATTGGCCACAACAGATATTTTTACCTTTATGGACAATTTATTTCTTCTCTCAGGCTCACTGTTAAGCATAATTTTGTAAAGATTGGAATCACTCATTGTGCTCTATTTAAGACTTATGAAATTGTGTATTGTACGTTTATTGACTGTTCGATGGCAATTTGATACACATTGTATGAAGTCTGCCAAAACAAGCTCATTATTTTTGTAATTTAGTTATATTCATTCATCAGATATTTTCTATAACAAGTTAGGAAAGTGTACAAGGTATCACAAATGGGGGCCTTTCGTGCAATGGAGTATTAGAAATAAATTATATACCTGTACGTGAGGGAAATAGCGTTTTAATGTTCTTAAATTCTTCAAAAAGAATCCATTTTCTTCCTATTTAATAATATTGCATGCACGTGTAAGGAAATTAAACATTTGTTTGTGAGATTTTTTATGATAGCAACAATGAAGAAGTAACCATGCAAGAAAATTCAACTAGAATTAAGACATTCTCACATGATTTTCTCGATAACGACTACTCCTACGATAAAAATGTATAGGAAAGAAAATACTCTTCTTTACAAGTTCTACAACCATTATTTGAAAACTATTTTGATATGAGCAATACTTTACGAGATATGACGAAAATTTAATTTTTTGTCTCCAGTAAAGTGGTACCCCTGATTGGCATACGTGATTCATTTTGCGATTTTCTTCTGATATTTGATTGTAAGTCTTTAATATCAAGTTTCATGAAAATCCGTTCTGTAGAAGCCGAGAACGAACATTCGGACGGACGGAAGGACGGACAGACCGACGATAATAGGCAATCACACTGGAAGCGAAACGCGAGGAACAAAGTTGTAGAGAATAATATTTCTTCCAAGTTTTGTTTGAAACAAATTTTCGTACAACCATCTATTTCGGAAAAATTTCCCTTTTACTTTCTCCATACGTAGTAATGGGGAAGTATTGTGTTCATGAAAAAAAATCGTCTAAAAGATTTTAATGGAAATACACGTGTTGAGGGCCCTAGAACACCTATCTTCGGAATGATGTCTGTGTGTGTATGTGATTGTGGGCGCCCTAACTAAAAAATTACTTCCACATCGTTACCAAACTTCAAATATAACACTTTAGCATGAGCACAAAATCTGATTAGCTTTTGGACAATAACGGTTAACCGGAAGTCGAGGTTTATTCGAAACTCGATTAGGTTTTTGCGATATTTCTGCGTTAAAACATCATTATTTTACATATATTATTATACAAATGTATTAGAGAATGTAATTTCCTACTACTTTCTTTTGAAACAATTTTACAGAGCAGTTATTGTTTAGGAATTATTTATAAATTATCGGTATTTTCGATTTCTGTCAAATATGTCCTTAAAAACGTCGTTATTGGTAATCTTCGTGAGGACCAAAGTTGTAAAGAATATTATTTCTTCCAAGTTTTGTTTGAAACAAATTTTCGTAGAACCATCCATTACGGAGATATTCAAGTTTTTTCGTAATTTTCAGTATACAGCGCCAACACCATGTAGTGGTGAATTCTATAAACATATTCTAAATATAATTTACGGCAATAAGGACGACTGTATTCTTTTACGATACGAAATAATAATTTTGCCTCATAATGCTATTCATAATAATTTAAATATCTATACCCCAAATATGGAGAAAGTTGGCCACATCAGATTTTTGTAAATAAAATCATTAAATTTTGCATTAATTTTATTAACGTAAATAAGCTCACGCATCTGGTGTACATTTACCGGAGTCAGTGTTCAATCATGGACAATTGTACGTTGCTTTTTCACGGGTTTGTTCTTTAGAAGTCATAATAGTAAATATTTCAGGGAGGCATAATTACAAAATCTGATGTGGCCAACATGACTTTCTCCATATTTGGGATATAGATATTTAAACTATTATGAATAGCATTTTAAGGCAAAATTATTATTTTCTATCGTAAAAAAATACAGTCGTCCTTATTGCCGTAAATTTGGTATATTTTGAATGTTTACAGAATTTACCGCTACATGGTGGCGGCGCTGTATACAGGAAATTACGAAAAAGTTAAATATCTCCGAAATGGATGGATCCACAAAAATTTTGTTTCAAACAAAACGTGGAAAAAATGTTATTCTCTACAAGTTTGGTCCTTACGAAGATGACCAATTACGACGTTTTTAAGGAGATATTTGACGGAAACCGAAAAAAACGATAATATATAAATAATTCCTAAAGAATAACTGCTATGGAAAATTCTTCCAAATAAAATTTGTTGGAAATTACATTTTCTATGCCTTTGTATAGAATTGTATATACAATAATGATGTTTTAACGGAGAAATATCGCAAAAACCTAATCGGGTTTCGGATAAACCCCGACTTTCGGTAACCGTTATTCTCCAAAAACTAATCCGTTCTTTGTGCCCATACCAAAGTGTTATATATGAAGTTTGGTAAGGATATGGCAAGTACTTTTTGAGTTAGAGCGCCTACAATCACATACACAGACTTCATTCCGAAAGTAGTCTAAACGTGATCTAGGGACCTCAAAACGTGTATTTCCATTGAAATCTCGAAATCGATTTTTTTTGTGATCACAATACTTTCCCATGCTACGTATGGAGAAAGTAACAAGGAATGAAGCTGGATTTGGCGAAAGTACTATGATAGGAAATACAATTATCGTTATATTGGAATGCAATACGTTCGGAAACGGATTGTTACAAGCAAATATGATTAATTGTTAAGATTAGCTAATTGTAATTTAAAAAGTATCTACTATATACTTTAAAGAGATTGCATGTTGCGCTGTAGTAGGTTCGCTAAATCCGTTGAAATTCAGCGGGAAATTCTGCTGGTAAGTAACTAAATGATTCTAATTCTCGTAGAATCTCACATCAAATTAGCTATTCTTAAGCGTATCAATATATAGGATTACCAATTATTTTCTCATCGGAAATGAAACAAGTTCTAATGATTTTCTCCCTACTAATTATAATTACAGTTGAGCAGTTCTTGCTTGTCCGGTGCCCCGTCTAATAGCTGGTCGAAGGGATGGGGGTGTCGTAGCCAATAGTAATTGTCGATTCGTGGCGGGAAACTCACAGCGTTGCCGTCAGTGTATTTTGGTCTCCGCGTTCGTCGTGAAAGTCTCGGTAGCTCTCTTTGCTGCATTTTTCGTTTCATTTTATAATTCTCTTTTTTAGTTTAATAGGTTAATTCGGCTATTATTCTTTACGTTCGATTCTCAATTATTTTCATTTAATAGTCATTTAGGATTTCTTTGATTGTTACCATTGCTCGGTAATTTCGCTTATATTTTTAGTTTTGTTTTGTTTAATTTTTCTGATAATAGATTTACGAGTGGTTCTTCGGTTGTTTGTTTAGATTTGGTCACTCACTGATTTAAGTGTGCCTTAAATTGTTCTTTTTTAATGCTTTCATTTAATTTTCCTTATATTAGATTTAAATATTTGTTTGGTAGTTTAGATTGGGTCAATCATTAATTTAAATACGTTTTTCATTAGTCGTTATTATTCCTCAAGTAAACACGGGAAAATGGTACAATCTTCTAGGTTGAGAAAATTATATTATACTAGCGTAATTCCCGTTGAAATATCAACGGAAGAATTATAGATTGATTATTAATATATGCATTTAGTAACTGAAGATTATGTATGTAAATTACACGGGCTGGCAGAAGAAATTAATGACAGATTCAGCGATTTGAGAGCACTTAAGCCATCATTTGCCTTTTTGGAAAATCCTTCTCTTGTTGATGTTATGAAAAATGGCCGTCCCAACTCACAGCCAATTGCTGTGGATTCAGCAGCTGTAGAGTTGGAGCTACTGGAACTTCAAGAGGATGAAGGTCAAGTAAAACAAAGTGGCTGCTTAACTATTGAGTTTTGGAAGCAGGTTCTGGAGAAAAAATATCCCAAAATAAAAGAGTGTGCTCACAGATTAATCTCCATTTTCGGCAAGACATATTCTTGTGAGTCTTTGTATTCAACACTTAAATTCATTAAATCTAAGTATCGGTCAGTTTTGAGTGATGAACATTTAAATGAGCTTGTGCGAACTGCCTTAACAAGTCACCAACCAAACTTTAAGCAGCTCACTGCTAAGATGGACACCTGTAAAGCATCGACAAGAAAATCTAATATGTAAAGATTTGCTGTGAAGTATTGTTTGTGAGAACTGGTATACTGAGAAATTAAATTATAATTTTTGTTTTTTTTAAATAGCTTTTGAAACAAGAAATATGTTTACTTAATGTTCATGTATATGTATGTCAAAATAATCATTTTTTTCTTAAAAATGAATGTAATTTATATCTCACCTTCCTAACAATGTTTTTGTAGCATCTGTATGGTAAAAATATAAAATAATCTTTTTTGAACATTATTCAGTGTTATTCAGCAAATTTTGATATAAATAAAAAAATCCAATTACAATTGCTGCTAGAGTCAGTAAGCATTGATTTTGTTTAATGCAAGATCATCGAAAAGCCAGTAAAACGTTAAATATCAGTGGATATTCAGCACTTTTATGCACTCACATAAGAAATTCACTAGTAACTTTCCTAGATCTGGGTGAATGGTATTTCTTTATCTCTTAGACGTAGATTAGCGCTTATAAAGTAACATTACTTTAGGTACGTCATGAGAGCCGCGCTATGGCCACCCCTAATATATAGGATAATTTGCTAAGGCTATTGTTGCCATGTCTCTACACTAGCCATTGGTATTTATTTCTTTTTCCCTGGCAGTGACATGCCAACAAAAATCGTCTCGCGTGCCACCTTGGGTACGCGTGCCATAGGTTCGCCATCCCTGGCCTAGGTCAAAAGTCGGCGTCCTTTTCTGCGTCGCTTAGCGGGCCGCTTTGGCCAACCGGACATGAGTCTACATATCGTGTTACTCAGAAAAGTGATGCCATTTTTACTTTCTCCATACGAAGCAATGGGAAAGTATTGTGTTCATGAAAAAAATCGACTTAGAGATTTCAACGGAAATACACGTTTTGAGGTCCCTAGAACACGTTTTGACTATTTTCGGAATGATGCTGTGTGCGTGTGTGTGTGCGCGCGCGCGTGTGCGTCTGTGATTGTGGGCGCTCTAACTCAAACGGTACTTGCCATATCGTTATCATACTTCATATATAACACTTAAGCATGAGCACAAAGAACTGATTAGTTTTTGAACAATAACGGTTAACCGGAAGTCGAGGTTAATTCGAAGCCCGATTCGGTTTTTGCGATATTTCTCCGTTAAAACATCATTATTATACATACAATTCTATACAAATGTTATAGAGAATGTAATTTCCTACAAGTTTCATTTGAAATAATCTTCTATAGGAGTTAGTGTTTAGGAATTATTTATAAATAACCGCTTTTTCGGTTTCCGTCAAATATCTCCTTAAAAAATCGTTATTGGTAATCTTCTTGAGGACCAAAGTTGTAGAGAATAATATTTCTTCCAAGTTTTGTTTGAAACAAATTTTCGTAGAACCATCCATTTCGGAGATATTTCGATTTTTCTTAATACCAGTATACAGCGCCAGCACCATGTAGCGGTTAATTCTGTAAACATATTCAAAATATGTATACGTAATTTACGGCAATAAGGACGACTGTATTCTTTTACGATACGAAATAATAATTTTGCCTCATAATGCTATTCATAATAATTTACATATCTATACCCCAAATATGGAGAAAGTCGTGTTAGCCACATAAGATTTTTTCCGTTGCCATGATAAAATTTGATAATTGTTGATGGCGATGCGTACGCTGCCAAGGTTTATTTTAATTGCGCATCAACTTTTTACTGTGTATAACAATTTTGTTTACATAATATTTTTTCAATTTAATGATTATTGAAAGTGCTTAAAAACTGTTCACGAGGATAATCGCCGATAATTATTCTTGAGGACGCTGATTTTGAGAGCCTCAGATGTTCTTATAAAGGACTGAGAAATTAGAACTTTTTCATCACGATAGACAGCAAGAACGTTATCCGATGATTTAATCTAAGGGCTGCTTTGGAGCGTCAGAAGTATTCTGGGAAACTTTATCACCATCAAATGACGTGGATTTTATCATATTAGCAATGGGTAGTTGTATGAACACATGAGAGCGGCCCCCTATTTGCGTGTTTAGAGGAGAGCACGTGAATCAGCGCTCCGTCCTTCGGAAGAGACGTAAAATCCTGTGGCCTCTTTGGTGCTTCTCGTTAAGAGTAGGCTAATGCCGGTACCGTGTTTCTCTCCTACCTCGCCCTGTGATTTAGACTAATTGCAAGAAGTCTACTAGCGCTGGTCGTTGCTTTAAGTCACAAGGTCCCACAATAACAACAACACGAGAGAGAGACCAGAAGCAGACCCCAGAAGCACAGACAAGGATAGGCACAAGAATAAGCAACACCCGTGATTCAGTGTCTAAAGGCCCATCGATTCGCAGCCCTCAGCGCTGCCCTGCTCCGCCAGTGACTCAACCCTCAAGGCAGTCGACGAGGTCCGCCTACGTGTACGGACGTTCACCGAAATTCGGTGCGACATCTGGTTGTTTGAGACGTTTCTGTGAGGTTGACTTGAAAAATTACTATTTTGGATCTGGGAATCCCGTTTTGTATTATTTCTTCGGGAATAATAATTGTTAATAGATACTGAGTAATTATTCAGTCCTATTTGTACTATTGAATTATAAGTTATTTTTTGACAAAAGAAAAAACAACTCGATGTGTTTCATTCCCTCGCTTCTGTGGCGGATCCCGCGCAATTAATTTAGTTTTGAATCGCACGAAATGCGACTCTATATATATATATATATATATATATATATATATATATATATATATATATATATACATATTACGTATTTACTCCGTATACTTCTGGGGCTGCCGAGTGAGCATGGCGTTTTTGTTTACGTAAGCCATTTGCATTGTCTAGATGTTTTGGTGTACTTCTACTATTTCCAGTTTTATCGCTTTTTATTATTTTAAAAAATTACCCATCCATTGAATATGGCATCAAAATAAATACCTAAAAGCAAGGGACAGGAGAGAAAAGAGTTGTATTAACGCTAACACAAAAGCTGGAGCTGATCAAACGAATGAAAAAACCTGATGTGGCCAACGCATGACTTTCTCCATATTTGGGGTATAGATATTTTAATTGTTATGAATAATATTACGAGGCAAAATTATTATTTCGTATCGTAAAAGAAGACACGTCCTTGTTGCCGTAAATTACGAAAAATTTGAATGTTTACAGAATTCACCGCTACATGGTGCTGGCGCTGTATACTGGTATTAAGATAAAGCGAAATATATCCGAAATGGATGGTTCTACGAAAATTAGTTTCAAACAAAACTTGGAAGAAATATTATTCTCTACAACTTTGGTCCTTACGAAGATTACCAATAACGATGTTTTTAAGGAGATATTTAACAAAAACCGAACAAGTTAGGAAAGTGTACAACGTATCACAAATGGGCGCGTTTCGTGCAATGGAGTATTTGAAAGCAATTATATACCTGTAGTAAGGGAAATAGCGTTTTAAAGTCCTTCTCTTCATCATAAATAATCCATTTTCTTCCTATTTAATAGTATTACATGCTGTTACATGCACACGTAAGTAAATTAAACGTTTGTTTGGGAGATTGTTTATGATAGCAACAATGAAGTAGTAACCATGCAAGAAATTTTCTAAGTTCAATTCGATTTAAGACGTTTTTGTTTGATTTTCTCAATAGAGATTACTTCTACGATAAAAATGTATAGGAAAGAAACTACTCTTCTTTACCAGTTCTACAACTTTTATTTGAAAAATATTTTGATATGAGCAATACTTTACGAGATATGAGGAAAATTTAATTTTTTGTCACCAGTAAAGTGGTACCCCTGATTGGCGTACGTGATTCGTTTGTGCGATTTTCTTATTATATTTGATAGAAAGTTCTTAATATCAAATTTCATAAAAATCCGTTCAGTAGAAGCCGAGAACGAACATGCGGACGGACGGACAGACGGACGAACGGACGGACGGACCGACCGACGATAATAGGCACTCACGCTGTAAGCGAAACGCGCCGAAAAACCGGTTATTTATAAATAACTCCTAAACAATCACTCCTTTAGAAAATTGTTTCAAATGAAAACTGTAGGAGATTACATTCTCTATAACCTTTGTATACAATTGTATATACAGTAATGATGTTTTAACGAAGAAATATCGCAAAAACCGAATCGGGTCTCGAATAAACCTCGACTTCCGGTTATCTGTTATTGTCCAAAAACTAATCAGTTCTATGTGCTCATGTTAAAGTGTTACGTATGAAGTTTGGTAACGATATGGCACGTATTTTTTGAGTTAGAGCGCCCACACTAACATACAGACACACACACAGACATCATTCCGAAAATAGTCTAAACGTGTTCTAGGGACCTCAAAACATGTATTTCCGTTGAAATCTCGAAGTTGATTTTTTTCATGAATACAATACTTTCCCATTACTACGTATGGAGAAAGTAAAAAGGAGAAATTAAAGCACCCATAGCAAAAGAATTCAACATCGGATCTCCCACGCTCAACGATATCATGGCTCATAAGGGTAAATTAATGAAATTTGTGTCACCTTCTGATACGAATAAAACATTTAATAAACGTCATAAGCTTCATAACATGGAGGAACTGGATAAAATACTATATGACTGGTTTTCAAAGAAACGTCCAGAAGAATTAAATAATTTCGTCCTTTTCTAATAGAGTAAATAAAGATAAATAAGAAGGAAATAATCCAATAAATTCCATTTTGGGAACTGTATAATAAAAATCGGTACAAAATACATTGTACAAACTTTCTCATATACTAATGCGTCGTTTAGTTATCTTTAGAAAATGAAAATCGCATCAACCGGTTTTTAGAAAATTCAATTTTTCTTAAAGTTGCCTAAGAAGAAACTAGCCTTATATTCATTCATTGAGAAAAATGAAATACCTAGTATTATTGCAGACGTATACTCTAGTAACTACGAAATTTTATCAAAATCGTTATAGCCGTTTTTGAGAAAATCGGATTGTTGTTAAAAATGCGTAGAATAAACTGCTCTTAATTATTGAGCAATGTGAACCATTTCTTCATAGCTCAGTATGATAAGATGCCTAAGTACGAGGTTTCATATATCTTCGCTCTACCGTTTAGACTTCAGAGCCAGAACAGACAGACGGCATTGCGAAAACCACTTTTTCGGATTCAGCAACACCTAAAACGTATATTTCCGTAAAAATATCGAAGTCGAATTTTTTCTCGATAGTAGTACTTTCTCAGTATACTTCGTATATGAGAAAGTAAAAATGATACTCGATAAAAATAAATCACAGGTGAAACAATAAAAGATAATAACGATAGAAACATAAGCAATTCACAGATATAATGATAGAATTGGAAAAATTCGTGATAAATTACGTTTATGTAAATGAACTTTTATATCCACTCACTCGTTCTTGATAGACATTCATTTGGAAGTGCCTCAAAATTTGTATCCTCCTATACAGGGATAGGTATATGTATTTGAATACTAGTAGACGGTAAATAAAAAAATCTGATGTGGCCAACACATGACTTTCTCCATATTTGGGGTATAGATATTTAAATTATTATGAATAATATTACTAGGCAAAATTATTATTTCGTATCATAAAAGAAGACACGTCCTTGTTGCCGTAAATTACGTATATTTTGAATCTGTTTACAGAATTCACCGCTACATGGTGTTGGCGTTGTATACTGGTATTAAGATAAAGCGAAATATATCCGAAATGGATGGTTCTACAAAAATTAGTTTCAAACAAAACTTGGAAAAAATATTATTCTCTACAACTTTGGTCCTTACGAAGATTACCAATAACGATGTTTTTAAGGAGATATTTAACGGAAACCGAAAACCTGTTATTTATAAATAACTCCTAAACAATAACTCCTATAGAAAATTGTTTCAAATAAAAGTTGTAGGAAATTACATTCTCCATAACTTTTGTACAGAATTGTAAATACAAAAATGATATTTTAACCAAGAAATATCACAAAAACCGAATCGGGTTTCGAATAAACCTCGATTTCCGTTTATCCGTTATTGTCCAAAAACTAATCAGTTCTTTGTGCTCATGTAAGAGTGTTAGATATGAAGTTTGGTAACGATATGGTATGTACTTTTTGAGTTAGAGCGCCCACACTAACATACACACACACACAGACATCATTCCGAAAATAGTCTAAACGTGTTCTAGGGACCTCAAAACATGTATTTCCGTTAAAATCTCGAAGTCGATTATTTTCATGAATACAATACTTTCCCATTACTACGTATGGAGAAGGTAAAAATCTGATTTGGCCAACATATGACTTTCTCCATATTTGGGGTATAGATATTTAAATTATTATGAGTAGCATTATAAGGCAAAATTATTATTTCGTATCGTAAACGAAGACACGTCCTTGTTGCCGTAAATTACGTATATTTTGAATGTTTACAGAATTCACCGCTACATGGTGTTGGCGCTGTAGGCTGGTATTAAGAAAAACGAAATATATCCGAAATGGATGGTTCTACGAAAATTAGTTTCAAACAAAACTTGGAAGAAATATTATTCTCTACAACTTTGGTCCTTACGAAGATTACCAATAACGATGTTGTTAAGGAGATATTTAACGGAAACCGAAAAACCGGTTATTTATAAATAACCCCTAAACAATAACTCCTATAGAAAATTGTTTCAAATGAAAACTGTAGGAAATTACATTCTCTATAACTTTTGTATAGAATTGTATATACAATAATGATGTTTTAACAAAGAAATATCGCAAAAACCGAATCGGGTTTCGAATAAACCGCGACTTCCGGTTATCCGTTATTGTCCAAAAACTAATCAGTTCTTTGTGCTCATGTTAAAGTGTTATATATGAAGTTTGGTAACGATATGGTATGTACTTTTTGCGTTAGAGCGCCCACACTAACATACACACACACACACACAGACATCATTCCGAAAATAGTCTAAACGTGTTCTAGGGACCTCAAAACATGTATTTCCGTTGAAATCTCGAAGTCGATTTTTTTCGTGAATACAATACTTTCCCATTACTACGTATGGAGAAAGAAATAAAGAACTCAAAACACGGTGAAGACAAGGTAAATAAAATTGGAAATAATTTTGGACATTCCTGAAGATGACAGCGTTGCTGTCGAAACGCGCGTCCTGGTTGATTCTGCAAGTCTTCTGTGCCCTGCCACGTAGTACCGCCTTTACGGTGATTTGGAGTTATTATTTCCAATTTTATTTAACTAGTAGACGGTGTTTTCATTCTGCAAGCATTATTGTCAAAAAACGTATAACCGTGCCAAATTTAAACTCATCTTTGTGTGGGGCAATAATGGGACAAAACAGTCCCAAAAACTGCAATATTTAGAATTTCGGATGTTTTCCTAAAATGGTGCCAAATTATACTCACACGGGGTAAGAAAGGAACAATATGGCCCCTTAAAATTGGAATTTCGGATTTTATCCATTCGTTGTAACCGAAAAGCTCTAATATAAACAATTAAATGTATATATCTGTGTGTATGTGTGTGTGTGTGTGCGCGTGCGTTCGTGCGTGCTTGCGTGTGTGTGCGCGCGCACTTGTGGAGGTGGTACATCATTAAGAATTGGCATAAATGTATGCCATTTGTAACAAACATTGGAAATAATATAATATTCTTATGTAATTACAAATTTTAGGGATTGTTTTTACCCTAATATGGTCCAAAGAGAAAAGCAATGAAATCGGTGCAGAGGTGCAAACTTTTACGTTTAAAAATAATTTGTCCGCTCTTATTCTGTGTTTTAAGGTGAGATGAAATGCTTGCAGAATGCAATCACCGATTACTAGCATCTTTGATATATATATATAACGAAGAGACACGACTCGAGGCGTGGGCGCTTGTTGTTTCTCTAATGTTTTGTTTAATTTTTTTTGTCTCTGCACGCCGTTCACGACGTGGCGTGGGCGAGAGGAGGAGAGAGAGGGAAGAAAGACTCGGAGGTCGGGACGGAGTTTGCGTAGAAAGCTCACCTCTTCTCCCCACCTTTCTTGGTCACCCTCCCCTCTTTTCCACCCCTCCTAATTCGGTCGGAGGATGTAAATATAAAGGTTCTCTTAGCACCTCGGCCACTGTACATCTTCCAGTGCTTTCCCTTGTAAGGATACCTAGGAGGGGTGTCTGGTGCCTTGAGAAGAAGGCGCATATTGTTTTGAAAGGTTACCGGAGGTCATGCTGAAAACCTGGCCCATTCTATCGGGATTTCTCCTGTTGCTGTACCTTTCGTCTGTCTGCAGCGATGGTAGATAATAATATTATCCTGTGATGTCGACAACCCGACTTTCGAGACGGTGTAACCGGTTGCGTTTCTTACAATTAGTTTATGTCCGTCCTGTTGGTTGATTTTCCGAACTGTTTTTGACGAATTACCGCCTATTATTCCAAGTATTTACATTTTACGAGGAAACAATAGTAGCCATAACGATCGAGAAAAATGGAGAGCGCTTAATTTGTGCAAAATTAAAGCGCTAATTCACGTCATCCGTTGTTGGAAAGACGTAACAAAACAAGACTGTGAATCAGTGATAATTTACGATTTAATACGTAAAGTGATCCACAAAAACCCGCCGTGCGAGCCTTTTTTAATGTGCAGTCGAAACCGTGTTCTGTGCATGCTCTTTGGTGGAAGACTTGGAGAACGTGATCCATAATCTGATAATTTTTATGTGCTATATTCCGCGAGTTGAATTCATTTTTCCGTGTGCAATATCTTTACTTATAATTTAGCCATTAGTTCTAAGTCTTCGTTATTACAATCGAAAATATTTCAGTCAATATGTCTTATCCAAATGTTTTACTGCCTAACGTGATTTTCGAAATTCTATAACTCTATTCTAACAAAGCAATTTTATTTTGCGGATGTGTTTCTGTGAAATACGAAATTATTTGTCAACTTTTCATTTGACATGGATTTATTTTAGTGAAGCGAAAGATAAGCAATTACCTCGATTTTTATAACCAGATTACAGGCTGATATAATACTGTGCAATAAATGCAAGTAAAACGCAAATAACAAGGAAATAAAGAGTTTCTATTTCATATACATCATTTCTATGTTTTTAATACTTAATTCATACCTTTTAATTTTTTATTATCAAGATTGTTATTTTAATTTTTCATTCTTGCTCGTTTTATTAAATGCAAATGATATTTAAATATATCAATTTTGGAATGTTTTGTCGGGGTTGTTTAGATATCCAAATTTTATCACTTCATATTATCTCGGGTAATTTTGACTCATTTTTAAATCTACGTGAAAGTTTATTTCTGCTATTAAGGATAATCATGCGTATTTTCGTGGTTTGCGGCATTTGAAGCGAAATAAATGCAACTGCTCGTTCGTCCTTATTCATGCAAGCCTGCTGTTTTGTCTTCACATACCAAAAGTACGACGGTTTTTTATGGCGTTACTTACTCGGCTGAAATTTGGCTCTTCCATGGCGATTAATGACACGGTAAATAATTATAATAAATATAATAGTACTTTTTTCTTCGAATCCGCCTAACGTGTTCCTTTTTCTGTTAAAAATAAAAATTTGCAAGAATCTTCCAAAAAATCAAATGCAACAGTTTTCTTCGTTGGATTTTTTTTTTAGAGACTTTTTAATAGTGAACGTCGCTGTAATTGAAGGTAGGCGAATCAACAGGTGAGCGCTGAGAGGTTTCACAGAAAAAAGCATCGTGTTAGGTCTCTATTCGTTTTATTTTATGAATGCATCTCCAAGATTTAACAAGTTACTTAAATGGCACCGCATGAATACAATATTGATTTTAAGAAAGTGTCATTTGGTTGCTTCAACTCAAGTAAAAAAATAAAACTAAATGAATCTTTTGGCGCGGTGAGTAAGTACATACAACCTAAAAGGTCTACCTCGTACAAAATGGATAATTTTGCAGGTTTTGTACATTTAGAAATTCGCTCATAAACCTTATGTTTCCGATCTCATTTAGAAATTCGCTCATAAACCTTAGGTTTCCGATCTCATTTTTATTAGCCGCCACATCACAAGGTATTTCGTTGGAGTCTTTACAGAACGCCCTCGTAGTCAGACAAGGAAAGTTATTTTTTATAATTAAAATTTAATTGTTACGATATTGTACATTTTCACCGCCGTCTGAATAATATCTAATATCTGGTTATTGTTAGTCCGTGATTAATTTAACCGTGCTCTAAAACGCGAAAGCAAAATTTTGAACCTGAGACCTCATGTTCTCCTATATAACTTTCACCTTTCGTCCCCATTTCTAATAAATCCGACTAAAATCAGTTACGCGCAAACGCTAAAGAAACTCTGACCGATCAGCCGAAATAGAAATAACCGTTTAAAATTAAGTTTTATTTTCCGCCTTCCAAAGAGCATTCCGAGTGTCTCCAAACAACTCGCGTGGATTGCTTACGAGCACAATTAGCAACCATTTTGCAATTTTACGGCTCATTCGTTTTTTGTAAAAGAGAGATTGCAGCACTTAAGAGCCTTTGCGTAAAAATGTTTTCGTGGTGTACAGTCATAAAACCTTAGAAATAAATGATAAATATATAAACACTAGTGTAATGCCCGTTGAAATATCAACGGAAGGATTATACATATATTGATAATTAATATTTAAAATAATTATTAGCACACTTTTACATATGAAATATTTCGTCATATATTACATTTCTAGTGAATATTCTGTTGTCGTTTAATAAATGCCTTTGGTTTTTATTTTCGGCTATAAAATTCTGTTATTCTTCTCCCACCTTGTTCTCGTCAATGCTGCATATAAATGTCGGTGTGCAAAGACCGGGAAATAATTATATGTATACATATATAACGTAGGGAAAATAATTAAATTTCGTGCACTTAACATTATGATTGTTTTAAAATTGTACTCTGTACTTACGAAGAAAGAAAGCTTACTCGAATCCTCAATAATGTTCTCCGTCGTTATGTATAACATATTTAAAATAAAATTCTTTAAAATATTTAAATTAAAAACTACCTAATTAAACAATCAGCGGAATAATTTCTTTGAATACTATCTGAACAACAACAAATCAATTTATTTCAACATTGTAAACTGTTCCCTTGACGATTGATTGGATTGTTGTATTGGAGATCCATATTAACAAAAAATAAACTAATTGTTTATCGTAGAAACCGTTACAATAGTTTTAAATTGATTTTTGCTTTGAAATATAGTACTTGAGTCAATTCAGTACAACTTCCACTTTACATACTGTAAATTCCAATGTTACTCCTTTTATAATAGACAATGCTAGCCTAAAATTAATTCATTCTGTAAAGTGAATAAATAAAGTTCTTTCTTTAAACTATAATAGCCACTGTTATTAGATTTAAATGGATTATAAGCCTTAGAACTTACTCTGTATTAAATAAGCACCAAAATTCCTTTTATAAAAACAAATCAATTCATTAAAAGATCCACTGTTGTTTCTTCGAAAATTGCCTGTTAACAGTTTTAAATGTCCTTTTAATTTTAACTGAATTTTAATTTATATTCGTTTCCAAACTTCGGCCATTGTTACGAAATTAATTCGAGGAACAACAATATAAATTCGTAAGCACGTATGGTTTACAAAGAATTTAATTTAAGAATGCTTTTTATTTCCAATTTTTCTAAAATGACACAGTTCATACTTAAAATTTTTATATTTACGTTAATATACTTATTTTCCACAAAACACGCCAATCTCTCCCCTTCCTTCCTCTCTCCCTCTCGTATTGAAGCACTCAAGGCACGTGAATGCACGCTTATTCCCAGAAGGATTTGAGGTGTAACAATGATAATGGTCGACATAGCTACATCGCGTTAAAATGGCGAGATTTCCATAAAATATGCAAATTATACGTTTAACATGGAATATTTCGAACGGTGGGCGAAAGAAGACTAACGAAATAAGAAACTTTATAAATTTTTCTTCAAACTGGTTCAAATCCGAAGGTCGTCTGTTAATTTCTTCTAGTTTTAATTTCCAAATGAGTAAAAGCCTGCACGTCGAAAAATCGCGTTTTACATGTTAAGTAATGGGAAATGGAAATGCCTCTCTTGGAGACGAACCAAGGAATTTTTCGCGATTTAAATTTGTCATTCTCTGAATATGTGTTAATCAAGCATCCCTACCAAATTTCGAATTTCTATCATTATTATTTCTCGAGTTATTATCGTTCACATAGCGTGACCAACCAACCAACCAACAGACGACGGCTATAATTATATTAAATAAATTGAACTTTGCAATAGTAGTTGACGTCTTTTGCTTAGCTTAATAGTGATACTTTTTCCTTATACTCAGATTTCACAAAGATTAATCGACTTCCAAACCCATTTTTTCACTCTTCACAGGATTCTCAGGCTTGCAGCAATCGTCTGACGTGGTCAATGATTCGAACATTTCAAAAAGAGAGGTTTCCGGTTTGTTTCCCTTCCCTAGAGTGGGGCGGTCAGGAGGCGACCCACACGACCAACGTGAATCTAAAACAGCCATGCGTAAGTAACATTTCAATCCACTAAGAAAAATTCCCACCGACGCGACGTGCTCATAGAAATAATTTATTCAATCGTTCGTTTATTTCTCATAAACCGTTTCCACTAAATATTCATGTTTACTTTCTCATATACGAAGTATATTGAGAAAGTATTGTTATCGAGAAAAATTCGACTTCGAGATTTTTACGGAAATATACGTTTTATTAGGTGTAGCTGAGTCCGAAAAAGTGGTTTTTGCAATGCCGTCTGTCTGTCTGTTACTGGCTCTGATGCCTAAACGGTAAAGCGAAAATATATTAAACCTCGTACTTAAGCATTTCATCATACCGAGCAGAAGCTATGAAGAAATGGTCCACATTGCTCAATAATTAAGGGAAGTTTATTCTACGCATTTTTTACAATTGAATCATGGAAATCGAAAACAACGGAAGTTCATATTTTGGTGAAAATGAGGAAACACTGAAACTGCCATGTAGAGTACATGTTGCATGTGTTGAAACCATAAAACATATAACTTCATGGATAATTACTGCCATAGGGACTTTAAAATTTTAAAAAATATCGCTGGCATTGCTATTAAATTTTAGCCTTGGCACAGTTGTTAGTGTCTACTGAAAAAATTGGTTTTCTGGAATTACGGGGTTTTTGATTTCCATGATTCAATTTGATTTTCTCAAAAATGGCTATAACGATTTTGATTAAATTTCGTACAGTTACTTGAGTTTACGTCTTCAATAATACCAAATATTTCATATTTCTCTAAAAATGAATATAAGGCTAGTTTATTCTAGGAAACTTTAACAATAATTAGATTTTCTCAAAAACGGCTATAACGATTTTGATAAAATTTCGTAGTTACTTTAGTATACGTCTGCAATAATACTACGTATTTCATTTTTCTCAATGAATGTATATAAGGCTAGTTTATTCTTAGGAAACTTTAACAAAAATTGGATTTTCTAAAAACCGGTTGATGCGATTTTCATTTTCTAAAGATAACTAAACGATGCATTAGTATATGAGAAAGTTTGTACAATGTATGTTGTACCGATTTTTAATGTTAGATTTTGAATCTCACTGATGGCGAAGTATTTTCACAAAAACTAATTTAAGCTAGTTAATGACTGAGGATGCATAACTTACGGGTTCATGCAATATTCAGCGATGGTAGTGCGTGAAATGTGCTTTTGAATGTATGTACTCAATAAGCTAGAATATGTGATTGGATGAACGATTCTCCAGTGGAAACACGTAAGAGATTTTTGGTCAAAACAAACCTACATTGAAATACTGTTCCAGATGATTATAACGTCTTAGAGACGGGTAATATTTTAAAATTTATTTGCAATTAAAGACAGCCCTCACTTAAGGTGGATTCGCTCAACGTTGACGGCACCATACGCGATCACCACGGAACATGGGCGAAGCGCAGTATAGCACCGGTTATATTGAGATTCCCAGCGTTCTATACGCTATCGAATCATTTTCGGGGCCAGTTAAGTAGGATTTAGGTAGCTGCACTATTTGAGTATTTTTTCTTTACACTTAAAGTTCCAAAACCTAGTTACTTAGTTAATTAAAATTTTTACTAAATAACAAATGGTACATAATGACCTATTAAAGTGAGAATATCGAGGAATACGAGAAAACGCCACCATGCCCACAGTAAGATCCGAATCTACGATTGTCTACCTTTTTCCTAATTGAAATCTTGCACCTGATGCAATACAATTACCTACTGAGAATAATACAAAAGACGTTGCGAAATCACAAGGAAATGCACGAGTACAATATAAATATTATTTGCGCATCGGTCAAAAATCACTCTGCAGTGCACGGCGTGATTGAACCACGAACCAGTTTCCACTTCCGGATCCAAGCGCATGAAAAGCCGTAATCATCCAGGGTTATCGTAGCTGTTCGTAGCGTTCGAGGAAATACGTGTGTCTCCTTTAGATCAGAGGGGCCCAAACCTTTCTATGCCAAGCGCTACCGTCATTCTGTAAATTATCTTGCGGGATACTAAATTTTTTAAACATATACATAGGGTATTCTAACTGTAAGATAAACACAGAAATAACCGTTAATTCGTTATACGTCACTTAGGAAAATCGACAAAATAAATAGTTGATTATTTTATGTATTTAAATGTATTATTTATTTAAACGTTTATGGGCGCATTTACACTGCATATCTTCAGCCAGTGATTGGTAATTGGGCTTGTAACTCGAAACCGAGAGGCGTAAACAATCTTTAAGATTGTTTAAGATTGGCGAGTGCATTTCTGGTTTTCGATTTAATAAGGTTCATATAAAAAAAATATCGATTCACATAAATATGTGGAAGGAAAATATGCTTTCAAAATAAATGCAATATTTTATACTATATGAAAATATTTTATTACATTGCAACGGAATTATTTCATTTTCCAAATCTGTTGCATCCATATTGGACATATATCCTATTTTGCTATAAATGTCTTCGATGTCAATTTCGGCGAAAAGTAATGAAAAAATGTTACAATGGGCTCGAGTTCTTTAAAATCTAAAAAACTTTCTTCGAATTCAATTTTTGATTTTTCTAGCACCTCGCTGTCTCTGCGTGCGACTTGAATCTTCCCAAAGGGCGACCGGTCGCCCCCGGGCTGCGGCTAATGAATCTTAGGATATCAATGCGGCAAAACATATGTCCTCTAACCTTCGCATTTCTCAGTTCTAAGGGTGTCCAAGAGACAAGGCCTGATTCCATTCCCAAGGATCGGAAAAAGACATCGCGGCCTCATGGCCTTCCCGAGGGTCGGCAGGTCGAGCGATGACTCTATCGGACTAAGCCCCTCGACCCCATCACTGCCCGCTTCAGAAGACTCGATGGGGAATCTCGATGAGGCCTTCGTCGAGAGGGGCCTAGCGAGGGGCCTCCTGGGAAGTGCCGCAGCGGTCAAGAGGTCGCCGGGGCAAGGACGCAGCGGGGGCCTGTGGTTCGAACCAAGGCTCGGTAGGCGGAAGAGGTCTGTCTACAGGGAAGAGTCGGTGCCCCGCTATGGCCGCCGCATGGAGTCTTTCGAGCCGTTCTGGCAGACAGAGAGACAGGGTGAGCGTTGTACACTTTGTAGCTCTTTCGAGAAAATTTTTACTGAAAGCTACTCATCGTTTTCAGTACAAAAAACAATTGCTCCAGTAACGATATTCGATCCATGTCCCATAAACTTTAGGATAAAAATAATGACTGAATATTTGTCGAACAGCTCAGATGATGATTGTCTTGTCTTCATGAAATGTTAAGATAGAAAGTGCTCAATGGGCTTTGCAGAATTGGACGCATTAATGAAGAAGGAGTCAATATAAAAAAGGCTTTCTATATTTTCGCGCGAGGAATGTCAAAAGAGTAAAATACTTGATTGCGTAAGATCAATCGAAATTCTTTAATGAACAGTTGAATACGTTTTTGAGAGGACTTTTCGGCCTCCAAAATGACCGGTGCTGTAATGTGTTATTCGATCTGCTTATGGAAGTGTTTCCCAAACTACGAGTATCGCAAGGCTAATAAGAACTCAATGCATAAAAAATCTGATGTGGCCAACACATGACTTTCTCCATATTTGGGGTATATATAGTTAAATCAGTGCTGGAAAACGTTACATGTAACGTAACGAAATTACGAAAAAATGAAATAATTTTGAGTTAAAGTAACGAAAAACGTTAACGAAATTTACGGCATCGTTAAATTACTAACAATAAGTCAGGTCCATAAAAGAAAATCGCCAGGGCCGGAAGCCATCCTCACATTCATTATAAACTCGTTATCAAATGAATTAGCTCCGTACCTTAAGATCGTATTCACAAAATCTTTAGATGAGGGTGTAGTTCCTTTGATATGGAAAACAGCCCACGTTACACCAATACACAAAACGGGAAGTAAATTAAAAGTGGAGAGCTACCGCCCTATATCGTTGACGTCAATCTTCTGTAAGGTTTTTGAGCACATTATCGGTAGCTCAATAATGCGATTTCTCGAAAGCAAAGATGCGCTTAACAGTAGCCAGCATGGTTTCCGGAGAGGCAGGTCATGCGAGACTCAGTTAGCTCTATTCACACAAGATATTGTGAAAGCAGCGGATAAAGGAATAGGAGTTGATGCAGTATTTTTATACTTTAGGAAAGCCTTCGACACCGTTTCTCACGTGAAAATAGTGCAAAAATTAAGGGCTTATTCAATTAACGAGAAAACTGTAAATTGGATCGCCTCGTTTCTTTCCGATAGAGCCCAGAGAGTAGTTCTCGATGGAGTTGCATCCGACGTCGTCAAAGTGACTTCCGGCGTGCCTCAGGGAAGTGTAATAGGACCTCTGTTATTCTTGATATATATAAATGATTGAGCGGATAATAAAAAGTGTAAAGTTAGACTCTTCGCGGATGACACACTTGTGTATGGAGAAATCAACGCAATACACTAGCCTCGCATTTTGCATCTGTGACATCGAAAAAGAACTATTTGTCCGCATTAGTTCCAATACGTCCATCGTTGTGGAAACGTCAGTCGAGTGGTGTGCGTCTTTTAGTGTTTGAAGAATCTGTTATCAAGTTATAGCAGGTTAGTTTTCCTTGGGCATAATTGATATCTTTTTGTCTTTGCTCAAAAAGTGATGTCAATATTTAGTGTAAATATTACTTTTTCCATTGATAAAAGCAGGTTTTTCACCGTTAGTTGGAACTATACCTAGTCTACGATCAACGAAGATTTTCTAAACCAGGAAGTTAGTATATACATATTTTTATTCAATCTTTTTATATACGTACTAGGGGCTCCGCCACTGCTCGCTTCGCTCGCCAACCCCGATGGGGGCTTCGTCCGCAGACCCCCCGGATTGCACAATATATTACTATTACTCCGCCAATCAGTATTAGTGAACGTAATGTTAGATGAGAGTGCAGGAGAAAATATGTCGAAACAATCGCTAGAACAGAGAAATACTACAGATCCTTTTTCCCAGACGCGATAAGACAGTCCAACAGAGGAATAAGTTAGAGTTCACTTGGTGTTGTGACACCCCCTGCCAAACGCTTCTGTCGGCTTGCAGGGTATTGATGTAAATGTTATCTACGCCAACGTACTAAAGTCACCATTATTTAAATTATAAAATTATTACAGTTTTTCATCGTACTTGTATATATGGGCCAATCCCTCGGGACCTCGCTGCCCATCCTCCTCCATCACTGAGGTGAATATATAACTCTCTATTAGGGATGCACCGAATATCAAAATTGCCGAATAACGAATAAGTAACCGAATTCTGTTACAGCCGAATAAAAAATACCGAATAAATAACCGAATACTGGTATTGCTGAATACCGAATATTCAACCACCGAATACTCACATAAAAGAAACCTACTTGTAAAATTGATTTCAGTAAAATCATTAGTATTGGAAGTTTATAAAATACCTATTAAATCAATACCACAAAGAACCTTCGGTGTTTGGTAATTAGAAACTTTACTGTGCCTTATTGTGTCCTAATTATAGAAAATATATTTAATTTTAATTTTTGTGTGATTATTATTATGTGTGGTTGCTATGTGATGGAAAACATTTCACTTCAGTAATAAAGTGTTGGTTCTTGGAATTTTATTTCGCTTTCAAGCTTTGGCTCTTTATCAAATTTACCTCCCTTTCCCATAGTTTCGAGAATCAGTTTTATAGTTTTTTATTCTTTCTAGTTTTTAATATTTTGTGTTTTTCAGTCTGTATCGTAATTAAAGTTGAATATTTTTAGAAGTTTACTAATTTTATGATTTCATTTTCAATATTTGCTGCTCATCATTCGATTTGATATTTGGTAAATTTTAACCGACTTCGAATACCAGCCCGAATATCCATTTAATCAAATTCCGAATACTACCGAATTCCGAATAGTGGAAAAATGGCCGAATAGTTTTCGAATATTCGGTACATCCCTACTATCTATTGATTTCTTAATACTTCATCGTACACAATATTTTGAATCGTGTGAGTTTCCCTGTCGTTTTTAGCTCCTGTAATTTTGATTTTCAGACTGGCCCTGGATCGACACCGAGAGAGGGCCATGTATAGCTGACCGTGACCAAATATTGGCTTACTCTGATCGATGTGAATGCCCACTCGGTTAAATGTTTGGCCTTGAGATTTATTAATTGTCAAGGGAAAGGCTAGCCGTACGGGGAATTGTTTTCTGTTAAGAATAAAAGGTAACTCATGATTATCTCGAGTATTTCAAGAGATTCGGGGTATCGTAACGACATTTAAGCAACTGTCAATTGTCGTTTGTATTTACGCTAATTTCTCGATTATCTACATCATTATCGACAGCGTGATCAACCTTTGTTAAATTACATTCACTAATAGCCTTCCTTTTGGCCCTGTATCTTTTATTGTTTTCTCGATTTCTTAATCTATTCCATTCCTTTTTCTCTACTACAACCACATCATAGTGACCGTTGTCGGCTGCCCCTCGCCTGGCAGAGCTGGGATAACTGCACATGCGCACAACGGTCATTTTCCGATCACTCGTAAGGCCAGGGGTCTCAAACTCGCATCGGTCGCATGACGCGGCTCTCTGACGATCCGCGGGCCGCATTCATTACTTTCCCAGTCTTCACACCTTTTCGTATTCTTTGTATTGTATTCACTCTCCCTTTCCACAAGAGAGGAATAGCTCTATCACGCGTCTTACACGCAGTCATTACAGAAATGCTAGATTTGGCGTCGAGGGTAAGTCCCTCTGATACGCAAGAAACTCGCTGGCAGTGGGATAAACGTTCTTCAGTAACTCAACCGTGCAGGCTCTTATAAATTGGAATGATTTAATACACCTCTTAGAAATATTTGAACGAAATATTTTAATAAGAAATAGATTTGAGTTCGAGTCGCGTAGTATAAAGTAAATTGCTTCGCGGGCCGCCCAAATGACTCGCGCGGGCCTCATGCGGCCCGCGGGTTTGAGACACCTGCGTTAGGCCATGGCAGCCAGTGGGGGAGGGGGGAATGGGGGGAGAGAGTCCTGAAACTAAAGCCCCTTCTCACATCGGTCATTTTCCGATCACGCGTCATTTAGTTACGACTTTAGAAGATTATAATATAGAGAGATTTAATCGATTGTTCACAAGGGCAAGCGAGGAAAATTCCATGTTGGGTATACAGACATCCTAGTTTTCCGGGATTTGTCGCGAAAAAATACCGAGAAGTATGAATGCCCCGGTCTTTTTCAATTCGTAATTAAATGAATAGGTACCAACTAAAATTACGACAACACAAATTACATTATATTCAAGCATTCGATACAGTTTTTACTAAAATGTAATCCGTCCCGGTTATGTCCCAGATTTTTAATCTCGCAACAAAAATATCCCGGTTTCTCTCTTTGTCTTCTCCAACATCTCACATTCGACTCATCAACCCCGTAGCGCCATTGTGCAGCAAGATTCGATGTTTCTTCCGCATATTCAATCACTTTTCTCTTAAAGTCTGCAGAATAATGCGTTTGTCCCATTATGAGATTATTAAAAAAAACTGAAAAACTCGCCAAAGTAAATGACAAAAATTTACGCTTGCAAAGGAAAGAGGAAATTATGATTGACTCAGGGAATCCTAAGATTATGCACATACTAGAGATGGCTCGTGAGTGAATTTATTGAAACATTTATTTCGATTTTTAAGACTCGATTCAAAGCCGAGTGGCAATTTTTAAGGCGGTAAAAAAGTTATAAAAAAAGGTCGGCTTACAATAGATTAAATACGGTATATCTTTCACGTTGTACGGTTAAATTATTTTTTAGTTTAATTCAAGTAAGTTTGTTGCTATTATACTCTTTCTTGAACCAAACTTTGATAAGTACTTAATATAGAGGTTTTTCTCTTTAAAATTTAAGGTAATTAACTATATTAATGGGAAATTTTAGTTCATTTTAAGAAATTCATCCTGAAAGTCGTTTTAAATTTTCAATTTTAAATTGGTAACAAATTCGTAAGCTGCTTCTGCTAACGAAAGTTGTCCTATGTTGTAATGATTCCAAGTAATGGACGATGGTCATCTTGCCCTTAAAGTTCGTAATCAGTCATAAAGTTGGAGACTCATTTATTCACGATAAAGCCCGCTTTTCATCCCAACCCATATTTTTTAAATCATTTTTTTCGGAACGTCTTTCCAAGATCACTTCCAAGATAACGTTTTCATTCCATTCGCTTCGTCGCTTCTTTTTTCCCTGCATCCTTCCTTTGCAGCATTCACAGACTCCCAACTGCATTTTGAAATCAAGAATCAGTTTCATCCTTTTTATCCCCCTGCCAAACGCTTCTAGCGGCTTGCAGGGTATTGATGTAAAAGTGTAAATGTAGGCGCGTTTCACTTCCAGCGTGAGCGCCTATTATCGTCGGTCTGTCCGTCCGTCCGTCGGTCCGCATGTTCGTTCTCGGCTTCTACAGAACGGATTTTCATGAAATTTGATATTAAGGACTTACAATCAAATATAATAAGAAAATCGCAAAAATGAATCACGTACGCCAATCAGGTGAAAAAAAATTAAATTTTCGTCATATCTCGTAAAGTATTGCTCATATCAAAATATTTTTCAAATAAAAGTTGTAGAACTAGTAAAGAAGAGTATTTCTTTTCCTATACATTTTTATCGTAAGAGTAGCCGTTATCTATGAAATCTAACAGGAAAGTCTTAAATCGAGTTGAACTTTCAAAATTTCTTGCATGGTTACTTCTTCATTGTTGCTATCATAAAAAATCTCACACACAAACATTTAATTTCCTTACGCGTGCATGCAATATTATTAAATAGGAAGAAAATGGATTATTTTTGAAGAATATAACAACTTTAAAGCGCTATTTCCCTCACGTACAGGTATATAATTTCTTTCTAATACTCCATTGCACGAAACGCGCCCATTTGTGATATGTTGTTCACTTTCCTAAATTGTTTATTTCATTCCAAGAGCAATTTGTACCATTAGCTTTAGATAAGTGCGTCACTGCCTTTATTCATGCGTTTGGCAACACGTGCTTGTCTATGAATAAGGCAAAGTGTCGATGTTGCATTTTTTGATGCACCAGAAAGTTTGACAACCGTTGATAGAGCCCCATCTGTGCATACATCGACGTAATAGTAATTTATTTTTCTGTGAATAAAGCCTTGTTCTTTTATTAAACTGTTTAATCATAAAAATACACAAAATATCAAAATAATGATATCCTATTAAATTACTAAACTACCGAATTTTAATGTAAAATTTATGTATCGATGGGGCGCCATAACTGAAATCTGCTTGGGGCGCCAAAATGTCTTGAGCCGGCCCTGACTGTAAATACCATTTCAATTCTAATATCAATAAGACTTCAAATTTATGTATAAGACGAAAAATGTATGCTATAAAAATGACTAGATGAGCTTCTCTAACGACAACGAATTATTTGAATTTCGATAAAACGCTGAAATCGATTCATCCATTCTGTGCATATAGACAATATTGAAAACATCTCATACCCAAATAAATAAGCATCATGAAAATAAAATCGCTTTAATGAAGGCCATTTCGAATGGTGGTACTGCAGTGACTACCAGAAAACTCCAAGGAAAACAATGAGATAGAATGAAATCATCTCACAAAAATCAGTTTTTTCCAAAATCATGTTGTCGAAAACTGAAAACCCAATTATTAGGGCATTAAGCAAAAACAGAACACCGGAATTCTATCATACCATTGTGCTTATGTCTTATATTCTATAGTAATGTTATCCACTATATCCTTCGTATAACCGGATGTTCAAATACTTAATTAATAATTGCGAATTTTATGGTTTAAAATGTCTATCCAGATACCTTAAGGTATCAGCGATAGCTTTGAAATGTTTAATTAATTAATTTTTTAATTAATTCCTTAACAATGTGATTCGTTTGAAGCTTATTTTACTTGTTTTGACTGACTAATATTTCTTCAACAATGTATACAGATCAATATTTTTTATCCGTTGCTGGTAGTGAGAAAAAGTGCAGAAAATATCATTTTTTAAAAAGCGACTAGGTAGAAAATCGATTAATTAAGGTACTTTTTGCACAGTTTGATCATCCATTGTTAAATGAAGATGCAAAAATATTTTATTTGGGACGAACAACCGAATAAAAACAATTTATCTACGTAGCGCAAGCATCTCTTGTCCGAAAGCGTCTCGAATTGGCTGTCCGGTGTCCATGCTCATGTTTTCAGACAGTTTTCGGAAGGTCAGGCAGAATTTGCTTAAATTTAACTTTTCGACTTCTCCCGATGTTTTTTGAGATCCTTATCATTCCAACTTTTCATTGGTAAATGTGACGCTATTGTAGTTAATTATTTGAAATCCTCGGAAGGATTTTTATCATTTCTAAATCACAGGTGTGATACAATTGCATGAACATGCTGTGCCATACGCCGGTATAGTATCTTAAAGCGTATTGTCTTGTATTTTTTGCCACTAAATGAAAACTAAAAAATGTCCGTGACCTCTTCACAGACTGTGACTCCACTAATCATCGGTATGACCTGAGGTCAGTACTCAGGGGCGAAGAATTGCAGCAACCGCAGAGTATTGCCGAAGAAATCGATGACCTCGAAGGAGAGGATATGGAAGAGGAGTACAACGAGTTGGACAGCTATGGTGACAAGGATTCCAAAAATTTGGAAAACGAAGACTTCGGCACCACCCGTGGTGGCCAACGCCAGCGCCGCCAACTGGAGGACCCGAACACTAAAAAGACTGCTGCGAGATTCCTCAAAAAAGAGCACTACGAAAAGCAGTGGAAGGTTCCAGAAAAGCTCGTCGATGCCGCTGGTAGTTCCTTGGGCGTCTTCCGCTCTCGGCATTGAAAGGATTCATAACAAGCAGTAGAAGACGGATCGTGGATTAAATAATTATGCTGAACTGGAGAGGGGAATCAGAACAGCAATTGACTAAAAATTTCATAAATAAATAAAACATAAATGAACTAAAACTTGTTTGTAGAACACAGTCTTTTTTAATCTTTAAAGAAAAAAAATGAAGTAGGAAATATAAAAGTAACAAGCAATTCAGCTTTTATTTTCCTTTGAAATGCCAATTTATTTAATTAAAGGCACGTGAGAGCATCTAACGTATTTATGTTGATGCAATACAGCTGTGTTTATATCATTCAGTTGCGATAAAATTAAGAAATCGTTAAAGTTATTCCCCAATATCTGCCGATTATGTAATGTACTGAAATTAAATGGAAATTATTTCGTTTACTGTGAGTTGATCAATTATTGGCTGCAGGACAACGTTGATTGCGATGTGGCAACTTCATAAACTGTAATGTTGGCGGCCATTCGGTACTCATATGTCGAGATTTATCGGCTTTTGCGTAGGAACAGATGCTAAATCCCATCGACCGCGGAAGCGCTGAAACAAAACACTATCTGAAACTCCACCGCAGTCACGATTCGCACTTGTCCCCTGCGCGCCATAGACGTCACGCACGCATCCCCGCACACTCCTAAATATAGAGGGGAAGGGGGCGGGGGGAAGACGCAAACTGCACGCTTATGAGCATCATTGAGTAAAGAGTTTTTACGCTGTTGGAGCAAATTCTAACCTAGCGATAACTTTTTGAAATGCATACTTTATTATTTAAAACATTCTGAATAAACATGCTCGTTAAGTTCTAGCCTCTCTTAAAAGACTTTTTTATTTTGTTTCAACATTGAAAAGAGGCATTTCCTTGTTGAGTAGCTCTATTTAAGAAACATCGATTGATCATTAGCTTTCCTTCATTGTAGAAACATTTATTTGAGATTAGTATCACTAAATTTCCGTTATTAGTCAAACATTTTCCGACTTTTCAACTCAGAAAGCGTCCATTAAATAAATATTAAGTATATAGTAAAATAGCCAAGGAGTTTCATTTGTCGTAACTTATATTTTACGTTCATATTATAGTATAATTTGGATAATTTCCTTCCAGCTCAGCGAGTGTCTGACTTCTTTAAACTGACCACTAATATATTCGATTTGAGGTCTCTTCGTTCTCATGCGATACTTTTCGCCAATGCATACGAGAGAAATCCTTAGAACAGAAGATGGAGTTAAAGAATTCTTGTCTGTGGAGAGACTTCTTTATTTAGTACTAGCAGAATTTCC
This sequence comes from Uropetala carovei, assembly GCA_036926305.1. Classification (NCBI taxonomy): domain Eukaryota; kingdom Metazoa; phylum Arthropoda; class Insecta; order Odonata; family Petaluridae; genus Uropetala; species Uropetala carovei. Next base: position 8,543,381 of record JAXCHB010000056.1, read on the forward strand.
AGTTGAATTTCAACGGATTTAGTGAAGTTACTACAGCACAACATACAAACTCTTTAAAATACCTATATAGCAGATACTTTTTAAATTGCGATTAGCTTTTCTTAACAATTAATCATATTTGCTGGTAACAGTCCGTTTCCGAACGTATTGCATTAAAATATAACGATAATTGTATTTTCTATCATATTACTTTCGCCAAATCCAGCTTCATTTCTTGTGTAATTATGCCTCGCTGAAATATTTACTTTTATGCCTTGTAAGCAAGAAACTCCTGAAAAAGCAACGTACAGTTGTCCATGATTGAACATTGACTCCGGTAAATGTACACCAGATACGTGAGCTTATTTACGTTAATAAACATTATAATGTAAAATATAATGATTTTACTTACAAAAAATGTAAGATTCCAGTATTCAATAGACGAAAGAAGGTTCAATTACTTTCATCAATAAACACTTCCTGAATAATAATCAGTATCTACTTACGTTGTTATCCATAAACATCGATCGTATCGTTGCTTAAACAAAAGTGCGAATCGAATAACGCCAAACTTTCGTCTATTTATAAGGTTCATTGAAGCTGATTGAATCGGAGGTAACAATGACGGCCGCCTTGGCAACGCCCGGAAAGAGTACGAAAAATCCACAACATTTCGAAACAAATTACGTATTTCTGAAAACTTCGACCGTGCAACATGTAAACTTCGCAGGAATAAGATAGTATAGAGTTTTATTCGTCGAATAAAGCAAAAGCGAAAAAAATCGGTCCATATTTATGTATTTTTATGCTTGAAGGAAGAATACCTTGCAAGTCAAGAAATGGATTCATACGTGTTATCTTATGGAAAGATGTTAATCCCCTATATTGGCAGCACTGATTAATCCCAGTTGACCAAACCTTGACCATTCACTAAGTTAGGATGTAAGGAAGAGCGTACCAAATTTGGTTATTCTAGCTCTTATCGTTTAGGAGGAGTTCCATGAACAAACACACATACCAACAAACACACCCTTCAAAATATACTATTATAGGAGATTTTTTTAAAGTTGCTTTTTTAGAGGATTGCACAACAAGCAGTTCATAAAACCATGAGTTTTTTCATTTATTTCTGCGATCTTTTATTTGCATTAACTTCCGAATTAGGAAATAAACCACAGTTTATCTAATTCAATATGCCTATATATAAATAATGTGAACTTTTGCTTTCTTAATTGATTATTTTGTAACCCATATATCGATCTTTGAATGAGCAGTGGAGATTTAACCACAAAATTTTCGGTTTCAATACCAAGATTTTAATAGTTTACTAATATTAGCAAAACTATCAAGAATTTTAGTTAGAATAGGCTTAAAATCTAAATGCGTCTATTATTACTACGTGCGGTATTTATATATCTACTAGCAGAATTTCCCGTTGAATTTCAACGGATTTAGTCAATCTAAAATTACGACCCAATTACATAACATGTAAACATCGCAAGAATAACATAATATGTACGAAGTTTTAACCGTCGAATAAAGCAAAAATTAAGAAAACCGCTCCGCGGGCTTACGGAAAATTCACCGACCACAATTCACCGAAACACAATTCATCAACCACAGTTCAAGGTGAATTGTGGTTAGGGTGAATTGTGAATCGGTGAATTGTGTTTCGGTGAATTGTGGTCGGTTAATTTTCCTAGACCCCGCTTCGCGTTTACCTACATACATATTTAGATGAATGAAGGAAGAAAATCTTGCGTTGTGAAAAATCGAAAATCACGTGTAAACTTATGGGAAAATAATTATAGTATTAAGCTCTCCCTCCCCCCAAAATTTTCATCGACAAATAGCCTATGTTACCCACAGGGTAAAATTATATACCTATCCGAAGTTTCGTGACGATATCTTCGAAACGAAAACTGTAAGTAAAACCAGCAAGAACACAATATACAACAGAAAATGGATGAACAAAGGACAAAGGAATGAATTAATTACGAGAAAATTGTTTATATCAACAATACTTTGGAAACAATGAAACGATTTATTCAATAAGTATTTGTGGAAAATCTACGTCTAATTATTGAAGTTATGGTCAAAGTGTATTATATCCCCCCCCCCTCAAGGTTACAATGTTTTTGTTTATTATTTCGTGTTTTCCTTTCTCCAGTTACTATGTTGTTCTTTACCTTTTCATTTCATTGTTTACGTTCGGTAATGAAGAAAAGTGTTTGCAGTTCTTGATTGATCACAATAGCATTGAAAACATTCGGAGAACCAGGAATTCGAACAAACCCATAACTTATTGGCCTGTCGCTACATTTAGCAACCCGATCTCCGGACAACGGGGAGGGTTACTTTCGTTCCAGCGAGGCGAAGGGCGCGGTAGCGCCCGGAGAACACTACCCATTAAAATAAAGTGAGCCGAAGGCACGCCAATATATCTTTTCAATGTTATATAGAATGAATTCAAAAATAATTATACTTACCTAAATAACAATCACTACAATGTCGTATTTATGGTTGTCGTGATATTTCCAAGAAATATATGTTATCTAGTGCCGCCATTTTGAAGGGGGAGGGGTATAATACACTTCCTCCGAAGTTACTAACGTAATTTTAAGAACAGCTTGATTTGGAGAAATCTACGCCACAAAAAAATATCATTAAAAACTATTTATCAGTAATTTTTCTATTAAAATCAACAAATATTAGGTTGTCATGTAAAAAAAGAATAATCGCACACAGAAATTGAAAGCGATTTTACGTTAAAATTTTTTCTATATAAATGCATTTGACTCTCAATTTAGGGGACAATAGGAGTTGTCATGAGAGCTTATAATTGGTATTGTCATAAAACTGATCAAATCACGTATATTTCTTATTTCAAACGCAATTTTACGCTATTTCGATCAGGATACGGATTCTGTCTTTAATAAAAATAAATTCTGTTCTTTTCTTCATAGAACCATCCAAGTCTCAAGTTCGTACCATGTTTCTAAATTTTAAAATTCAGATGAAAAATAAGCTGCACTCATCCCTATGTTATTCAAATGGAGAAAATGAAAAAATATCTTTTTTTAAATTAGAAATTTAATCAAATCGGTTTAAAAACCTAACTACACCACTTAACTCTTTATTTCTATTAAAACGACACCATACACTTGTCTCTGCGTGTTGTAGTTCCTGCGTTATAAAAAAAAGATACTGTACTGTTATACCCCCGCAAATTTATTGTCCCTTAAAAACTCCCAAAAAAAAAACAACTCAACAATACAAAATGTATTTATTTTATATTAAGTAACGGTAAATTACATGTTTTGTTAATTACTTCACGTTTCCATTATTACACTATAACAATGAAAATAAATATAAACCGTGAGTAATGGCTTAGCTGAATTATAAGTATTTGGTACGTTTATTAAAAGACGAATCAAGTTGTATATATTTTCTTCAACAACACTACATTTTGCATAAAACTGATTGGCCTGTCTCGACATTTACTAACCCAATCTCCGGACAACGTGGAGGGTTTCTTTGATTCCGGGCGAAGCGAAGGGCGCGGTAGCGCCAGGAGCCGGCTACCCATTAAAACAAAGCGAGCCGAAGGCTCGTCAATATATCCTTTCAATGTTTTATATATATATATATATATATATACACATACATATATATATAAATACTACGGAAGAGGAAACGTAAGGAAGGATATTTAGGGCAACTAGGTGTTGAAAGAAACCCAGTGAACACTTATCGGAAGTAGAGCCGCTGGGGTGTTGGAGAGACACATTTGTAGAGGTTAGAGCTTTCGGGATGATTCCTTCGTCAGCACAAGAGAGACACAACTGTGTATGTATATATATATATATATATATATATATATATATATATATATATACACACACACACACAGAGCCGTGCCCAGACATTTTGCAGCCTGAGGCGAGATATAATATGGGGCCACCTTAATTTTTTTACTAAGTAATTTTAGTATATGTTAGTCGAAAACGATAGGAAATAATAAAAATCTATTTATTCAAATCCATGATCACTTATATTTATGAAAAATCTCAACTATACATAGTTTAATTTTCATAGCATTTGAGCCAGAATCTATTTTAAATTTTTCTTTGGGATCAATGAAAAAATTATCTTCGTGATCTAATTGCTTATGCCGTACTCTTCTTCTTTCTTCTGTAACAAACACTGGATCAATTTCTAGTTCTTCCGCAATTTTTTCTGCTGCTACTATTATGTCGTTGAATCCTGTCGTGCGATAATCTTTTTAAAAAATCAAGTTTGATCAATGGCTTTAATACATTCTGAAAGGTCAAGTTTAGGACTTTTTAGTAATTTTGAGACAATGTTTGTTTTAAAAAGTAGCCTTTCTTTTGTGATATTCAACACCAGATAATTTTTTATGGCCAACCATCGTCCGCTTTAAAAACTGTAAAATAGTAAGGTTTGCCTCTAACTTTTTATAACAGTAATATTGAAAATATACTAACACTAACAATTATTTATAGTATTAATTGATATTTGTAAAACAAAATACATTTACTCCGTATTTTTGTGGACTGTCTTAATTAAAAAAGGAAGCGATAATTTTGAATTTATAAATCAAAGTATCTACAACTAATATATCTTTCAATCTACTATTTTCAACAATAAAATAACAAAATATTAACACCTAAAGGCTTCCAATTAGCCCATAATCAAGAAACCCGAAACTCTAAAAGAATAAATCTATTTAATTGAAATGCAATTTAGCTCATAAAATAACGCAAGTTGACAGGACGAATACCGAATCTAATATGGCTTGTAAATGAACAGAAATATAGGAATTTTTGAATGATCATTAAGTAACGGGACAGAGTATTGAATTATAATCATATGTGCGGCGAGTTTTATAATTTTCCTTCAAGCAGATATTAAATGAAATGTTTATATTTATAATTATGCAACTAATTCCTGCAATCATTTCGTTATGGGATACATGGACAGAAATGCATTAACTTGTCTCCAAACTCTATCGATGAAAAAGCCGTGTATGATCATACCACGAAATTTCGCTAGTAGGGGGGCGCCACAGAGATATCTTGCACCCGGGCGCGAAACACCCTAGGCGCGGCCCCAATCAGAAGCTATGGAGAAATGGTTGACATTGTTTAATAATTAAGGGAAGTTTATTCTACGCATTTTTAACAACAATTTGATTTTATCAGAAACGGCTTTAACGATTTTGATAAAATTTCATAACGTTACTTGAGTATAGGTCTGAAATAATACTACATATTTCATTTTTCTCAATGAATGTATATAAAGCTAGTTTATTCTTGGGCAACTTTAACAAAAATTGGATTTTCTAAAAACTGGCTCATAGGACGCATTAGTATATGAGAAAGTTTGTACAATGTATGTTGTACCGATTTTTTTATTTTCGTAGGAAGGTTGCCAGAATTTATTTCATCAGAGCCGAGATATACTATTGCGCCTTTATTTTTTGTAACAAAGTCGTTCACTCAACCATGCATGGTTAGGCTGAGGGTTTCTTCTACGAATATGCTATTGTCCATCTCATGGTCAACTCAATATATAAACGAGTTTTTGCAGCATTGTTTAAAAAGAAATAAACGATATCGAAAAAATCATAAATATACATTGTCAGCCCGAGGTATCATATTTTGACGCCCGGCCAATCAAACAAACAGCGCCCCCTTTTGCATATAAAAATTTCACAAACATACCGTTAATTCTTATGTTCAACTATACGTTTTGTTGTAATAAATACGAAGTTGCCGCTTCGTTAATATGTGATTCACTTTGGAATACAAAAGAGAAATTTGCAATAATGGATAGATATATAAAAGTCGTTTAAACTCTCTAACTATATTGACGCCTCGGGCGCGGGCTGGCCTTATGAATTTATTTTGATAAATTTTCATTTTTGTGAAATTTTGACGTCCCCCTTCGAGAGGCGCCTGAGGCGGTTGCCTCTCCGCCTCACTCATCGGCACGGCCCTGTATGTGTGTGTGTGTGTATATATATATATATATATATATATATATATATATATCATCATCATCAGCCTTTTTCAGTCCACTGACGGCAATAAAAACGACTGTATTCTTTTACGATACGAAATTATAATTTTTCCTCATAATGCTATTGATAATAATTTAAATATCTATACCCCAAATATGGAGAATGTCATGTGTTGGCCACATCAGATTTTTTTCATGATCACAATACTTTCCCATTACTTCGTATGGAGAAAGTAATAAAGGACATATTTGAATAAAATGAAAAGCATAAATGTTCGTGATCAATTACTGTATGGGGAAATGAAGAAACAAGAGAAATATATCTGCTATGACCGGGGATTCGAACTCGGGTCATCCACTTGCCGGGCGTATATTCCACTACTGAACTATCGTAGCGGACTGATTCCTGTTTCTGAGCGGCAATATTTTCTGGTTGGGACTTTTAAAATGCGACTGACTGACCTCGCATAATAAATTTTCAATACGCACAAGCAGCGAGATTCGAACCCGCGAACTTTACATTGGGAACCAAATACATTAAAACCCGAGAAATGCATTATTAGAGTTAAATGAGAATTACTGATATCAACATATTTTACATCTTAATTTTTTATAAATCAATTGCAAGTATACCGCGCAAACATTGCGCGGGTTCAGCTAGTATATATAACTAGCGAAGTTAATGTAAAAGTTGGTAATAAAGGAAATCATATTCAAATCCTTTAATCCATTGAGGGGTTAGTAAATAATGCATTAAACTTGGCGATCGATGGTTCTAAACATTGCGGTTCATGGGAAACAAAGCAAACTGGGAGACTATGCCGGATTAGGTGAGTTGCCGGATTACAGAATGGCGAATTATGGAGTTTCGATGCTTAAACAAAGTGCGAAGCGAATAACGCTTTTCTTTTGTGTATTTGAAGGTTTAATTGGCATTAAATGAAACGGAGGCAATAATGAGTCTCCGGAAAGTGTACGAAATAACTGTAAAATTTCGAAAACAATTGCATACTTCTGAATGATTCCACCGTGTAACATGTAAACATCGCAGGAATAAGATATTATAGAGTTTTAGCCGTCGAATAAAGTAAAAACGAAGAAAATCGGTTCATATTTACGTATTTTGGTGAATGCAGGAAAAAACCTTGCACTCTGAAAAATTGAAAATCCCGTGTAAACTTATGGGAACATATAATTGTCTCCTGGATTCAAACCCGGGACTTTATGAAAATGAGAATAATTTTCTAGGGACCTCCTAGCTTGTAGAAACAAAACGCAGTTTACCGCATGTCTCTACGACGTAAGGCTTTTGAGATACAGGGGGGGACGGACGGACACTTCCACAATTGTATATAGGACTAGCTGATCCCGCGCAAAGATTGCGCGGTGAATTTTCAATCTATACATATCTATAAAGTAAGGTGTTTGTATGTATGTTCTATATGTTCTAATAATTTTGTCTTATAATGCTATTCATAATAATTTAAATATCTATACCCCAAATATGGAGAAAGTCATGTGTTGGCCACATCAGATTTTTCTTGTTTATGTCTATTTATTTTTTTGTATTTTTGGTGAAATTATCTTTGTTTATGGCAGTGTCTTTTCTGGAAGAGGTGGAAGACCAGCTGTTGCTGAACCCCAATACCGTTTTACAGGCTATGAGTTGGATAATAAATTACTTTTTGATTAATGAAACTTATTCTGTGATTTGTGATTATAATGTGATTACCGGCTGTAAATAAATATTATTATTATTATTAATGTGCGAGTTGTACGAATATCGAACGCAAGAAAGTCGAGGACCGCCTGAGGTGCACATAGGAAATCCCTCTTTTTTCATTAAAGCGTTTGCTATTTTCATAATTTTTTTGTAATATTGCCTAAACTTGGCCCCAAAGAGAGTGATGATTGAAATGAAAGAAAAGTCGGTAAAAAGGGCAAAAAAAGTGACTAGTTTGGAGAAGAAAATTGTAGTTTTAGATAGGCTTGCGCATAATGAATTTGCTTCATCAGTTGGTAAATTACTTGGTGTGAACGAGTCCACAATAAGATCGATTAAGAAAAGTGAAGAAGCGATCAAGAAAGTCCAGCTGAGTTCAATTGTCATTCACGAGAAAGCCAAGCTACTGCACAATCATTATGTCTCAAATTGTTTCGCGGTCTGCTAACGTCATTGAAGCGTGTGTAGATCGGTTCCTTGCTCTTTAATAAAATGTGGCGTTCATTCAGAACGCCACAGTACGTATTCTATTATTATATTTTGAAGGGCAAAAATGCAAGTTACTTGCTGGAATATGGACTGTAAGACCCAAACACTATTTTTTCTAAAATAACCCAATTACTTACCATTCGCGAGGTTTTTCAGGAATGACGAGGGACTACTGTAAATAAAAATCCCTATTTATGAGCAACAAAAAAACAGTTGTACCAAAAATTACAGTCTGTACTTGAATTCTTCAATGCAAAAAATATGAACAATACAAATTTCTTTTTACTTCTTGCCTCAAATTCGTTATTTCTTACATTTAGTACACAAAAAACTGATTTTAATGTTGGGAAGAAGTACTTGCTGATGGTGTCTTATCAACTTTCTTGAAAAATTTGTCAAGAGAAAGTTGAACACTAGCCTTCTTTTTCTCTTGATAAAAGAGTCTGTAACAAGCTGTATCCCTATCAACAGCTCTACATACTTGTGAACTTCTCTCTGCATTTGGATCATATTCTTCCATGATGCTTAAGAACTGTTCAAGGTGCGTGAAGGCTTCATTCGTTTTCTTCACTGTCAAAGTGTTAGTGGAAGGAAGTTGATAGTCATCATCTTCAGCTTCAGGTGGTCTTATTTGCCCCTTGTAGGTCAATTGGATCTTTATTGGACATAGGCTCTGAATGAGATGCACACAATTCATCCACATCTTCAATGCTGACACCCAAGTCCAGTTCATTCATAAGCTGAACAACTTCCTTTGTGGCAGCTTCAGGAGTCTCCTCAAAACCTTTAAAATCTTGCACTAAATCTGGGCAAACCTCCTCCAGCAACAATCATGGTTGATTCCTTTATCTCAGCCCAAGAGTCCCCAATATTGTTCACTGCATTCCAGATGTTATAATCTTTCCAGAATTCCTTCAGGGTAGGTCCACCTTCCTTGTCAGTTGCCCTGATAGCATGGTTGATTGTTCTCCTCGTGTAGTACCGCTTGAAAGTGGCTATGACTGTCTGATCCATAGGCTGAATTTCGCATGTTGTATTTGGAGGCAGAAACACAATTTTAATTTCTGGATAAAGTTCCTGTAATGATTTTGGGTGTCCAGGAGCATTGTCCAAAAGTAATATTGCCTTAAATACTAAATAATTCATCCTGCAATAATGTCTAACTGCTGGAACAAAATGAAGATTAAACCAATCCTGAAAAATTGTTCCAGTAACCCAGGCACTTGAATTAGATTTCCAGATGACTGGCAGCATTTCCTTAGCCTTCCCCTTCAAAGCTCTTGGATTTTCTGAATGGTAGACTAGCATTGGTTTTATTTTAAAATCACCCGCTGCATTGCCACCAAGAAGCAATGTGAATCTGTCCTTAGCTGCATTATGCCCAGGTGCAACTGCCTCTTCCTTTGCTAAATAGGTTTGTGCAGGCACCCTTTTCCAAAATAATCCTGTCTCGTCAACATTAAAATTTGACGAGCAGAATAAGCCCGTTCTTCAATTGTTTCGGAAAACTCTTTTACAAATTCTTGTGCAGCTTTTTTATCTGCACTAGCAGATTCTCCAGTCAATTTAACGTTATGTAAACAAGCCCTGCTCTTGAACTTATCAAACCAGCCTTGGCTTGCCTGAAATTCTGGAGTATCAGCAGTCCCTTCTCCGAAGCGTTTTTTCCAATCTTCATACAAACTGAGAGCCTTACCTTGAATTATTGCAAGACTCACTGGAACGTTTTTTTTTATGCTGATCCTCAATCCATAATGTTAAAGATCGCTCCATTTCCTCCATCACTACACCTCGCCTTTAAGACACAATCTTCGACGAAATATTTCCATCATTTCATACATATTCTTTAATTTTGTCCTCCTTCACACACAGTTGACCGGCTTAAGTCCAATGAGCGTCCGATTGTAGATAAAGATTCGCCGCTTTCCGCACGCCTAATTATTTCCATCTTTGTCTGAATCGTGTAAGTTTATGAGTCCTACGTTTCTTTCCACTTGTATTAGTACTTTCAGTTTTCTGTTTGTCACTAATGTTTATAAAATAATACGTGCAAAATGCACAAACAAAGAAACACTGCCGTACGTACAAAAAAGACGGTAACGTTGTCAAGACTGAATAATAATAATAATTTATTGATTATTAACCGACTGTACATTGGTATTATTCTTGTCCAATTTCAGTACAATATTAAAAAATCTGATGTGGCCAACACATGACTTTCTCCATATTTGGGGTATGGATATTTAAATTATTATCAATAGCATTATGAGGAAAAATTATAATTTCGTATCGTAAAAGAATACAGTCGTTTTTATTGCCGTAAATTATATTTTGAATATGTTTACAGAATTCACCGCTACATGGTATTGACGCTGTATACTGAAAATTACGAAAAAGGTTTAATATCTCCGAAGTGGATGCTTCTACGAAAATTTGTTTCAAATAAAAGTTGGAACTACAACTTTGGTCCACACGAATATTACGAATAACGATGTTTTTAAAGAGATATTTGACGGAAACCGAAAAACCGGTTTTTTATAAATAACTCCTAAACAATAACTACTATGGGAAATTGTTACAAATAAAAGTTGTAGGTAACTACATTCTCTATAACATTTGTATGGAATTGTATTTACAATAATGATGTTTTAATTGAAAAATATCGCAGAATCCGAATCGGGTTTCGAATAAACCTAGACTTCCGGTTACCCGTTATTGTCCAAAAACTAACCAGTTCTTTGTGCTCGTGTTAAAGTGTTATATATGAAGTTTGGTAACGAAACAGCACGTATTTTTTAGGCGCGTTTCGCTTACAGCGTGAGCGCCTATTATCGTCGGTCGGTCCGTCCGTCCGTCCGCATGTTCGTTCTCGGCTTCTACTGAACGGATTTTTATGAAATTTGATATTGAGGGCTTTCAATCAAATATAATAAGAAAATCGCAAAAATGAATCACGTACGCCGATCAGGGGTACCACTTTACTAGAGACAAAAAAATAAATTTTCGTCATATCTCGTAAACTATTGTTCATATCAAAATATTTTTCAAGTAAAAGTTGTAGAACTGATAAAGTAGAGTATTTCCTTGTCCATATATTTTCATCGTAGGAGTAGCCGTTATCGAGAAAATCAAACAAGAATGTCTTATATGGAGTTGAATTTCTTGCATGGTTACTTCATTGTTGCTAACATAAACAATCTCCCAAAAAACGTTTAATTTCCTTACGTGTGCATGTAATACTATTAAATAGGAAGAAAATGGATTATTTATGATGAAGAAAAGGACTTTAAAACGCTATTTCCCTTACGTACAGGTATATAATTGCTTTCTCTTACTCCATTGCAGGAAACGCGCCCCATTTGTGATACGTTGTACGCTTTCCTAACTTTTGAGTTAGAGCGCCCACAATCACATACACACGCACGCACGCACGCACACGCACACAGTCATCATTCCGAAAATAGTCTAAACGTTTTCTAGAGACCTCAAAACGTGTTTATCCGCTAAAATCTCGAAGTCAATTTTTTTCGTGAACACAATACTTCCCATTACTACGTATGGAGGAAGTAAAAACAATACACACAAATCTTACATTACATACAATACGTATATTATTACGTAGCATACTTTAATTTATTAAAAGTGTTGGCTTGCCTGACAGGCAGCGCCATTATTCGATAGCTCGAAATGTTTGATCGTCAGCTGACGAACGAAAGTCCGAATTCGGCGTTGTTCGGCGTACAAAAGGCGGTTTAGGGGCGAGAATTTGCAATGTATGAAAGGGCGGATTGTACGAAAGTCGAATGTACGACAACAGAGGACTGTCTGCACTGGAAATTACAAAAAACTTAAGTATATCCGAAATGGATGGTTCTACGAAAATTTGTTTCAAAAAAACTTGGAAGAAATATCATTCTCTACAACTTTAGTTCTTAGGAAGATTAGCAATAACGACGTTTTTAAGGAGATATTTGACGGAAGCCGACAAAACTGATTATTTATAAATAATTCCTAAAAAATAACTGCTATGGAAAATGGTTTCAAATGAAATTTGTAGGAAATTACATTCTCTATAACCACATTATAGAATTGTATATACGAAATGACGTATTAACGGAGAAATCTCGCAAAAACTGAATCGGGTTTCGAAAAAACCTCGACTTCGTTTTACCGGTATTGTCCAAAAACTAATCAGTTTTTTGTGCTCATGCTAAAGTGTTATATTTGTAATTCGGTATTTATATGACAAGTACTTTTTGAATTAGAGCGCCCACAATCACATACATCCACACGCACACGCGCACACAAACACATCATTCCGAAAATAATCTAACCGTGTTCTAGGGACCTTAACACGTGTATTTCCGTTGAAATCTCGAAGTCGATTTTTTTCGCGATCGTAATACTTTCCCCATACTATGTATGGAAAAGGTAAAAATGAATTAAAAGGTAGAGAAAGTGTGTGACTTACTAGGATAAATTCGAATTAAGTCATTTTCGACTTAAGTCAGAGGCTCAGGAATCAATTAACGACGTAAGTAGGGCACTGCCTGTATACATATATATATATATATATATATTGAGGTCCCTAGAACAAGTTAAGAGTATTTTCGGAATGATGTCTGTGTGTGCGTGTGTTTGTGTATGTGATTGTGGGCGGTATAACTCAAAAAGTACTTGTCATACCGTTACCAAACTTCAAATATAAAACTTTGGCATGAGCACAAAGAACCGATTAGTTTTTGGACAATAACGGTTAACCGGAAGTCGAGATTTATTCGAAACCCGATTCGGTTTTTGCGATATTTCTCCGTTAAAACATCATTATTGTATATACAATTCTATACAAAGGTTATAGAGAATGTAATTTCCTACAACAATCATTTGAAACCATATTCTATTGTAGTTATTGTTTAGGAGTTATTTATAAATAACCGGTTTTTCGGTTTCCGTCAAATATCTCCTTAAAAACACCGTTATTGGTAATCTTCGTAAGAATCAAAGTTGTAGAGAATAATATTTCTTCCATGTTTTCTTTGAAAGAAAAAATTTCGTAGAACCATCCATTTCGGAGATATTTCGCTTTATCTTAATACCAGTATACAGCGCCAGCACCATGTAGCGGTGAATTCTGTAAACATATTCAAAATGTACGTAATTTACGGCTGTAAGGACGACTCTATTCGTTTACGATACGAAATAATAATTTTGCCTCATAATAATTTAAATATCTATACCCCAGATATGGATAAAGTCATGTGTTGGCCACATCAGATTTTTCGGTCTTCTCCTTAAAAACATCGTTATTGGTAATCTTCGTGAGGACCAAAGTTGTAGAGAATAATATTTCCTCCAAGTTTTATTTGAAAGAAATTTTCGTCAATCCATGAGCATTTTAGATTGAACTATCCCCAGGATCAGGGATTTATGTTTCAAATTATGTATGGCTGCAGGCCAGTAGTATGAAGAATGCTGGTTTTATCAGGACATTACTGGTACACCTGTTCCCATTATCTACCTGGCTGTTGAAGAGAGCGGACGTGCCTTTCACTTCCTTCAGTGGAGCCCAACGGACTTTCGAGCGACCATTGTAGCAGTAGCATTAGAGTAGAAGTAGACGTACTGTTAAGTAGAACTAACTTTTCTTTTATATTACTTGTTAACCTTTCCTATAGCTTATTTACTTATAGTAGTAGTTATCTTAACTAATAAACTCCTTGTCATTTTTTTTATCGTAATACTTATTAGTCGTATACCGTAGTGTAGTAATTTTTCTAACACTCCATTTGCGCATTGCTTTTTTTACACCGATATTTATATCGTAATTGTTGTTATTTTCTTCTCTCTATAAACGTAACTTCTTCCTTTTATTAGAATTGTACGGTGTTTGTGTGCTAACCTGTGTTTTATTAACGTTTCTTCCTGCTTACGTTTCTTTTTTTCTTTTTAAGTGTTTAGGTGTTAAGTGCTTAAGCTCTACTAACACCTACTTTAGGGATTTACATTTACATTTACATCAATACCCTGCAAGCCGCTAGAAGCGTTTGGCAGGGGGTGTCACAACACCAAGTGAAGTCTAGCTAATTCCTCTGTTGGATTGTCTTATCGCGTCTGGGAAAAAGGATCGGTAGTATTTCTCTGTTCTAGCGGTAATTTCAAGATATTTTCTCCTGCACTGTGATCTAACATTACGTTCACTAACACCGTTGGGGACGACTATGCCGCGTACGTCTTCAACGAATTCGGAACTTTCAAATTTTTCAAATAGTTTCCTTTTGTATTCAATTCTTCTACTCTTCAACGTCTGCCATTTCAGATCTCTCAATAACTCTGATACACTCGCATCATACCCAGGGCCGGCTTCAGACTTTTGGCCGCCCCCCTCCCACCCTCATGTCCCGTAATGATCAAGAATTCACACTTTTTTGAACTATTAATATCTAAAATTATCACATAATATATAGGTATTTTAAAGAGTTTGTATGTTGTGCTGTAGTAGCTTCACTAAATCCGTTGAAATTCAATGGGAAATTCTGCTAGTTTATAATATAATAATGATAAAATACTAATTTTATATTAAACAAAATCCATTATTGTGCGAGTGTCCATTAAACAACAATATTTGTAAGGCTACCTCATATTTAAATTTAGTGGATTCGTATTCACCCATTGGATCAAAACTGAATAAGAAAGAACAGACAGACAGAGGGAAGAAAATATAATCTTATTTTGCCAGTGAAAAATTGAATATAAATTCGTGTAAGTTAATGATGCTATGAACATATTTAATATCCAATAGAAAAAATATATCAAATTACAAAATTGCGTACTCTTAAAGAAAAGGTTAATACATCGAGCCACATAATTAGGTCGGAATATGTAAAACTCGTTTTAAAATGAAGACATAAAAATGAAAAGTTTTTAAATGCATACATAGAAAACTAATTGCTTAATTAAATAGAATGAAAAGTAAGCACTATGTTGAACTATTTCTCATAAGAAAATATCCGCTAGTGTTTAAATGTGAAATGCAATTTAGGCGTTTTTTCGAGTCGATTTGAATCGAGTGCGACAGTGCAATCCAATAATGCAAATCGCAGTGGGGACATCACGTTAAAATGAGATGAAACAAAAAACTACTATAGACGTCAGATTTAAGCCATTCCGAATTAGAGACGCTAGGAATAAGGCACTTGATTGAAGTTTCTGTAGGAAATGTGCGTCGCACGTTTGTCATTTCTATCATTTTAACAAAGTTAAAGAGAAACAATTCACTCTGACAATTATTAAGTTATGGTCATAGGCACAGCAACTAATAGTAATATCCACAAAAACAAAATGTTATTCACTATTTTGATATCTTAGATTGATCTGAAAATTTCAAATTTTCTCACTTATTTAATTATACCTACCTTCGTGAAAATCCTTACAGGAGAAAAGAACTAGCTATTGTGAGTAATGGGGAAAAGATTTATAGAATTTATCGTACAATAATGGAAGGATACTAAATAAAAGTAATGATTATTATCTAAGGGCTAGATAAACGAATAAAATCCAACAAGAAAATTATAATAAGTTAAAAATTTTAATTTTACTATAAACCGTACTTAATTCGAAGAATCAAGAAATAGTAACATTATTAATTCCGACTATAACATAACTACGCAACTATAAGAATTCACTTTCGATATAAAAATTATATAAAAACTATACTCACACTTTCTCCCTTTGTTTTGGCAAACCAAAAAGTAAAGCAATGAAAAGGTGTAATTTAGTAGGGGTAGTATGGAAGAGAATTCATGGGAGTTGATCTGAAGCTGAGAGCAGCGATATTTATATTCAGTAAGGTCTTTCCAGTTATAGACGCCAGTAGGATTTCCTCACAACAAAGGGTTTAGCGAATAACGGGTGGGAAATTTATCCGAAAAACGATCATCCTAAATATTAGGGTTTATTTTTTCAACTTTTGAGATTTTTACTTGAATAACTGATTTGGACTTGCAAGTTATTATAGGAATCATCAATAACATAGGGGTCATTATGACAAGGCGAAAATGCTGACATCGGCTAATATTAATAATACTAATTATTCCGAGAAATGTCACAGTACACCGAGAAATAATTGAAGTAAATCTCTCGAAATAAATCATATTAGGTACTAAAAGAAGTTTAATATAAACAGTAACAATTCATTAAATTCAAACTAACCTCTCCAATGGAAGACAATGTACTGACAATGTTGTGAGTGAAGGTGTCCCACGTAGTGATGAGAAGATCTGGATCGTTAGGATATCCTTCTACCAAAATTAAAACAGTTTCTCTCACAAAAACTCCAAAAGCGAAACAAAATAAATTAAAAACAAATAATTAAAATATTTCACGAGTTAAAATACTAACCAGTCCTATTAATTTTTACGGAAAATGCACACTGTTACTGCAAAAATACGACACGACTCGCTCTTCCACAAACTAAGAAAATCTGAGGGTCTTGAAGTAATTTCTTTTTCGAGAGATTTTAAGAGAAAAAGGAGAGAGGGTGAAGAGACCAATGTGTAAAACACGTGTCAGAAAGTTTTCTTGGGAACGTCGCGACGTTTGCCGACTCGTCGGTAAGATTTCTTTCTAGCCACCCGTAAGGTCATAAAATCTAAAACCTTCAAAAAGAAGGAAAGACTGCCAGCAGTAGCATTTATGATATTCGCATACGTGTCCTCCCATTCTGAAGAAAGGCACATGCGGGTGGTCATGGAATTTCCATACAGAAATAAACCGTCAAAAACGGTACATCGGTTCCTGTCCTTCAATTACTCTTTTCCTTTAGAAACATCCGAAAGAGTGCTTTAAAATATTTTCTCAACTCACTGGATTCTCAGAGAGTGGAAAGGGGTCTTCATAATATAAATAAGAGGGAAACAGAATCGTTGGAATTAGGGATGCCGTATGCCCTTTTAGGTCGAATATCCCGATGGGACCAATGTGGAAAATCCCCCCCCCCACTTTCTTGAAAACATCCCCTTTTTCCTTCACCCTCGGAGACAAAGGAGAGGGAAAGCTTGTAAAAACTACCTTGCGGATTCGACCCGCACATGTTGCCTTTGTTTTGCTTTATACTTCCCTCCATTTTTCGCAAATATGTCTCTATGATCTGCGTGGCCGCTCTTGCTGTAAGACCGAAGTTGGGAGAGGGAGGGGCGTCATTGTGACCACAAACGGCATTAGGCCGCCCCCCTCGAGAGTGCGCCCTGAGGCGATTGCCTCACTTGCTTACCGTCTGAAGCCGATGCTGATCATACCGATATTCTCCTTTTACAAATCTAGCCGCTCTACGCTGAACCATTTCGAGCTCTCTAGTTAAGCCCTCCTCGAGAGGGTTCCAGACGGCGCAACAGTATTCCACGATGGGTCTTATTAGGGAAAAGTATGCGATTTCCTTCACATTCGAGGGGCATCCCCGCAGGACTCTAGAGGAAAGCCTTTGAATTCCATGAGGTCTCGAATCACGGAGCTTGAGAGGGTGGTTGCGGACCTCCTTCAGCGGGTGGAAAAGTCCGAGGCGGCTTTGGTGCGTGTGAGGGGTGCGGGGTCATCCCTGAAAGCAAACCGCGCCAAATTGGCGGCTCGGGTTAGCCTGGGTGCGGAAGCCGGTAGAGCGATCGGGGTTGTCCGTCACTCCTTATCGCGGGCTGAGGGTGTTCGGGCCGGGAAACCCGATGAGTGGAGAGTGGTGTCCATTCGGGGGGATCGTGGGGTGGTGCTGCGGAGGCAGGGAGCTGGGAACACCTCGGTGGACCCTCTTCCTGTTGGTAACAGGTATGCCGTGTTGTTGGAGGACGACTCCGAAGCAGTTGCGCCCGCACCCGCTCCTCTCTCCTCGGTGGGGACCGGGCCCAAGAGGAGCTCGGGGGGAAAGAGGGGGCTGTTAGTGTTAGGGAGCTCCAATTTCCGGCGTGTGGTGGCGCCTTTACTGTCACGGGCCCGCCGGGAGGGTGTTCATGAGCGGGTGTTCCCCAGTTGTATACCAGGAGGTACGGTGCCGCAGGTGACGAAGGAGGTCAGGGCATCGGTTTTGGGCACGGGTTGCTCCTCATTGCGGGTGGTGGCCCATGTTGGGACCAATGACGCCTCGAAGCGCGGCTCCGAGGAGGTTTTTAGTTCTTTTAAGAACTTGGCCGCTGAGGTTGCTCGTGTCCGAGAGGAGTCGGGTTCTGATGTGCGGCTTACCATCTGCAGCATTGTCCCTCGGACGGACTGCGGTTCTATGGTTTGGAGCCGTGTGGTGGGCTTGAACCGTAGGCTGTGGGACTTCTGTAGGGGCAATGGAGTGGACTTCGTTGACCTGAGGCCGGTGCTGGACTCATGTAGGGTACCTCTAAACGGTTCTGGCGTCCACTATACGGCCGAGGCAGCGGATGCGGTAGCGCGTAGGGTTTTTGAACACGCTAGGGTTTTTTTAGGTTAGACGAGGATAACATCATTATATCTGTTAGAAAAGAGTCCGCCAACATTAACCCTAGGGAGTCCAAGAATAGCGGTAGAGTGAGAAGTAGAAAAATAAAATTGTTAGATCAAGTGGCGGGGAAATCCAGAACGAAAATATCCGTAGAAAACACAATAAAAATTATTATTATGAACTGCCGAAGCATTCGAAGGAAACAGGCTGATTTTTGCCACTTAGTTAAAAGCCATCGTGCAGACGTTGTATTGGGAACTGAGAGCTGGCTATCGGGCGACATTAATTCTAACGAGATTTTCCCACCAGATTACGTGGTATATCGCAAAGACAGGAGGGAAAGAGTCGGAGGTGGAGTTTTCATCGCCGTCAGAAAGAGTATATCAAGCCAGTTAGAGGAGATTAACGTCAGCGAACACTGCGAAACGATATGGTGCTCCCTTCGTACGAGAAATGGTAAAAAATTATTTTTTTGCTCATTTTACCGCCCACCTGACTCGGGAGTAGAGAACATTAGAGAACTCAGTCGTACATTGCAAGTGATAGCTAGGAGAAAGAACGATCCAGTAATCATTCTTGGAGGAGACTTTAATCTTCCATCGATCGATTGGAAATCCGTAACCTATGTTAGTGGTGGAAAAAATAGAGAAGCTTGTCGTGAATTAATTGAAGCGTTTACTATAAACTCGCTAGAGCAAATCGTCAACGAGCCGACGCGATATGACAAAAACGGAAACGGAAACATATTAGATCTGCTAGCCACTACCCACCCACTATCGACTAGAAGCCTACAAATCGACGACGGCACATAAAATAGTAATTCCCGACTTCAAATACACCCCTGCGACAATATATAAGCCAACGCGACTAGTTTATATCTTCAGTAAAGCAGATCTCCCAGGTTAAAAAAATTATGTTACAAACGAAATAGCGACATTTATCAATTTTGCGAATAGTAACAGCGTAGATGACTCTTGGACGGAAATTTTGCGAATCATTCGAGAAGGGCTAAAAACGTTTGTCCCAACTAAAGCAATTCGTGATCGCAAGGACCCGCGGTGGGTGAAACCGAAACTCCGTGCCTTGCTCAAGAAACAAAGACGGCATCACGCGCGCATAAAGCACCTTAAAGAAGTTGGTAGGGACCATGCAAACGAGTATTTAATATACAGAAATAGTCATAAATCTGCAAGAGACGAAGCGCGTAAGGAATTTGACGCCTACCGATCCACGCCACTCTCGGATTCACTCAAAAACGACTCGAAAGAATTTTGGTCGTACGTTCGAGAAATGCGAGGAGGTCAGTCCACAGTACCTCTTCTACGTACAGACAACGGTGAAAGTGTACACGATTCTTTTACTAAGGCTAGTATGTTAAATTACTAAGTCAAGTCCATAAAAGAAAATCGCCAGGGCCTGAGGCCATACCTGCATTCATTATAAACTCGTCAGCAAACTTATTAGCTCCGTACCTTAAGATCGTATTCATACATAAAACGGGAAGTAAATTAAAAGTGGAAAACTACCGCCCTATATCGTTGACGTCAATCTTCTGTAAGGTTTTTGAGCACATTATCGGTAGCTCAATAATGCGATTTCTCGAAAGCAAAGAAGCGCTTAACAGTAGCCAGCATGGTTTACGGAGAGGCAGGTCATGCGAAACTCAGTTAGCTCTATTCACACAAGATATTGTGAAAGCAACGGATAAAGGAATAGGAATTGATGCAGTATTTTTATACTTTAGGAAAGCCTTCGACACCGTTTCTCACGTGAAAATAGTGCAAAAATTAAGGGCTTATTCAATTAACAAGAAAATTGTAAATTGGATCGCCTCGTTTCTTTCCGATAGAACCCAGAGAGTAGTCCTCGATGGAGTTGCATCAGACGTCGTCAAAGTGACTTCCGGCGTGCCTCAGGGAAGTGTAATCGGACCTCTGTTATTCTTGATATATATATAAATGATTTAGCGGATAATATAAAGTGTAAAGTTAGACTCTTCGCGGATGACACACTTGTGTATGGAGAAATCAACACAATACACGATCAGGAGAATTTGCAAAAGGACCTTCAGGCTATTACGAAATGGTGTAAAGATTGGCAACTCGACCTGAATATAAAGAAATGCGCCGTAATGAACTTCACGCGCTCCACGAATTTCAACCGTTACCCGTACCAAATATGAACTAAAGCTAAAATACGTCAATAGCTACAAATACCTAGGAGTAATTCTCAGTAGCAATTTGTCTAGTAGAGAGCATATCAAAACGGTTATAGCATCGGCAAACAGAATTCAAGGGCTTTCCTCTAGAGTTCTGCGGGGATGCCCCTCGAATGTGAAGGAAATCGCATACTTTTCCCTAATACGACCCATCGTGGAATACTGTTGCGCCGTCTGGAACCCTCTCGAGGAGGGCCTAACTAGAGAGCTCGAAATGGTTCAGCGTAGAGCGGCTAGATTTGTAAAAGGAGAATATCGGTATGATGCGAGTGTATCAGAGTTATTGAGAGATCTGAAATGGCAGACGTTGAAGAGTAGAAGAATTGAATACAAAAGGAAACTATTTGAAAAATTTGAAAGTTCCGAATTCGTTGAAGACGTACGCGGCATAGTCGTCCCCAACGGTGTTAGTGAACGTAATGTTAGATCACAGTGCAGGAGAAAATATGTCGAAATTACCGCTAGAACGGAGAAATACTACCGATCCTTTTTCCCAGACGCGATAAGACAATCCAACAGAGGAATTAGCTAGACTTCACTTGGTGTTGTGACACCCCCTGCCAAACGCTTCTAGCGGCTTGCAGGTTTTTGATGCAAATGTAAATGAAGTGCTTGCAGAAAGCAATTACCGTGGTGGCAAGAGTAATAGGGCTGATACTGGTGGCGTTCACCGTCGGAAACTTGATGACAAGAAGATTGAAGCTCTTCTAGGTAAGTAAATACTGCTGCTACTTTTCACGGTACATTTGATTCATCTATTATGTGGCCCTCTTATGTCCCATTGTAGTAAGTTTTTATATGTGGCCTCTAAATAGTTTTGCACTTCCTTCTTTGTTATGGTGACTCTACCCAAACTCTTTTAAATTTTTATTTATAATTTTTCTTTGTAACTTGGAAAGAGAAGAGAGAGGATGATAACTCACAAATTCAGTTCATAATCTACTTAATAATATTGGTTAAACCATCTTCAGAATTATTAACACTACCTTCTATACTAGAAGATAGTTGAAATCTATAGAAAAATGCAATTTCTTTTCTGCCAATGCCAATTAGTTGAAGAGTAATAATCATTTTTAAAAGTACAAAAAGAGAGTCTGGTGATAAATGATTATATTTTGAAAATATGAAAATATAACGCCAAAAGCACATAAAAGAGAAAGACAACCGTCTAGTGTCTAGTCCTTTCTTGAAAAGAGAACTGCACGGGGGTGAGTAAATCAGTCATTCTCTATTGAGCCAATGTTTCACTTCCCGTAAGCTTCCCTATCCATAACGGCCTTTCCTAAATCACGTGACTTTCCGCGCAACTATGTGCCAAAAACTTTCAATTTGATTGTACACCGACGCACTAACCCTTTCTATTGATAGTGGGCACTCAAATCTTTAGTTTCAAAATGGTTTAGCGAGACATTTGTAAGTCGTGCGGGACGCGGGACAATTCTTTGTTGTGCGGGACTGTCCCGCGCATTGCGGGACGTCTGGCATCCCTGTCCGCGAGAGAGAGAGACTTTAACGCGCCATTGGCACTTTCCGCAATTAGGGAACGATTCAGCCCTCTAGCCATAAAACGCCGTTAGGATTTGTGACGTTATCTTTAGAAAGTGCGTCTCAATGGCATCGACAGAATATTAATAAGAATTACAAACGTTTTTTAACATTCAGGGAGCGCTATTTCGGTTTCGGTCATTTCTCTCGATGGGCGAGTCATTTGAAAATTTTTATTCCTCTAAAACCAAATAAATACGAATTGAATTTGAATATCAGTTAGTCCATAATTAGGCAAAAAACATGACACAAAATTTCGAATACATTTCATGGTTTACCAACACATCATGTATTTTGAGACCTTACGTAATACGGCAGTGTCGGTAGGATGTTCCGATAGATTACTTTGCCAAGGATCTGATGGTCATTTCTAATACATCGGGAGTTCTGTCGTGAGATAGAAAGATAGTCGAAGAGACGTCGCAAATATTTTCACGATATATAACAAGAAAATAAAATCTATATTTCGCTCGTAAATTGAGATTGTATTTTTTCATAGTATCTACGGAACCACAGAGAGAGGGTTTTAACAATTTTAGCAATTAATTGTTTTACTAATCTCAATCGAAACACTATGACTTTCGATGAATCTTACTTATATAGTGCTGACTGGATTTAATATGCACGCGTCTACACGCGCAGATACACGCAAGCTACGCTTACATCCTTCCAGACTCGATCGCAAATAAATGAAACGAGCGTTTATCTTCCAATCGCCTGACAAACAGGGTTGCCATATTTGGACAATCTTTTCGTCGCTTCTTCAATAAACCTCCATTACGATTACAAACACAAGTCATATATATATGTATATATGTATACGCGCTTCCCATTCCTATCTTTCCCCCTCTCTTATAGCCAGTGGCGCACACTAAAATCTCTCCCCTCCCTTTCCCTGTCCCTACACCGTTGGTTGCGCCTACCCGCTGCTTTTCGTTTTTCCCGACCCTGAAGACTTTTCGTAGCTGGATTCCTTTTCTTTCCTATTTCCCACAACCTGACTCCATCCCGCTCCTTTCAAATCTTAACTTTCTACGACATCACCCTTAACCTCATTCTCCATATATCAAATGGTCTCCTCCTCCTCAGGCTCCGTTCCCACGAAACCACATCAAATACGAGTCTCTCCTGGGATTCCTTTGTGAAAGACAGGTATTTGTTTTAAATGCGTCGAGTAATTTCACCAACTCATACTGATTTCTTGAAACAGTCATTCGATAAGTCGTTTTAAGAAACTCCATCAGGATGGAAGTGGAAGATTTCATTCGGGAACCAACGGGTGTTATCTCTATGACAAATTCCAAACGCCCACGTTTCACAATATACACAAATTGCAAAGTTTATGGGATTTAGAGGCGGACAGCGTCACTGAAAAAGCGTAACTTGCTCCTTTAACAAATAATAAGAGAAGAGGCATTTCAATCCTGTATTTTATTATGCATATATATTTATTTATTTAAGGCAACTAGGTAGGTATTGAAGGAAACCCAGTGAGCACTTACCAAAAGGAAAGCAGCTGGGGTGTCGGAGAGACACATTTGTAGACGTTGGTGGAGCTTTCGGGATGATCCCTTCGTCAGCCCAAGAGGAACATATACGTATATATATATATATATGTATGTATATATATAACCTTATTAATAGAGAAAATTAAAGTAAATATCCACCATAAATAGTTACAAGCCATTGCCTCAGCTTTACAATAATTATTTAAAACGGTATTTTCGCCTTATGTTTCAAGATATTCTCGTTATTATTTTTAACTCGCTCACCAGTAGAGTGTTTTGAGATAATGCTTCGTGACTGAACACTTACCAGATGCTCAGAAAACTTCACGTTTATGGCCCAAAATCTCGACTGGTATTTTTGTGTTAAGGACGGTGCTATTAATAAGCACATTCGCCCGAGTTTGTGTTTTCCACGATCGCAGCGGACATATTAATCGTTTCGATGCTTAAATATAGGGAGCGCAGCAACGAGAGAACGTCTTCGAAGCCGAAAAATTTTGCAGAAGGAATTTCGAGCTTCGCTACAGCTGTAGTATAGCGGATTTGCATTTTTATGCACGCTTTGAGGCAAAGAAAACTGATCGATAAGTTGATTCTTCCTATATAATGCCACTTTTAATTTCAGCTTCCTATAAATTTCTTTTTCATAAAGAATGGTTGTCTCAAAATAAAGTAAAGCAGCGAGTAAATTCCCTTTTGAGCTGTAAACCATGCAGCGCGATTCAACAAATAATATCATCTACACGAAGGTTATATTGCAAAATCTTTCTATTGGAACAATATGACATTTCAATCGATTCAGTCAGCAAATATTTTACGTTGCGCATCGAAATTTCAGTTATTCGATAAAACATTCCATTCGAGTGGCATTTTAATTAATGCCCACAAATTTCCAACTCAGGCCATATGACAGCAATATCCCCATTGACCACCAGGAGCGCTGGGATCGTGCCTTGTATTTAACCAAGATTACGTTACTAGCGATAAAATTCTGCCTTTTTACATTCTCCATACGTAGTAATGGGAAAGTATTGTGTTCACGAAAAAAATCGACTTCGAGATTTCAACGGAAATAAACGTTTTGAGGTCCCTAGAACACGTTTAGACTATTTTCGGAATGATGTCTGTGTGTGTGTGTGCGTGATTGTGGGCACTCTAACTCAAAAAGTACTTGTCATATCATTACCAAACTTCATATATAACACTTTAGCATGAGCACAAAGAACTGATTAGTTTTTGGACAATAATGGGTAACCGAAAGTCGAGGTTTATTCGAAACCCGATTCTATTTTTACGATATTTCTACGTTAAAACATAATTATTTTATATACAATTCATTACAAAAGTTATAGAGAATGTATTTTCCTACAACTTTCGTTTGAAACAATTTTCTATTGTAGTTATTGTTTAGGAGTTATTTATAAATAACCAGTTTTTTGGTTTTCTCCTTAAAAACATCGTTATTGGTAATCTTGGTGAGGACCAAAGTTATAGAGAATAATATTTCTTCCAAGTTTTGTTTGAAACAAATTTTCGTAGGACCATCCATTTCGGAGATATTTAGCTTTTTCGTAATTTCCAGTATACAGCGCCACCACCATGTAACGGTGAATTCTGTAAACGTAGCTATTCAAAAATACCTAATTTACGGCAATAAGGACGACTGTATTCTTTTACAATATGAAATAATAATTTTGCCTTATAATGCTATTGACAATAATTTAAATATCTATACCCCAAGTATGGAGAAAGTCATGTCACACCAGATTTTTATCAGACATTTTCTATCCAGCTTTTCACTACTCGGTAGGATGCACTGCAGAAATAAAATTAATTTGAGGTCCAAAAGAAACACTCTGACTGATAAAAATATAAACACAATGAAATAATACTAGGGCGTTAAAGAGACTAGATTAAAAGTTAGTGGCTCGATAAAATGTGGTTTGTAATACTTAGAAAATGTGTACTATATAAAACTATAAAAAAATTGAAACTTGGTATCACTAACACAGAGAAAATTTAAGACCGCCAGTTCCACGATTAATCGTCGGCTAGCAAATACAATCCGCGATAACGCGATATCCTAGATCGCAGTTTCAGGTACACGTTATCACTTTCTCCATACGTAGTAATGGGAAAGTACTGTGTTCACGAAAAAAATCTACTTCGAGATCTCAACGGAAATACACGTTTTGAAGTCCCTAGAACACGTTTAGGCTATTTTCGCAATGATGTATGTGTGTGTATGTGATTGTGGACGCTCTAACTCAAAAAGTACGTGCCATATCGTTACCAAGCTTCATATATAACACTTTAACATGAGCACAAAGAACTGATTAGTTCTTGGACAATAACGGGTAACCGAAAGTCGAGGTTTATTCGAAACCCGATTCGGTTTTTGCGATATTTCTTCGTTAAAACATCATTATTGTATATACAATTCTATACAAAAGTTATAGAGAATATAATTTCCTACAACTTTCTTTTCAAACAATTTTCTATTGTAGTTATTGTTTAGGAGTTATTTATAAACAACCGGTTTTTCGGTTTTCTCCTTAAAAACATCGTTATAGGTAATCTTGGTGAGGACCAAAGTTGTAGAGAATAATATTTCTTCCAAGTTTTGTTTGAAACAAATTTTTGGTGAATCATCCATTTCGGAGATATTTTGCCTTTTCTTAATACCAGTATACAGCGCCAACACATTGTAGCGGTGAATTCTGTAAACATATTCAAAATATACCTAATTTACGGCAATAAGGACGACTCTATTCATTTACGATACGAAGTGATAATTTTGCCTGATAATGCTATTCATAATAATTTAAATATCTATACCCCAAATATGGAGAATGTCATGTGTTGGCCACATCAGATTTCTTATTCTCATATAAGCGAGACACTTAAGCCCGGTTCACATTGAACGTAACTTAAGAACAGAACTTAGTTGTAACGTAAGGTGAAATTCTCGCATCGTTCACACTGACCTATGCCTACTAAGTTGAGCCAATCAGTAAACGTTTCTCTTCTCTTACGTTGACCAATAGAAACACTCCATCTATGACTTGATGTTTTGTTTTGAATTCACTGTGGAATAATATTCGATCTGACTTTCTTCTTCTGGTTCTTGAACTCGGAGTTAGTTTTATCCTATAGATACGGCTTTTCCCTAACCAATTCTATCAACTTCGACCCCATGTTGAAGATCTTGTGCGTTTACAGAGGTATTGTAATTTTTGGTCACCCGTGGCGCTGGAGTTCTCGTAGGATCTTACGTGATTGGAGAACTCGTTCTCGCTCATGATTGGGCAACTTAACGTCTTGGACTTAAAAGATGAACATGAGCTATCTTTCGCCTTAATTAAAGGCCGGTTCACATTGAATGTAAGAACGTCCTCATTTTCCGCATCCTGGCCAAATGACGATAAAGACAGGGATTATAAGAGAGAGATATTATGGGGAGAGAGAGGATCGAAATAAAAGAGGAAAGAAAAGGGATGACAGGTGGGCGCGAGCAGGGTGCTGATGAGGAGGGGGAATGGGGAGGGAGGGCTGGGAGGGATAAGCCGCCATCCGTCGGTCTGCATGCGAGTTAGAGCGAGGGTGAAAATTGTCCCTCTGGTTTAGGGTGCCCTTCCCCTCTCTCACGTTCGCTAAGCCATTACACCCGGCTGGGCCTTCGGGAGAAGGGAAGGGGGCTCCTCTCTCCCACTTTCCCCAGCCTCCCCCACCACGTCCCCCTACAGTACTCAGAAGAATAAAGGGTGTCTTCGGAACGCGAGGCTGCCAGATGTATAACTCTCAAAGTAAACAGTTCTTTGGAGTTTATTCAGGGATAATGCTCATTGGCTTCGACACTCTGCTATACACTCATCGAGTGAAGCTCGTCTAATTTTTGTTGAGCACCCAGCAAACGTGCTTGTGCGTGAAACTGGAATAGGTCGGAAGGTACTAAAAGTGTTAACTGCGAGGCAACTGGGGAATCCTGACGTTCGTTATGCACGTTCAAGTCAAAAGGAAAATGTCAGCTTGTTTTCTAAAAATAATTTATGTCGCTTCTATCTTCGTAATGTACGATGCGTACATGTTTTAAGTTGTAAACACTGAATATATAAATTTTATAAACAGTTTAAATAAACAATAAAGCGACATAATTATGGAAATTTTATGAACGTCTAATTAAGGAAAAACCTGTTTAGGTTAACTGACCTAAAACTCTCGCGGGATAATGAAAATTTTCTATGCCTTGTTTTGTACGCGATTCTTTGATTTTTAGCGCAAGAAAAGACGATAGATAAATAAATCGGATATAGCACAGCTTTTCTCTTAACTGGCCAAACTAATAGTTTCGAAAATGTTCAGGCTAAAAAGACACATAGAGACCATTCGAACGAAATGTTTTGGTCCAACGTACTCGGATCTTTTCTCTCGTTAACACATTTTTATTTTTTTAAATTTGCGTAAAAACAAAAGCTCGATAAATAATTCGTTCGCAAAGTTCGTACGTTTCGTTCTCCGTCGAAATCTCTTCTTTATCGTAAATATTTGAGAATGGCCGAAATAGAGGAAAGTTGCTATTAGTCGAGATACCTCAGCTCTGAGGAAAATCGTTTGAAAATCTCTCGCTGCAGGAGTTGAAGTCACCTCCCGTGTAGAGCAAGACCTTCAAACATCTGATCGGTGCCTCCGTATGACCATCGAGGAAGATCACATGCGTGCTGCAGATTCGTGTTCAGACAGACAAAAGTTAGGGAGACGAGCTACCAATTTCGATTTCTAATAATGTTGAAAAAATGCACGACGGAAATGTCATGGGCCAAAGATCATCCAATAAGAGAATCGATCGAGAATCCTTTCTTCGAAGGACAACAGAGAGAGGTTTTTTAGGTGCCTATTATCGTCGGTCGATCCGTCCGCATGTTCGTTCTAGGCTTCTACAGAACGGATGTTCATGAAATTTGATATTAAGGACTTAAAATCAAAGATGATGAGAAAATCGCAAAAATGAATCACGTACACCAATCAGGGGTACCACTTTACTGGTGACAAAAAATAAACTTTACATCATATCTCGTCAATTATTAGTCATATAAAAATATTTTTCAAATAAAAGTTGTAGAACTCGTAAAGTAGAATGTTTATTTTACTATACATTTTTATTGTAGGAGTGGTCGTTATCAATAACATCAAAGAAGAATGTCTTATTCGAGTTGAACTTAGAAAATTTCTTGCATAGTTACTGCCATGGAACAATAATAGGAAGCGCAGCTCTCATAAGGACAATGGTAATACGTTGACGGCAGAGCGATCTAGCGGTCAATACGAACTGAAGCGCGCCTAATTTAAATTCAAGCGGCAGATCAGGTTTTGTCGGTACATTTGAATTAAGAAGCTAGATGACGTATTTAACATAAGTTTAGGACTTCAATTAAAACAAAACAACTGGGTGCAAGATTTTTTATTTACTCACGTAAAGAATAACAATACAACATTTATAAAAACAACATTCTTTTCCGGATAGAAATACATTCATAAATAACAATAATATTTGTTCCGGCGACTCGTTGGTAAAGGCAAGTGGACAGTATAAATTAATAAATGCTAAAATTTTCTAAAACTTACCAAGATGGTTTGGTGTTGAGTGAGCTTTGGAAGAATGTAAAACATCCTCAGAATCCCTCGGCTCATCTACAAGAATTAGAATACGATAGGATTAAGTTAACGAAATTCGAAAAACCGGTATATAATAAAATCGAAGTTTCACTGTATACCATGTATAATACTCAAACTTGTTTTCATACCTTCAAATACAGTAGGAACTGCATTCGTTTTTAGGAGAGGCCGAGAGAATCTGCTGCGGAAATCATCATCTGTAAAATGATCACTGCAGACCCTATACCTCTTCATACAGTTGATATCCGCAGACATTAAATCCTCCCTCAGGCAAAATTTTGCCCTAAATTATAAAGCAGAAATGGGCATCAAGACTACTAACAAAAACACGTAATTCTCAACTTAACACAAGTATTCCGTTTTATGCGGTATCTCTTCTTTAAGCTCACCTCGAAATATCCTTCGGAAATCCGAAATCTTCTTGCCTACCCTGCAACCGTTAAAATTGTATCACCAATATGCTGCACAATAAGCATTCCGTTCCATTTCTACAATTAGAAAAACACGACGCTGAAAAACTCCACCAGTTTTCTGCGCGATTTCCAACGAACTGGGGGCCGATTTTGTAACTCCTTCGATTAGATCGAAATCGAAAACTCCCCATTTCGACGTGATAGCTGGTAAGCGATCGAAATGAAATTACGAGGGAATATGCGATTTTGTAACTAATTTCGATTTCAATCGAAGGAAGTGAGCTCGGTCGAAAACAGTGCTGCAAAATTTATGCGTCGGCCGGGTTGGCGCATGCGCAGTTGACTCTGAGAGTCAGTTTGTTTACGTATTTCAGTTAGATAAAAACCTAATTAAAATGAGTAATTCAACGTAAGTCCTAATACAGTATCCTTATAATATGTTAAATAAAACGAATACAGCATACGTTAAGCAAATATTAGATGATTTTTGTACGTATTGTGTTTATCGAATCTATGCATTGCTACTTCAAATGTTGAAGTTTTTATTTATTATTATTTCGACGAATGGATATTAGTTTACGGCATTGGATGAATAATTTGTCATTAGTATCATTGACTACGGCAGAAACATTACATTATAACGTAAAAATTGGAAGGATATAGCTGAATATTGGCTGGTATATATAATGTATAATGTGGAACGCAAGACGAGGGATATTAATTCGTTTTTCGTAAATGAATTTATTTGAGGTTAACATTGTTTGTTTTGTTATGATTACTAGACTGTTTAAGATTTTGATAACACTTGTCAGCAAGTTCTATGCTTCGTAAGAAATGTCTTTAAGAAAGCATTTAATTTGGTTTGTATCATTTATTGATATTGGAATACAACGTTAATGAATGTTATTAAATATTTTGAGAGTATTGTTAAATAGTTACAAGTTTCCATAAACCTGCATTTCTTGGACCATAGTGATGTTAGTTTCTTTTGACATATGTTTCAAGTACTGGTACTACAGGAGGTACACATAAAAATCTTTCTTTATACTGAAGGTAATGTAGTCTTCATTATTGTGATTTTCTACATTATGTTAAATAATACAATGGACTCTATTCTATAATTTCTATTTGATACCTACGCAGTTTAGGTTTTTACTGAACAGTTACATGTATAATTAATGATCATTGATATTTAACTTATTTATTCATTAGTTCATGGGCGATGCCCATTAATATGTATTAGAAATACATGGTCAAAATCGATAAGACACAATCCACATTTAGGTGTGGAGATATTATATGCAAAATGATGATACACACATTAAGTAAATAGTGAGGATCTCAACAGAAAATGAGAAACATTAGGCGTACAAGAAAATATATAAAATGATAACATGTACAATTAATATCATAATTCAACAAAAGTATATGAAATATGAAAATAGGTATTGGAGTAAATTGTTTATTGATTCAGCACAGTCAACTAAGAAATACAGTTGTCCAAAAAAGGAAAAATCATATTCCTGTCATTAAAATGAAAGGAGTTGAAATAGGCGAAGTATACAATAAGTTACAAAAAGCCAAAGGAGAAGATTGTATAACATTGGTATATGAAATAATATAAGAGAATATTAAATATGCTCTTTAAACATATAATGAAACTGAAGAGGTTTTATGATTAACAGTATTAAATATAAAATATACAAAACGAATTGCTAATTTTCAGTTCGTATGGGTATTGCCACTTAAATCTTCAATTATTCTTTGAATAATAGGTTTATAGTATGAACTTCGAGCAAATTTCACGGATTTCACCAAGCTAAAGGAAATCGAAATGGATTTCGACGGGAATCGAGAGAGATTTCGATCGAAAGTGAAATCCTGAGTTACAAAATCGCAAACTTCATTTCGATCGAAAACTATCCAAAGATGGCTGACATTTCGATCGAGATCGAAAAGTGAAAAGTTACAAAATCGGCCCCCTCGTTTGAACAGTTTGAATCATGGAAGAATAATTAATTATTATTATTAATTATTATTAATAATTAATTATTTCTTCCATGGTTTGAATAATGAGTGTGGAATGGGTATTTTTAGAATCACATTGACCTATAAGATCGCTGCAGGCGCAACCATCAGAGACATCTATAGGTATTCGGGAAAAGATCGAAGCTGCACTTCCTATTATTTCTTCCATGGTTACTGCTTCATTGTTGCTAACATAAACAATCTCACAAAAATACGTTTCATTTACTTACGTGTGCATGCAACAGGAAGAAAATGGATTATTTATGACGAAGAAAAGAACTTTATAACGCTATTTCCCTAACGTACAGGTATATCATTTGTTTATAATACTGCATTGCACGAAACGCGCCCATTTATGATACGTTGTACACTTTCCTAACTTGTTTTAAGGTACGGCGAGAGTCATTAATAAAATGGAGCGCAAAAGAATGACAGCGAATACGATTCGCAAAATACGATATAAACGTTGTGTAAACAACAGGGCAACATTTTTCAAAAAAAGAAATTAGATTTCAGAGTGATCTTTTAAATTTGAATATTTTAGGTTATGGCCATAGTTCCCTCTAATTTTTTTCATCCATGTGCGGAATGAATATCGCTATGCGCGCCTACATGACGCTAATGCGCGGATGTGCGCACGAGTTGGCGCGGTCCTGTTCCGATATATACTAATTGTAAGATAAACAGAGTAGTGCGGGCCTTAAAAATTTGGGCGTTGGTAAACTGCGGACCAAAACGATACCTTAATCCCCATGAGGAAATTTGGCGGGAAAAGGGAACCTGTAACTTGCGGACTAACCAGGGAAAACAACAGTAAAGGGGTGGGAAAAGGTCAACTCCGCTGCTAGGGGGTGAGGCCATGTCTCCTGTTGCCGTATCTACTACACCGGAATGCTAAGGGAAACTGCTTGAGTGCCCGCTCTCCAGGAGGTGCGTAAACACTTGACAACACAGCACACACACTTGTCAGACTCGCACTAAAACCGGAAAATCCAAGGGAATAATCATAGGGAATCCTATGTGACTGTGTCATACAGTGGTATGTATTAGTTCATACCATATCCACCCGAATGCCTTCAATTTTGTTGAGATTCTGAATCTTTTCCAAACTCAAACAGGTATATAAGGATTGAAGGTGTGAATGAACCCCCAAAAAACCAATGGAAGCGGCAGACCGAAAACAAAAAATGTTTGCTGAAAAATTAAATATGTATCTATAAAAGTGGAGTGATTAGTAGAATTGGAGGTCCTTTTCCGTTAAACGCCCCCACGCAATTAATTACTACATAATTCTGTTTATCTTTCCTATGAGTAAATAAGTAAACAATCAAATAATTAAATATTAACCCGCACCGAGGGTACCTAACACGACTCGATCTCTATGCCCCCCCCCCCTCCCCTCCCCCCCCGACTGTTGCCCTACTAACAACCCTTATTACGTTTGCCCTGCTTCCGGCACCGTATCTCCGGGAAGGGGAGGGAGATGTGGTTGCAGTCAGGAAGCCGAAGGCGCCAAACACAACTCGATTGGAGGAGCGTTTAACGGAAAATAACCGAATTGGATTAGTAAAATTTGCTTCCTATGCCTCAATTACAAGGAAACGACGCTAGTGCAATTCTGAAGACATATAATAATATCACGTCTTGTATGACCACGAGATTTAATTGGAAATCTACCAGTCGTAAGTCTGGAAAAAGTGGGAAGGGAATCTTTCCGTATTCCTTAATTTACATATGGAGTTGGTCCGCAATTTACCTACGCCCAAAAATTTAGTGCGCGGCACTTCAAAAACTGCAGCGCGGACGCGCAGCTTATTGTTAGAGGAAATCATGGTTATGAATATGTATTTTAAAATACTCGCGCGCGCCAAAAGACTCCATAGGGTGCCTCGACGTTAGCGGGCACACCTTTGGTGATGGACGCTCAATTTACGGTTCGAAGTCCCATTATGGCGCTGAAGCATCATTCGCACATCCAAAAATTGCCTCAATAAATTGCATCATGTATGCCGCACGGGATTTAAATAATGTCATTTTTCTGTCGTGCTCATTTAGCACGCTTCCTTCCTATATATTGCAATTTTCCCCTTTGCGAATGGTGCCGCGAGCTTCCCATTTGCGTATCTACCCCGTAACGTGCTATTTTTCATATCGCGCTAATGATCTCGTCCAAAATCATTTAGCGACGTCGCGATATGGATGGCGTGGGCATTCCCACGTAATCCTCTTTTCTCTCTCTCTCTCTCTCTCTCCCCCTCTCTCTCTCCCCCTCTCTCTCCCCCCCCCCGTGTGTTCCGATGTGATGATGCACTCTTATACACTATAGTCGCGATGCCCCAAACTAGTCTATCCTCGTCGCCACGATCTATTCCGAAGAGGCGGGCCCTTGAGGGGCCACTTAACCTAGGAGCTTTCGAAAGGGGGCGGGCGTTAGGTAAAAGGGAGAAAGGGCTTGAGGGGAAGAGGAAAGTGGGAAGGGGGAAAGGAGGGGTCGAACGCGGAGGCCGAGAGGCAAGGACCGTTTTTCCTCATAGGACGCCGAGACTTCGAGAGGAGTTACCAGGAGTTAATTCGAGGGAAAAGTCGTCTTCTGCCCGTGTCCGAGACGTCCCATCGGCCGTTGTGGGGCTAACAGGTGAGCAGTAAGTAGTCCCTCGGAAAGGGATTTTTGTCGCGCGGTTGTAAGCGTCGCAGTCCGTCGTTTGATTCCCTGAGCAGATTCGTTTCGGATCAGAATGAGGACGAAAAAAAGGGATTTCCTCCTCCGATCGTGCTTCGTAGTAACTCACGTCCTGGAGCATCTCTCCCACACAGCCTCCCTCTTCTCCCCCTCCACTTCCTCCCTCCTTATCTCTGTAAACCAAACGTTTATTCTACGTAATGCGTCCATATGTTTTTAGTTACCTGCAATTTCTATTAAAATAATTTACGAAGCCAATTTCTTTCTTGGAGGTTTTATCAGGGAGAGTTGCTGTTGGGAGCCGCACGCAACTTGCTCAGGAGCCGCATGCTGCCGATCCCTGGCCTAGACCCTCAATAATCGTCGCGTCACTCTGGGGTGTCATGTCACCCCGGTTGAGAACCACTCAACTACAGTGATGGCGTATACCTACTATTTTACTATAACACTCGCCATTAAATTTCAGTTTAAATACGCCGCTAATTCCTTCACAGTGCGTCGAGAAGGAAATGTTTTGCTATATAAAATTAACTATCGGCAAAAACTAATGACAGCTCTCTTAGAAAAGAATCATTTCAGCTTTTGTGACGACGCTCATTTTCCTACTTTTGAAAACAAAGAATTAATTTTCCTTAATTATAGTAAATATAGCAATATTTTTCTAACAAGAGAACTACTGTTTTAATCTAATGTGTGCTTTTTCTCATTTAGTGAAAGTCTGATGTTGACCAAACAACCTTATAAACCAGCTGCTAATGAGAGCCGAAGTTAAAAGTTCATTTTTGTATTAGAATTCTACTTTACAGAAAAGTCTTAAATGTGATTAATCATCTCAGATTTCAAACTCTGATTCCCATTTTGATAAGTGAATATCATTATAGCTTAAATGGTTATCTGCATCCAGTCGTTGTTACTTTTTACCTAATGCTATGCATTGAAATACTGCATTTTTCTCATATTTGATATCTAGAAGGAAATTGGAATCCCGCAGCCAATCAGAGAAGCTCCTTTGGAAGATCGTCCACTTTGGCATTCAGTATTATTCGCAGGGCGTTTCTCGGATTGTGAGAAAACTTCATACGAATCCAGGAATTCCGCACAGCGCTCCTCGGCGACATCGTTAACACGGTCATGGAGACGGGGATCCACTTCTACTTTCTATTAACCCTTGTTGCTGCGGCAACCTATGGTGAGTAAACAACTTTACATTCCCTCGACATACCTGAGAACTACATTTCTTCTCGGAATTACGTTTTTCTTTTGTTGTCCGCAAGTATCCCTGTGGTGTCATTCTGCGAAGAACGAAATCCCCGTCTTTGTAATCTTGAACCATCTCGGTCTCATGTTGTTATATCCTTATTTATTACATCTACACCCTTCATTAATCTGTTGAAAATTATGTCACTGTATATAAGAAGAATGAATTTCAAATTCATTACTTAATGATAGTTACGTATAAAACAGAAAATCTACTAGGGGCGCAATAAAATACTGAAAGGAAAAGAAATTGCAAAATACTACTTGTACATGCATATAACAAGATGAATTTGTGTTATGACACAATTTTAACAAAAATGTGGCGTTCTTTTTAACTCCACTGCTGTAGGATTTGATAAGTCTCTCGTGATGTGACGACCATTTATCCAACGTACGATATTTTCTGGCAGTATTTATGGGACAGACCGATGTCCCAATGCCCACACGTAATAAATACTATTTAGGTATAATTAAAAAGTTATCGAACTGATATTTCGTGGCCTTTGTAATAACGGGAAATTGGAGGCACTGGAAAAGTTTTTTCGATAGTGCATGAGGTCAAAACCGTGTTTTATATCTAGGCTTGGTAGTGTTCGATGTTTAGTTTTACTAAAAATCAGCGACGAATATTGATATTTATTTTGATACATTTTATCCATTTTTATCTTTAAAATTTCAGACTCGATTCCGTCCAATTGAATTTTATTAAAATTGCATACATAAAAATAACATTTTTGTATGCTGAATAGTTTTCTGTTCTCTAAATGTTGCCGAATATGCGAATATACTTATACTTCGACCGCCAACCCGGAACAGCCTATTTTTCACAATAAGTCAGAAAGTATACGTTACTCGCTAAATCGTGCCCCTTTTTCATGAAACCGTGACCATTCAGTAACAAAATTAATGTGATGCATATATAATGTGCATACAAATGTACATACGAATATTTTGAGGAAAAAATTTCAAGTCACTAGCTCATCTATAAGTGCATTATAATTTTTATCCTCGTATGGGACAAAAGAGTCCCAAAAAATTGGAATTTTTACTATAACGGATTTCTTCTACTGTTCGTTGTTTCATATTAACAGCATTATAATATAGCCCTCTGATTACCATTAAAATCTTACCCATATAAAAACATTGAGCTCGTTGCCATAGTCGATTGTTGAGACCCAGAAAAATACTTTTTCCGATAAAAACTAAAAATTTACGCTAATTTTACTCGGATTTGAATTCCGTCTTCAAAAATAAGAAATTAGAATTATTAAGCTTTCCGATAGTTTCAAATCGCGAGTTCGAATCTTAACGGGAAATAATTTTAAAACGCAAATATAAAAACCTCTACACCGATTTGCTTGTTTTCCATAAGGAGCAAAAATATTCCCTTAAATTTGGAATTTCAACAATTTCGGATTTTTTCCTTCGGTTGTGATCAAAAACTTATATTGGTGCCAAATTGCAAGTTTCTAGTACATCTGGAAGTACCTCATAATTTGAAACCTCCTGTGTATGTCTGAAGCAGAAATATATTATAGAATGCGTGTGCGGGTATTTGCAAACACATAGCCTAGGCGTCCCATATAAGAAGAAAGGCTGCTACTGAATTCTGTAAACATTCAAAATATACGTAATTTACCGCAACAAGGACGTGTCTTCTTTTACGATGCGAAATAATAATTTTGCCTCGTAATATTATCCATAATAATTTAAATATCTATCTCCCAAATATGGAGAAAGTCATGTGTTGGCCACATCAGATTTTTTTCATCCATGTGCGGAAAGAATATCGTTATGCGCGCCTACATGACTCGAATGCGCGGATGTGCGCCACGGTTGGCGCGGCCGTTCCGATATATCCTAAAATAAACACAGTCGTGCGCGCCCTGAAAAATTTAGTGCGCGGCACTTAAAAAACTACTGCGCGGCCGCACAGTCGCGCAGCTTAGAGGGAACCATGTTTATGTCACGCACAGGTGAGGTTGATAAAGTCTTCGCGGGCCACATTTCTATGATAGAGCAGAAAGTCACGGCTGGTCACTTTTAAAGGGCCGCAGGTTCCCACTCATGGTTTACGAAAACGTTTGGCGCTTTTTGCAAGGGGGCCTATGGCAAATACCACCTTCGCCATACCCTAGTTACGGCACTGCATTAGCTTGATGTAACACTGAATATGGAACGTGAAATTAAAAATTAAGTTACTTTTGCTATTTATCTAAATAACTAAAAACATCAACTAGGTGTGAAATTTAGATAATCTAATATAAGTTAGGCATCTCCATGAAAATAATTTTTTTACGAAATGATCCAAAAGTTACATAAAAATCAACAATCTGGTGTACTTATTATTCGACGTTCAATAATATAGAGATAAGATATGAGGAACAATTAAAACAAGTTTTATTTGAAATCGGTCTCAAGAAACAAGTCGTATATGCGAATGATTACTAAGAATGAAGCACAGCCTTATGAAATGCTTCAATGGAGAGATTTTCGTGAGCTGAGCTCGTGCAACCAGGGCCGACCCCAGGGTCATATTTATCGAAGAGTGAAGTCCCGAGTTCGATTCCAAGAACGTACTTTCCGTTTGTTTTACATCATCATCGTAGGTAATCTGTTAGTAGGCAGGGCCGTCAGAGCTGCAAACCGAACCGCAATCATTTTGCTGAACCGCGAACCGAACCAATACCGTCGACCAATTTTTAACTGAACCGCAAAACAAAGCAGAATTATTTTGCAAAAGTGGTTCGGTTCGATCTCGGTTTACAATTGTACCCCGCGAGCTGTAAAGGTAAATATCATGAGGTGTCTTCACACACACACGCGCACGCGCACACATTTAATTTTGAAATTAGAAAATTTCTTATGCAGATTTATCAATCGTTGTCAACGAAAACAATCTTTGTAGCAACTGAAGTTTTTTTCGTTGACCTTCGTCCGATTCTCGGATCGTGTGGGGCATCCCTAAATGGCTCGAGGGTTCATTACACGCCAGAGGCATCCCAGGGTGTAGCGCGTAGGATCCTTGAGTATAGTAAGGCTTTTTTAGGCTAGAGAGCATCTACATCTACATGATACCCTGCAAATCACCAGACTGGTGGGTGGCAGGGGGAGGTATCGTATATGCTCGCCTTGCCCCTCTTCCTTGTCTCCGATGTATTCCGGAGACAGAACAATACCTTGTTAGAGTTTTGGGAAGAGGGAGTGTTTAATAAAGCAAGAACATATGCGGCAGATGCCCGGGAGCCGTTCTACGTCTACACTGACGCCACCCCCTGGCAATTGGCATGGGTGCTTCCAGAGCGGCACCTGACGGAAATCATGCCACTCGCGGTGGAGCTGCCCATCTACCGGGCGGAGGCGGAGGCGGCACTCAGAGGAGCCACAGCAGCGGCGGAACATCTGCCAGCAGACAGAAGACTGGTGGTATTGGTGGATAACCAAGCAGTGATTTGGGCATTATCTAAAGGCCGTGGGCTTTTATTTTTGTATGTTGAATTGAGAAAAATGTACTTGGAATTAATAAAGAAAACGTCACAGTTTGTGACGTGGGCGTACGTTCCAACTACGTCCAACCTGGCCGATCGTCCTTCTCGGACCGTCCTCACCTAAACTATGCTGGATCGGCCCGTCATTGGCTTGGCGGGGACGATCTAGTATATAAGGGAGAGGGCGGAAACGAGGGAGGTCGGTCAGAGTTGGCACGGATTGGAGCGTGCGTCCACTTCTGGGGGGCTGATTGCGATACTGAGGACGGCTCCGGCTCGTATCTCCCTGGACGACGACCACTTGCGGTGCTGGCTGTGGGAGTGCTGAGGGTGGTAGATGGAGAAGTTCGTCCTCAGCTGGCTGTGAGGCTCGGGAGGCCACCGTCCAGCCGTGGCGGGCCACAATGCACAGAATCCGCATTCTGTGGTATACGTAGCCTTTCGAGGCTACTGGGAGGGACTCCCAGGTGGAGGCGATATTCAAAAGCAACTCCGCCTCATGAAGATCCCGTGGGCGCAGCTTCCCGGTAGTGACCGATGTCAACAAGACGGAGGCGAGCTGCAGAACCTCGGGATCCGGGGGCAAATCGGCCAAGGCGGGATCAGTTCTCCGAAGACTGGACCAGGTAACAGGTGGCGGCGGGGTGATGGAGGAGCCAGAGGTGTTATGGGACGCAGACCCTCTTGTTTCCAAGAGGACCTGCATCTGCTGGCTCATCGCCGTCATCTGCTCCATCATGGCGGAGATACGCGGGTCGTCGGAGAACAGGGAGGGGGCTCCTCCCCCTCCTAGGAGAAGGGCTGCGGCGCGGTGGTGAGGCCATCGCGGGTTCGGGGGTAGGCACGGGGTGGGCACGGGTGGTATAAGAGCGGGGCATGTGCAACCGGAGAAGAAGAAGTGGACGCACGCTCCAATCCGTGCCAACTCTGACTTTTAAAACGGCGGTCGAAAATCGGTAAGTAGAATCGGTTTTCGAAAATCGATTATTGACAGCTCTAAATAAAACAAAAACGAAGAAAATCTGTCCATATTTACGTATTTTTATGAATGAAGGGATAAAACCTTGTACTTTGAAAAATCGAAATCCCGTGTAAACTTATGGAAAAATATAATTGTCTCTTGGATTCGAACCCGGGACTTTATGAAAATGTAAATAGTTTTCTAGGGACCTCCAACCTTGTATTAACAAAGCGTAGTTTACTGCATATCTCTACGGAAAACGGCTTTTGAGATAGAGGGGATGTACGGACACTTCCAAAATTATATATAGGATTTTAAAAAATAGTTTGTTAGTACAGCCTTGCGTATAATCTTCCTTTTTTTGCAGTATTCTGGAAGAGCACTTCTGCTTCAATTACTTAAGTCCGCAAACATATCACACAGAGTGAATAAAATAGTAACGCATGCTGAACCACACCGAACTACTACTTCAATACACGAGGTCCCTCACGGTACCAAGAAGCCCGAGGAACTTTGTTACGTCACACACTCACACCACTACTTTCAGCTGAGACCACCTCCTATTTTACTCATTTTGGGGGACATAAAACATTGAAAGAAAAGTTGAATTCGCCTGCTTCGTTCACGCCATAGCCTTAGAAAGCTTTAGGAGAAATCTATTAGAGAAGAAAACTCGAAAACCTGATCAATTTGTGTAGTAGTTCGTCATGTGCGTGATGGCGAAAATTCAATAATTCCAGGTGCGAGCGAAATAAAATCCACTTATGTTTTCGTGTTTAGACATGCTACATAAATATAAGTGAACATGCAAATCAGGGATTTTTATTTTCCAGCTAAAAATGTTTCTGAAAGAATTTACATAAGCATAGTAGTAATTAGTTTTTTTAGGTGCGTCGACGGCTGTCATTTTGCACCGTCAAATTCTGTTAGAGAAAATCAACATACATCACAACATCCATGACCGAAGTGGGATTCGATACCCCCGACCTTTGGGTTAGAAGGCAGGCGCACTGCCTACCAGTCTAACCCGGCCGGCTTACAGAAGCACATTTTGAACTAATTGTAACACATAAAGAATTTAAATGATTTTAGTATTCTATATTGGCGCATTTCAATTTTTTTTCTT
Organism: Uropetala carovei; assembly: GCA_036926305.1. Classification (NCBI taxonomy): domain Eukaryota; kingdom Metazoa; phylum Arthropoda; class Insecta; order Odonata; family Petaluridae; genus Uropetala; species Uropetala carovei. The sequence continues at coordinate 8,584,964 of JAXCHB010000056.1, forward strand.
TCCGTATTTAGATTTGGGTGTAACGAAAAACTATATATATAATTTTTTTGACCGTAACGAAAAACGTAACGAAATGTATTCTTTTTCTTTTGCCATCACTGGTTTAAACTGTCGATGAACGGGTTTGGAGGATTCATTCATTTGCAAAATAAAATTGGTTATCTCTCATCTGGGTATTGTCATTCATCTCCGCAGGGAGCGCACCAGAGCACAGCCACGTGGACATAGACCTGACCTCGGGAGTGGTGCGTGGGTACAGCGAGCAGATACGGTTCCTTTTGACCCCGACCCAACACACGGAGCGGGGCGTGCACAAGGGAGCCGTTCAGCGGTGCTCCAGGCACGCTATCATAAGGGTGGACTTCGATTCCAGCCGCTATAAGGTGAGAAGAAGTTATGCTTGCAGAGATGATAGGAATCGGAAGGAAAAAACAAAGCAAATGTCAGTGGCGGAGATTCTGGTACATATTAAGAAAGTTCCCACCGCTACCATTCTCATTACGCTTCTCTGATATGTAAATTTAATTTATGTTTAAAATGAATCATTTGCGTGCGTGCATGTTAGCGCTTGCGTTTGACCATTCGCAAAACTCTTAAGAAACGATCTACATTCCTTTCCCTTTCTCTAGCGCAGGGGCTTCCGACCCAGCGAGCACCACTATACATTTTAAAAAGTAGGAAGGATCATGAATAATATAAAATCGACGTCAAAATGATTTAAAATGTCCTTTCATACGCTTATGAAGAAAACTGGGGAACAAATGAAATTGATGGTACTAGGAAAGACGATTTTTAGCATCGTAGAAGTGTTTGGTAAGACTGATAAAAAGCACCGCGGTGCTCGCGAGCACCAGGTTGTCGACCCATGCTTTAGAGCAGAGGTCTCCAACCTTTCAGCACCCAAGATCTACTATTCATTTGTAAATTTACCGAGAATCGACCCAGTGGAGAAATACTGTTGAACAAGGGGGAGGGGGATCCCTCCCAAACTTTAAGAGACATCGAAACCAGCATCATAACATGAAATGTCCTGCTTAACACGTCAATCCAATTTATTCACAAACAATCTTTTATACAAGCTCAAATAAAGTTTTATCAAAAATTTTTTCTGTACAAGAGAATATTTTAGTTTAAAAAAATTGATTAAAATTTTATCCACCAGGATAATTCAATGTATTACTACGTTTTAAGCTATTAGAAGTTGAAGAAAAATGCTAATAAATAAATATACAGACGGATGAAACCAACCAAAAAATAACTTGAATTATGACAGTGAATGGAGAAACCTCCTAATAACCATAAAAAATGTTTAATAAGGGACATTTAGGGGAATTTTCTCACACAGTCACACGCAATCTCGCACACTCCTCATTTAGGGGGAATTACTCCAATGCCAGGGACCCTTTTTCTTTCTCACACACACAAATACACACCTGCCAACAACTAAACACCAGTACTTCCTTTCTAAAAAAATCTTAAATACGTATTTTGGAATCAACGATTCCACCATCATTGGGCCAATCAAAAAAGAATTAGTTAATCAAGTTATATATAAAGTCGCAGTTAGCCTCAAACTTTTTCTTCAGATCTTTTCAATAGCTTTTTACTTTGTATTATAGAGGAGTATGTTTTGTGATTCACTTTTTATTAGACATGACAGTAATAAATGTTTTAAAAATTCAATTTGGGTTTTCTTGAGTGCTAAAACCTCTGGATTAGATTTGATATAAGACACCCACGACGACAGTGCCTCTGTGTATGGAATCACAAACTAACATGTCAACAAATGGAATCGCTTGAATTTTGTGGATCTGCAAATATAGATTGAAGTTGAATTAATTACGTCTGTTGGGTCCGATTCATTCCTTAAAATAATACAATATAAACCTAACAGGTACTAACGTATTATCTCCAGGACCTTACTTACGTACAACATTAACAGAAACTGACTGGCCCGTCTCGATGTTTACAAACCCAATCAATGGACAACGGGGAGGATTTCTTTGGTTCCGGGCGAGGTGAAGGGCATGGTAGCACCCTGAGATGACTACCCATTAAAACAAAGCACGCCGAAGGCTCGTCAATATATCCTTTCAATGTTATATCCCCTTGACCCAGCGCGACTCGATCTCCAAACCAAGGGACTGTTTACAATAGATCATGATTCCATTCACAGAGGCACTTCTGGTGCTGCGGTCATGGGTGTCTTATACCAAATCTGTTCCAAACCTCCTTCATAATAAAAGTGACTAAACTTCATTAGCTTGGAACCCCTTGGATAATAAAAGTGACTAAACTTCATGATTACTCATATATCTGTATCTATACATCTATCTATACAAGGGTGACCAGGCGTCCCGGTTTCTCCGGATTTGTCCCGGTTTTCAGAATTTTGTCCCGGTGTCCTGATTTTTTTTTCGGGACACATCAATGTCCCAGTTTTTTTACTTGTAATAGTGATGGTATATGCAGTAGTTTTTTTTATTCCCGTTTATACGAAATTATTTTGAAAACCAAACTCGACATTCCAAATACTATTTTCTAAAAAGCATTTGCATTTAAGTGCTGGAAAATCAAAGACTCACGGTATTTCACTAACAGCTTATTCTCTAATTCTAAGAAAATACAAATTTTCTTATCCATGATTTTAAGTTATATAAGAAACTAACATATTCACTGTGGTTTTTGAGTCACTGAAACCTCTTCTTTATCGAAGCAATTGTTTGATCCAACACAAGATAAAAAAAATACCCGGAAATAATCTTGGGGATTATGAAAACTTGCATCAACCTTTGCAGATTCAAAATTGGGGTTCTTTCTCCATGGCAGAATTTCGGTCTCTTGCATAAATTTTGATTCAGTCTCTAGTTCTGTTGCCAGTTCTCGATCATCTATAATTAATTTATTTAACCCTATTTCTGACCTACAAGCTCTGAAATACTGCTGAATCTGCTCAAGAGAATTTATTGAAACAAGAAAATTAATCTCAATTTACTAGATGTTGGATGTTCGGCACATATTTTGCATAACGCTATGCAGTCGGGAGCTGAGAGATTATCTTGTGATGTATAAATGGTCGTGGTAAAAATACTGTCATACTTTTCAGCTTATGCAGTACGTACCGAGCGACTGAAAAATGTTTGTTCTCTATTATATTTGAAGTATGAAAAGTTATTGACCCATTCAAAAATTCGCTGGTTAACTTTATACAATGCGGTTGATGGAGTATTAAAAATGTTCGAAGCACTGAAAGCATATTTCTTTTCAGAGGAAAAGTCCCCAAAATGTATTGTGAAATTTTTTGAATCACCAGTAAATGAAGCATACTTCCATGCAATGCTTAATATTCTTGGTTTATTTAATAAACAAATTCTAAAAATTGAATGTTTGCAAAATTGCGTAATAGAGGTAACGAATTAGGTATATGAAATGTACGGCATGCTTACATTACACATTAACGAAAAATTTGTTCCTTTAATTGCCCTCAGTTTTATCTGATAATAATATTCAGAAGGATGAAATAGAATCATTTAAAGAGGAAATATTTGACATGTACATAACAACCTGTGACTACCTAAAACAAGTTAGGAAAGTGTACAACATATCACAAATGGGCGCGTTTCATGCAATGGAGTATTAGAAAGAAATTATATACCTGTACCTGAGGGAAATAGCGTTTTAAAGTTCTTTTATTCATCATAAATAATCCATTTTCTTCCTCTTTAAAAATAGTGCATGCACACGTAAGGAAATTAAACGTTTGTTTGTGAGATTGTTTATGTTAGCAACAAGAAGTAACCATGCAAGAAATTTTCTAAGTTCAACTCGATATAAGACATTCTCATATGATTTTCTCGATAACGGCTACTCCTACGATAAAAATGTATAGGAAAGAAAATACTCTTCTTTACAAGTTCTACAACTTTTATTTGAAAAATATTTTGATATGAGCAATACTTTACGAGATATGATGAAAATTTAATTTTTTGTCACCAGTAAAGTGGTACCCCTGATTTGCGTACGTGATTCATTTTTGCGACTTTCTTATTATATTTGATTGTAAGTCCTTAATATCAAATTTCATGAAAATCCGTCCGATAGAAGCCGAGAACGAACATGCAGAAGGACGAACAGACGGACGGAAGATAATAGGCGCTCACGCTGGAAGCGAAACGCGCCTGAAAATGGGTTGAACCCTTACTGAAATTGAAGTATATGGAATGGATGCTATTAAAAAGTTCCCCAGTTTGGGAAGAAGTGCAAAGTGTGTGTAAAAATGTTATTGACATGGGCTTTCAAGTTAACAAAAGTTTATTATTTAATCAATTTTCATTGCTTGAAAATTTGATTTCAAAAGACACGATTAAAAATGATGAAAATTTGATCAAGGCAGGCAGAAGTACTTTAAAATATGATTGTAAACACCATTTTCACCTATGTTTTATTGTAATATACTGCTTAATTGACCCATTAGCACCGGCTAGAAAACGGCTGGGCGAAAATTGTTCTTATTCATTCACTGGTGAGATAAATGCTAAATAAAACAATATATAAAAGAATTCAACGAAATTTACTTTATTTCTTTGGAAAAATTGCCGTCCTCAAATAAGGACGTTAGGCAGATACAAGCTATTTTTCGTAACAACCCTTTTCTATACATAATGTTTTTTTACATTTTTTACAGGACTATCTAGCCTTCATGTGACACGCAACATTTTAACTTTTTTCCAAGTTTTTCATGAAAATGATTTCCATTGCTCAACTCGAGATTGCTACACCATGCCACCATTATTTATAGTGAATGATGCAGGATGAGGAACGTTAATTTTAGCCTTTTCCACTTTAGACCATAGTTTTACATAATGCAGTGGTTCAATGAAATCATAATTTGTTAGGATAGAGCAGACATTATTGTCGTTCCACTTTACACACAATATGCCATTATTCTCATCAAAACTGTAATCGTTAGTTCCTCTGTTCTTTTTTTTCATGTCCTTTGAAGGCATAATAGGACAATTATGAACTCAATTGTCTCTTACAGTTCCCATTGCTCTGATTATTTTCCTTTTGAGGTATACCAGTAACTCATAAGTGGTGAAGTAATTATCGAAGAAAACCACGTGATTTGAGGGATTTGGTACGAGGTTCAACAAATCGATCACAACTCTAGTGCCTACAGGTAAAGATTTGGAATATCCCGGTTGATTACAATTTTTTCCACAGTAAACATCAAAGACGTAACAGTACCCAGAAGAACTGCTCAACATCCAGTTTTTGTACTCAAACCTTACAGGTTTTCCTTTTATAAATTGTTTTGCTGGATTGTGTCCAAAATACTTTACCATGGATTCATCTACTGATAAGTCTTTTTGGAAGAAACCCCATTGGCAAAAACCTTTTATAAGCATATTCATAAGTGGCCTAATTTTGAACATTCGGTGTTGAAATTTCCCTATTTCACTAATATTAGCCATGTGCAAAAACAATTTAATTTCTAAATATAGATCTCGTGAGATGCTATCATAAATAAGTGAAACTCCCAGGTCCTCGTAGTGAGACCAATACATTCGCTCTTGTGGTAAACAATTATAACCTGTCAGCTATAAAACAGCAAAAAATGTTTGCATTTCATTCACACTAATGTTGAAGGCATGATGGTTTTTCTGTTGTGCATATAAAATAGTTGGTCACAAACATATTGTACGATTTCATCACTAAGAAGCTTTTCAAATAAACCTCTCGGAGATAAATCTTTTAGTTCACTCAATGGAACCAGGAATATCATGCGGAAATGAATTAGGTCCACATAAAATGTCATCATCAAATTGCTCAGTCCATCAGTTCATCTAAATTTGGTGCAATAATATTGACTTGAAACTCTTCAGCATTTTCATAGTCATTTGATTCTTCATTCATTATAGCAAGAATGGCCTCTTCCAGTCCATCAAAGTTTTATTCTCAAGATAAAACCCTTCTATCCATGGTAAATTGTATATAGTTTATTAAAATATCGTACCTACAATACAAAACCAATTATATATATAAGCACCTAACATCTTAAAAGGGGAAGGCATAAAATAACTTGAAAAATAACACAGAAATTATACAAATAAATATAAAACAATTTTTACTTATGGTAAATTAAAGTATTTATAATCAAATGCACTGTACATAATTTATAAAATACTTTGATTTATTTTAATTATGGACAAATTTCTTTGTAGCTACATATAACATTTTTTTCATGCTTTTTGGTTGGCGTTCAACCACAGACTAAACGTTTCTAGCAAAGTAATATGCGTGTAAATAGTCTCCGAGACTTCTCTCATTTGTATAAAAGTATAAACAGAAAGACGTAATATATTTTGGCATAACAGTAGTTCAACTAGCCGTCCTCAAACAAGGACGGCCGGCGCTGATAGGTTAATCACAAAATATGTAATTTAATTGTTATTTCAATAAATTATAGTTTATATATTCTTTTATAAACATATTTATTTGATTTTTAGAATATTCAAGAAAAAAAATCAAAATACCCATTGTCCCGGTTTTTTTTAGAAAATGTTTTTCCCTTTCAAAACTTGTTTCATCCCAGTTGTTACCAAAAGCATCTGGTCACCCTAATCTATACATATCTATAAAGAAAAGTGTTTGTTTGTATGTATGTATGTTTTTTATAGCTCAGCAACTACAGCACGTAGAAACGAGAGGAAGGTATCATTTTAATCGGAATAAAGAGTTAAGTGGTGTAGTAAGGTTTTTATATTGATTTGATGTACCTTTCTAATTTTAAGAAATTTTTTTTTCATTTTCTCCATTTGAATAACATAGGGATTATTTTTCAGTTGAATTTTAAAATTACTTAGAGACTTGGATGGTCCTATGCAGGAAAGAACAAAGTTTATTTTTATTGAAGACAGAATCCGAATCCTGATCGAACTAGCAAAAAAATGCGTATAGAATCAGAAAAATGCGTGATTTTATCAATTTGATGACAATACCAATTATAAGCTATCATGACAACTCCTACTGTCGCCGAAGTTGAGAGTCCTATGCATTTATATGGGAAAGTTTTTAACGTAAAATCGTTTTTCAATTTCTGTGTGCGATTTGGTTTGTTTACATGGCAATAAAATATATGTTGATTTTAATTGAAATATTACTAATAAATAGTTTTTAATGATATTTTTGTGTGGCGTAGATTTCTCCAAAGCAAGCTCTTTTTTAAACTCTGTAAGTTACTTAAATAATTAGACGTAGATTTTCCACAAATTGTGATTGGATAAAGTTTCATTGTCTCCAAAGCATTGTTGATATAAACAATTTTCTCATAACAGAATAGGGATGGGGTGTGACAGGATTTTTTGGTCACAGTTCCGAACTGTGACAGCTCCGGGAAAATCACAGCAACAAAACCCAGTGATTTTGTCACAAGTGTGATTTCAGAGCTACCTCCTCTCTCACTCGTTTCCCATGAACATCAGGTTTGCCACTCCGTTATCTCAAGTGTACCAAATTGGACAAATGAGTGGTACATGAACGATAAATGAATATACTAATAAAGTACAAACATAAAGAAAAGTCATTTACTTCTATTGTTTATATATTTGGTATAGTTATAGTTACTATTACTGTTACTGTTCAATATTATTGAGAAGTACCAAATTAAATTAAACTGTTTTAATTTAATCCTCCAAATAATTTCGCAGTTCCGTATTGATACAAGATATGTTTCACAATTATGGCACCAATTTATTATCATAACACAAGAGCTTGAGATGGGCACGAGAACCAAAAATGATAGATTAATTGATCAGAAAGGACTTGAAGGGGTGGGAGTAAAGCAAAAATTGATGGTAGCTCACTAGACACGTTTATTCCCATTGAGAGTTTATGTGGCGATATACAGTGTACAATTCAATGTACATACAATGTATGTCACCACATCGCGAAACCGTCGCCGGCGAACTGCCGCTGTTCACATTCCCAGCGCTCTCGTCTGCTGGCGGGCAATGTCTGCCACAGCTGACTCACGCAGGGACTTCCCCGTACAAAGGCTACTAGCTCTTATGTAGCTACGGAGTCGATTAGAAAGAGGGATAGCCTTATATGGGATTTTTTCTCAGATGTTGGTGAAAGTAATGCCAAATGTGATATTTGCAAGCACGTTTTATCTTTTAAAACTTCATTATCAAATTTGAAATGCCACATTTATAGAAAACACCCTACAGTGCAAATACATCAGAAAACAGGAACCACACCTCAGGCCAGAGTTCAACCAGCAGCAGAAATGCAGCAACATGCAGTAGATTCATTGGAAACCGTAAGTTATTGTAAATTCAACAAGGGTTTTAGGCATTTAGTGCATATGCACACAGATTATGCATTTGGTTGTGTAGTTAACCCTCTCCCTATTAACCCGGCCAAAAAGAATTACCCGCAAAAAAAGCCAAATTAAATAATGATATCATTTATGACCCGATCATTTTTAAAAAATGCAAACGCAATTAGGACTTTGCTTCATTTTACTTTGGAAAACTTATGATCATTCGTCTAATTTAAATTTAAATATAAATTAAATACTGCTTTATCACCTATCAATATTTCTACCTTGAATAATGTCCAGTTTCCACTCCATTTGATCGCGTTCTGCAAAACATCCCATTTTTCCAAGTGGCAAATCAGTTTTGGCACTTGTATGATCTTTCAATGCAATTTACTTAACAAGGGATATGTTATTACTATTACTATTTTGTCCTTTATTGCAATTACTTTTTAGCCATATCTTTCATACATCGGGTGATCTAGAACTTTAACAGTCACCGAAAATTCTTCTACACTCACTTCTTCCGTAATCACGACCTCACTAAAAGAAGCCATGGTCAGAACTGAGGGCCAACTGGAAAATATTTTTTAATAGATCTGTGAAGTGTTTGCTTACTCTTCACTCCAGTCTTTTGATGCAAGAGAGAAGTGTTTACGTTAGGCATAAACACACTCAACAAAAAGAAGTGGATTCATTTGTCTTAAGTATTACTTGCGGCCGGACTAGTATGGAAATGGTTAGCATCAATTTAATAGTCAGTTAGGACAGGGTTAAATTACAAATGTATTTTCCTTCTTTTTAGCTTGCAAATGAAGAGACATCTCCTGGAAACAAGCAACGACTCTTTCCGTCAAGTTCGAGTACAAAAGAGCAGCCGACTACACAATACCTCACCCAAAAAATTCCATCCGCAGCTAAAAAGAAACTAAACGATGCTTTAATGCAATTATTTACTCAAGATTTCCAGCCGTTCAGCATTGTTGAAGATAAGGGGTTTATAAATTTTGTGAAACAACTGAATCCTTCATACGAAATACCTTCAAGGAAGCATATTTCAGAAACACTGATTCCCGCTATGTTCGAAAAATGTTTAAATAATTCGAGAAGAGTGGCCGCAACCATTATTACACCAACCCAACCCAACCATTAAAAGACTGTTGGTCATCAAGAAATGGCGAGAGCTTCATGGCAATCACGGCTCATTTAAGCCTAAATCTATGTTGTTAGACTGCACAGCCTATCCTGAAAAGCATACCAGCTTACAGCTTGCAAACGAATTAAGATGCGTTACGGACGAGTGGAACTTGAGAAACAAGGTTCTTATTGCAATTTCAGATAACGCCAGCAACATCAATAAAGCAATAAATGATGAGCTACGGTGGAAACATTTTTGCTGCTATACACACACCATAAATTTGATAGTACAAGATCTGTGAAGACAATTGTTTCACATTTTAGGAGGAGCACTACTGCAAACTTAAAATTGATATCATACCAAAAGTGTACTGGAGCAATACCGAAAAAAGTAATTCAAGATGTTGTGACTAGGTGGAATTCCACATACTATATGCTGGAAAGGTTTGTAGAACTCAAAAATTCAATTCATTTGACAGTTGCTGTATTAGATATAGACCTGCCAAATTTAAATACAAATGATTGGATCACTATAAAACAAATAACAAAAATGTTGAAACCTTTTGAAGCTGTAACTAAAGCAGTAAGTGGTGAAAATTATATAAGTGCTTCGCTGGTGATAGTGTTGAGCAGTGGCTTAATGGACATTTGTAATAAATTAGAACAGAGGCAGACAGACTTTTCTGAATCTGCAAGAACTGTCCTCCATAGCCTACAAATCGGCTTAGCTGTAAGACTGGGTACGGTGGAACACAGCCAGACGTTAGCATTGTGGACCTTTCTAGATCCACACTTCAAGGCCTCTGCTTTTCAAGACATTTCAGCTGCTGAAAAGACGAAGCGCTCTATCCTTAATATGATTAGCCAAAGGTTGTCGGTGGAATCTCAAAAGGCTACTCAAGATTCCAGCTCTACATCGAGGACTGAGAATGAAGATGATCTATCAGTATGGAATTGTTTTGGAAAGAAGGCTGCCTCAAATAAGCCAAAAGGTACCACGTCCTTGAGGGCCATAATTGAGGTCCAGAGATACCTCAAGGATGACTTGATCGATAGACACCATGATTCTTTTAAATGAGCACCGATACAACTACCCACACTTGAGTGAAGTCATCAAAGAAAAGTGTTGTGCGCTGGCGACGTCTGTTCCCTGTGAAAGGATTTTCTCCAAAGCGGGAAATATACTCTCCAAACATCGCACCCAACTCAGCTCCTCAAAGGTTAAGCAAATGATATGTTTGAATGTGAATCAACAATTTAATGACTATTTTTTGTGAAACTAAATTATGTTTTAATCCATTGTAGTTTTTATTATTTTGTTGATAATTCATATGATATTCGGAATACTACCGGAAATAAATAATTCCAAAGTCTTCCCGTTTCTATTTAACTAAATATTAAAAACAATTCATTGCTATCACCAAATGGTAAATTGGATGAAATCATTGGAGCAGGGTAGGTGAAAAGACGGAGGAGGCAGAGAGTGACAACGGTGAGAAGAGAGAGTGAACAACAGTGAATAGTGAAGTTGGAAAAATAAAAGTATCTTTGATTTCTTGATTAAATAAAAGACTTCTACAACATCACATGTGTAATTATCATCACGTGAGATGCACGTAAAACATGAAATAGGCTAATATTTAAAATTGCCATGTTTTGGTAACTTACAGAAATGTAAAATTCCTGATAATTCATAAAAATTACAAACACATTCTAAAGAGAATTCATCTGATATCAAATACTGCATCCACGAACTCCAAAGCATTATAACACTTGTGCGTCGTCACCGTTCCGTCTCGGAGCTGTGTGGTTTTGTCGCTGTGTTTTTATCACTCTCTCCCGTGGCTCCGCCTCGGAGCGGTGATTTTCTTTTTCTGTCACAGGTTGGAGCAGTTTCTTTAAAATCACAGGTCGTGAAATCACACCCCATCCCTATAACAGAACTCATGTGAACTCATGGACGAGAGAATCAAGCTAATACTCTGTATTTCTTAAACATTTTTGTCTTTCATTAAATTAATTAATTTCGTTTGTTCCTTTGTTCATGCATTTTCTGTAGATTATTGTGTTCTTGCTGGTTTTGCTTACAGTTTTCATTTTGAAGATACCATCACAAAACTTCAGATAGGTATATAAATTCACCCTGTGGGTAACATCGGCTATATGGCGATAAAAAATTTGGGAGGAGGGAGAGCTTAATACAATAATTATTTTCCCATAAATTTTCATGTAATTTTCAATTTTTCATAGAGCAAGATTTTCTTCACTCATCTAAATAGGTAAATCCAGACCGATTTTTTTCATTTTTGCTTTATTGGACGGTTAAAAATGTGTACTATCTTATTCTTGCGTCGTTTACACGTTACACAGTCGAAGTTTTAGATTCACTAAATCCGTTGAAATTCAACGGGCACTTCTGCTAGTCTATAATATATGTTTAAGCGTGTGTTTGTGTATTTGTGTGTTTGTGTATTTGTGTGATTGTGTATTTGTGTGTTTGTGTATTTGTGTGTTTGTTCATGGAACTCCTCCTAAACGATAAAAGCTAGAATACCCAAATTTGGTATGATTCTTCCTTACATCCTAACTTAGTGAACTGTCAAGGTTTGGTCAACCGGGATTAATCATTGCTGCCAATATAGGGGATTAACATTTTTTATAAGATAACACATATGAATCCTTTTCTTGACTTGAAAGGTATACTTCCTTCAAGCATAAAAATATGTAAATATGGACCGATTTTTTTCGGTTTTGCTTTATTCGATGAATAAAACTATACTATCTTATTCCTGTGAAGTTTACTTGTTACTCAGTCCAAGTTTTCAGGAATACACAATTTGTTTCGAAATTTTGTGGATTTTTCGTACTCTTTCCGGGTGTTGCCAAGGCGGCCGTCATTGTTACTTCCGATTCAGTCAGCTTCAGTGAAGCTTACAAATAGACGAAAGTTTAGTGTTATTCGCTTCGCACTTTTGTTTAAGCAACGAAACGATCGATGTTTATGGATAGCAACATAAATAGATACTCATTATTATTCAGGAAGCATTTATTGATGAAAGTAATTGAACCTTCTTTCGTCTATTGAATACTAGAATCTTGCATTTTTTGTAAGTAAAATAATTATATTCTACGTTATAATGTTTATTAACCAGGGACCCGATCCTCCCAAATTTTTCGTGGACCAGTTGTCCCGGACCAAGGTTTTCATTATATATGTGTATGTGTATATACATACATATAATTATAGTGGGGATCACAGATAAAAATAATAAAAAGATAAAAAAAGTGACACAAATTTAATAAAACGAAACGTTTCCGTGGCATGATTTGATTCTTGTTTTTCCGTACTTGTTCTTTCCTCCCTTCACCCCACTGCCAGCTGCATCGAGGTGAGGACAAAAGAATTGGATTGTATTTGGATACTAAAGCTTTTAATTCTCCCATCATAATATTGTTCATTAAACTCTTCAACTACATTGTAATACTCTACCACACCTATTCCCCGCCATGGACTCTGTCTCACTCCTCCCCCCAAGCCCCAGCCATTTTCTCCCCTCTCGTACTATGACACACTTAATTTCTTATATTTTTCTTTTTTTCATTACTAATTTCTTTATTGACTGAAGAAGGGGGCCATGCCGAGAAAATGTTTCGTTTTGTTAAATTTCTGAGTCACTTTTTTATCTTTTTGTTATTTTTATCTATCATCTCCACTGTTATTATGTTTGTGTACCAGTTGGTGATATGCAAGATTTCTACGGCTACATAGACATACAGATATACCGACTAAATAAAATAAGAAAATAATAAGTATCTTTTATTATTATTATGAAAGCATTTCTGTTAATTTAAGCTTTACGAGCAAAAATTGCATTTGTTCTTAACATCATAATATCGTTGACTTTTTCTTTTGATAAATTGGAGCGTAATGGATTCAGTATGAACTTGAGGCCAGAAAAGAGCCTTTCTACTGACACCTGAGTAGGGGGAACCCCCAGCACTGTTACGGAGAGATCGTGCAAATTTTTATGCTCAAGCTTCTTGTTAGACATCCAGTATTTTAACACATTGGTGTCAGCAGAGTAATGTTTATCTGGAACATAGCCAGAAATTTCTCTTTTCATTTTATCAATGGAATTTGTTAATATATCTTCCTTCATGGTATGATGATCATGGTTTACATGTAGAACCGGCATTTCAACACGGTACAACTGTCACATTCTAGCAATCACTTGTTTTGTTTGGTCCTTTCTATACTTTTTTGCGGACCAGTGGTCCCAGACCATGGTCTGCTCAAAATTTTCGCGAACCAATGGTCCCAGACCATGGTCCTCAAAAATTCTTCGTGGTCCGTGGATCCTGGTCCGCAGCTAAAAACCGCGGACCAAGGATCGGATCGGGTCCCTGTTATTAACATAAATAGGCTCACGTATCTGGTGTACATTTACCAGTCAGTGTTCAATCATGGACAACTGTACGTTGCTTTTTCACGGGTTTCTTGCTTACAAGACATAAAAGTGAATATTTCAGCGAGGCATAATTACACAAGAAATGAAGCTGGATTTGGCGAAAGTAATAGGATAGGAAATAAAATTAACGTCACATTCGAATGCAATACGTTCAGAAATGGATTGTTATAAGCAATTATGATTAATTGTTAAGAAAAGCTAATATTAAGTTAAAAAGTATCTACTATATATTTTAAAGAGTCTGTATGTTGTGCTGTAGTAGCTTCACTAAATCCGTTGAAATTCAACGGGAAATTCTGCTAGTATATACATATATGGATTATACCAATTGCTAATTGCCACTTATAATACGTGATGGAAAATAGGGCCATATTACTTGTCAGGGCGGCCACATTGCCTTAAACAAAATAAGGAATTGAAATCCATAATCCTGTGATAGAATTTCATTAAATTTGGTAATTGTTAAATTTAAGAACTATATGAGACAAAAGCGTGTTGAATCGTTTTCTTCGTTCAGGACTACCAACTCTCTGGAAAAATATCGACATTTCAAACTCTGCATCACTTGAAAGAAACATGCCTAATTTATGTTATGCCTCTAGTGTGCATTGCATTCATTTCTTATTTTCTAGAAACACAGAAATCACAGAGGCAAGAGTCAATGATTTTTATTTGGAAATTAATGTTCACGTTGATTGCTTAAAATGGTAATTTGGACTACTTTACTTTTATTTGCGCAGGTTGCACGGGTAGTGCTTAAATATGGAGAATCTCCAAGACGTTGGACTTTTGATGCCTCTGATTCACCAATGGCAGACGGCTATGGATCGGTCGTTTCATCTTCGGCCCAGATGCCATCCAATCAAGTGGCCACTGCCGAGATACACGTAACGAACAGACAGTTGAGAGTTTATGGTCGTTGGCCAGCGCCATCTCACAATCTTTACGGAAAATCCATGCATAAGGTAAGAGTATGATTGCATATCCACCCTAACAGTGGCGTGGCCAGAAATTTGACTTGGGGATGCACCATATTATTTTTTACGGTCCACTATCACAATTAAGCATTTTCGAATTTATATTAACAATGTAACAACCATAAAATACATGCATTACGGTCGAGTTTTGTTTAACATTATTACTTTGTTGGTTAAGGCACTGAAAATTTCATATTATCTGGAGCAGTGTGGAGGGGGTGCACATGTACCCCCTCTCCCCTCATCGCTACGCCACTGCACCCTAGATACGCGTAAGGCTGTGGCTACACTGCAACCGTATCAGGCCCGATCCGACCTCCAGACCAGAATCAAACACAATGTGCCTTATCGACGTGGCTACACTGCCGCTGACAGACTGCATCAGAGATTGAGTCATCACTCCAGACCACTCCCGACTGTTTGGACGAACCAAACATGTTTGAATTTCTTCAGACTTACTTCCAACATCCTTGGTTACCCACGGCAACTTCACTCGTTCCACAGAGTCAGTGAGGAATTACGATTCTAGTTTTAATATGGATAAATCCATACTAATACATTTGGTGCAGGAGAGACGCCCCCTCTGGGACCAAAGGGATAAACATTACCGCAACAAATTAAAATATTCACCCTTTTCATGGACCCAAAGATCATTCACCCAAAATCACCTTGTCCCTTTCCCCTTCAAAAATGAATTTTCTAATAGATATCATCCCAATCGTCATCGGAACTTGAATAGCTCATGATTGCAAGGCAGCCGACGCCAGAATGGTCTGTCGTAATGTAGCCACACGGCCAGACATGTCTGTGGTGGAGAACAGTATAGAGGTCGGGTCGGGTCTGATATGGTTGCAGTGTAGCCACACCCTAAGTAATAGGTTTAAATGTGCACCCAAGTGAGGGAGGGTCACTGGGGTGTCAAAAGGGCGGCAGCCGTGGGTTCTGGAATGCTTATACCACATTCTCCTCTGCAGCTTCTTCGGTTTTCTCTCTTTGTCCAAATTCCTTTCATTTCTCCCTTAACCCCTGTACGATGGAGGAGGATTTAATAATTCCCTTGTGAACGGATGAAGGAGTTTTTTAAAAAACACGAAAAAGTTGCAAAAACATGCAAAATTTGGAAAAACTTTAAAAAATCATAACTTTTGATGTTTTCAATTTATTTTCATGAAATTTTTTATGTAGTTACATAACACATGAAATTTTTAAACAGTGTCATGCGTCACAGACAAACATTGCTACATAGAAGTGAATGAACAGTAATCGCTTAATTTTACGGTGCGCATTCGCGGTTTATATAACTTTCAGCATAGCGTGAACTATGAAAGGTATTGACATTAATTAATGTGTTCTACTGGAAAACTATCGCATAATTTTATTCGCCAAAGACGTCTGGCATAACCCGGGCATCGCCGGGTACTTTCAGCTAGTAGACAATAAAAGGTGGTGGCGCACTGTATTTTCTGCGCAAAAATGTAAGTTTCATCACAAACTTTGACGTAGATTATAAAACAGGGTGTTTCAAAAGGTAAGGTCAACCAGCGAGGAGGGGGTAGAGGATGTTGATTTGAGCAGAAAACTTAAATAAAGTTTTTCTCAATTTTTGAGTTACAGCGATATGAACAGTGCAAAACAGTTGCTGACAAAATCTTCTTTAGACCATTTTGAATGTGTAGAGCGTCAAATATGGATGCTATGATTCATCACTTTTTGCCTAGGTCGGCAAGGTTGAATCTCGCCAGCGTTCATAGTTCAGTTTCAAAGAGAGACAGTAGATTGCGGACGGAAATGTTTAGCAACGAGGAATATCGTGATATGCATTACATTTACAGTTTTTGTGGTGGTAATGCTGCAGCCGCTGAGAGGGTATATCAGTTACGATTTCCACAATGAAGGCATCCTCGAAGACGCGTGTTTGAAGCCGTACACCGAAGGCTGGGAGATACAGGTGTGATACAACCAAGGCATCATATTGGTCGTCCTAGGTGCAATGTGCATCAAGAGGAAGATGTTCTTGATATTGTTAACGAAAATCCTTCCATTAGTACTTGATATATTGCACATCGAACAGGCTTTCCTTATACGTCAGTTTGGCATATTTTACATAGACAAGGTCTACATCCTTTTCATTTCTGTCGTGTCCATGAGTCAACGCCAAGAGACCATGGATGTCGTCGCGAGTACTGTCGATGGCTCTTACGCAAAGCTATTGACGAACCAGACTTCCTGAACCAAGTGGTGTTATGAATCTACACAATTTTCATTTATGGTCAGACGAGAATCCTCGTGCAAATCGATCGTCCTCATTCCAGCACCGATTTAGAGTAAATGTCTGGGTAGGAATTATTGGCAGCAGCCTTATTGGTCCATACGTGATGGAAGACAGGATCGGAGGTGCCAATTATCTAAATTTTCTTCAGGGAACACTGCATACATTACTGGAGGATGTACCTCTAAATATTCGTCAGCACATGTGGTATCAACTGGATGGTGCAGCGACGCATTTCACACGCCCAGTACATCAGTGGTTGCATCAACACTATCCAAGATGATGGATTGGGAGAGGAGGTCCTGTGTCTTGGCCGGCACGGTCTCCCGATTTAACTCCGATGGATTTCTTTTTATGGGGCTGCCTGAAAGAAAAGGTGTACGCCAAGGAGGTTGCAAACAGGGAAGATCTCCTGCAACGAATTCACGCCGCTGCAGGAGAAATTAAAGGCCAGCAGATGTTGTTGGAGAGTGTGCAAATCCCTATTAGATCCCGCGCTGAGGCATGCTTGCGTGAGGGAGGATGACATTTCGAGCATTTGCACCAATAATGAGCACTGAATGACCCATCCCTTGTGAGTTTTTATTATTAAGATTCCTGCTGAAATGTTTAAAACACTGTATCTAACAAACTGTAGCAAATAAAGGAAACTTTTATTTACAGTTTCTAATCTAATCATTTGTAGTGAAAAAGTATCAAAAGTAGTGAATTGAGAAAAACTTTATTTAAGTTTTCTGCTCATATCAGTGTCCTTTACCACCTCCTCACCGGTTGACCTTACCCTTTGAAACACCCTATAGAAACAATAGTAAAATTACTGTACATGCATTACAGCAAAGGCCAAAGTTTCCTCTTTCAAAATATATAATGGTTTTATAGATTAAGAAATATTGAGTTAAACAGTAAAGAAAGCAAGTACTACCTCAGACGTACATTGTACGTTGCTCGGCGGCATACGAAGTTCTTTTTGGATGTACACTGTACGTCGCTCGGCGTTGAGGGGTTAAATCTTTATTTCAATCACATTACAGGCAGTATCAGGAAATTGCAGTTGGAACTCTTCTTCCTCGAATGACCACCAGTTTTCTCCAAAAATGTTTTGTTCCAACCATGTAATTTTAAAAATATTTCAATAATGCTTTTCAAAAACCTTGTCTTGACAAAAACTCTCTTCACTGATATTAAAAATCTACGTAATAAATAATAGCGTGTCTAGCTCCAAATGCTAGGGTCGCAGGTTCGAATCCTGCCGAGGGCATGGTCATATGCGTTTCGTCCTTGTTATTTTTGGTACACTCATTGTAAAGACCGTTAAGTGCTGTTTATGAGTTCGTGAATAATAAATAAAAAATAAAAATAAATCTAGTAAAAAAACTTCGAAGTACGAAAAATCTTGTTTTCAAATAAATAGCCTGATAAATGGATTAATCGATTCAAATGAATTTAGCCACAGATTTCCCGCCACTGTAATGCACTCACTTGTTCGTCCAACCGAATTAATTTACGTCTCCAAATGCAAATGCAGCAGCAGGATGCCGAAATGGAGGAGGAGGAAGAGGAAGAGGAGAACACCGAGGAATCGCAAGAGTCTGAAGAGAGAGGCGGAGAGGCAGACACGGCGGCCATTCGGTGCGAGGAGGAGGAAGAGAGTGGGAGGGTGAGCAGGATGACCCCTCCATCCCTAATTTCAAACTTATTCCTTGGTTCGCGGATGTTCATGAGGGTCCTCGACGGTACAGTTCGACCCCACTCGCGCATGGAACTCCTGGTGGGCTCAAAAGGTCGCTCCCTTTGGTGGAGAGATGGGCGACTCACACACCACCTGCCGGCACCCCCTGGATTCCTGAGGCGACATGGTGCCTTCCTGTATCTGTCCTTCAACCGGGTGTTGGCCGGCGACTGGAGAGCCGGCGTGGGGCTGTGCTCCGCCTCCATTCAAATGATGGAAGCCGAAGGTGAGCAATCGCTCCATTGCATATCTTTGATTATTTTCGTAAATTTCATTAAGGCAGTTTTTTACTTTCTCCATATACGTAGTATTATAGGAGAAAGTATTCTATTCGTGAAAAAAATCGAATTCGATATTTCAGTGGAAATACGTTTTCAGGTTCAATGAGTACGTTTTCACTATTTTCGCGATGTGTGTGCGCGTGTGTGATGGAATTTTTTGGCGCTCTTAACTCATGAACTAGTAATCAGATCGTCACAAAACTTTATACTTGAGTAATAAGAGTTAAATGGTGGAAGTTAACTCTTATTATTTAACATCTTCTCAATGTCTGGGATAAGTGTGGGGTGTTTTCTGCTGTGCCTCCGTGAGGACTTCTAGTGTCTGTCGGAAGATTTACTGAGTTAGCTCTTTCTTCACCGTAAATACCCCAATTCGAGAGTGGAGATTTAGTCTGACTTGATAGCTTCATGGTTAGAGCACCTGACCAGAATGTGGGAGACCCAGATTTGATCCCCGATCAAGTTCAGAATTTTTCTCCTTCTCAATCTTTCCACTTGAGATTTTTTATTACAAAATGAAGATCTTAAAAGAAGTTTTGGCTGAAACAGCTCAACAGGAGGTGGAGGTTTATTCTTGTCGTTTTTTCCAAATGTCTCCTTTAACACGTTCGCGACGGAAGCCATTTTCGCTGTCCGTCCCCAGAGGCGTAAATTTCGATAAAAATAATTTTTGATTTTTTGTTTTATATCGACCAACGAGTCTTCTTTAATGTTGGAAATGAGATTTTTTTACTTTAAATGCATGAGAAGGGTCTGCAAATCGTTATTTTATAACTTCTCCTACGAGGTATGCAACCACGAACTTCAAGTACGATACGTAATTTTTTTCAAATTTATTCTGATTTTATATTTTATTTACAAAACCTTGATGATGAAATCTGAGATTGAAATATTTAGAGATGCAATATCGATAAAATATTCATATAATAATACACAAAATATAATAAATATAACTTTCATAGTAATCACACTTTCAAAATCTTTATTCGCTTTTACTATATCTCGCTCTTTCGAAAGAACCGCTTGATAGGATAGACCCTGTCATTCTTTCCGCATCCCTACCATTCATGTTTTGTGGGCCTGGTGTGCCTGAGTTTTACGGCGAGGGTCTCAAAAGGCAGGAGGGAATGGGGAAGTAAACAACTTCAGGGGCAAGAGAAAGTAGCGGTCACTTATACGCTTAGCCAAGGCGCGCACTTTGAAGTGCGTAATTACCTTCCAATGTTACGCATCCTGTGCAGCTGCATTTCTGGAAATCTTTCACCATGAATTTTTGGCGAAACACGTGGCAAGACCCACGTTTATTGTTTACCAGCGGCTTCATATTTTATTACAAGGCGACCGCTTCACTGTTGTCTAACCGCTCACTTGGTCCACATTTACCACATCTTATGCATCTTCTTGGGTGAGAAAACTTTCACCACGAAATTTTAGCCGCTGCACGTGTCATGACCGAGGTCTACTGTTTAGACGCGGCTTCTGCTTTATTATACCCTCTATTGCTTTTTTACAACTCTTTCGGAAATGGGTGCAGTCTCTAACGTCCCGATATTTTTCCTTAGTACCGCAATATACACACCGGTTACTGCGCATCTTTCGCCAGATGTAGTTCTTCTCTCTTATTGGTCGAATTTTGCCCCTTCCACCACCTTTTTCTTTATGTATTATTCTAAGAAAATCTCGACTGGCTAACATTTCGTTTTTGCTTTTGCATACGTGATATTGTGAACCGTTTGAAGTATCATATTCTTGGATATCACTGAATATTTCCCCCTTCGAACATGGGTGATTCAGATATTTCTGTATCCAGTTTCTCGAATTCAGAAGATTCGTATAAACCACCAGAGTCGGGTGAAGAAAGTGACGTGATTACATCAGACGAAGAAGTTTTGGCCGAAGCATCTTCTGAAGAAAGTGAAGAAAGCGATATTGCAGGGAGAAGTTCAGACGTGTGGGGAGACTACGAAGATGACGTGCGGCAATTTCCCTTTTCAGCTGTGGGTGGCCTGAAGTTAGATTTGGACTTATCTTCGCCGGTGAGTGTGTATAAAAACTTTGTGAATGATGAAGTGTTGGACCTCATTGTGAAAGAAACAAATAGGTACGCAAATGAGTTCATAAATTCCCACGTGATTGGAAGACGTTCGATGATTCGAAAATGGAGGGACACGAATAAAATAGAAATACAGAAGTTCATTGGAATTCTAATCCTTATGGGTATAAATCACTTGCCAAAAATGAGATTGTACTGGTCAAATAAACCAGCGTATAGGAATGATCTTCTTAGAGCCTCAATGAAACGCGAAAGATTTGAGTTGCTCTTGAAATTCTTTCATTTTAGTGATAACTCTGATTTATCTGCAAGCACGAATAGGCTCTCAAAGATAAAACCCTTGTTAGACCTAATTTGCAATAGATTCCAAGCGACAGTGACACCAGGTGAGAGTGTTGTCATTGATGAGTCAATGGTTCCCTGGAGAGGGAGACTATTTTTCAGGCAGTATATCCCTGGAAAGTCCCACAAATACGGTATAAAATGTTACAAATTGTGTACACCCGAAGCGTATACCTACGATTTGAAAGTTTATGCCGGTAAAAGTGAGAGCTCAGGTAGTAGTGGAATCGGTCACGCTCACCAAGTTGTCTTAGAACTGATGGCAGGTCTTTTGGGTGAAGGTAGAACTTTATATATAGATAACTTTTACTCAAGCGTGGCCCTCGCAGAGGACCTACTAAAGAAGAAAACGTACGTTTGTGGTACTCTGCGAAAAAATAGGCGAGGTAACCCACAAGAAGTCTGTGCGCGGAAGATAAAAAAGGGTGAAGTGTTTGCCAAAAAAAAATTGAATGGTGTGAGAGTGATGAAGTGGCAAGACAGAAGACCTGTGCTCATGATCTCCTCAAATCCTGAACTCACGGACACGCTAGTGACTTCTGGAAAACAAAAAAGGGGACAGGAAATCAAGATGAAACCTCAATCAGTAATAGCGTATAACAAAGCAAAGAAAGGTGTCGATGTGTCTGACCAAATGTCTTCATATTATACGGCCCTAAGAAGGACATTGAAATGGTACAAAAAAGTTGCAACTGAATTGCTTCTAGGGACCTGTGTAGTAAACTCGTGGGTAATTTATAATAAATTTGGGCCTGAGAAAAAAATGGATATGTTTAAATTTAGGGAAAAAGTGTATGAAGGGCTTTTGAAAGATGAGTCAGAGGAAAGTGTAGGAGGAAATGACGATAGACCAGGAACATCCACGCAGAAAAGAAAATCACTTCATCAGCTGGGAAAGTATGAAGGGTCTGCAAGGGAATCGAGAAAGCGATGTTCATCGTGTTACGATAAAATTCGGTCCGAAAAAGGAGCGAGTGAAGCTCGGGCAAAATCTAAAAGAGTGAGAACATTTTGTAGAGACTGTGATGGACGTCCTGCAATGTGCTTGGAATGTTATAACAAAATACATAAATAACTTTTAGTGAATATTTACTGTTTGTTTTATTTGGGGTAATATGTATATGGTATATCATTTTTGAGTCATTTGTCAATTTATTTTCTAATATGTATTGTTGATTTGATATTTTTATTCACTAATTTTTTATTGTTTATATACTAGTAGTTAGTAAGTAATAATTAAAATTTATTTGTAGAATGTATGTATACAATTTTTTTGGAAGTATATTTTACATAATGTAACTATTCATGTGTAATTTCCGATTGCCTGACGATAGATAAATGTGAGATATGTTCATTTGTAGTAAGTATTTTACATGTATTTTATCGAATTATTTATGTGAATTAATTTATTTTATACGTAATATGTTTAAAAATTTTTGTATCTATGCAAAAAATTATAACGTTCACGATTATTTAGCAAATCGAAATAAAAAAGTTCACAAAATATGTTTGTAGTTAACTTTCATGGGTGTTGCCTGTAACCTAATAAAAACTGTAACTTGTAGACATTTCAATGATAAATGTAGATAGTCAGTAACTAAAACTATCCCTGTGGGCGTAAGCAAAACGGGAGTCCTCACCCATAGGCGTACGAACGAAAATCCGTATTCAAGTTATAGGGGAAATGACCACTGGTGGTACACGGCGACTCCTGGCATGATCGCCGGTGACCACCGGTGGTACACGACGCCCACGAGTACGACCGGTCGTGGCCACCGGTGGCCACGCCGTCGCGAACGTGTTAAAATCCTATTTTCAGTTTTTGCAGGCAATCGTTACAGTAACTCCAGGGGCTCTCAAGAAAATGTCAATGCATCGCCACAGTTTAGTTTCACATTCCAATAATTCCATCATCTGAAATATTTCGGAAGCGTTTCTTTCAATCCGAAAATCCTTTCGCATTCCAAGATTTTCGGTAATAATGCCTTTTGTATCCCGTGAAATGAATATATTGCTGATCGGTTAAGAATAATTCACCAGGACACTTTATTACTATAAATAATAATGATAAGAATTCTACAGAATTAACACAGTTCTTTGACGTTGTATATACTGCATAGAAAACCTCCCAATATACCGTATTTACCCGAAATTAAGACGACTCTGAGTATAAGACGACCCTCCCTTTTTTATACTCTGTATTTAAGAAAAAATATTTAGACCAGTAATTTTGACAAATTTACTATCTGATTATGTTCAATTATTACAATTTTTGCATTCAAGTCGTAATTGCAATTATTAAAATTGCCGGCGCGACAAGATTGTTTCCCTTGGCCACCAAGCGATTGCGTGCAGAGATCGTTTTTCCTGCTGTAAGACCTGGCTCCAGGCAGTGCGGAAGTGACACAGAGTCATCCACATGCAAACACGAGCTTTAGAGCGTACTCTGCGCTCAGGGCCAGTCCTAGGCAATTGGTGGTCCCGGGCAAACTTATTTTTGGCGGCCTCATTTATCATTATTAAATGCACAATATTGTGAGAAAAAACTGCAGACTGATACAAACAAAAAGGGTAATAGCTAGATGAAAATTTTTATTTAAAAACAAAAAAATCATTATAAGGTACAATATTTTTTAAAGTTTAATGTATTTTATAATCAACTTCCATAAATCACGGGTCCAATTTTCTTGCTTAACGAATTGCGAAATCAGCAATTTAAGCAATCAAGCGGTGATGCTAAAAAATTTTCAACTGAAATAATAGCAACAACCAGCCTTTCTTGTGTCATCGTTGAGCGCAAGTATGTTTTAATTAATTTTAGCTTCGAGAAACTATGTTCATCACTAGCTACAGTGACCGGTATAGTCAGTAAAATTCTAAGTGCAATATAATAATTTGGCGTAATTTCAATAAAAAGCTTGTCTCAAATATATCGCAAGGTATCCAGTGCCGTTTCACAATGGTCCGGCATAATTCGTGACAAAGTCTTAAGTTTAGTAAACGGGCTTAATATTTCAATGTCGTTTTCAAATTCACCACGTAGCTCAGAAAGCAATAATTCTAAGTCTTTGCACCGTTTAAGTACATCACCATCAAACACGTTTTTCAGTGTCGAAATACAGTACAAATAGTTGAAGGTTCCATTAAAATGTTTTATTTTTCTGAAATCATTCCCTTAGTGAGAGAATTGCTTGGTCCAACAAATTATTAAAAAGTCAACTCGTAATTTTTCCTCAGTCTCATTTATTGATCCATCTTCGGCTTCATATGAAAATTGTTTCTTTGTTTTTCTTCGTCGAACAGATGATTCCACCGGAAAAATGGCTTCTTCTGGACCCACTTCGTGTTCTTTTGCTGTGGTTTTCAAACTTTCAAAGCCATTTTCCTTTAAATGATTTAAGAAACTTTCTGTGCTTTGCAAAAGTGATAATACCTTATCTAACTGCATGTTTTTGCTTTGCATCATCTTGCTAACAACATTTATTTGTGCGAGAATATCATACCAAATTACTAAAATTACCGAAAATTTTAAGTGTTTCAGTTCTTTAGCTAACGAAAGTGCTTCTGTTCAGCGTTTTAGGTCATTTGCAGTTTCAGAAACCTCAACTAACACATCATAAACTTCGCCAAACTGAAATCCTCTCATGCCAGGTATATATCTACGTTTGCCCCACACAGAAGGGATAAAGCCTCAAATCGCTCTAACACAATTAATTTTACATTCCCACCGAGTTTCAGATAATGGTTTTACAGGCAGTCCTTGACATCCATACATTTGACATCATACAGTTCGCTCTTTCGTACAATGTAAATTCTCACCCCTAAACCGCCTTTTGCACGCCGAATTCCGACTTTCAATCATCAGCTGAAGATCAAACATTTCAAGCTATCTCATAATGGTGCTGTCTGTCAGCCAAGCCAACACTTTTAATAAATTAAAGTATACCATGTAATAATATACGTATTGTATGTGATGTAAGATTTGTGTGTAATGTTTTTTAATATTGTACTGCAATTTGACAAGATTAATACCACTGTAAAGTAGGTTAATAATCAATAAATTATTATTATTATTCAGTCTCGGCAACGTTACCATCTTTGTTTGTATGTATAGCAGTGTTTCTTTGTTTGTGCATTTTACATGTATTATCTTATAAGCATGAGTGATAAACAGAAAACTGAAAGTGCTAATACAAGTGAAAAGAAATGTAGGGCTCATAAACTGAACACGATTGAGACAAAGATGGAAATAATTAGGCGTGCCGAAAGCGGCGAATCTTTAGCTTCAATCGGACGCTCATTGGACTTAAGCCGGTCGAGGGTGTGTTCAATTGTGAAGGAGAAGAACAAATATAATAATACAATACATACTGTGGCATTCTGAATAAATGCCACATTTTATTAAAGAGCAAGGAACCGATCTACACACGCTTCGATGACGTTGGCGATATCCCGTTAGCAAACCGCGTAACAGTTTGAGACATAATGATTGTGCAGTAGCTTGGCTTTCTCGTGAATGACAATTGAACTCAGCTGGACTTTCTTGATCGCTTCTTCACTTTTCTTAATCGATCTTATTGTGGACTCGTTCACACCAAGTAATTTACCAACTGATGAAGCAAATTCATTATGTGCCATCCTATCTAAAACTTCAATTTTCTTCTCCAAACTCGTCACTTTTTTTGCCCTTTTTACCGACTTTTCATTTCAATCATCAATCTCTTTGGGGCCAAGTTTAGGCAGTATTACAAAAAAACTATGAGAATAGCAAATGCTTTAATGAAAAAAGAGGGATTTCGTATGTGCACCTCAGGCGGTCCTCGACTTTCTTGCGTTTGATATTCGCACAACTCGCACATTAATAATTGTTGAGATGATTCAAATCTCGCGGTTTCAATACGCGGGTATATTGATTACCGGAATACTTCCGGTATGTTTGGTTTCCCTTTCTTACGTAGTAGTTTTCGTCATATCAGTCTTCCTGTCGCCATCGCGTTGATAGCACGTTTTTTCCTTGTCGATCTGTATCGAAGTGAATCCTGTCCATCAGTTAATACTGGACTTATATAATATAATAAGCTGAATTCTCATTATATAATATAATAAGCTGAATTCTCATTATCTGTATCAAGTTTATTTAAACCTTCTTAACAATAATAATAATATTTATTTACAGCCGGTAATCACGTAGTCACAAATCACAGAATAAGTTTCATTAATCACAAAGTAATTTATTATCCAACTCAGCCTGTAAAATAGTATTGGGGTACAGCAACAGCTGGTCTTCCACCTCTGCCAGAAAAGACTGCCATAAACAAAGATAATTTCACCAAAAATACAAAAAAATAAATAGACATAAGCAAGAAAAAGGGAACTTAATACCAAGATATAATAACTATAGTCAACGATTAGATTATGGTAAGGATGGAAGCACTGTGTTACAAACAGTATGAATAAATGTAACTCTTATAGTAATGAAAATTTCTTTAGAAAAAGAATGAAAAACAAATAATGATAAATTATAAAAAAATAATAATCAATTACACTATGTGTGTGATAACCTTTGGATAATACAAGGGAACAAGAACCCAAGATAGCATAGATTGACACCCCTGAACAACCTTTTGTGCACCGATCAGACTTTCGCACGTCATCTAAATGACAGATGAATATTTCGAGTGGCGCTGGTTGCCAGCCACCAGTTTCCACCGCGTCGCCATCTTTGCCGTACAGCAGTGTTTATTTGTGCTATTATTTAAATATTGCATTTTGCCCAATCTCTCTATATTATAAAATCGACGATTGTGTGAAAAAGGCCCCTACACAGAAAACTAAACATACCATATTAAGAGATTTTATAATATGTTTTGGCTCTCTGGGAACAGAACTCCCCCTATAACATGTAAATCTATGTTCGACATCCGTACATTCAACTTGCGAACACGTTTTCAGGAACGCATTATGTACGGATGTTGAGGACTGCCTGTATTGTACAATTACACTTAGTCACATTATTTTTAAAAACCTGCCATAATTGTGTTGAACCAGAAAAAAAGTACATAAATTGTCTGCAAAATTAAAAAATCTGATGTCGCCAACACGTGACTTTCTCCATATTTGGGCTATAGATATTTAAATTCTTTTTATGAATAGAATTATAAGGCAAAATTATTATTTCATATCGTAAAAGTATACATACAGTCGTCCTTATTGTCGTAAATTACGTAAATTTTGAATATGTTCACATAATCCACCGCTACATGGTGGTGGCGCTGTATACTGCAAATTAAGAAAAGGCAAAATATCTCCGAAATGGATAGTTCTACGAAAATTTGTTTCAAACAAAACTTGGAAGAAATATTATTCTCTACAACTTTGGTCCTCACAAAGCTTACCAGCAATGACGTTTTTAAGGATATATTTGACGGAAACCGAAAAAACCGATTATTTATAAATAATACCTAAACAATAACTACTATGAAAATTGTAGAAAATTACATATATATATATATATATAAATATTGATTACGCGGAATATGAGTTTTTATGTCAACATAATAACAGGAGAACCTAAATAAGAATACCTATTATTACTCTAAATAGATATAAAATTATTGATCTTAATTGTGTTTTCCATCGTAATTAATTGAATAATAGATTGAGATATTCGAACGAATCGATTTTAAATAATGTAGTAAAATGTTTTACTTTTCTAACGTAATTAATTACGTGAGTGTATCGGTAGTGTTTACATTTTACCCATGGAACCGCAGACACGGATTCTTAATTTTAGTTCAGAAGACATAATAAAGTTCAACAAAAGTATTATTCAAATAAAATGTTTCGAAATTCACTGCGTTACTTATTCAAAATGTTAATCTAATTTAGTTCTCGTATTAAAATAACAATTAATTTTAGAAGAAATTGCTAAATATTGGCCACCAGAAATTAAAATGTGATTGTTTTTTCTATTGTTATCTATAACAAATCATTTAAATGTTAATTGGTTTCTTTTAATGTTCTTAAATTTTAAAACATGATTTAAATGGTATTTGTTTCGTATTTATATTTTTAAGTTGGGCTCCCCGTTAATATGTACGTAAGTGACGAAACCATGCAAATGTATATGCCAACGCTGAAATAAATTGTATTGTTATTATTATATTATGTATTTACCATCCATCCAATTTACGTAAATGAATATAGGTGCGGCCGCAATTAGTTACAGTGGAGGGGCAGCACTAATTGTCCTGGCAAGGTCTGCCATCTACCAGCCAGTTTGCATAACTAACTGATGAGACCATCCGGTCAGGCCGCGACAAAGACATCAAGCGTTTTCTTATAGTAGATATATATATCCCTTCCAACTGCCTCAAAGTCGGCGGAAGGGTGTAAACGGAGGCTAAAGGGCAAAGAACAGTGGTGTCCTCGGACACTGGTAGGTTCAACCATGCTGTGAAGTCTTTCTGCAATATCTCCGGCCAAAGTGAAAGAGGTACTTACCAACCCGCTCTGGGCCAGCGTGGTGTTTTAAGGCCCACAATCCCCCCATGTACACCCATAAAAAACGGCCCTCATTCTCCGGAGGCTAGATTGCCTCTGACCGTGGCAGTGGTCAGGAACAAGGCATGAAGGCAGAGAGTGCTAAGAATCCCAGGAGGTTAAACGCCCACTGCCACTCTTTCTCATCCTTACCAAATTCCTTTAACCTCAACCTAACTACCTTTAACTGCCGGACATTGTCCAGCGAAGATAAACTTCAAGAGCTCCAAGAACAACTGGAGAAGATCAAGTGAGACATTTTAGGGCTTAGTGAGGTGAGAAGAAAAGGTGAAGGCCTATTGGAGTTGAAGAGTGGACATATTTTTTATTACAGGGGAACTGACACAGGAAGAACAGGAGGTGTTGGATTCATCATCAACAAAAAATTGAAGAATAATATCGTGGAAATGGAAAGTTCATCCGAGCGGGCAGCTAGACTAGTGCTTCAAATAAATAAAAGATATCAACTTCAAATAGTCCAAGTTTATGCGCCAACGTCATCATACTCGGATGAGGAAGTGGAAGATTTCTACCAAGAAGTTGGAGAACTGCACGACAAAGGAAGCTGCCATCTAAAAGTGGTCATGGGTGATTTCAATGCCAAGGTAGGAGAACAAAAGGAAGACGACAGCGCAGCTGGAAAATGGGGCTATGGAGACAGATATGAACGAGGGGACCGACTTGTAGACTTTGATGAATGTACTAGTCTATATATAACGAACACTTTCTTCAAAAAGAATCCCAATAGAAAATGGACCTGGAAAGGACCCAATGGTACCAAAAACGAAATTGACTACATACTAGTCAATAAGAAGCAATTGGCTGAAGACTGTTCCGTCCTAAACCAGTTTAAAACTGGAAGCGACCATCGCTTGGTAATATGCAGAATAAAATTCAACTCAAAGTTAGAAAGACAGAAGCTTATAAAGAAGTAGCCTAAGTCTATTATCAACACGCAGGTGCTAAAAGAACGAAAAGAAGAATTTCAGCTCCAACTGAAAAATCGATTCAGTGCACTGGAAGACCAAGAAGTTGAATCCCAATTTAAAGAGATACTCAAGGAAACTGCTGAAGCAATAGGCGGAACAGTTAAAACAAAGCCAGAGAAAAAGTTGACCGAAAAAACAAGACTACTGATGGAAAAAAGACTTGAAATTCGGCACGGTTATAGAAATTTCATTGCAACCTAAGATAAAATTATAAAATTACAAAAATTCACATTTTTAAGGGGCGGTTTTGCCCCTTTTCGGCCCCATGCGAGAACAAAAAATGTGGGCAGCTGCATAGGACCTAGAGACTTGAAATTTGGCACGATTATAGAATTTTCATAGCAAACTAAGATACAATTGTGAAATTGCAAAAATTCCAATTTTTAATGTGTGGTTTTGCCCCTTTTCGGCCCCATACGAGTGTGATAATTATAAGGCACATCTTAATGAGATACAAACTTGAAATTTGGCAGAATTATGGGTTTTAAGTTACAACAGATGGAAAAAATCTGAGAGTGTAATAACTCATAATGTTAGGGGCTGTTTGCCTCCATTATTGCCCCATACGAGGATTAAAATTAGAAGGCACTTCTAAATGAGCAACTAACTCCAAATTTGACATGGTTATATGATTATGTACAACAACGATTGGGAAGAATTTGACTTTGCAAAAAGGGTAAAATTTGAAAATGCTTGCAGAATGCAAGCACATATTAACTAGTATATCTATAATATATAGATGCTTCTTACACATGATATATTATATATATATGAGGATACATAATTATGAGGCACTTCCAGATGTGCCAGAAACTTGAAATTTGGTAGGATTATAGGTTTTTAGTCACAACCAAAGGAAAAAATCCGAAACTGGCAAAATTCCTATTTTGAGGGTCTATTTTGACCCCTTTTTGCCCCATTTTTTGCCCATAAGAATACATGTAAATTGGTGTATAGGTTTTTATATTTGCATTTTAAAATTACTTCCCGTCAAGATACGAACTCGAGACTTAAACTGTCGGATAGGATATAAATTGTAGTTTCTTATTTTTGAAGTCAGAATTTAAATCCGAGTAGATTTAACGTAAATTTATAGTTTTTATCTCAAAAAAGTAGTAATTTTTCTGGGTCTTACAATAGGTTTCCTTGGTAACAAGCTCTATCCTTTCATATGGATAAGCTTTTAATGGGAATCAGAGGCTTATATTTTAATGCTGTTAATGTTAAACTACACCTAATGAATGAAATCCAATATTGATATAATCCTCATTTTTAGGGCTGTTTTGCCCCATTATTGCCCAATTCGAGAACAATAAATGTGAGGCAGCTGCATAGAACCTAGAGACTTGAAATTTGGCACGATTATAGAATTTTCATGGCAAACTAATATAAAATTGTAAAATTGCAAAAATCCCATTTTTAATGTGTGGTTTTGCCCTTTTTCGGCCCCATACGAATGTGATAATTATAAGGCACTTCTTAATGAGATACAAACTTGAAATTTGGCAGAATTATGGGTTTTTAGTTACAACAGATGGAAAAAATCTGAGACTGTAATAATTCTTAATGTTAGGGGCTGTTTTGCTCCATTATTGCTCCATACGAGGATTAAAATTATAAGGCACTTCTAAATGAGCAACAAACTCCAAATTTGACATAGTTATATGATTATGTACAACATCGCTTGGGAGTAATTTGAATTTGTAAAAATGCTAAAATTTGAAAATGCTTGCAGAATGCAAGCACATAACAACTAGTATATATATATCATGTGTAAGAAGCATCTATATATTATAGATATATGAGGATACAAAATTATGAGGCACTTCCAGATGTGCCAGAAACTTGAAATTTGGTAGGATTATAGGTTTTTGGTTACAACCGAAGGAAAAAATCCGAAACTGTCGAAATTACTATTTTGAAGGGCTATTTTGGCCCCTTTTTGCCCCATTTTTTGCCCATAAGAAAACATGTAAATTGGTGTAGAGGTTTTTATATTTGCATTTTAAAATTACTTCCCGTCAAGATACAAACTCGAGACTTAAACTGTCGGATAGGATATGAATTGTAGTTTCTTATTTTTGAAGACGGAATGCAAAT
The DNA here is from genome assembly GCA_036926305.1 of Uropetala carovei. Classification (NCBI taxonomy): domain Eukaryota; kingdom Metazoa; phylum Arthropoda; class Insecta; order Odonata; family Petaluridae; genus Uropetala; species Uropetala carovei. The sequence continues at coordinate 8,617,175 of JAXCHB010000056.1, forward strand.
CCGAGTAGAATTAGCGTAATTTTATAGTTTTAATCGCAAAAAATTGCTAATTTTTCTGGGTCTAACAATAGGTTTCCTTGGTAACAAGCTCTCTCCTCTCATATGGGTAGGCTTTTAATGGGAATCAGAGGAATATATTTTAATGCTGTTAATGTTAAACTACACCTAATGAAGGAAATCTGATATTGATATAATCCTCATTTTTGGGGCTGTTTTGCCCCATTATTGCCCCATTCAAGAACAAAAAAGGTGATGCAACTGCATTGGACCCAGAGACTTGAAATTTGGCACGGTTAAAAAATTTCATTGCAACCTTAGATAAAATTACAAAAATTCTCATTTTTAAAGGGCGGTTTTGCCCCTTTTCGGGCCCATGCGAGAACAAAAAATGCGAGGCAGCTGCATAGGTCCTAGAGACTTGAAATTTGGCACGATTTTCATGGCAAACTAAGATAAAATTGTAAAATTGCAAAAATTCCTATTTTTAATGTTTGGTTTTGCCCTTTTTTGGCCCCATAGGAGTGTGATAATTATAAGGCACTTCTTAATGAGATACAAACTTGAAATTTGTCAGAATTATGGGTTTTTAGTTACAACAGATGGAAAAAATCTGAGACTGTAATAATTCTTAATGTTAGGGGCTGTTTTGCTCCATTATTGCTCCATAGGAGGATTAAAATTATAAGGCACTTCTAAATGAGCAACAAACTCCAAATTTGACATGGTTATATGATTATGCACAACATCGCTTGGGAATAATTTGAATTTGTAAAAATGCTAAAATTTGAAAATGCTTGCAGAATGCAAGCACATAACAACTATTATATATATATATAGGAGGATACAATATTATGAGGCACTTCCAGATGTGCTAGAAAGTTGAAATTTGGTAGGATTATAGGTTTTTAGTCACAACCAGATGGAAAAATCCGAAACTGGTAAAATTCCTATTTTGAGGGACTTTTTTGGCCCCTTTTTGCCCCATTTCTTGCCCATAAGAAAACGTAAATTGGTGTAGAGGTTTTTATATTTGCATTTTAAAATTACTTCCCGTCAAGATACGAACTCGTGACTTATACTATCGGATAAAATATAAATTGTAGTTTCTTATTTTTGAAGACAGAATTAAAATCCGAGTAGAATTAGCGTAAATTTATAGTTTTTATCGGAAAAAAGTGGCAATTTTTCTGGGTCTAACAATAGGTTTCCTAGACAACAGTCTTTATGCTTTCATATGGGTAAGCTTTTAATGGGAATCAGAGCTTATATTTTAATGCCTTCACTGTTAAACTATGCCTAATGAAGGAACCTATATTGTAATAATCCTCATTTTTGGAGCACTTTTGCCCAAGTATTGCTCCATATGAAAACAAAAATGATGAGACAGCTCCATATGAACTACAGACTTGAAATATGGCACCATTAGAGAAATTTCATTGCAACCGAAGATATAATAAAAAAATAACAAAAATTCAATTTTTTAAGTGTGGTTTTGCACCATTTCTACCCAATACGAGTGTGAACATTATAAGGCACTTCTTAATGAGATACAAACTTGAAATATGACACGGTTATATGGTTTTGGAGATAATCGATTAGGAATAATTCGGATTTGTAAAAATTCGTAACGTTATGGCTGTTTTGACATATTATTGCCCCATACGAGGAATAAAATTATAAGGCACTTCTAAATGAGCAACAATCTTCAAATTTGACACGCTTATATGATTTTTTTTAAAAAACGAAAGGGAATAATTTGAAATTGTAAAAATCCTAACATTTAAAAAAGCTTATTCATTATATATTGACGGGTCTTAATTAGGATATAGGAGGATACAAATATTCAGCCCAAACTACAATAGTTGGAGAGCTGAAATTTAATACATAGGTGATTCTAAAAAAATAATTGGAGGAAAAATTGCAACAATATGTATTTTCTTGACCATTGAAAATTATAAACTATTTACTAACTTTTCATGGTTTAGGTAATTCTAAATGATCTATGATGCTGAAATTTTTTCCATTGGTAGAATTTGCCATATAATGGAAACGGGATTATAGAAATTTGTAAATTTTTGTTTGTTCGACTGTAATAATCTCTTACATGTTAAACAAATTGACTAATGTTTATGTACTTTCTGAAGAGCAAGGAAGCTAAAAATTTTAAGAAAGTTAGGGAGTAATGTTCCGGTGAAAATTAACATTATAATTTTGTTAAAGTTTATTATTGTGGCTGTTAAAAATTCAAAAATTTAAAACAATTAAATTTATATAAATGCACTTCTAGGGGTGCTACATCAATAAAATTTCGCATAAATGTAACAAATGCTAAAAACCTATAAATGATTTATTATTATAAATTTAGGGGTTGTTTTTACCTCAAAAATTTTCAATAAGGAAATCGATAAAGAGGTCCAAAATTTTCTGTTTCAAAATTATTTTTCCTCTCCTAATGCTTGCAGAATGCAAGCTTACATTAACTAGTATATATATATACTAGTTAATATGTGCTTGCATTCTGCAAGCATTTTCAAATTTTAACATTTTTACAAATTCAAATTATTCCCAAGCGATGTTTTACATAATCATATAACCATATCAAATTTGGAGTTTGTTGCTCATTTAGAAGTGCCTTATAATTTTATCCTCGTATGGAGCAATAATGGAGCAAAACAGCCCCTAACATTAAGAATTATTACACTCTCAGATTTTTTCCATCTGTTGTAACTAAAAACCCATAATTCTGCCAAATTTCAAGTTTGTATCTCATTAAGAAGTGCCTTATAATTATTAGGCTTATATTTTAATGCATTAAAATATAAGCCTCTGATTCCCATTAAAAGCTTACCCATATGAAAGCATTAAGACTGTTGCTTAGGAAGCCTATTGTTAGACCCAGAAAAATTACCACTTTTTTGCGATAAAATCTATAAATTTACACTAATTCTATTTGGATTTGAATTCTGTCTTCAAAAAGAAGAAACTACAATTTATATCCTATCCGACAGTTTAAGTCTTGAGTTCCTATCTTAATGGGAAGTAATTTTAAAATGCAAATATAAAAACCTCTACACCCATTTACATGTTTTCTCATGGGCAAAAAATGGGGCAAAAAGGGGCCAAAATAGCCCGTCAAAATATGAATTTCGCCAGTTTTGGATTTTTTCCTTCGGTTGTGACCAAAAACCTATAATCCTACCAAATTTCAAGTGTCTGGCACATCTGGAAGTGCCTCATAATTTTGTATCCTCCTATATATATATACTAGTTAATGTGTGCTTGCATTCTGCAAGCATTTTTTATGTTTAGCCTTTTTACAATTTCAAATTATTCCCAATCAATTTTGTGTAAAATCATATATCCGTATCAAATTTCAACTTTGTAGCTCGTTTAGAAGTGCATTATAATTTTACTCGTTGCATAGGACAATTATGTGGCAATACAGATGCTAAGATTTTGAATTTTCATGGTAACGAATTTCTTCTTTCTGTTCTAACTAAAAATCCATAATTCTGCAAAATTTCATGTTTGCCTCTCATTAAGAATTGCCGTATTATTTTCACACTGGTATGGGTCATAAATAGGGCAAAACCGACCTTAAAATTTGGAATTTTCGCAGTTTTATTTTATCTTCGGTTGCAATAAAGGTTTTATAACCAGGCCAAATTTTAAGTCTTTGGGTTATATGGAGTTACCTCGTCATTTCTGTAGTCGTATGGAGCAATACTGGGGCAAAAGAGCTGCAAAAATGAGGATTATTACAATATAGGATTTCCTCCATTAGGCATAGTTTAACATTAAAGGCATTAAAATATAAGCCTCTGATTCCCATTAAAAGCTTACCCATATGAAAGCATTAAGACTGTTGCCTAGGTAGCCTATTGTTAGACCCAGAAAAATTTCCACTTTTTTGCGATAAAAACTATAAATTTACGCTAATTCTACTCGGATTTGAATTCTGTCTTCAAAAATAAGAAACTACAACTTATATCCTATCCGATAGTTTAAGCCTCGAGTTCATATCTTGATGGGAAGTAATTTTAAAATGCAAATATAAAAACCTCTGCACCAATTTACATGCTTTCTTATGGGCAAAAAATGGGGCAAAAAGGGGCCAAAATAGCCCCTCAAAATAGGAATTTTACCAGTTTCGGATTTTTCTTAGGTTGTGACCAAAAACCTATAATCCTACCAAATTTCAAGTTTCTGGCACATCTGGAAGTGCCTCATAATTTTGTATCCTCCTATATATATGATATATATATATATATATATATATCATGTGTAAGAAGCGTCTTTATATTATAGATATAATATATCTATAATATAAAGACGCTTCTTACACATGATATATATATATATACTTAGTATATAAGAGCATAAAAATTTCCAGCGCAAACTACAACAGTTTGAGAACTGAAATTTAATACATAGGTGAACCGAAAAAAATAATCATAGGAAAAATGGCAACACTATATATTTTCTTGGCCGTTAAAAATTATAGACTATTTACCAACTTTTCATGGTTTAGGTACTTCTAAATGATCTATGATGCTGAAATTTTTTCCATTGGTAGAATTTGCCATATAATGAAAACGGGATTATAGAAATTTGTAAATTTTTATTTGTTCGACCGTAATAATCTCTTAAATGTTAAATAAACTGACTAAAGTTTATGTACATTCTGAAGAGCCAGGAAGCTGAAATTTTTAAGAAAGTTAGGGAATAATGTTACGGTGACAAATAACATTGGAAATTTCCCTAAAGTTTATTATTGTGGCTGTTAAAAATTCAAAAATTTTAAACAATGAAATTTATATAGATGCACTTCCAGAGATGCTACATCGATGAAATTTCGCATAAATATGAGGTATTCGTAACAAATGTTAAAAATCTATAAATATTTTATAATTATAAATTTAGGGGTTGTTTTTACCCCAAAATTCTTCAATAAGGAAAACACGTAAATCGGTGAAGAGGTCCAAACTTTTGCGTTTAAAAATTATTTTTCCGCTACTAATGCTTGCAGAATGCAAGCACATATTAACTAGTATAAAATATTTACAGAAAGATTTGTTATACTTGAGAAAACATTTTTATTTCCTATTCTTCTTACAATATGATTCATGTTATAAAGTGATTCTAGTGACATACCTGTAAAGGTAACATTTTTATCATTATACTTCTATGAAGCATGAAATAAGTTATGACTGCTGCATAAATCTCCAATGGGGTACCTTAAATCAGATGATGTGAAAATCAGCATGCAAAATCAAAGTTTAATTTATAAAAATGCATTAAATTATGGTAATTACATTGTTTGGACTTTATGACAACACAAGATTTATAGCATAAATTATACATGGGATGTCATTGGTGTAATGGGTAAGGTGCTGACCTACTACTCGCCTGCTGTTCTAAATGGTAGCGGGCACGAATCCTGCTACAGTAGGACATTGATTGCCCTTCTATTTGTGTATGTATGAACTAAGAGAATGAGACAACGAGGAAATGAAAGATGAGGGGAACACACAAATCAGTGTGCATAGTCCTTCAGAAGGGATGTTAAGCAGTTGGCTCCCTTGGTGCTCTTTGTAAATGTAGGCTAATGTTGGCACTGGGTTTCCTTCTTCCCTCCTGGGTGCACAGTGTGGAAGGCAATGGGAAACCACCACATCATCTGTATATATTCTCAAGTCAATCAAATCTAAGGATTGAATTACTCTAATTAATTTTAACTGGAAACACTTTTTTCACAATTGTTTTTGTCACAAAAATGACACATCCTATACAAGGGAACATAATTCTTCCCAAAATCAAAGGGCAGTAACCTCTTGCTATGTGGATAAAATATATTTATCAAAAAAATTAATAGAAAAAATTCCTCTGTAAACAGGGGTGGATCGAGGAACTTCCCATGGGAAGCGGTTTGTTCTTCTCCCTCTTGCATCCACCACTGCAGACAACCCTTTATTCTGAAAATCCCTGTCCATCAAGGATCTTTCTTTCTCTTACCCTACAAACCTAATCTGTGGAGTAAAATGAAGAAATTTTTAGTGTATGTAATGGGTTTAAGAGTGTGGAGGGCAATGGATACACCCAATGCAATCACCCTTATCGGATTCTCCATAAATAATGTTCTTTGTTTTTATAATTAAATTTCAGACCAGTGTCCCAGAGCTCAGAATCTTTGTGACAAAAATGCCATCTGCAAGCCTACTCGCCGTGGTTATCAGTGTTCATGCAAGAAAGGTTGGCAGGGAGATGGAAAGACTTGCATAGGTATGACTACTTTTTTTTACCAAAAAATAACCTGTTTATCCTAAAATTATTTTTTTGAATATATGATGTATTTAAAAATGTGTATTTTTTAAAATAAATATGCCATATTATCATTCTATAAGCACTCTTCTTACAGAGGAGGATATACGATATATATGGGATATATATATAGGATATAGGAGGATACTAATGTCTGGCCCAAACTACTATAGTTGGAGGGCAGAAATTTAATACACAGGTGAATCAAAAAAAAATATTGGAGGAATAAATGCAAAATTGCAACAATGTTTATTTTCTTGACCGTAAAAAATTATAAACAATTTTACTAACATTTCATGGTTTAGGTACTTCTAAATGCGCTATCAAGCTGAAATTTTTTCTACATGTAGAATTTGCCAAGTAATGAAAACGGGAATATAGAAATTTGAAAATTTTTATTCGTTCGGACGTAATAAATTCTTATATGTTTAACAAACTGACTAATGTTTACATACTTTCTGAAGATCCAGGAAGCTGAAAATTTTCACAGAGTTAGGAAATAATGTTCCGGTGGTAAATAACATTGAAAATTTTAGAAATATTTATTGTTGTGGCTGTTAAAAATTCATAAAGTTTAAACAATGAAATTCATATAGATGCACTTCTAGAGGTGCTACATTCATGAAATTTTGCAGAAATGTGAGGTATTCGTAACAAATGATAAAAACCTATAAATGTTTTATAATTATAAATTTTAGGGGTTGTTTTTACCCTAATATTTTCAAATCAGAAAAACACGTAATTCGGAGCAGAGATGCAAACTTATGCATTTAAATTATTTTTTGGCTTTTATTTTTACTTTAAGGTGAGGGAAAATGCTTGCAGAATGCAAGCACACATTCACTATATCCTATATATATCTTATATCCTCCTCTGTAAGAAGAGTGCTTATAGAATGACAAGTAAACGTGTGCCTGCATTCTGCAAGCATTTTCTCTCACCTTAAAGTGAAAATAAAAGCCGAAAAATAATTTTCAATGCATAAGTTCACATCTCGGCTCCGAATTACGTGTTTTTCTGTTTTGAAAATATTGGGGTATAAACAACCCCTAAAATTTATAATTATAAAACATTTATAGGTTTTTAGCATTTCTTAGGAATACCTCAAATTTATGCAAAATTTCATGTATATAGCACCTCTAGAAGTGCATTTATAAGAATTTCATTGTTTAAAATTTATGAATTTTTAACAGCCACAATATAAAACTTTCATGAAATTTCAAATGTTATTTTCTACCGGAACATTATTTCCTAACTTGGTTAAAATTTTCAGCTTCCTGGCTCTAATTAAAGTACATAAACATTAGTCAATTTGTTAAACATTTGAGAATTTATTACGGCCGAACGAATAAAATTTTTCAAATTTCTATATTCCTGTTTTCATTATTTGGCGAATTCCACAGGTAGAAAACATTTCAGCTTGATAGCGCATTTAGAAATACCTAAACCATGAAATGTTAGTAAAATTGTTTATAATTTTTAGCGGCCAAAATAATGCACATTTTCGCAATAATTTTGCAATTCTTCCTCCGATTATTTTTTTTTATTCACCTCGGTATTAAATTGCAGCTCTCCAACTATTATAGTTTGGGCCAGACATTAGTATCCTCCTATCATTCTATAAGCACTCTTCTTACAGAGGAGGATATAGGAGGATACTAATGTCTGGCCTAATCTACAATAGATGGAGAGCTGCAGTTTTCAGTAATTGTAGATGGCATGGAGAAACTGCCAGAAAAATTGAGATCTCATACCTAGGTGTCATGGGTTCGACTCCAGAAATTCCTAAATTTCCATTTTTTCCCATAAGAAAAGCATTGCTGCATATTTGAAAATTAATTTATGGCACTTTCCTATAAGGTAGAGAATTCAAACTTGGAGGGTTGTTAGATACCCAGGAGATATATAGGGAACCGTTATCAGTTTAACCGCAAGTGTCCTGGGTTCGACTCCGGATGACCCGGTATATCTCCCATAATAAAGCATGGAAAAAATGAATTCCTTCATATAGACGAAACAAAGAGGAATAAATAAATGATATTTTCAGGGTTTGTAGATGTCATGAGTATATCTCCATAGTATTTGACAACTCCTGCGTAGGCGTCACCGGTTCGATTCCAGGTAGCCTCAAATTTGAGATTATTTCCCAAAAGGAAAGCATTGAAATAGGTGCAGGGCTCTTTTGCATTTAGAATTTTTTGTCGGCTTTTAGTCTTTTTTATTAAATGAGAGAAAATGCTTGCAGAATGCAAGCAAACATTCACTTGTATCCTATATCGTATATCCTCCTCTGTAAGAAGAGTGCTTATAGAATGATATATATATATAGGAGGATACTAATGTCTGGCCCAAACTACAATAGCTGGAGAGCTGGAATTTAATACCGAGGTGAGCTGAGAAAAATAATCAGAGGAATAATTGGAAAATTGCGACAATGTTTATTTTCTTGGCCGGTAAAAATTATAAACTATTTTACTAACATTTCATGGTTTAGGTACTTCTAAATGCGCTATAAAGCTGAAATTTTTTATACAAGTAGAATATGCCAAATAATGAAAACAGGAATATACAAATTTGAAAATTGTTATTCGTTCGGCCGTAATAAATTCTCAAATGTTAAACAAATTGACTAGTGTTTATGTACTTTCTTAAGATCCAGGAAGCTGAAAATTTTAACAGGGTTAGGAAATAATGTTCCGGTGATAAATAACATTGAAAATTTTAGAAATACATATTGTCGCGGCTGTTAAAAATTAATAAAATTTAAACAATGAAATTCAGATAAATGCACTTCTAGAGGTGCTACATTGATGAAATTTCGAATAAATGTGAGGTATTCTTAACAAAAGCTGAAAACCTACAAAAGTTTCATAATTATAAATTTTAGGGGTTGTTTATACCCCAATATGGACAATAAGGAAAAACACGTAAACCGGCAAGAAGATGCAAACTGTTGCGTTTAGAAATTATTTGTCGGCTCATACTCTTTACTTTAGGGTGAGAGAAAATGCTTGCAGAATGCAAGCACACCTTCACTAGTATTTCAATATCTTTCTTAACATCATAGGGTGTGAAATACATACCATGTGATGATATCATACTCCAATTTCGGAAGAATTACAAATGTCTTAATTAAAACATTTTTTCCTAAAAGTTGATCAAAATTGAGGAGCATATTTTTTGGGTGTACAACATTCAATCGTTTATTAAGGAAAAGCTCTAGTAAATGTAACAAATGAAACTGAAGGACATGTTCAAGGAAATGGCAGCCAAGAATGAAAATCCTGCTGAACTTGGACAATGCCTTTGAAAGGCCATCCCTATAAGATGTCTTCAAATAAGAGGCAGTGGAAAATTATCCAATAAAGTTATACAGTTAATACAATTTTTTCTGCCATTAATATTGATTAACTTAAGATATGAGTGGAAAGGGTTCATTCCAGTATTATTTCTGCAGTCGCACAACATCATTCTTCCTCCAAGAGACTACACCTTTAAGAGTACAGTGTAATAAAAATCTGATGTGGCCAACACATGACTTTCTCCATATTTGGGGTATAGTTATTTAAATTATTATGAATAGCATTATAAGGCAAAATTATCATTTCGTATCGTAAAAGAAAACAGTCGTCCTTATTGCCGTAAATTAGGTATATTTTGAATATGTCTACAGAATTCACCGTTACATGGTGGTGGCGCTGTATACTGGTAATTATGAAGACGCAAAATATCTCCGAAATGGATGGTTCTACAAAAATTTGTTTCAAACAAAACTATTCTATACAACTTTGGTCCTTACGAAGATTACCAATAACAATGTTTTTAGTGAGATATTTGACAGAAACTGAAAAAAACGATTATTTATAAATAATTCCTAAACATTAACTGCTATGCAAAATTGTTTCAAATGAAAATTGTAGGAAATTACATTCTCTATAACCCTTGTATAGAATTGTATATACAATAATGAGGTTTTAACGGAGAAATATTGCAAAAACCGAATTGGGTTATGAATAAACCTTGACTTCTGGTTAACCGGTAACGTCCAAAAACTAATCAGTTCTTTCTGCCCATACCAAAGTGTTAAATATGAAATTTGGTATCGATATGGCAAGTACTTTTTGAGTTAGAGTGCCCACAATCACATATACACACACACGCACATACACACACGTGTGCACGCGCACACACACATTCCGAAAATAGTCTAAACGTGTTCTAGGGACCTCAAAATGTGTATATCCGTTGAAATCTCGAAGTCGATTTTTTTCATGATCACAATACTTTCCCATTACTACGTTTGGAGAAAGTAAAGTGTTGTGAACATTTAAGTATAGTAATTATAATAAAATAGTGCAATGGTCTCCAAATGCAAGAAGTTAAATGAGCAAAGCATTCAGCATAAAAAAGAAGTTTTGGATTTGATTGATGAAGGTGTTAGCCAGCACAAAATTGCTCAATGGTTTGCTGTGGTGATGTATAAAGTCAGGAACATTAACAAGAACTGAAACGCAATCCTGAAGGCAGGGCTTATTTTAAAGTGCAGCTCTAACAAGTTAGTGTTGTTCTGAAAGACCAATGTGCAGTTGTAAAATTAATTTTGTGCAGTTGTTAGTTTAAACATTATTACTTATATTACAATTGACAGCTATAAAAAATAATCTACTTTTAACTAACTTTTAATTGCATTTTTTAGTTGTGTAAACATAAATATTAACTAAAATATGACAATTTTAGAAGAAAACAAAAACTTTCAAAAATGACTGCCTAAAATATATTCTAAGAGGCCACATCCACTTTTAAAAAAAAGTTTGTCTTCAGAGCATTTTTTAAGCTGGCTCGCTCCGGCCACCAAGAATGGGCTCTCACAAACTATTTTTCTGCAGCTCTAAGATTTCCTTAAAATAGGCCCTGCCTGAAGTCTTGGGAGGAGGACTGCAGTAATGAAAGGAAATGAAAATGTCATAAAACAGAGAATGAATCGGTTAACATCCTCGGTCTGAAATTTTCCAGAAATGTCAGTCAGTTGATATTCCAATCACTGAGCCAATGAAAGCCAAATAAATTGCTCAAGCCTTCACCTTGAAGATTTTCAAGCCAGCAACAAGTGGTTAGTCATTTAGGACAAGGAACTACATAAATTTCTAATTCCTTTCTGATGAAGGATGTGCATTAATCAAGTATTATTTCTCAGGTAACCAACCTGAACTCATGGATGCCCTTTTTCATTTGTACATTTATACTGAAGCAAGATGAGTTTCTCCCAAGATGACAATATGCCAAAATTAGTGGCTATTTTTATGTGAATAAAGGATGTTGATGTTGTTAAGTCTCAGTCCAGAGTTTTATATCATACTGTATAGTCAATAACTCAATGAAAAATGCTATCTATTGGTAATTCAATTTGTTATACTGTATATTTTTTATTGCAAATAAGTCATGCATAGAAATACATCTCAAATTAATGAAAGATACATAGATTTAATGTTAGGTATTTCATAATTATGGACAGAAAATGAGAAATTTTAACCAAAGGTGGTCAACATTTCCGGGAAGGTTTAAGAATCACTGTTCCATGAACTGGATTTTTATCAGTAAATTCGTGAATAAATTTATTCATAAAGTGAAAATTGTTCTTTTCTTGAGAACAATGAAAGGTGATTTCAAAATTTAACCTTAAACTAGTACATTATATAATCATCCAATTAATTTTACTACAAATTTAAGATATTTCGTAAAATATAATAATAATTCATTTTAATAAAAAATGGGCTGTGTCTGTATCCTTCGCTCACATGCTGAGCAATATGTGATATTTTTCATATATTTTTTCAGACATAGATGAATGCAGGATTAAAAATGGAGGATGTGCACATATATGTCACAATGAGGCTAGTTCTTATACATGCAGCTGTCTTCATGGATTCGTCCCAGATCCTGTTGACCCTAACAACTGCATTGACATAAATGAGTGCACAAGTGAAACTGAAGTTGGAACATTATTGCACTCATGTGAGCAAATATGTAAAAATGTGATAGGTTCATATAAGTGTGACTGCAAAGATGGTTACAATCTAAATTTGGACGGGAAGAGCTGTCATGGTTAGTAAAATATAATAGTAATTAATTTGATTTTTCAATGACAATATTAATTATAAGAACCTAGTGAATCAATTATAAAAGTTATAAGCAAAATATACATAATATGAATGGGTTGAAAAGTTTAAAAAGGAATCCATAATTTTGAAGGCCCTACTTTGGCTGGCCAGGCCAACCTTGTAATGCCAGACAACATTGCTGCTGCTAAATCATTAAAGATTAAATATTACCACATCTCCATTATTCTCTTGATTTGAGTCTAACAATAAGTGGCCGTAACCTTTATTGGATTGCTCAAAAGAGGCATTAAGTGAGAAATGTTTCTATCCTGACTATGAGATATGCACAGTCGTGCAAAGTGGCTCAGAAAGCACCAAAGAAATTCTTCTCAAACAGAATCAAGACATTAGTTTCACGATGGAAAAAGCAAGAGACTATGTTGAAAAGTAAAGAGCTTCTCTAACTGGGCCTTTGATAAATAATCTTTTATTTAACTTTTACTGTTTTCATTTGAACCACTCTCACATTTCCACTCTTAAAAGGTGATTTTTAGGCGCGTTTCGCTTATAGTGTGAGCACCTATTATCGTCCATCGGTCCGCATGTTCGTTCTCGGCTTCTACTGAACGGATTTTCATGAAATTTGATATTAAGGACTTTCAATCAAATATAATAAGAAAATCGCAAAAATGAATCACGTATGCCAATCAGGGGTACCACTTTACTGAGGACAAAAAATTAAATTTTCCTCATATCTCGTAAAGTATTGCTCATATCAAAATATTTTTCAAATAAAAGTTGTAGAACTGGTAGAGTATTTCTGTTCCTATACATTCTTATCGTAGGAGTTGCTATTATCTAGAAAATTGAACAAGAATGTCTTAAATCGGGTTGACCTTGGAAAATTTCTTGCATGGTTACTTCATTGTTGCTAACATAAACAATCTCCCAAACAAACGTTTAATTTCCTTACGTGTGCATGTAAAATTATTAAATAGGAAGAAAATGGATTATTTATGATGAAGAAAAGAACTTTAAAACGCTATTTCCCTTACGTACAGGTATATAATTGCTTTCTAATACTCCATTGCACGAAATGTGCCCATTTGTGATACGTTGTACACTTTCCTAACTTGTTTTCTTTTTATTTCAGCTGGAATTCAAGATTGCCCTCCACAGCTTGGATGTAAGCATGGTTGTGAAGTTGATTTTTCCAGCCATGTTGGCTCAAAAGTTGGAATAAGGTGCATGTGCCCAGTGGGTTACCTCCTTGATGAACGTGACATGAAATCATGCATAGAAACTTGCAGCATTGGTAATGGTGGGTGCCAGCATCATTGCCATGATGTTCCCATAAATAATGGATCCATTCATAATGAAGGAATGATAGCCAGCAATTGGAGGCCCGTGTGCACATGCCAACCTAAATACATCCTTGGTCCCAATGGAAAATCTTGCTCAGGTGATTATCTCATTAACCAAATTTATAAATACAAATAAAATGCTGGTGGAAATTCTATGTGGGTAGGCATATGTTTGATACAAAGAGTTCTGGAAAAGTAAGAGAAAAATTCTCACTTGTCCACCAGGGTGAGCTGCCAATCTGTTAACAATGGGCTCATTATATGCAGGGCATGCTGACAATCTCTTAACTATAGGCTCGCTATATTTTAATGAAACAAGATGGATTAGAAATCAAACTGCATAGGAATAAAATGTTTTATTTTTTCAATTCATGGTTACAAGTACTAATTGAGGAAAGTCTGTTCTGTGATTTTTGTAGTTTAGCAACTAAATATAATCCATGCTGTTTATTCATTTATAAAAGGATCAGCATTTAACCCTTTTATTACCACACGATGATATAGCATCGTTTGCTTCTCCTGCTAGAAGTGCCAACGATAATATATCGTTGTTTGCATAGACAAAATTTTTAATATTAGCTGTTCATTTGATATTGATATGAGGCATGTGATTGTTACATCATCTTAAAGAGAAAGTTTTGTTGTTGATTAATTTGTTGCAAAGTTTTGCATATAAAGTATATTCAAATAAATATGCTTGTTTGAATATGCTCAGATTCGGGCAAAGTACGCGCATTGAAATCAAAGGGAAAAGGATAGGTGTTTTCCGAGACGGAGCGACGCCTGAGTCATTGATACATTTTGAGTCATTGATACATTTTGAGTCATTGATATTCCGCAGGAAATAAGAGCAAGCAAATTTCAATACATTGGATTATTTCCTTCGACGTGTTTAGTAGAACAATGTAGTCTGTAAGCTATTTTGCCATTATATAGCCAGGGAAAAAAGATGGATAGACTTCAATTTACATCCGAGATAATACATAGTACTGAGTTGGAGTGGTTGTCTTCAAAGAATTCTTCCGGCCTGTCATCTGCTGAAAATGAAACATTGGCAGCGCCACCAACATTCAGGATTAGAAAGCTGCCTGGGTGGAGGGAAAAGGTTTATGTAGTTTGCAGCAGAAAAGATGGAGGCCCTGTTCGAAGCACTGTGTGTGTCTAATTTGTAAAAGGTCTGCATGGTGTTTGTTTGTCACAATATAAATGTGAATAAAGTGTTCATTTGTGCGTGTCTGTTGCAGGAAGGTAACTGTTCGTAATGATTTTTATTTTTTATGCTATTGTTTCCTCCTACAAAATGCAAGTGACATAAGCATAGTCAGTAATAACATTCATAATAATTCTTTGTTTACGGTTTTTTCAATTATATTTTAGATTTTTACAAAGCAATAACTCGTAGGAAGTGCTCATCCATGCCGAAGGTTCTCCCCTGAATTATATGCTACTAGCAGAATTTCCCGTTGAATTTCAATGGATTTAGTGAATCTAAAACTTTGACCATGTAACATGTAAGCATCGCAAGAATAAGATAGTATACAGTTTTAACAGTCGGATAAAGCAAAAATGAAGAAAACCTGTTCGCAATTACCCATTTAGGTATTGGCAATGCAATATTCCAGAACGATAAATAATAAGTTGTTATGTACTTCTATTGTTGTTCAAATTTTGTTTATTCAATCTCCTATAATATATTTTGAAGGGTATGTTTGTTGGTTTGTTCACGGAACTACTCCTAAACGATTGAAGCTAGAATAACCAAATTTGGTACGATTCTTCCATACATCCTAACTTAGCGAATGGTCAAGGTTTGGTCAACTGGGATTAATCAGTGCTGCCAATATAGGGGATTAACATTTTTCCATAAGATAACACGTATGAATCCATTTCTTGACTTGCAAGGTATTCCTCCTTCAAGCATCAAATACGTAAATATGGACCGATTTTTTTCATTTTTGCTTTATTCGATGTATAAAACTCTATACTATCTTATTCCTGTGATGTTTAATGGTTACATGATCGAAGTTTTCAGAAATATGCAATTTGTTTCGAAATTTTATGTATTTTTGGTACCTCTCCCAAGTGTTGCCAAGGTGGCCGTCATTGTTACCTCCGATTCAGTTAGCTCTGATGAAGCTTACAAATAGACGAAAGTTTGGCGTTATTCGCTTCACACTTTTATTTAAGCAACGAAACGATCGATGTCAATCTTTATACATAGCAATGTAAATAGATACTGGTTATTATTCAAGAAACTGTGTGTGGTAAGCATTTATAACGATTGACGAAAGCAATTGAACCTTCTTTCATCTATTGAATACTAGAATCTTGTATTTTTTGTAAGTAAAATCATTATATTCTACATTTTAATGTTTATTAATGTAAATAGGCTCACATATCTGGTGTACATTTACCGGAAACAGTGTACAATCATGGACAACTGTATGCTGCCTTTTCACGGGTTGCTTACAAGACATAAAAGTAAATATTTCAGTGAGGCATAATTACACAAGAAATGAAGCTGGATTTGACAAAAGTGATATGATAGGAAATAAAATTATCGTTTTATTTTAATACAATACGTTTGGAAATGGATTGTTACAAGCAAATATGATTAATTGTTAAGAAAAGCTAATAGTAAATGAAAAAGTTTCTACTGTATATTTTAAAGAATTTGTATGATGTGCTGTAATAGATTCACTTCAATCCGTTGAAATTCAATGGACAATTCAGCTAGTTAATTATAATGAAAACGTAAATAAAATTAGGTACTTTCCCCCTCCCTCCCCTCTCTCTTCCATATAAATGCATTGAATTCTCAATTTCGGCGACAGTGGGAGTTGTCATGGTAGCTTATAATTGGTATTGTAGTAAAACTGATAAAATCACGTATTTTATTGATTATAACCGCATTTATATGCAAATTTGACCAGAATTCGGAATCTGTCTTCGATAAAAATAAACTTTGTTCTTTTGCACAAAGAAGTATCCAAGTCTCAAGTTCGTACCATCATTTTAAGTAATTTTAAAGTGCAAATTAAAAGTAATCTACACTCATCCCTGTATTTCAGTTGCAGGATGCAGCAAAATATGTGGCGTTCAATAATTAAAACGTTTGTCATTTTGAATCAAATTGACCTACAGAAACAAAACCTTGACCATTCACTAAGTTAGGATGTAAGGAAGAATCATACCAAATTTGGTTATTCTACCTTTTATCGTTTAGGAGGAGTTCCATCAATAAACCAACACCCTTCAAAATATATTATAGGAGATCTGTACATAAAAGTATATTGTCCAGTATTCTCAATTTTTTCTGTAAATTCTGTTTCTGTATTTTTCTATAGTTAAAGGCCTATTCTTTGCAATTATTAGTGTATTATTGGAAAAGAAGATTTTTATTGTTTAGGTTTTCATAAACTGAAAAGTTTTTATTTTCATTACTGCAAAATAAAAAAAAATCATATCATGTAAAATCTTTGCATATATGGTTCTATATTTATCAATAAATATGTAAAATGCAATATGTACTTTCATTTAGCAAAAATTTGACTGAAAAATATTCATAAATAACATTATTGTGATTTTTCTAAGAAAGTGTTGCAAAATGCCCCAAATATGCGTGGCACTTATGGGTACACCCACCAAAAAACCCGTGGCACTGAAAGGTTTAATCATTATCAGGCAGGTTTTTAATCTCTTCTGTAGGGTCTGTTGGCTGGATGTATTTTGGACATTGAAATATTTTTGTTTATATTTTCAATAAATTATCATACCTCAGGAGCTATTATTGATAAAACTTATAAATAAAACTTTTTACTAACTTCCTATAACTAATTGCAGCCGCACCAATATTCATTTACGTAAATTGGATGGATGGCACTTACGTATTAACGGGGAGTCCAACTGAAAAATATAAATACGGAACAAATACCATTTAAATCATGTTCTAATTTTTAAGAACATTAAAAGAAACCAATTAACATTTAAATGATTTGTTATGGATAACGATTGAAAAAACAATCACATTTTAATTTCTGGTGGCCAATATTTAGTAATTTCTTCTAAAATGGTATCAAAAGCGTCTCGACTGATCGCTTTGTTATAGATAACAATAGAAAAAACAATCACATTTTAATTTCTGGTGGCCAATATTTAGCGATTTCTTCTAAAATGCTACCAAAAGCGTCTCGACTGATCGGCCTGTCGCGACATTTACAAACTGGATCACCGGACAACGGGGAGGGATAGTTTGGTTCCAGCGAGGCAAAGGGCGCGGTAGCGCCCGGAAACAGCAACTAAAATAAAAACAAAGCGAGCCGAAGGCTCACCAATAGCCTCTCCATTTGCAACGCAACAGTCAAGCGAGATATAATTCCTTTGTAGACTACAGATATCTTGATAGAAATCATTCGGTACTTATGTATTAAGTTAGGCTCCCCGTTAATACGTAAGTACCGGATGGATAAATGCGGTAAATTACGTATTGTAAAACATGCTACTGTTTGAAATAATTCGACAATGTTTTAACATGCCTTTGTTGTCTTATTGAAGTCTTTCTGCATATTAAAGGGAGTTGCTTGCGCTGTGCCTTTGCATTATCTGAATAGAACAGATATTATGAAAATAATTTTTTTCGTGCGGTTTATTTTTAATTCGCGTCAATCCAATTGTAAGGTAACCAACCAAACAACGATTACATTGTTATCTAAATAAATAAGGTATATGCACTGATTGCGTGTGTATTGAGATATCTATTGAGATTGTTCTTAACTGCTGTTTAGTGGAATTGACCGATTGATTGTGATTACTTACTAAATATTGCTTTTCACATGGACAGCTGTATGTAGCCATAACTAGAACACGTGACAAACATAATTTGAAATTTTGGGTTAAGGATAAAGATAATCAAGGGCAATTGCTGTTAAACGAAAGGGTATTTACAAAGGGTATTTATAAGAGAGCTACTGAATAGCTAAAATAATATTATTGAGGTATAAGACTGTTTTCCTCTTAATTTTTTAAATTATTCCTTTGTTTTCATTTGTAGCCCTTTCCAATCTTTTTTAAATATTATAATTTTATCATTTGTTTGTTGGTTTTATTTTTATATTTGTTGGTTTTATTTTTATATTGTTTGTTTTCAAAGGCCATTTTAAACGGGCTTATTCATCTAGTCTTATAATAATTTTCCATTGTTGCAAATCTGGTTGATTGTCCATCAACAGTTACATGTGTAAGACATTTTTCATTTAAAATTACCTAAAATTATCATACAAATTTGGGACTTAAACCAAAGATTGGACAAAAGAATTAAAATTTTATTTTCTTGCTATAGATTTTCAAATACAATTTTAAACAGTCCACAAAATTATTTTGAAGATAAAAATTTTAGGTTTTTGAAAAGAAAATCTTTCATTGCCAATGGCAACCTGCAATGTTCCCGAATTTATGAGTTTACATTGAATTTGATTTGGACTAGGGAAAAAGAAGGGAGTGTGATGGAAATGGATGGATTATAATGCTGTCAGGATATGAGTTGTAACTCAATGTTAAATTATTAATTTCGAGGCAATTTATTGCTTTTGCCCTTTTGACGTGTAATCAGAGTCGGCCAAGGACTGACGGGGTCCCGGATGCAAATGTCAATGGGGGCCCCCCTGTGGGAGAGAGAGGGAGGTAGAGAGGAGGAAGGACAAGAGGATGAAAAGAAAGAATGCATAAGCCAATATCAAAACATAATCAGCAATGCATATTTCAACTGCAAAAGAACAATGAACAATGATCAAATTGTAGGATGGTGATGGTGGCTTTGAAACCAACATATGTAACGCACACTTTAAACCGGGCCACGCAATTTTCCTAATGGTCTCTGAATAACACTATGAAATGTTCTAGGGAGGTTTTTACAGACAAAGGGGTACTTAGACAGAAAATTATTTCTTGTATCACAGTAAATTATTGAGATATATTTTTTCAAGTAAACAATGAGTAATTTTATCAAAAAAGAACTGTATCACACAAAGGTTTATTAATGACCTTTATATGCAGCAGCAATGTATTTTAATACAAAAGTTTTGTTTGTATCCTTCTCATCTTAAAATATACTAGGCCACTATACAAAAATGCCCAAAGGGGTCATCAAAAAAGGATTGAAAACCACTGTTTTGATAGTTTGTGCAGATAGAACTGCCATACTTATTAATGTTTAAAAGAAACACAGGAACAATATGAAATTCCATGTGGAATTTTTATTAATATCCTCAAGTATGGATGAACAATGATGCTATGAAGCTTTGGCTGGTAAAAGTGGAATTGAATTATCCAGGTTGTATTCTTAAATAATGTTTGCGTGTAACCAGGTCATGATGCACAGAGTCAGAGTAAAAGGAGATGTTATAGGTCTGATGACACAGCAGTAATTCTGAGCAGTATGAATGGCCAATTACCTATATTATGTGGATGTTTTATTAAATGCGGAATATATATGAGGATCTAACCATCAAATCCAACACCCACAGGGCAAAGAAAGCAGCACTCCATTTTAAAGGTTTGTGAGTGGGTGAAAATTTCAAGGTAATACCTGAAACAATTATAATTTTCATTGTCATTTGATGAATGACTGATGCTTAATCTTTTAAAATGAGTTCACAATTATCTCATTTCAGGTATTACCTGGAATTTTTCACTCACTAACAAACCTTATTATAAACAGATAATTACAGTGAAACCCCTAATATACACTTTTCTGGGGATTGGACAAATGTAAATGGAGGGAAAACGTAAATCGGGGGAAATAAAATTTGTAGAATAATACTCATGTTATATAGAATGCATAGATATTTTCATGCAAGAAAATAATGAGATTAAAAGAAGATGAATAAGAAAAACAAATTTATTTAAAAATATCAGAACAATTTTATTTTTTTCTAAGGTCTGACTCCTTAGTTTGTTTAGTGCTTTTTATTCGACATTTTTGTATCTCATTTTCTATTTCGTAAAGATTTTTTAATAAATGTTCACCTACAAAACTTCCTGAAATAAAACATTTTAAATTTTCGATTGATGCCATCACATCTGTATAGGATGGAAAAGGAATCTCTTTATCATCATCTGATGTATTACTTTTGCTGTCCACTCGATGTTGATTAATTACAGTGGAACCCGTTTAAGGTGTTCCTGTTTAAGATGTTTTCCCATCTAAGATGTTCAAATCTTTCAGTCCCAAAATTTTTCTCATAAGAATAATGTAATTTTTCCTGTTTAATATGTTCCTGCTTTAAATGTTTTCCTGCATAAGATGGTCATTACGAACCTTAAAAAATGAAAATTTACCCGTTTTATGTTTTCCACTACTACTTACATGCTAAAAAGAATATCAACCATTTTTTTCGTTAATTCTGTTTTCTAATACGTCTTTTTCATATGCTCGTGTGTTTTTTATTCAATTCAAAAAAATATCAACCATTATTTTTATCGTCGATTCTGTTTTCTAATACGCCTTTTTTACCTGTTTATGTTTTTTATTCAATGCAAAAAAAATATCAACCGTTATTTTTATCGTCGATTCTGTTTTCTAATATGCTTCATTTACCTGATCGTGTTTTTTATTGAATGTAAGAAAGAATATCAACCATTATTTTTTAGCATCGATTCTGTTTTCTGATATGCCTTTTTTACCTGTTTGTGTTTTTTAATTCAGTGCAAAAAAAATATCAACCATTATTTTTATGCTTGCAGAATGCAGGCACCGATTACTATTATAACAAATGAATGCGATTTGCATATTCGAGCACGAATTTCATTTCAATGAAATGTTTGTGTAAAAAACTCCTGAGCTGCTGAGCGTTCGTGGTTGTGTTGCCCATTTTCTTTCTTAAATTCAATTTATACCCTCTAGTATATTATTTTAAAATATGAATGTCTTCTAAAAAGGGAATTAAAAGGAAACCATTCCTTAAGGATTTCTTCTAACTTGTCGTATTTAGAGGTCTTCGTGTATTTTCTTTTTTTGGCGTGTGACCCGCATTGAATGGCGCCATCTTCGACAATTTTTCAGGTTTTAACGATCGTGTTATGTGTCGAAATTGGCAATCAGAGTTGTTGGGACAGTGATATCCACGTACCAACGTGGTTGTCAAATTTTTTCAAAATTTAAATTTTATCCCGCATGGATAAGGCTTTCCTGTTCCTCTGTGACATCCTACAAGAAGTAAGGTTACCTTCAACAATAATTATTAACGAAAATGAACAAAACGTTCTAAATCAATGGTCCACTGAATGCCGCCGGTCTGCGCTGGTCCGCGAGTTATCATTCCGAAAAATTCCGTTCCGTGAAATTCCATTTTTCTCATAACAGTTGAATATCGGCAGCATTGATTTACGATTGTTTCTCCAAAATCAGGAAGAAAATAAGTTTTAAGAGTTGACGTGGTAATTTATTGAAGAGAATAATAAATAATAAAAATTTTTAATGCATTTGTCTCATTTACACGGTGACTGTAAAACACGACAGCCTTTATCGTGGTAGCTACTATCAGGAAACAGTCATCATGTAAACTGTGCGACAGCAACTGTCACATAGCCGGAAAATGGCAGCACATCCAGGCATTAAATCAAGGCAAAATGTAAATAGCATTATTTTCTCACATTGGCACTTTCGACCAGCACTTTCATCTTTTCAATGCAGTTAACATAAACTATAGGTTGTTTGCAGTGTAATGCCAATAAAACAAAAGTAAGGTTGAGTGAAATGTGCGTAAAATGCGGGAACAGTTATTTTTACGATGCGCGTATTGCAGGAAACTGTAGTACTACAATGAATGGGACGAAAACAGGACCTTTAAAAAAAGTGTAAATCGCGGGAAAACATATATTGCGGTAATGTATATTCGGGGGAACACTGTATCTATTTATAGCAAGAGGCAGTCATGTGAGAACAATGAGAATTTTCCATGGTTCTACCTTGAATAAACTTAGTCTTTGTATTTTAATGTGCTGCATTACTGTTTTTGTTCCTCTAACAAATATGTGTATGAATACGTATATTGAAATATTTTATATATTCATATTTATTTTAAGGGATTGAGTGTTATAGGCAGAGCTGCAAACCACTTCAAAATTTCGGAGTGGTTCGGTTCTGAATTTTTGGAAGTGGTTCATGGTTTGGTTCAGACGAGAATTTTGACAAGTTCGGTTTGGTTCAACTAAATTAATCATTTGAAATACTATTCAGAAATAATTTATCCAATATAAACATTACACATTCAGTATCAATCTGTAAGTAAATCAATCAGCAGTCATTATTATTTTAAATGAAAGAAGAATTTATTTAAAGGAAAAATTTATATTTTAAATATATTACAATCCCATCATCATCTTCATTTATTTATATTTAATAAATGGCATTTTTGATCCTAACATGATTTTTATGTTCATTGTTGTTTACATATCAATTAAAAATTCTCTGAATGGATTCACTTCAAATTCATTTACCAACATACACAAACATACATAATCAGAAAGAAAATGGGCCTCTAGCTTAAACCGCTTTTGAGATTATCCCTGGATGGACGGACAAACCCAAAACAAAAGTGTTTTAAAGAAATCATTAAAAATCAAAGAAAATTAGTTCCTCAGGCATTTTAT
The DNA here is from genome assembly GCA_036926305.1 of Uropetala carovei. Classification (NCBI taxonomy): domain Eukaryota; kingdom Metazoa; phylum Arthropoda; class Insecta; order Odonata; family Petaluridae; genus Uropetala; species Uropetala carovei. The sequence continues at coordinate 8,640,606 of JAXCHB010000056.1, forward strand.
TTCTTTTTCTTACCTGTAATACACATTATTTAGAGGAAAATAGATTTATAACAAGGGCCTTACCACCCGTCTCCCAATATTTAACCTCTTTACTTCTACCACCCGCACTTGCCTTTATTTTCCTTATTCCCACACACATACCCATTGCCGCATTGATAATTTCCTCCCTACTCTGGGGTTCACCCTCTCTCCGTCTTCCACAAGGCCTTTCTTTTTAGTCCTAGTCCTTCCCCCGTCTTTCCCCAAACCCTCCCAAGATGATCTCCTGCCTCCAGCCTTTCCTTTCCCCTCCCCCTTTATCCCTTTACAACCTACCCCCCGCAGTAACCCTCTGACAATGAGATAGGTTCCTCCTTTCCCTCCATTCCTTTCCATCTTACAAACTACCCTCCCTCCCCCCTCTCTACCATTTCTCTGTATATACTTTCTATTCTCACCATATCTGCACCTGACGATAGCATTGTAATGTCGAAACCCGTAAGAGAAATAAAAACAATGGAAGTTACAAAGCGTTCTTTGGTTCATTTATAACAATTAAAATAAAAAATGTTAACGATATTTATCAAGGGTCTAGAAAAATTCACCGACCACAATTCACCGAAACACAATTCATTGACTAGGAAAATTCTTTTCCGTAAGCCCTTATTAAGATTTCCTTGATTGAATGATAGATTTAATTACTGAAGTAGACAGTTTCTTGCTTTCCAATGGCGATGATGCACGGCATCTCAATTTTTCCAACTTTCAATAATAAATTTATGTAAATAAAATATTTTAATTAGTTAATTGGTCAAAAAATATGGAATAAAATATTACTCCGAATGAATTTATGATATGTAAAACTCTAATAAATTCGATTATTAATTCTTATCAAAAATCAATATGATAGTAAAATTACGTTACAAGAATAATTTAAAATTAATTGACTCAGATAAAGTTTACTAAAATATTATTAAAAATACACACTTTAGATAATTCAAGGAATTGTGCGGGAAATGAATGCCTCCGATCCAAGGGATCCGCCGAAGTCCTCGCCTGTTTTTGCTGGAATATAAACCTCCAAGTAATGGAAATATCACAGAAGAACAACACACGAGAGTTGGAAAAGGAATGATTTCGTTGAAAGCTCAAGCCGCTGACAGCTACAATTTGAATTTTTCCGAAGAAAAAGATATGAGGAGAGTTAGTGGTGTTCTAAGAAAGACACAGCGGGGCATATTTTCTCGGGTCTGCTAATTACAATGCTGAAGGGGATGATGGTGATGGTAAGGGCATGGATTTTTCTCTCGGCACGAAAGCGGATTACTGCTCCTTTCTAGGTCATTGTAAAACGACCATTTTGCCTGCTTTCAGATAAAGACCTTTCTATATTCTGTTGGTCGGTTTCTGCCTACAGTGGTTGACCCAGATATTGTCGCAGTTGGTGTCCCCATAACCCTCACCATAAATGTCGTCTGTGGATAACAATAGTAGCAGAGAGGAAAGAGTTACGCACTCTTTCCTTTGAAGCAAACCCGCTGGTATTTCCAATGGAAATTCCTGGTCTTTTCATTGGTCCGTACTTTGTGGATTGAGATCGAACCAAAACCGAACCGCTTTTGCAAAAAATTACGGTTCGGTTTTCGGTTCGTTGAAAAATTAATCAGTGGTTTTGGTTTGGTTCACGGTTCAGCAAAATGACTGCGGTTCAGTTCAGTGGTTCGGTTTGCAGCTCTGGTTATAGGCCAGCAACTGTAGTACTAATGCAAATGAATGGATGAAAGATGAGGAATTTCTGGTAAATATGATAGGTGTCTACAGAGCCAGCTCTAGTTACATTGGCGCCCCGATGCCAAGTCATTTGGAAGCAACCCCAACCCCATTTTTTTCCCAAATAAGGGAAGAAATTCATATTTTCAGGATAATGATCCGCCTTTCTTTTTTCTAATTCTAACTCTTCCATATATTTTCTTTTCTTATTTTAAAACCAGACAATTTATTTTTCTTAACCATTGATGCTAACAATAATAAATGCTGGGTTTAAAAATAAAACTTCTAAAATCTGCAACAAAAAGGAAACCACAAATTTTTAACATCAACTCAACATTAATCCGAAACCATAATGAGCATTTAGGTTTGTGTAGTCAAAATATTCCAACTACTATTATTTTCTTAGAGAAACTTATGATAAATTTTATGAAAAACAAAGTTTTACAATACCTAATATGATAGATCAGTGTTTTTCAACCTTTTTGCTTTGGTGACACACTTTTTAAATGATTCAGCTCTCGCGACACACCATGAAATAATCGCGACACACCATGATATAAAAAGTCAATTTTTTTGGTTAAAACAACAAAAATACTTAAAATTCATTATTTAACAATAAAACATCATAAATATAACAAAAAATATAAGAAAATGTTTGTTTGTTAACATCAAATTAGTATAAATATGACCGAGGTCATTTCAGAGTATGTACAATGAAATCTATATATGTATAAATAAAATTCATTATTTAACAAAATAAAAATCTGTCGAATAACAATTTTTAAAAAAAGTAATGTAAAATTAGAGCCTTTTTTCTAAATTTCCACGACACATCTGGACCTCGCCCACGACGTCTAGTGTGTCGCGACACACCGGTTGAGAAACACTGATAGATGATAAGACTGATTTTTTTATCCCAACACTACAGATCAATCACAAAAATGGAACTATAAATCACCGCTCCAATGTGCACTCCAATACACCCGACAAGCTACAGACAGACTAGGATCTTATTGTTAAAGTAAAAAAAAATCGCAAGTCAAGCTTTCCTTAATGATTTCATTGTGATTCAAAAGCACAAGCATCATAGATAAGGTAAAACTGGTTGACCAACCCATCTGATCTTTATTAAGAAGCTTAACCGATAGATCTGCTGGTGACAGTTGTCGTAGATGCAGCGTGGGCCGACAGATCGGTCGGCTAGCAGTTACAGGGTTATTGTATAACCTGTAACATATTTGGGCATAGGAAACATGAAACTCGCTACATACATATGGGATTAAAAGTCCACAATGCATCATTCAAAGATTCCCATCGGATTTCGCATATTTCTTTAGATTTACTAGCACTGTCAGATACGGTTTTTAAAAGAAAACAAAACTTCGATTGTTTATCCATTGCTACGGCTTAGGTTGAGGTCTTCGCCTGCTCTGCCTTCCGGCGACCCTCTTTATTGTGGAATAAATCTTTCACATGTTATTCTAAAAATTATCTTCTGTATATTGATATGAAATGAATGCAAGGACCGAATGGAGGATGAATGGCAATTAGCAGGGTAGCGCCCCTACATCCTTCGGTGCCCTTATTCTCGGCCACCTCCAATACGCATCTTATCTACACTAGAGTGATGCGACCACAAACCTCGAGGGTTCGGGAGCAGAATTTGTGACGGAGATTTGCTGCTCTGGCATTTCCAACTTTTACTTTTCGCATTAACACATGGCTTCGAAAAGATCGGCGATGATCACACATCGCCCATCCAGCTTATAACTCCCATTCCGATAATATACAGTCACAAATACTATCATGTGATGGTGCCCCTGGCATGTTGGCGCACGGGTGTCTTGCATCCATTGCGTCCTGGATTGGCACGGCCTTTCTGAAATCAATCACCCTGGGTGCAAAGAGTGCGTCGCATAAGGGTGCCAACTTTCCTAGAACGCCTTCCCATCAAGGTACAAGGTGGGCGCAAAGTAACTGAACATGTTTATACTTGTCTACCTCGCAAGCAAAACCTACAACAAATTAGTATCTTTCTCTTAAGTAAAACCCACAAGGAGACTCACTCAACACTGTCCAATAATGTATCGATTCAAAGTGACAATGCGGAACCGCCGAAAACCTTTTGAGTGCCCCTTGATTTTCGGCGCCACGATGCCTTGCTTACCTCGCTTACTGCCTAGAGCCAGCCCTGGGTCAGTGATTAGTCATCTAACTTTTAATCCTGTTAGTTTATTAAAAGAGAGAGATATGCAGGAATCTTGGGAAGATTGCTAGAGAGATAGTTGATACTAGTGAAACATTTAATATGTTACTAACTCTGGACAAATTATAAATTACAGAATAGATAAATTATTCAAAAATGGTGTAATGTTAAGAAAATGCAATAGTGTAATGTTTACTTTTCTGAATGTTGGCACAGTATTACAATCTCGTGCAATATTTGTGTCCTCTATCTTTTATAAATTTTCTTTGTGGTCTCTAGCTTCATGCTCTGTGAACAATGGAGGTTGTCAAAAACGTTGTACCACGACAGACACTGGAGTAGTTTGTAGTTGTCCCATTGGATATATTCTAAATGAAGATGGAAAGACATGCACAGGTAATTTCCTGATGACAATTTAACTGGGCACAGAATTTTTTTTATATATAATTAGATGCATTTTAAATTCTATCATATTATTAATTGAAGTGAGATGCTCTTGAGTAATTATGAAATTAATCAAACTGCATAAAAAATACATTACAGATGTTGATGAATGCACTAATGGAAATGTGACCTGTGAATATGGTTGTGCAAACAGCATTGGTAGTTTTGAGTGCATATGCCCTGCAGGATATCGTCTGAATCCAGCAGATGAAAGGACTTGTTTGGATATGGATGAATGCTCTATAGATAAAACATGTGAGCACAAATGTATAAACCTTCCTGGCACATATCAGTGTGAATGTAAACTAGGTTACAAGCTTTATGGGGTCTCACACTGTGGAGGTAAGATAAAGTCATTAAACGCATATAATAATATTAATAGATTAAATCTTACTTAAATACCAGCCTAGTCTAAGCACATCATTTAAAGTTGTGAAGTAGCAGTGTTCAACCAAATAATTTTTAATTTTACCATTTTTTTTCAAACATGAATTTTCTCATCAAAAATTTAGTCTAAAAGTTAAGGTACATAATATACATACCATAATTTTCCGATTATAATACACATTTTTTTCAGGAAAAATTGACAAAAAGATAGGGTGCGTATTATATATGGTAACAGGTGCACACAACTTTTTTAGTAAGAAAATAATTTATAATTTCGGATATATTTTTACCAGTAAATCATACATTTCAATGCATTTCGAAAACATTCCTTTAAATATCCTTTTTCAAAACAAAAATACAAATAATTATTTATTTACTTTTAGCTGTCTGAATCTTAGCCACTGAATTCATTATTGCTGCCCTCAAATAGTTCGTCGGCGATTTTGTGTTCTCTCTCATCGTCTACGTAAATGGCATTGCCAAGAACATCATCTTCATCCTCACTGTCCACTTCTGCTATTTACTTGTGTAATACCTGCACTTTTTTCCCTAAAACTGGACCCAGAAAAAGGGGGTACGGGCATTACACGAGATATGCCCCTTAAATTTTCGACGGTAGGTCTCCCGCAAAATGACTGCCGTGTTTGGCGGCAAAGAATGAATTCGGTGTATTTCCTGGAAGGTGCCGTACACCACGGATTTTCTTTAATTTTATGTGATTCATGCTTAAATTTGAAGAACACAACAGCAACGGGCAGGCTGAAACGCGCTCCGCTGTCCAAGGTGTGCCCATGGGTACTCGCAGCATGGTGCGGCGTAAGTGAAGAAACTGTGATCCAAGGCTTTAAAGTGACTAGAATTTTAAATTCATTGGATGGAACCATTACTTATGGCGTTATTATGTTGCAGATGAAGACCAGATGAGTGATTAGATATTAGAAGAAATCTGATGTGGCCAACACATGACTTTCTCCATATTTGGGGTATAGATATTTAAATTACTATGAATAGCATTATAAGGCAAAATTATCATTTCTTAGCGTAAAAGACTACAGTCATCCTTATTGCTGTAAATTATGTATATTTTGAATATGTTTACAGAATTCACCGTTACATGGTGGTGGTGCTGTATACTGGAAATTACAAAAAAGTTGAATATCTCCGATATGGATGGTTCTACGAAAATTTGTTTCAAACAAAACCTGGAAGAAATATTATTCCCTATAACTTTGGTCCTCACGAACTTTACCAATAACGACGTTTTTAAGGAGATATTTGACAGAAAGCGATTATTTATAAATAATTCCTAAACAATAACTGCTATGGAAAATTGTTTCAAATGAAAGTTGTAATAAATTACATTCTCTATAACCTTTATATAGAATTGTATATACAATAATGATGTTTTAATGAAGAAATATCGCAAAAACCGAATCGGGTTTCGAATAAACCTCGACTTCCGGTTATCCGTTATTGTCCAAAAACTAATCAGTTCTTTGCGCTCATGTTAAAGTGTTATATATGAAGTTTGGTAACGATATGGCATGTATTTTTTGAGTTAGAGCGCCCACAATAACATACACACACACACACAGACATCATTCCGAAAATAGTCTAAACGTGTTCTAGGGACCTCAAAACGTGTATTTCCGTTGAAATCTCAAAGTCGATTTTTTTCGTGATCACAATACTTTCCCATTACTACGTATGGAGAAAGTAAAAAGAACGTGGAATTCCTAAAGACCTTGAAATTTGAGTTGAATAAATTCTTTGTTTAAAATTTTGGGGTTTTATGATATTTCTTGTTTTCATTGTAATTTTATCAGGTATTTACATACAATTTAACAATCAAAAGATAATGAGACCGCATGGAGCCTTAAGACCTAAATTGATTTATACCTAATTATGTTAAGAAAGAATTAAAAATCGTTCTATTGGGTGTTGGGATTTAGTTTGTGCACATAATTTTTAAGTTTTCTTTTATGAGAGGCACACTCATTTCAGTGATGGTAGCATATCCATCGTGATTATGAACATTTAGCGAAAATAAAGCATGCACACTATGCAGTGACTCAAAATGGAACATTTTGGCGATATTAATGTACTGGCCTTCAAAATACGCTTCCGACTTTTTTCCATATAATATTGTTGAATGTCAATTTTTCGCAATTGATTGCTTTAGAATAGGCATTAAAAGTTGTTTTAATATTTACATCTTAAATACGAGATTTTTGCCGCTTACGCATCATCAGGCTCGACTTCAGATGGATTAGTTTACTGATGTTGCCGTTAAATAACAAAATTGGAATTTTTAAAGTGCGGGAGTTACACGAATACCTTTTTTCCCAGATATTTACTTCCAAAAATGGGGTGCGGGTATTACACCCACGCGGGTATTACTCGAGTAAATACAGTATCTCACTTGGCGGCAAGGCAAGGACTGTCTCGATACTGCTAATAACCAAATGAAAAATTAGTCATCTTTTTACAAAAAAATGAGTTGCGTATTATCCATGGTGATAAGACAATATTCACATTTCACTCATAAAAATGTGGGTGCGTATTATATAGGTTGCGTACTATGTAATCGGAAAATTACGGTATTGACAAATCTGAAAAGTTTTTGTAGCTTATCAATTATAGCATTTCCAGGAATGTCATTAGTGGCAATACATACCATATATCGTGACGTATAAGTTAACCCAGTATATTAGTCGACCTTTACTTTTCAGCTTGAAAAGACATGGATGGTTAGGCATATCCACTAGGGTGGCCCTTAACTTTCGACTTTCAAATTTTTTTGGTCACACCCCCTAGAATGGTTCCAATTCCTAAAATAATGAGCTACAAAAATTTTTATCCTGATCGGAGAATATTAAGAGGTGCCACAAAGGCCCCGAAGTTACGAAATTGTAGATTTTTCTGGATGTATCAATTTTTTAACGTATTTCAGGTAATATCTCAAAAATGGTAAGTCCTTATCTAAATTTTGATGAGATGATGCCGATAGAGTATTAAATTTCCTACAATTTTTGTATTTAAACTTTTTTCATGTGCTCAACCGTTTTTGAGATAATCGCATTTGAATGTAGAGAAAGTAAGAAACCATACTACTAGAGATAGGACATAGACCTAAAAAGAATGAAGGAAAAATGCTGCAAATAATGTTATTATTATAATAAATTTTTTACACCTTAAATATTAGAAATACATCACTACCCATTACGATTAACAGAACAACAAAATCATTTTTAAAAACACACATACAAAATTAAATTACACACTTATTTTTGTGATAGCGTTTTTTTACAATCCGGATATTTTTTAGATAATCGTTGACAACTTGTAACAGATAATTATTTTGACTTTCGTCTTTTGCTAAAATATTATTGTACTCTTAATTCCCCTTTCTGCAACATCATTTACTACCGATTATTTTGTCAAGATTTGGATTCCTTTCTGATAATCATCTCTTGCTTCCCATGCATCGACGTCTGCCTCCAAAAAATCGGCTGGAATTTTAATTCTTGAAAAAAAGTTCAATGTTTCTGATGATACGAATTCGTTTAACTCTTTCATTATGAAATCCTTCACATCTCTTGGACGGAATAAAATCCTTTTAATGGTAATATCCTCTGATTCCTTCGATAATTTTATTGCCTCTACCATTTTCAATTTCGTATCCTTTGGCACGCGAGAATCAAAAAACACGAGAGCAATACCATAAGTGTCCGCAAAACTTATTCATGGACGTGCGAGAAATATCAGAATCTGGATACTGCACCAAGTTCTTTAATAATTTAAAATCGTTAAAAGGGGCTTCAATCGCAACAGGAGCTCTAAACCAGGCTTCTACACACGAATGAACCAAAAAAATGCATGTCTTGAAGTGCTCTCTCTTCCTTAAACTGAAGCTGAAATTGATTTCGGAACATAAATACTTTTAAGCTAAATATTGCTTTCGCCATCCACCTCGCGTGATGGAAAGCGCCAGGATATTGAAAGGAAATGCCACGAGGTGGAGTTGCTCCCAGAAATATAACTGTTAACTGCAGTAATTCCCTATAATCCTCCATACACTGTTGAACTTTAAGAGAATGTATACAAAACTCTGTAGTCTGATTTAGGATATTTTGAACGGCTGATTTTGCAAATGTATCCTTTATTCCGACATCAAATTCTGTTGCGTCGATATTGAGCCACGTTTCTTGAAATCTTTTGAAAATAGGAACGTCTGGACCCAATGTAGGCAATTTCAATTTCACATCGAACACACTCCTCAGCACTAGTTCCAAAATGGGCAGATACAGAAGGTCATGTTCTATCAACTGATCCAATAAAACGCAAGCCCCATTTAGGCAGTCAGTATTTGAAGCTGTGGTGTCACAGCATAAAGCTTGCACTTTATCTGCAACACCCCATTCATGCAAAGTTTCAAAAACAGCTTTTGCTTGTTTTTCCCCAGTTCCAGCCTCAAGCTTTGGTACACCAAGCAGTTGTGTCATTCCCTCAAATGACACAATTACTGGCAAACGATCAACTTTCTCATTTTCACTTAAATCAGGGAGAAGTTTCCCATCCCAATGTACAACAGGGATTCCATTTCCAGTAAATTAAACTTTTGTTGCAGTTCTTTCACCCTCTCTTCATGAAACTGCTTCCTTATGCGTTGTATTGTAGATCTGTTTATTATTAGTTTTGAAACATCGCTACCTAAGGCTTCAGCAGTTGAAATTATTATGTGCACTGCGTCGCGATCACTGATTTTGCATTTGTCTAATGCGGTGAGCAATTTTGGAGTCATTAATTCTGATGGCCCCCTTCCCCTGACATTTGATGGACCAGACAGTCCTGGTTGCATTTCTTCTTCCATTGCATCGAAAACTTCTTCCTCATTTGAGCTACTGGCACTTGTAGATTCTAGTTGTTCCAATTGACCTGAAAATATTATTTTATATTAGATTTAATGTTAGGACAAATTTAAGTATAAATTCATATTATGTTTAATATTTATATTATAAAATTTTATGACATAGTAACTTACCTAATTGTTCCATTTCTACGTACGCTCTTTTTTTCCGTTCTTCCAACTTCTTCAATTTTTCATTCGTCCTCCTCTCTTTCTCAGCCAACTTATAATCAGTTCCAAGCATACAACCAGGTCTTCCTTTCTGCCTTTGCGAGAACAGGAATTGTCTATCCTCTTCAATATGAATCTTATCTAAAGCGTTCGCATGAGAGATATCAAACAGATCGTCCAATTTGTCAACAAACTCAGCCATTTTTTTCTTTTGTGTTGCCGATGCTCTTTTCGACAGCTTCTGTAAGTCCCTCCATTTCTGATATAAATTCTCTAGTTTCAATATACAATGTTGCTCCTCTCGAAAAGGAATCCACGCTTTTTGCCAAAAAACTTTTATTTCTTTAATTGCTAACTTAGCCTTTCACGTAAGTTAAGCTTCACTCGCCGTAAATCATAAAACAGTACACTAAGAACTTGTCTATTGGATGGTAACTTACTGCCAACAATTTGGTTTGTCACATTTCCTATCAAATATATTTCATCGCACGAAGAGTGATACTTGCTGATGACGACGAAGATGCACCCATTTTACAATAAATTTTAATACTTTAACACTTATATAAATACAATTAACTCAAATAAACTTGAAAGAAAGCACTGTCAAACATTTCAACTACCACAGTTTTACCATAACTGCCGTATATACCTAAGTGAACTCGTCACGTGGTCAATGTCAATGTAACTGGAGCTGCCAGAAAGAGCAAATCGTGGGAGGAAAAAGCCGACAAAGCAAATGAAATCAGGGGTTAATTTTACTGCTCTCTGTTGTAAAGCATTTGTTTATTCACGCTGCCACAAAAACGGCGACTTCGAAATCACTACTAGAGTATTCTTTTTTTGCTTTCTCTACATTCAAATGCAATTATCTCAAAAATGGTTGGGCACCTAAAATAGTTTAAATACCAAAATTGTAGGAAATTTAACGCTCTATCGGCATCATCTCATCAAAATTTCGATAAGAACTGACCATTTTTGAGATATTACCTGAAATACGTTAAAAAATTGATATATCCAGAAAAATCTACAATTTTGTAACTTTGGGGCTTTTGTGGCACTTGTTAATATTCTCCGATCGGGCTAAAACATTTTTGTAGCTCATTATTTTAGGAAATGGAACCATTCTAGGGGATGAGAGCAATAAAATTCGAAAAAAAAAATTCATCGTGTACAACTACGGGCCACCCTAATATCCACTGTATAAGTCGACCTCCATTGTTTCATATAGCTTTATAAAATGTTGTGCCTAAATTGTTATTTCTGAATACTTAGTAATAAACATTCATATATTTTACTCCATTAATAGTATTACATTTATCCCTTGTTTACCATGATAGATCTGTTCCTGAAAAATGCTGCACTAAGTGAAAACATGCTAAACAAAAATCAGTTTTCCATAAGACTACATGTAAAAATCTGATGTGGCCAACACATGACTTTCTCCATATTTGGGGTATAGATATTTAAATTATTTTGAATAACATTATAAGGCAAAATTATTATTTCGTATCGTAAAAGAATACAGTCGTCCTTATTGCCGTAAATTAGGTATATTTTGAATATGTCTACAGAATTCACCGTTACATGGTGGTGGCGCTGTATACTGGAAATTACAAAAAAGCTAAATATCTCCAAAATGGATGGTTCGACGAAAATTTGTTTCAAACAAAACCTGGAAGAAATATTATTCCCTACAACTTCGGTCCTCACAAACTTTACCAATAACGATGTTTTTAAGGAGATATTTGACGGAAACCGATTATTTATAAATAATTCCTAAACAATAACTGCTATGGAAAATTGTTTCAAATGAAAGTTGTAATAAATTACATTCTCTATAACCTTTGTATAGAATTGTATATACAATAATTATGTTTTAACGGAGAAATATCGCAAAAACTCGACTTCCGGTTAACCGTTATTGTCCAAAAACTAATCAGATCTTTGTGCTCATGCTTAAGTGTTATATATGAAATTTGGTGTTAATATGACAAGTACTTTTTGAGTTAGAGCGCCCACAATCACATCCATCCAAAAACACACATCATTCCGAAAATAGTCGAAACGTGTTCTAGGGGCCTCAAAACGTGTATTTCCGTTGAAATCTCGAAGTCGATTTTTTTTGTGATCACAATACTTTCCCATTACTACGTATGGAGAAAGTAATAATGATAAGATGCATTCCTCACTCATTAACTTGTCCTCCATTTCCTCCAATACCAAACTATGCAAATGCTTCAATTTTGTAGGTGATAATGGCATTACGCTCTGACTGCAGCTTTATTTTGTCTTTAATTTTACTTTCTCCATACGTAGTAATGGGAAAGTATTATATTCATGAAAAAAATCGACCGAGATTTTAACAGAAATACACGTTTTGAGGTCCCTAGAACACGTTTAGACTATTTTTGGAATGATGTCTGTGTGTGTATGTTATTGTAGGTGCTCTAACTCAAAAAGTACGTGCCATATCATTACCAAACTTCATATATAACACTTTAACATGAGCACAAAGAACTGATTAGTTTTTGGACCATAACGGGTAACCGGAAGTTGAGGTTTATTCGAAACCCGATTAGGTTTTTGCGATATTTCTTTGTTAAAACATCATTATTGTATTTAAAATTCAATACATAGCTTATATAGAATGTAATTTCCTACAAATTTCATTTGAATCAATTTTCTATAGCCGTTATTGTTTAGGAATTATTTACAAATAACTGGTTTTTTGGTTTCCGTCAAATATCTCCTTGAAAGCATCGTAATTGGGCATTTCCTGAGGACCAAAGTATTAGAGAATAATATTTCTTCCAAGTTTTGTTTGAAACAAATTTTCGTACAGCCATCCATTTTGGAGATATTTAGCTTTTTCGTAATTTTCAGTATACAGCGCCAATACCATGTAGCAGTGTATTTTGTAGACGTTCAAAATATACATAATTTACGGCAATAAGGACAAGTCTTCTTTTACGATACGAAATAATAATTTTGCTTTATAATGCTATTCATAATAATTTAAATATCTATACACCAAGTATGGAGAAAGTCATGTGTTGGCCACATCAGATTTTTTTATAGTATGCACCGTAGATTCTACCAACCCCAATGAATTAACTAAACTAATCACACAATCACCTTGCTCGATGTGCTTAAGCACTTCAAGTTTCTCTTCTAAATGAATACTTTTCCTCTTAATTGAAGGTGACGGTCTTTTTGAAGACATAATGAGAGCCAAATTACTTTCTAATAAGAATCACTAATAATTTTTAAAACACGTAATGCATATTTATCACCATGACATGCAGTAAAAAACTGATAAGGAGAGAGCAACACTTCTCTGCTTCGAGTTGAGGGTTTCCACCAATCTGTTTACTTTTCGGATACGGGATTCCCTTGATCTGCAATGATTTCTTTAGTTTTTAATGCAAAACATGGTTTTAGTAATGCTTGCGTGCATTTTCTGAAGAATCCCAAAAATAAGTTACATTTTCAACTATAAAATTTGGTTAAAAAATATATAAAAGGCTTAGGTATGTATGCTGAGTTCAGGAGTTCCTGAAGATGGCGGATGTGTCTGACGCCGAAACGTCATTCTACGAGACCTTATCAGGTGGAAAACCCGAGAACTCTTCACTAACAGCATTCACCGGGAAAGATTGAAATCGTTTTTCACTTACTGTAATGTCAGGAAAGAACCCAGTAATTGACAGTTGTCTTTAGAGAAATCTTTGATTAAAAAATATGTTCAAAAATAAAAATTAATGCCTGAATGTTTTATTAAGAACCTTTAAAATCCGCTAGATCGGCGTATGCTACACCGGGTATAGCTACTAGTTTAAAATATTGTTTAATGGATATTACCAAAGATTTAACAAAATATTATATTGATTTTTAATAAAACTATCAAAGAAGTAATTAGATTGGTTTATGCTGAATATTTTGCATACATCTGACCAAACGTATAAGTAGCAAAATGCTGAAAAAATACTCGCTAAGTAAAATGTTACGTTACAATTTAGATGGTGTGAGCGTTTAATGAGAAAAAGAAATTTCTTTAGGTGCATGTGACCCTTATAATTCATGTTGGCTTTAAAACCTGATAAATTATGTGAAAAAATATGATGGATAGGACAAAAAAATCGAGATGGATGAGAAATGAAGATTTCCAAAAACATTCCCTAGCATGAAAACCGTGTAAGAGCAAAAATTATTAACCTGCTAAATAAAAATGATCCTCGGCACTAAATGAGGGATGACTCTACTTTTATAATAATAAATTTTTTCAGTCATTCCTCAGTTGCAAAATTCCTAGCTAGGAAGTGAGCAATTTGCCATACTACTAAAAGTTAAATTTTATGTTGCTTTGCCCTAAAACAGAAATGCTTCATTCTTTTAAGTCTTAAAAACTTTTTAATTTATCAGCAGTTTCATCTATTACTTACAAGTATTTATACTCAATTATTAAGGTAGCTCTTCTTAAGCAGCCAGGTAATATAATTTTCAGAATTTTACAGCATGGTTTAAAAAAGATTATGAAAAAACAACCAAGGTCAGGCAAAAGCACTATATGTATAATGAGAGTCATAATCATATCTCGTTTATTCCTGATGGTAGAAAAATGTCCATTTTAAATAAAAACCATTAAAACTGTTTATTTTCAAATTAATATGTTCAATTAATTAGCATTTCATGTTTTTGATGTATTGACTCCATAGAGTAATTCTGATTTATGTGGTGGTTCCTTTATTCCAGATGTTAATGAGTGTTTCAGTGATAATGGTGGATGTAGTCATAACTGCATTAATACAGAAGGAAGCTATTACTGCACTTGCAATAATGACTACCAATTACATGCAAATGGGAAGGATTGCATTGGTAAGAGAACATTTAAAATATTATTGCCATATTAAAGTTAGTCATTAGATTAAACATGAGATTATTATAATCATTATACTGTATCTGCCCGAATAGAAGCCGACCCCCCCCAAAAATTTCCACAATTTTTTGACAAAAACGTAAATTTCGTAGATTTTATGCTGAAGTGTGCCTGGTTCTACGACAACTCGTCGCAGTCAATTCGTCGTGCGTCAATTCGGCGCAGGACAAACTCGTCGCGTATTGCTGTCATGCGACGAATTGTCGCACGATGAATTGACGAGCGACAAATTGACGAGCGACAAATTGACTGCGACAAGTTGACGGTATACCGCCGGGAATTCATGCACGGCTTAGAATACATTATTCGAGATAGAAGAAATAAGTGGGAAATGGTTTAGTTGTTGACATTTTGAAATATTACTCCAATTAATAATTTTGTGTTGTTGAACAATGTTCCACATTCAGTGACAATAATTTCATTCATCTTCATTTTCACAAAAGGTCAAATATAGTAATAGCGATCTCGCCAAAATAATTTCTCGTCCAAGTCTATTTCCAATGAAATTAGCATATACATTGCCTTAAGAAACAGCATTTTTATAATTATACACGTTCCATTTAAAGTTTTACCAAAATTCAAACAGTTGAGCATTCAAAGCAGTCAATGCATTTTGCATAATCGTCTGCATAGTCAAAACATGCAAATAATGTGACCACTCAATAATGTGAAAAACCCAGCCTTAAATGGTAACAAAGCACAGGTACTGCTAAATTCAATATTCTAGCCTTTATAATTTATTCATTAATATTGATTGTAGGTCAAATATTTTATTTACGAAAAATACAGTACAGGCAGACCTCGTCTTTCATGGGGGTTACTTTCCTGAAAACACCGCGAAAGACGAAATTGCAAAAGAGAAGTAATTAAGACAATGGGAAATACAGGGTTTGGTTCCCATCCCAGGAAAAATGGATCATTTGTCCTCTGTATTGGTGACCGCAGAAAAATAGAGAAAGAAATGGAAAAATTAACTTCATGAAAGTGAGACTTTAAACAAGTTAAAAGAAGACAAAAAAAATCTGATGTGGCCAACACACAACTTTCTCCGTATTTGGGGCAAAATTATTATTTCGTATTGTAAAAAAATACAGTCGTCCATATTGCCATAAATTAGGTATATTTTGAATATGTTTACAGAATTTACCGCTACATGGTGGTGGCGCTGTATACTGGATATTACGAAAAAGTTGAATATCTCCAAAATGGATGGTTCTACGAAAAATTCTTTCAAACAAAAGATGGAAAAAATGTTATTCTCTACAACTTTGGTCCTTACGAAGATTACCAATAACGACATTTTTAAGGAGATATTTGACGGAAACCAAAAAAACCAATTATTTATAAATAATTCCTAAACAATAACTGCTATGGAAAATTGTTTGAAATAAAAGATGTAGGAAATTATATTTTCTACATTTTTTGTAATGGTCAATGTATACAATAATGATGTATTATCAGAGAAATATTGCAAAAACCGAATCGGTTTCGAATAAACCTGGACTTCCGGTTAACCGGTACTGTCCAAAAACTAATCAGTTCTTTGTGCTCATGCTAAAGTGTTATATATGACGTTTGGTAATGATATGGCAAGTACTTTTTGAGTACACACAGAAATCACACCGAAAATAGTCTAAACGTGTTGCAGGGACCTCAAAACATGTATTTCCGTTGAAATATCGAAGTCAATTTTTTTCGTGATCACAATACTTTCCCCATACTATGTATCGAGAAAGTAAAAAGTATCAGAAAATAGTCTTATTTAAGTTCCGTAGGATAATTGAGAAAAAAAATGAACGGAGGTTGCCTAACTTGCAGGGGATAATTCCCCAAATATGGCAGACCATGTCTTTCTAGGGGGTTACATTCCTGAAGAACTCCACGAAACTCCAATAATAAATGATGCGCAAAACGCAAAGATTAAGCGTTTGAACTACGTCAAACCTGAGCAAATAACCCAATGATCCTGAATCAGAAGGGCCAAGAGTTGAGTCTTTCCTCTTGGGACTTCCCTGTTGTAATAAAGACAGAAGGCTCCTGAACGGTGATGCCAGCTTATATACTGTAACTTTTCACGTGCGAAGGGACACAAAAGTGTGGGAGGACTGCATCCTAAAAATATTTAAAAGTATATATAAGACACGTACACGTGTCTGATATATATTCTTTAAAAAATAGATACACATCTATTTTTTTAAATTACGTAAATACTTTTACATATCAGAATAACGTAACAATATTTTTCAGGCCTGACTATGAGAGAAAATGTGAGGAAAACGCAATTCATTCCATATATAGATAATTTTGTGCAGCCTTTTCCGTGATTTTTTCCGTGAAAGAAACTTAAGACCACGAAAGACAAAACTGGTCACATATGCGGAACCTCGAAAGATTGAAACATGCAAAAGATAAAGTGGCGAAAGACGAGGTTTGCCTGTACTTCATTTGAACGCGACAGCAACGAGAGACGTGCTGCCATCTATGGGCGACTACAAGATTTAACCATAACCCAAATTTTCCTCGGACTCGCATTTAAGCCGAGGGGTGATTTTTTCATGATAGATTTTGACAAAAAACATCGGCTTGTATTCGGGCAGATATGGTAAGAAGATATAGAACTATTAAACATTACATGGTTTTAATTTATCATAAAGTTAATTTTTAAGAATAGAGGAATTCAAAACATGAATTATCATGCTTAAATTCATTACCCAAACAAGATGAAATCAGAGCTACTATGCCCTTGAGGCAATGATTCTTTTCCTGAAAATTATCAGGTGCAGAGTGAAAAATATAGCTCATTTCATCTCAGGAGTTGAAACCCAAAATAACTTCTCATGCTGGCAGCAGAATAAATACCAATCAGTATCTGGAGAAAGCTCATCTGAAATCATCCTGTCAAATTCACAGAAATGTCTAGGTAAGATCAACTTTTCTTGCTTTAGCAAGCAATTATGCAAATTGAGAGTTTAAACTGAAATACATTAATTATATTTATGACGCCACTGCTGCTATTGTTAATGTATTCATAGGAACACTTCTTGTTCTTTCAGATAATGTTTCATCACCTAGGTATGTGATGACAGCAAGATTTTTCTTTACTGGAACTAAATGTTCTTCTTTGGTTCAAATGAAAGCTACATCTGATGCCCTGATAGGAGAATTAAATGGTATCACTTCTAAAAACAAAAATTATATGATCTATCGGATCAAAATATAACCAGAAATTAATATGTAATTTTTGTGATTTTCATAGCAAACAACATCCAAAACTGCTCAAATGAATGTAGGTTGCAAGTCAGCAAGGTGAGATGTGAACATTCTAAGAGAGTGTTAAAAAAACTTGGAAAGGAAAAAGGAGATGTTATACGGGTAGTAATTCACATTGTATCTCATCCAAAAAATAATTCTGCATCTTGTGGAGGGAACTGCAATAAGGAATGGTCATCACAAATCCTTTGGCAAGCAGCAACTCATTTGAGAAGAACCTTGAATGGAGCACGGTTTTCAGTCAAGTAAGGATTTATTTTTAAACTCATTTTATTTGTGCTGGTTGAAAATTATTGTAAAGTATAATATAAATAAATTGCTTTTGTTGGGCTAAAAAATATTTTTTGGGAAAGAACTCAGCTATAATTAACCTGCATCTTAAATATTGAAGGTTGCAAGGTACCCCAGTCATTAAGTCAGTGCAAAAACAAGTTAAGTCTTGTGTTACCCCCTAAAGGGAAATTGTATGTACAGTGCGCCATGTTGGCTATTTATGGATAGAAAGAACCGATTGTACAGTGATGCGTGGGTTAAGGGAGTGCATGCATGGCAGAGATCAAAAAACAGAATCGGAGATCATGAAAAATCTCATGTTCACATCACATCATGTGTTGTTTATGAACAGTGGAAATCTAATAAGAATTTAGATAAAGATCTCGCATGTCAGTTATTAAAGGAAAAGTTTTTTTTGTGTCAAGTACTAAAACGTATAACTAATGCTATGCATAACATCCCTTTTAGGGGACATGTTGAGGTGATTGGGGAAGAGATGACTAAGTGACGTGTAAAAGTTGCAACTTTCAGCTGTTGGCATTGAAAAAGAAATTATTGAATACATCAAGAGCAAGTGATTGGATATATCAAAATGTCAAGGCCAAGCAGACGATGGAGCAGTGGTTATGAGAGGAGTTTATTCTGGAGTTCAGGCCAGAATTCTGGAAAAGGAGGAAAATGCGCAATTTGTGTATTATGCTTGACATAAATTAAATCTAGTCCTTAATAATTCGTATCATGGCTTACCCGAAATTTCTTTATTTTACAAGAACATGGAGGGGCTTTATGTTTATTTTAAAGAAAACATCAAGAGATGGACATCTTGAATCTTTCATATATCCATAAAAGGATTACAATAGAACCCCCAAATTTGCGGGGTTACGTTCCCAAAAACACCACGAATTTGGAATCTGCAAAAATAGAAGCAAAGGCCCAATGAGAAAATGGGGGTTAGGTTCACGGTTATCCATTATTTTGACAACAATAAATTATGAAAAGGTAGGCCAAAAGTGGTTTTGAACCAATACAATGTGGCATTTAAATCTGCCATAGCTGTACAGCATAATGCCTGCCCACTGATGCCACACTCTGGCCACTAGCATGTTTATTAATATATAAATATAATTACATTATAACATGTTTTGCATAGCATGTTATTACTTGTCATAATATTGTTGTCCGAATTGGCCATAAAGTGTTAAACATTGTTTTGGCAAGGTAGAACATCATGTGTGGCAGCGCCTTGAGTCCAGAGCATATTCCTTAATTAGAAAATGTTGTAAGTTCAGAGCATTGTAATCAGTGCTGTAGTTGAGGGTATACGGTGGTATACCCTCTACTACAGCAGAGGGTATACGCCATATACCCTCTGTTTTTTTGAATGAATTGGGTATACCCTCTGCTTTTTCAAACAAATAGTGTATACCCACACCTTATGAAGAATTGAAAAAAAACCTCATACATTTTCTCCTGGCATCATAACATTACAGTCGTACAGTAAAACCTCGATTAACCGGCCAATATAGGGTGTAGGGTCGGCCGGATAATCTGAGAATCCGGTTAATCCGGGGGAAAATTGATATTGACCGCCTTAATGTAAATGACACCAAAAAGTTTATTTTACGCTGGAACAATTATTTAATAATTATGACGACTTGATCAGCTTATTTGCTAGTGTTACTTCAACATAACACATCTGATTTCTTTTCACATAAAATTCATAATTTTTTACGTATAAACTGCTGATTATTTGCCGCAATCAACATTTAATTTTCTCTCTGAAACTTTTACACAGCAATAGGGAAAATTATCAATTCAGCCATCAAAATATTCATTTTTGAGACAAAAGTCATTGTAATTATGAAAAAAATTCAGAAACGGAACAATTGCATTTTCCATGGTGCATGGCAGGAAATCTCTTTCAAAGTCGTGGCTTATAAAAGCAATGTATAAAAAATGAACTTACCAATCAATCGGAATCACTATCTGAGAGTGAATGCGAATCAGGAGTGGTATGAAAATCAGGGTTGGCAACAGAACCCATACCGCAGAAACAGTTCGGTTCTGCTACGGAACTGAAACTACAGTTGTGGCATTCGGTTCTGGTCCCTACAGAACCGTTTGCTTAGTTTGGAGTTTAGTTTCAATCCAAGGAGTGAAACTCCAGAATCAAGAGTGAAATGGTTTCTGTTCAGGTTCTGTGAGGCAATAGGTTTCGGTACGAAAGGGCGGCTGGAGGGGGTAAAGGTCCGGCAAGAACCGCTTCGGGACAAGTTCGGTTTCAGTTCCTAACTCTAATTCATTGGGTTCTGCTCCTAAACTGACTGCCCAGTCTACTGCACACTGCGTCCTGTACCTTTGACGTTGAGTTTCTGTCCAACCACTTCTCACATTCTCTACTTTATGTCACGGTTATGATACTGTTTATTTCACTGATCCCATAGTGGAGGATTGTCGCGTACAATTTCGATAAGAATTGATTTCTCCATGTCGCCACTGAAAAAAAAAATTATTCTATAAATATGATAAAAACGTAACACTTTTTTGTAACTATATAAAAATTAAATAAATATTATTAAAACTAACAATAACAAAAATATTAAAATATTTTAAGCTAGCAGAATTTCCCGTTGATTATCAACGATTTAGTGAAGGTACTACAGCACAACATACAAGTTACCATTTTTAAAAATTACCTATAATACCAGAAGGTTAAATGTTTAATTCTGTTTATTTTCAAATTCGCCGGAAAAAATAACACAACAGGGTGCCGTTGATGAAAACATCATCACAGCCAACCGGCCCGTTAAAGCGGGGTCCAGTTAATCGAGGGCCAGATAATCGAGGTTTTACTGTAATTTGCTCTAAAAAACTGGGTAAGAACCCTCCCTCAAAGTTTTACTTGAGGAAAATTGGAAAGTTAACTACCTGAAGATGTGATTTTACATGAGAAAACACATTTTAAAATGGTAACTGAATTTTAGACTACATACGTGTCAATAAAGCTTCCGGTAAGACAATTTTCGTAAATATATGGTGTATTAGTAATAAGGAGGCGTGAAATCCAATGAATCTCTTACTCATTTTAATTTGTGAATCTGTTACTCATTTTAATTTGGAATCGTAATGGGATATCTGAGAAGAAAACGACAATGTAGCAGGGAAAATGAATACGCCCACCGAGATTTGCTGCGTTTCATTGCTACAACGTTGCTTACGCTCACAGTCAAAGTGATGAATCGGTCTGAGAGGTGCTGTTTATCCTCTATGTTTATCTGATGAAAGGTGATATGACCTTGTTGCCAAATTGCGTAGTTCGCAACATAGCTGCCTCAGGGTGGCGAAGACGATCACTCATAAAACTGACGACTCGCACTGAAAGTGGGCTCGTGGTGTGGCTGCTCTTCTCCTCTGTCCTCACGAGTGTTTTATTGTGATCGGTTGTGGTTTTATTATTACGTAGCTGAACAGTGTCGACACGTGTGTAGTTTTACGCTGTGGCAATCGATCACAATGCCTCCGAAGAGAGTCGAAACAAAAAGAAAGCGTACAGTGCTCAGCATTAAGGATAAATTAGAGATCTTATTGAAATTATAATCCGGTGTTTTAGCTGGAAACATTGCCTTCGATTACGGAATTGGAAAATCAACGGTGAATGACATAAAGAGAGACAAAGAAAGGATTAGGAAATTAACGAATAATTTCGATGCCAGTGAAAAACAAAGAAACTTTTACACGACACTGACGTAGACATTGATTTCCAAGGGGTTGAACCGGAGGACTATCAAAGGGTTCTTTTATTAGCAGGAGAAAGAAATGCTACAATAGACAATGTGGTGGAGTGGCTAGATGCCGACAAAGGAGACCCTGGGTATCACATCCTCACGGAAGAGGAAGTTGCAGCAAGTGTGTCATGCCCCGACTTAGGAAATCCAAGTGATAATGACGAAGATGAGTACGAAGAAACAGCTCCAAAAAAACTATCCGTAGTTAGGGACCATGTAGACTCCATGATTAATTTCATCAACGTATGTTCCGAACCTGCTTTTGAAGTTTACAACTAACATTTTAGAGAATTTAGAGACTTAATCATTCGGAAACAATGGATTAGTGCAAAGCAAATGAAAATTGACAGTTTTTTTAAGCCCACTTCACATTCCCAGTGAATATCTCAAGAACTTGAGGACCCTCAGCCGTCAACTTCAAAAGACGTAACCTCATCAGAGACTCTTTCGTGGATTTCGGTGCTCAACAAGTAATTTTCATACCACTCCCGATTCGCATTCACTCTCAGATAGTGATTCCGATTGATTGGTAAGTTCATTTTTTATACATTGCTTTTATAAGCCAAGACTTTGAAAGAGATTTCCTGCCATGCACCATGGAAAATGCAATTGTTCCGTTTCTGAATTTTTTTCATAATTACAATGACTTTTGTCTCAAAAATGAATATTTTGATGGCTGAATTGATAATTTTCCCTATTGCTGTGTAAAAGTTTCAGAGAGAAAATTAAATGTTGATTGCGGCAAATAATCAGCAGTTTATACGTAAAAAATTATGAATTTTATGTGAAAAGAAATCAGATGTGTTATGTTGAAGTAACACTAGCAAATAAGCTGATCAAGTCGTCATAATTATTAAATAATTGTTCCAGCGTAAAATAAACTTTTTGGTGTCATTTACATTAAGGCGGTCAATATCAATTTTCCCCCGGATTAACCGGATTCTCAGATTATCCGGCCGACCCTACACCCTATATTGGCCGGTTAATCGAGGTTTTACTGTACGACTGTAATGTTATGATGCCAGGAGAAAATGTATGAGGTTTTTTTTCAATTCTTCATAAGGTGTGGGTATACACTATTTGTTTGAAAAAGCAGAGGGTATACCCAATTCATTCAAAAAAACAGAGGGTATATGGCGTATACCCTCTGCTGTAGTAGAGGGTATACCACCGTATACCCTCAACTACAGCACTGATTACAATGCTCTGAACTTACAACATTTTCTAATTAAGGAATATGCTCTGGACTCAAGGCGCTGCCACACATGATGTTCTACCTTGCCAAAACAATGTTTAACACTTTATGGCCAATTCGGACAACAATATTATGACAAGTAATAACATGCTATGCAAAACATGTTATAATGTAATTTAACACAACTTTAAATCAAAAAACATGGAAAAAAGCTTCATAAATGAAGCTAATCTGAAAACTTTCGATACCGTCTTTTCCCACACTGGTTCAGGATGAGATAATAAAAAGCTCTTTTGCTTTCCTCTCTTTCTTAAGGTGTCGGCTTTGCTTTTACGATCACATGAAAATCTCTCCCAAACCACTACCTCTAGTTTAATCTATAAACTAGCATTTCTCAACCGCTGGTCCACAGATAATTACTTACTAGTCCGTGACATTCCATTTTTCTCATAAAATGTTGGATGATGGGCATAACTGATTAATGAGATCCTCATGTTTTCAGTTGGAAAATGGCTATGAAAATGTAGAATTGACAAATAATTGCTGTTTAAAAATTGTTTTTTACTGGTTCTTGTTGGGATATTCAGAATATCCACCGGTCCATGGCAGATTTTCGGTTGAGAACTACTGCTCTAAACCAATGATCTGAGGAGTTAGGAACATAACCCCACTTTATGACATTGTTCTTATAGGAAAATGTGCTTCAACATACAACGGTTCGACTTACAATTGTGTTGCAAGTGGGAGAACTGCCTGTATATTTAAACCTTCACGAATAAGCACTTAAAATTTAAAAAATTGAATGTGTGCTAATCTAAGGTGTTTTCAATAGTCACAACAACCGAAAGTAGATTCTAAAAGAATCTCCTTGATGGTTGTATTATGGTCAAAATGCACATTTGGTTTTTCAAAACCATGTTGCAATTATCGAAGATAACTGAGATGTGTTTTTCAATTTTTTTAATCTTAAGTACATATGTACTTGTTCTTGAAATTTTCAGCCATAAGATGAGCTCAACAATTATCTGGTGAAATTTTGAAACCTGAACTAAAATTATATGCTTTACATTCTAGGCCTCAAGATGAAGAGTTAATCATTATTCCTAAAAGCTTTCATGCACGCCGAAACATTCAGCAGACATGTTACGAAAGTTTAAACACATCTAAGGAAGTATGTGGTAAGGATTCATCAATCTTTTTCCCACCACTTTTAATAAAGGTGTCTCAACCCATCTAAAATTGCTAAATATATCTAGCAATGATGACATTTATGATGAAACATTCTAGTTTCTGAAAAATTATTGCCTTGCTAATTTTCAATTAGTAGATCTACTATGGTGAACGCATGCTTTAAAATGAAATTTAGTTTTATGAATAATGTTTTTAAGTGATGACTATGGATTGTAAACACTATGACATAAGTTCAACACTGCCTAATGTTAGAAATAAAGAGAAAAATATACATTTCAAAAATTATCCAAGCAGAGTAGACTTCAGCAACACAGGACTAGCCAATGCTGAACCAATGGTCATTAGCCATACAGGCTCAACTAATGCTATGTCAATATAAGTTTTAAAATAATGAATATGTATTGGTAATATTGAATAAAAATAACTTTGTCTAGTGCAGGGTTTCTCAAACTTTTTTACGCATATCCCACTTTGGGAAACCCTGGTCTAGTGTAAAAGATTTAGGTGAGTTTTTTATTGCAGTTAATTTTATTGGATAGGGATTGGAAAAATGAGAAACTGAACTGGGTAGTTTTATAAAATTTCTACTCCAATTTACTCATCAAATTTTAATTGAAATTTATTTAACTACCCAGTCCAGAATTCCAAGTTTAAACTTGAGTTAAAGTGCATACACTGCAACTAAGACTTACTAAAACTAACTCACCCAGGTCACCAAGCTTTTCTATTGGCTTGACTGAGCTGTAAGGATTATATTTTTAACTTGTATAGATTTAATTAGGCAACTAAAGTTGCCCTTTAAAAAACATGCTGGGAAAACTTTGATTGAATTAGAGTTCAGTCATTTTCTTTAGAAACATACTCCGAATTAATTAAATGTAATATAATTAATCAGATATGCCCAGCTAATGTCAGCATTAGCAAGTATTATCCTGCTAACTGACATTAGCAGGCCAAACCCAAAATTCTGATGTTCTTACCTCTTGATCAAATGAATATTATTTGAAGGTAACATAGTCAATTCCTACTGAAGTTTAGATAAATACACTTTAAATCATTCTTTATAAAGTTATTAAAGCTTTGAAGAAAAGTAAAGACATTATGTATACAGTACGTATGGAATAATTCAAAATTTAACGTGATTGTAAATGTTGTATCAGTTACTTCGCATCCACTGTTTTCAGTTCCACTACCAGAACGTACATTCCGTTTTGTAATATTTTCCATTTTGAGCACAGTAATAGAAATACTACAGTATTCGGGTACTTTCCAATATCAATTCCTTGTTCTCTTCCAAATTACGTTTACTTGTTCACCGAAGCACACACAATGCACAGAAGTGAGCTGGGTAATTAATAGCGTGGCATTAAATTTAAATATACCATATATACCTGAATATAAGACGAGGTTTTGTTCCAATTTTAATGACCGAAAAATCGCTAGTCGTCTTATAATCACGCGGTGCATAATAGTTTGACTGACAGAGGAGCAGAAGGCAGAGATAGTTAAAGACGGGAAGAATCGAATAGCTATAATCGAAATACAGACAGACCTCATCTTTCACGGCTTTATCTTTCGCGTGTTTCGATCTTTCGCAGTTCCGCATTTGCAACCAGTTTTGTCTTTCGCGGTCTTATGTTTCGCCCTTTCGCGGAAAAAATCACAGAGAAGGCTGCGCGAAATTTTCTATATATGGAATCAATCGTGTTTTCCACACATTTTCTCTCATAGTCAGGCCTGAAAAATGTTGTTACGGTATTCTGATATGTAAAAATATTTACGTAATTTAAAAAAATCGATGTGTATCTATTTTTTTAAAGTATATATATAAGACACATGTACGTGTCTTATATATACTTTTAAATATTTTTAGGATGCAGTCCTCCCACACTTTTGTGTACCTTCGCACATGAAAAGTTGCAGAATATAAGCTGGCATCACCGTTCAGGAGCCTTCTGTCTCTATTATGAGAGGGAAGTCCCTAGGGAAAAGACAACTCTTGACCCTTCCGATTCAGGATCATTGGGTTATTTGCTCAGGTTTGACATAGTTCAAACGCTTAAGCTTTGCGTTTTATGCATCATTTATTATTGGTAGAGTTTCGCAGAGGTTTTCAGGAATGTAACCCCAAGAAAGACGTGGTCTGCCGTATTTGGAGAATTAGCCCTTTCAAGTTAGGCAACCCTGTTCATTTTTTTTCTCGATTCTACTACGGAACTTAAATAAGACTATTTTCTGATACTTTTTTCATCTTCTTTTAACTTGTTTAAGTCTCACTTTCATTGAAGTTAATTTTTCCATCTCTTTCTCTATTTTTCTGCAGTCACCAATACAGAGGACAAATGATCCATTTTTACTGGGATGGGAACCAAACCCTGTATTTCCCATTGCCTTAATTACTTCTCTTTCGCAATTTCGTCTTTTGCGGTGTTTTCAGGAATGTAACCCCTGCAAAAGATGAGGTCTGCCTGTATTCGATTCTTAAAATCATTCAAAACAATCGATTATTAATAGTAGTAGAAAATGAAACGATTCAAATGTATTCGATAACAAATACTCTTTGGAATTTTATTATATTTATGCATTTTGCTTCATTTGGTAATTTATTAAAAGTGTGGGCTTGGCTGACAGATAGCGCCACTATGCGATAGCTCGAAATATTTGTTCGTCAGCTGATGTAGGAAAGTCTAGGACTGCCTGTAGTAGTAGTAAGTTGAATGGACAAAAGATTATGCACCAACATATGTAATTTGATCCTGTCACGATATCATAGTGTGTTGACCGCAGACAAAGTGAACCATCTATGACTGTAGTAAATTCCATGTGAATTAAAGTCTTCATGATTGTTAACTATCCAGTTTTACGTAAAAATATGGGTGACCACATTGAGAAGAGAAGTTCTACACCTTCACAAATATCGAAATCATTGCGTAATAGTTATGATGCAAATTTTAAACCTTCAGTGGCGAAATATGCTGATGAAACTAACAATTGTGCAGCAGCAAGAAGGCTTGGTGTCACCGAGGCAAATGTGCGGCGGTGGAAAAAATTGCAGGAAATGTTAAATCAGAAAGCATTTCATGGGCCTAAGGAAGGACGTCACAAAAATTTAGAAGACCAGTTAATAATATTTGTGCCAAATATTTGTTCCAAAATATTCAATTGAATATTCCAATGAAAATTGCTTATTTCAATTGATTCAATGTTCATTACTCAATGGTATAATAAACCTCTGTCATTGTGTGCATAATAAATTTTTTCCTTTCATTAGGAGTTAAAAATGGGGGGTTGTCTTATAATCAGAGTCGTCTTATATTCAGGTATATACGGTATTTCTCCTAACATATTTTGGAAAAATGCATTATTTTTTAAAATAGCCTGTTAACTGGATTTTGGGATAAATGGAATCCAGATAAATGGTTCTATACTGTACAGTCATGCCTCATTTAAAGCAAAGGAAGAGTTCAAATATGTCATTACCCTAATCATATTTGTGCTAAACAAACAGTTTATAATGTAGTACAGGCAACTCCCGAGATTCGACGGGGATGCGTTCCTGAAAACATGGTTGAATCTCGAATGCCATTTTTCCATATATGTACATGCATGCCATAATCAGGAGATACGTTCCCGCATCTCAGGAAAAAGTCTTCCCTCACGTTCTATAAAGATAAAATAACATTACTAATATGTTAATACAACAATATTAAATTATGAATAAATTATATAATAAACATTTTAAATGTATAACTTATTTTTTACACTAAAAAGGAAAAAATAAATATTTGTTTGTATGATTATTTTACATAACTTAAAAATCTAAATTAAATCAAATCCACCTCATCCATTCCCATGTTACTTAAATGGAGAAATGAGTAGTATTAGAAATTTTAAAGCGTGTTGAGAAACTGTGCTTCCTGGACTTGTTTTATTAATTGAGAAGTTGGAAGATTTTAGTTGAAGAGGAGCTATTGGGTGGGGAACTGTTTATTGTTGTTATCAAATTACCTGAATTTATCACGTTCTAGAATTTTCTCCTACTGTTTCACATAAGTGCTAATAGTTGAATGACACATTCCCAACGATCGTGCGATTTCAGTATGGCTTTCACCTTTCTCAACACACTTTAAAATTTCTAATTTCAATTCATAACTATGAGTCTTATGCACTCTTTTATTTGATTCACTTACATTATCACTATTACATTTCCTTTTAGATGCCATGTCAAGTGATAAATTTATAAATAAATCAATAAAATAAATAAATTTTAATAAAAGATTAACAGAAAAAAGAGTGAAATCAGCACAAATTCAAACAATTACAGCAGATATAACTACGTCTACACCAAAACTAAACCTCGCGTGGTTGGTCGGAACTAATTACTCCGCGTAATGTAGTTCCCAATTCGATCGGCTGGGTCGAAAACTCGAATTAATCGAATCTCGAACGTTCGAAACTCGGGAGTCACCTGTACTTAATAAGGATTTGCTCATGATAGCACAAGGTTAGCTATATTTTTAAGTTAAATAAACAAAAAATGTATAAATACACAAATATTATTGAAAGTAATGTTAGTTGATTAATATTAATTATTACTAATAAAAATAACATTCAATATTAAAGCACTTGCTGATTCCCCAGGTAAATGTGTGCTGTGAATATTTGAGCAGCATTTAAATTTTGAAACCCGCCAAGTTTGGCAGTAAATGTTTCAGAGGAATCACCACTCTCTTCTTGCTTTAATCATTTAAATAAAAGAAGGGTTTATTGCAAATAACTACCTAAGGAGTGTGCGTTCATCAGAACATTCAGAATCAATCAATAAAATTAGCAATTTCTCCATTTTCTCTAACAAATTACTATGTGATCATGTTAATTGCCATCGCAATTACTACAGTGACTATAGTCAGGCCGGTGAGAGTTAATCTCTGAGTGGTAGGCGGAGCTGGAGAGGAGGGACTGGAATGGGCCTATCAGGAGCCTTTATGCAAGGCGCTGTTACCAGTTTTCAATTCTCACTTTCCCACCTCCCGCAATTCTAAAGATAGCAGTCAAAAACCCCAGGGGATTTATCCCATTCTTCCTCTTACAAAGGATGCTTACATATTGACACTTGAAAAACACGTTTGGAAAAAAATGTAAACACTTCAATGCAGTTGTCCTTAAACAAATTCTTTAAAAGTTCGCTGGGGCCTCCCGTCAGTGAGTCCAATCATTCATTTAATCTTATTGGAAATTCGTTTTCTTTTGTCGTGTGTTTAAGTAACGGGGTATTTTTCAGGAATGCATCAACAGCATTAAACGAAGGATTCCTGTACTGTACAACTACTGTATGTAATACTACTATTTGTATTTCCTGAACTTTACCACATAGATTTTCCTTTTTGTTTGTGAATTTACAGTACCAGGTATCAGTTAATCCAATATAACATTGTTCATATGGGTTTTTAATCTTCGCATAACGACGTTTCGCATAAGGACGCTTTTTCATGGAACGAATTAACGTCGTTATGCGAGGGATTGCTGTATGTTTACTCATGCATTTTGTTAATCATCTAACGGTATTCTTCTTTGAGAATGTAATACTGAGGTAATTTTTGTTTTTTAAGATGAACCAATAATTTGGTACAAGTGCTTGAATTGAGAAAATACAAAATTTGGTGACCTAGTCTAATAATATGGCCAACCACTGTATAATTATGAATAAATAGAATATCAGTAAAATAACTGTTCATTAATTTAATCTTTATGACCTAATGTTTCATTAGAATGATCAAGTGATAGGTTAGAGTATTTCAAAATGGTTGAATCAGTTAAAGCAATGATCGATTAATTTTTTTTAAATGAAGATTAATCTCGAAAAATTAATCGTTCGATAAACTTGTCCTTGAAAAATTTTCTTCCGAAGAATAAATCTATATACCCGTTTATGTTGCTCGAAAATTTACTATCCCACGCTTCGGGATCGGGGCGGTTACAAGTCAGTCAGTCGCGCGGAGGGGAGGGGCATTCAAAGCGGCAACACTGCATCCCTTTCACTGAAACACTCAGATATCAACTCTTGCCGGCCCGACTATAATTCAATAGGACTTTTTACTTTGTCTCTATTTAATAGAATTGTACAAATTGTAGAAGTAGTGAAGTTAATTGCACTGACATTTACCTTTTTCAAAACACTGAATCATTTTAAGCTTTTCCCCAAGAAAAATATTTTTCCTTGCAAATTTAGGATTATTTCCTGAACTTTTATTGCCTTTGCTCAATTTTGTCCTTCCTGTCAAGTTTTATTTAGTTTAATCCTATTTTTTAGTTACATACATACATACATACCAATCACGCTGTTCCCTTACGGGGTAAGCAAGCTGTCATTTTTTTTACTGTTAAACATTTATTTTGCACTGAAAATGATGCAAAATAACTACGGCACATGACATTTAAACTGATGATGTTAAATCTGAAAAGCTTGATGGTGATTAGTCAGTGCAAAAGTAAATTAAAACATAAAACACAAACGGCAGAAAATGTGCGTTATGCACAGTATTTAATTTTTCAATTCTTCGAAAAATAGAAATTTTGTCCTAAGATGTCAATATATTATACAGAAATTCCATCAAACAATGCATTAAATGAGGTATGACTAATTATCTTTCAAAATCATTTCTAAGAAGAATATTATATTGGTCTTTCCTTTCAAGGATTCTGTCCCTCTGGCACATACTCAACCAACGGTTACCTCCCTTGTCATCATTGTCCAGTGGGTACCTATCAACCACATCATGGAAGATTCAACTGCACACCTATAGCAGCCAAGCACAATGGTGTCAGAGGAGCAAGGTCATTCTCTGAGGCATCTGCACTGGGTTAGAGATAAATTATTCTAATTAAAGACTTTATATTAATCACAAGTTGAATCTTAAATCTCTGAATTTAATTTATTCATAGAATAGATGCTACTTAGGTATTATCAGGTGACAGACAGAAAATTCAGTCTGGCTGCAATATGGCACTGTTTATGCCACAAAAGTCACAGAAATAGTCCATTAAACCGTTTTCAGCCAAAAACTAATTATCTCTTTACATTTTAATAAAAATTCCAAATATAAATTTTTATTGATCATATCATATTTCCAATATAAATACAATGATGATGTTAATTTTGGTATACCGTAACTTTCTGATTATAATACGCACCCATGTTTTCATGACTGAAATGTGAAAATTCTCTTATCACTATGTATAATACGAACCTATTTTTTTAAAAAATCTGAAGGGCCAACACGACTTTCTCCATATTTGGGGTATAGATATTTAAATTATTATGAATAGCATTATAAGGCAAAATTATTATTTCTTACTGTAAAAGAATACAGACGTCCTTATTGCCGTAAATTATATTTTGAATAAGTTTACAGAATTCACCACTACATGGTGGTGGCGCTGTATACCGGAAATTTACAAATAAACAAAATATCTCTGAAATGAATGGTTCTACGAAAATTTGTTTCAAACAAAACATGGAAGAAATATTATCCTCTACAACTTTGGTCCTCACGAAGACCACCAATAATGATGTTTTTAAGGAGATATTTGACGGAAACTGAAAACACCGATTATTTATAAATAATTTCTAAATAATAACTGCTATGGAAAATTGTTTGAAATAAAAGATGTAGGAAATTATATTTTCTACATTTTTTGTAATGGTCGATGTATACAATAATGACGTATTATCAGAGAAATATTGCAAAAACTGAATCGGGTTTCGAATAAACCTGGACTTTCGGTTAACCGGTATTGTCCAAAAACTAATCAGTTCTTTGTGCTCCTGCTAAAGTGTTTTATATGAAATTTGGTAACGATATCGCAAGTACTTTTAGAGTTAAGAGCGCCCACAATCACATACATCCACACACACAGACATCATTCCGAAAACAGTCTAAAAGTCTTCTAGGGATCAAAATATCTAATAAACTATCGGTTTTTTGAAACATTCCTATCACATACACAGACAATATCGAGAAAATAGTCAAAACGTGTTCTAGGGACCTCAAAACGTGTATCTTCGTTGAAATCTCGAAGGCGATTCTTTTTGTGATCACAATACTTTCCACATACTATGTATGGAGAAAGTAAAAATCAATGTAATTTTACTTGACTGTGTAGTATCGGGACAGTTCTCGCCTTGCCGCGAAATGAGATACGTGAGAGAGAGTTTACAAGAATATCACGTTACGCTGTATAAAAATATTTTGTCTCAATGTCGCCTTTTGTATTAATCTGGTTGGTTGGAATAAGAGTTCACGCGTTGCTGCCAAACTAGATATGTTTCAGAGAGTTTACGAAAATATCACATTGTTCTGACTCCCGTTAAAGATCGAAACAATGTATAAAAACCTGCCTCAATGTTGCCTTTTGTATTAACCTGGTCTGTTGGAATAACAGTTCGACCTTTGCTACCCAGTGACATTGTTTATGTGAACATCAAGCCCAATTCATACAAGCCGATCGAGGTGTGTAAAATGTTCTTGGCAATGCAATTTATGTAGACGATGAGCAAAAACACAAGATCGCCAAGGAACTGTTTGAGGACAGTGAGGGGAATGGTAATGAATTCATAGGCTTTAGTAATTCTGACAGCTAAAGTAAAAAATCTGATGTGGCCAACACATGACTTTTTCCATATTTGGGGTATAGATATTTAAACTATTATGAATAGCACTAGCGTAATTACCTGTCAATATGATGGGATATCTTTAGTTAACCTTAAAATAGTTGCCTTCCTCCCCCTCCCTCTCTTCCATGCTCTCCCTTTCTCCCCCTCACTCCCTTTCCCTCCCTCTCCCTTCTCTCTCTCTCCCCCTCACTCCCTCCCCCTCCCTTCCTCTCTTTCTCCTTCTCTTCCCCTCACTCCCCCCTCTCCAGCCCTTCTCCCTCATTCTCTCTCCCTCCCTTCCACCCTCCTTTTTTTCTCCCCCTCCCTCCCTCTCCATCTCGTATTAAAAACATTGAAAGCACGCTTACACCATAAGTATTGATACAACAATAGGATTTTGAGGTCTAACAATATAATTGGTAGCCAAGGCAACATTCTGTTAAAATGGCAATAGTTCCACAAAATATGAATAAAACATATAGCATGAGCGATTTAGAATAGTATGTGGAAAAAGATGAACAGAATAAGAAACTTTCTAATTTTCTCTTCAAAATGGTTCAGATCCGAAGATCGTAGATTAAATCCTTCTAAGTTTAATTTCCAAAACAATAAAAGCCTGCATGCCAAAAAATGGATTTTTACGTTACCTTACGTAAAATGGAAATGTCTTCCTTGGAGTCGACCCCGGAACTTTTTTGGAGATTTATTTTCATCATTACCTTAAAATATGTTAATCAAGCATCCTTGCCAAATTTAAATCTTCTATCTATTCGGGAAGTTTGTTAAAATGCTCATCCATCATGAAAGCGTGACCAATCAACACATCTGGGCTATTATAGTATTAATTATGAGGCAAAATTATCATTTCGTATCGTAAAACAATACAGTTGTCCTTATTGCTGTAAATTGAATTTTGAATATGTTTACAGAATTCACCGCTACATGGTGGTGGCGCTGTATACTGGATATTACGAAAAAGTTGAATATCTCCTAAATGGATGGTTCTACGAAAAATTCTTTCAAACAAAAAATGGAAAAAATGTTATTCTCTACAACTTTGGTCCTCACAAAGATCACCAATAATGATGTTTTTAAGGAGATATTTGATGGAAACCGAATAAACCTATTATTTATAAACAATTCCTAAACAATAACTGCTATGGAAAATTGTTTCAAATGAAAGTTGTAGGAAATTACATTCTCTATAACCTTTATATAGAGTTGTACATACAATAATGATGTTTTAATGGAGAAATATCACAAAAACCGAATCGGGTTTTGAATAAACCTTGACTTCCAGTTAACCGGTATTGTCCAAAAACTAATCAGTTCTTTGTCCTCATGCTAAGTGTTATATATGAAGTATGGTAACGATATGGCAAGTACTTTTTGAGTTAGAGCGCCCACAATCACATACACACACACATCACTCCGAAAATAGTCTAAACGTGTTCTAAGGATCAAAATATCTAATAAACTATCGGTTTTTCGAAACATTCCTATCACATACAGACAACATCGAGAAAATAGTCGAAACGTGTTTTAGGGACTCCAAAACGTGTATTTCCGTTGAAATCTCGAAGTCGATATTTTTCGTGATCACAATACTTTCCCATACTATGTATGGAGAAAGTAAAAAAATATATAAATATTGTTTTGAGTCCGTGCTATTCTTCTTGAGCATTCCATGTGACAGATGTTTTAATTTCAACCAATAAGAAACCTATTCTTGGAGAGCTTGACCCACTAAATAAAGTTTCCCGTAATTCGATTTATGTCAGCTGCTAATGATACTATTGAAATGAGCTATACCTAGTGATCGTAATCGATCCCTACGGTGCACACTAAGGCGCACAGTACGAGACTGATAAGAATCACAGTGAGACAAGTCGTCACCTGACAACGGTAGACGTTGCCAAGTCTCAGTTTTGCTATTATTTACATTTTAGGGACAGTAGGTTGCACTATGGTTTATTGAGAATATTTTAATGTACTGTATACCTTCGAGTATAAGTCGAGAAATTTCTTCTTTTTAGGCTGATCAAACCCTGCTTTCGACTTATATTCGAGTCGAAAACTAGCTGGACATTTTTCTGGGTCAATAATTAAACATGACTGTCGAAAAACAACATTTGACTGACTTGAAGCGCATTAGTATGAAAAATTCACGCTAGCTAGCGGAAAATGCGAAGGCTAATAATAAAATTATACAGCATCACCGTACTTACGTAGTTTGAAAGGAAACCTTAAAATTTACATTTTTTAAAAAACCTGCCAAAATGAGTGGACTGAAGAGAAGAATCAATTCAGTACTCTTGGTTTTTTACTTTCTCCATACGTAATAATGGGAAAGTATTATGTTCACGAAAAAAACTGACTTCGAGATTTCAATGGAAATACACGTTTTGAGGTCCCTAGAACACATATAGATTATTTTCGGAATGATGTATGTGTGGACGTATGTGATTGTGGGCGCTCTAACTCAAAAAGTAGATGTTTTTCGACAATAACGGGCAACCGGAAGTCGAGGTTCATTCGAAACCCGATTCGGTTTTTGCGATATTTCTCCATTAAAACTTCATTATTGTATATACAATTCTATAGAAAGGTCATAGAGAATGTAATTTCCTACAACTTTCATTTGAAACAATTTTCCATAGTAGTTATTGTTTAGGAATTATTTATAAATTATCGGTTTTTTTGGTTTCCTTCAAATATCTCCTTTAAAACGTCGTTATTGGTAATCTTCGTAAGGAGCAAAGTTGTAGAGAATAATATTTTTTCCATCTTTTGCTTGAAAAAAATTTTCATAGAACCATCCATTTCGGAGATATTCAACTTTTTCGTAATTTCCATTATATGCCGCCACCACCATGTAGCAGTGAATTCTGTAAACATATTCAAAATATACCTATTTTACGGCAATAAGGAAGACTATTCTTTTTCGATACGAAATGATAATTTTGCCCCATAATGCTATTCATAATAATTTAAATATCTATACCCCAGATATGGAGAAAGTCATGTGTTGGCCACATCAGATTTTTTATTTTGATCATGAATTCAAATTGTTAAACACCGTTCCATTTCTTCAATGATGGTATTTTGTTTTTTACTTATAATCATGGACTGAACAGAGCCTGCAGTGCGAATATGATCACCAATTTTTCCTCTGTCTTTTAAAATGGTTGGCAATTGTTGAACGTTTGAGATCATAAACGACCAATCGAAGCAAGCAGCTCCCCTATTTCTGATCTATGTATTATATCCATTTTAGTTTCCATCGAAAGCACTCGACGTTTTTTTTACCACTCTTAGCACTTTCACGAACACTACGTTTACGATTGTTTTCCATATTTCAAGAGTAATAAAAAAGCAATATGTATATAAAAACGTACGGTTTCGAATACAAACGGCAAATGACGTGTTGACAAGTTTACGTGTTCTTACTGTGACCAATGTTCCTAAGTGCGTGAGGGTGTGTTTGTAAATGAAATGCGAGGGCAATTCATTGGTATGTGGAATGTTCGTAAATATGAATTGTTTGTTTCTTGAATGTTCATAAGTAGAGATTCCCCTCTATATATATTATTTTTTGTAAATTTCAAAATTAGCTTATTTTTGTTTTCTTTGCTTCGACTTATATTCGAGTCTTGGATTTTAAACGCTTTTTTAGGCTAAAAAGTACAGTTCGACTTATGCTCAAATTGCCTTATACTCGAAGATATACGGTATGTTTAGACAATTTCAAAAATACTTCGATCAGAAAATATTTTCCAGCTAATATGTGCAAAACGACCACTGTGTGGTGGTGATATTCAATAAAATATAGCAAATGTGTACCCTGTGCACCTTTTTTTCAAAAATATCAGTAAAAAAAAAGAGTGCATCATACATGAAGATTTCTGACCGAGTTTTAAAAATTGCGGGTTTTGATAGTAAATTTACTGCAACACGCTTGCGTCTACATTTATACTCGCAAAAGATGAAGAATTTATGAAGTTTACGCGTATCTACATGACCAAGAAATGTTTAGGGTTTAAATGTGTGGTTTATACTGCTGTTGGTGCATCTTCAACATTGAGATGACATATAATATTAAAGCTGTACCTTTTAATTAAGTTTTAAGTTTATTATTGTTTCTCAAAAAAGCAGTTCTGTCATTAAAAATTTACTATCAGTTTCTACCTACACTTTTTGTTCGAATAAGTTGGCATCTGGTATCTGTATTCGCCATATTCATCGTGAGACACTGATGCTCCTTTAACCCGGAAGAGAACCATAGTTCCTGCTATTTTTTTTTGGCCATGGGCAGAATGAATATCACTATGTGCGCCTACATGATGCTGGTATGCAGATGTGCACTGGGGTTGACTTGGCCCTCTTCCAATATATTCTAAAATACACACAATCGTGCACGCTTGAAAAATTTAGTGAGCGGCATTTCAAAAACTGCTGCGTGGCCACCCAGTCGCACAGCTTAGAGGGAACCATGGAGACAACACACCTATGGGGAATCTCCACATTTTCTTGATTTTTTTCTAATTTTCTGCCCCCACAGACGTCAACTTATTAAAGCATGAATTTATTTTTTTCTCCTTGAACTGGTCCAAAAATAGGGGTGCGTGTGGTACATGAGAACGCAGATTATGTGAGTAAATACAGTATTAAAATTAATTATTATAAATCTTCTAAAATAAATGTCATAAAATGTAAACACTGGAGCAGCTGATTCAAAATAGCAATCACCTCCACCAAAAGATCAACAGTCTTCGTAAATATCGATGTTATTCATCTGTAATTTAAGGTTCTCATTTTATGTCCGGCATATAATTTGACTCTTAAGTTTTAAGAAAAATTTTTTAGGCTTCAAAGGTCGACTTATATGCCAGAATATAAGATATTTGGTGGAATGATTTAGTCTTAGTCGTCACCCATGCATTGGACAGGCCATGTATGCAACCACTCCATGAAAATATCGAAATAATGGTTTTTGTTTTTCTGTTTTTCATTTTACAGCAATTTTCGACATTTCATTAATGTTTCCCATTACGTTAATCAAAAATTATTTCATTATTTAGTTACGTGTAATGTTTTCCATCACTGATCTGAACTATTTATTTTTTTGTTTCAACTTGAAGCTGACACATGCAGAAAGGTGTTAGCTTGTTAAAAAAATGTATTTGGTGGAATTCAAAATCAAAATTGAAACTAACAATTGTAATCTGTAACACCTATGTTGCATATCAACTTTAAGGGAACATTGAACCTAATACTAAGCAAATAATATTTTGTAAGTAACCTTCATACATTACAACAATTATTACTTACAAACAAAAACTGAATTTATAACATCAGAATTGGATGTTCATCGATAGTTAAAAGGTAATGTTACAAATAGAAGTTCATATGTTTTGCAGCCAAAGTTTAAAAAAGTGAGAAATTACAAAAAACAGGTACTGCATATGCTCAAGTAATACCCTCATGCATATGATTTCTATAACTCCTATTCTAAATTAAAACATTAAAATATTTCTAATGTGCACCTTGTAACTTTTAAATGTAGATTTCTATACCCAACCCACATTGTAATCCAATTAATGCCATATATGTCATAGAATGTTTTATGTGGGAAAAGCATTCATCTACTTCAGCTAAGGCTAGTAATGTAATTTCCTTAAATTTAAAGGGAATAAATATTTAGGAATAAAACTGGGAGTATCACTTGAGCTAACATGTTAATTCTTAGCATTAAACAATTTGACAAATTATTGAAAATAAAAAATCTAATGCAAACATAAATAATCATTTTGCAGAACCATGCACTCCTGGCAAATTCTACAATAAAGATTTAAAATCCTGTGATTTCTGTCCCAAGGGCACTTATCAATACCATAGTGGTCAGAATTTTTGTGTCCAATGTCCTGGAAATTCATCCACAGATTATATTGGGAGCAAGCATGTTGATGACTGTAAACGTAAGCAAAAACTTTGACAAATGCCTTGAAAAAGTTGAAATTTAGGAATTGACCATATTGATCAGTGTGTATGAGATTTTAAACAATATGCTCTAAACTTGTAGGAAGTAACTGTGTTAGTTTCATCAATGAAATGTATGGGGTCATTGAATCACCGAATTATCCAGGAAATTATCCCAACAACATTGATTGTACCTGGATTGTCAAGCCTGGAAGAGGAAGGAGATTATTAGTGATTGTACCAGATATAAAACTGGCAAATGATAACTGTGGTGATTACTTAGTGATGAGAAAATCAAGTAAGCAAGAAAATGAATATCACATAAGAATTTTCTTTTATTACATAACAGATTTACTAACTTAATATTAAAACATCTGATGTGTCCAGCACATAACTTTCTCCATACAGAGTAATGTATATGATTGCTTTTGACATCAGCATCCTTAGGAATAATTACCAATAATTACACCCTTGAATAATTTTTAAACACTGAATAATTTTTAGTGAAAAATACATTGAATAACTTTTCACATTGAAAAAATCTGATGTGGCCAACACATGACTTTCTCCATATTTGAGGTATAGATATTTAAATTATTATGAATAGCATTATAAGGTAAAATTATTATTTCGTATTGTAAAAGAATACAGTCGTCCTTATTGCCGTAAATTAGGTATATTTGGAATGTTTACAGAATTCACCGCTACATGGTGGTGGCACTGTATACTGGATATTACGAAAAAGTTGAATATCTCCAAAATGGATGGTTCTACGAAAAATTCTTTCAAACAAAAGATGGAAAAAATGTTATTCTCTACAACTTTGGTCCTCACGAAGATTACCAATAACGACGTTTTTAAGGAGATATTTGACGGAAACCGAAAAAACCGATTTATAAATAATTCCTAAACAATAACTGCTATGGAAAATTGTTTGAAATAAAAGATGTAGGAAATTATATTTTCTACATTTTTTGTAATGGTCAATGTACACAATAATGACGTATTATCAGAGAAATATTGCAAAAACCGAATTGGGTTTCGAATAAACCTGGACTTCCAGTTAACCGGTATTGTCCAAAAACTAATCAGTTCTTTGCTAAAATGTTATGTATGATATTTGATATTAATATGACAAGTACTTTTTGAGTTAGAGCACCCACAATCACATCCATCCATCCACACGCACACACATCATTCTGAAAATAGTCTAAACGTGTTCAAGGGACCTCAAAACGTGTATTTCCGTTGAAATCTGTTAATTTTTTTTGGGATCACAATACTTTCCCCATACTATGTATGTAGAAAGTAAAAACAATAAGTAAACAAATTTTTCAGCTATTGCTATGGGCAACATAATGTTGATGTGAAAGTAAAATTATCCCTGGTAACATAGGCATTGCTATCAAGATTTAGAAAATGTTAGCATAGCAACAGAATCTAATATATCACTTAGCAGTGTACTTGATACAAAAATTCAGATGAAAAATCAAAATAACTCTCAAACAATCAGTTTTACAAAAAAATGTTCAAACAAAATTTGTAGAAGATTACATTGTCTATAACTTTGCTTAAGGCCAGGCAACCTAAACTAAGTGAAGAGCCACTCAAAAAAAGAGTATTTTTAAGGAGCCACAGAAAAAATTGTATCGATAAAAAGAAACAGACTTTGCTAATGCAGTATTCATGTTATTTATATTTTTTATCTATATTACTAAAATCCTATTTCTGGTTGTCTCTCTCTCTCTTTAACTCTCTATACCAGTGGTTCCCAACCTCAGGTCGTGACCCAAATCAGGGTCACGGAGGATCTGACGTAGGGTTGCGAAAGAGTTTTATGGAGAACTCGATAATTATGAAAAAAAATCAAAATTTGTATCTAAATTCAAACAGAATGATCGAGAAAATGTAATTATTGAATCTGTGTTTATTAATTTTAAACATACTGGAGCAATTAACTTTTCAATAACTAATGAATATACTTTATTACTGTACGGTACAATGTAGTTGTACTTAAAGCCATAGTACTTCTAATGTTCATTCCACGTTGCAGTAATACTGAGGCAGGGAGTCAATTCCACTGTACTGAAAAGAGAGGAGAATTCTAGGCGTGACTGTATGTGTAGTAGTGAGAGCGAAGCCTCCCCCCTCTCCTTCTGATAGTTCACATTTTGCCTGCATGGGCAGTTAGCTCGTTTGGTTGCGTTACAGTCGACTCTAGTATGTTGTTTACATCTACAACTGTCACCAGGTGAAACGTGCGTTACCAATAAAAGTGTATTTGTTTTGATAATCAGTGTGTTTCGAGTATATGTGAGTTTACATATATATTTTGTCTTGTTAAGTTTTGGTAACTTAAAATGGCTAAACACAGTTACCATACAAATCTGATTTCTTAAAGTTTGGATTCACAGAACTTAAAGATCAAAATGGAATGGGTCGACCTCAATGTTTGCAGTGTTTACAAGTCTTGGTTAATGAATCCATGAAAGAAAACAAGTTGAAGCGTCATTTGACTACAGTTCATCCTAATTTGGTTGATAAACCGTTGACGTTTTGGAAAGAGAATGAATCAAACATAAAGCATATGAGACTTGATGCCCCATCTTGCTCTGCCACTGTGTCACTTTCTAAAACAACAAAGGTATCTTTTGAAGTTGCTTGGAAGATCGTCATATGCAAAAAGGCTCATGATATTGGTGAAAAGCTTGTAAAGACAGTTGCCATTGCTATGGCTCGGACAGTATGTGGAGAAGAGATCGATAAACAATTGGAAATGGTTGCTCTGTCAGACAACACAGTAAAACGGAGAATAGACATGATGTCAGAAGATATTCTTAACCAACTTATTTTTGGACTTAAGAAGGCTGGAAAATTTTCTTTGCAAATCGACGAATCTGTGGACGTTGAAAATAAGCCTCAGTTAATGGCTTTCGTCAGATATAAATCGTGTGACAACATTGTGGAAGAATTTCTGTTCTGTGAATCTTTGAGCACCACAACAACAGGCTCGGACAAATTTGGGTTAGTCTTAAAATTCTTTTCAAAACACTATCTTCAGTGGATAAATTGTGTGGGACTGTGTGTCGATGATGCCCCTGCCATGATGGGAAGCCAAGTTGGATTTTGCAGACATATGAAGGATGCCAATCCAAAAGTAGTTATTATACAGTCTTTTGCACCGAGAAAATCTCGCAACCAATGACATACAGGCTGATCTCAGTGTAGTGTTACAGGATGCTGTTGACATTGTGAACTTTATAAAGTCTAGGGCGCTAAATTCACCCTTGTTTCGAGTTTTGTGTGATGAAATGGGATCTGAGCATCAGAATTTGTTGTACTTTTCAGATATTCGTTGGCTTTCACGTGGAAAAATGCTTTCTCGTTTGATGACACTTCGTGTGGAGGTCCACATTTTTTTGAACGAAAAACAACATTTATTAGCAGAAAGGTTTACTGACGAAACCTGGCTTGCAAAACTCGCATTCCTAAGTGATATATTCCAGCATCTTAATGAGCTGAACACGGACATGCAAGGTAGGAACCTCACTCTAGTAGATATTGGCGAAAAAGTCACATCTTTTAAGTGCAAACTTGTTTTATGGCGGGACAAAATTTCAAAACGGAAAATGGCTTCCTTTCCCTTTATGAATGAGTTTTTAGAAGATGCCAGTAAAGTTTCTCTGGATGACTTGAAACCTGTTTTTGACAAATATTTGGAAAAACTGCACAAAGAGTTTGATCGGTATATACCACAAAATGTAAAGTTTGAAAAGTACAACTAGGTAAGAAATCCATTTAACGTTGATGTGATGACAACTGGGGAAGAGCTTATTGATCTTCAAAATGATCAGCTCATGAAAGAAAAGTCTGCACAAGTTTCACTGATGAAATTTTGGACAAAGCTTACAAATAAACTGATTTTGCTCAGAGAGTCGGAAATAGCACTGCTTCCATTTCCCACAACATATCTTTGTGAGACTGGATTTTCCAGCATGGCAATAATCAAGTCGAAATCTAGGAATCGCTTGGATCCTCAGCATGATCTCCGGTGCGCTATGTCAGTGAACATAGTGCCTGACTTCACGGAGCTTGCTGCAAGATTACAGCACCAAGGAAGCCGTTGATTTTTGACATTATTATTCTATTCATTTTATGTGACGTTCCATATGTTCAGTATCTCACAAGTTTTTAATTAGAAGCAAATGATTTGTCAAACCAGCACATGTATGAGTTATTTAAATAAAGATTTGTTTCTTGCATGTTTTGTGTATTTAATATTGTCCCAAAAATATTGGACAAGTAACATTAAAAATTTAATATTTTTTTTAATAAGTGGCAATGTTATGTAGTGTTCAAAAAAAGGCATTAGTATTAGTTCATTTATAGTAAATATCACTGGCTATTGCTGTTTCCATGGTAGGGTCGCGGGTCACATACCATTTGCTACTTTAGGATCACACACATAAAAGGTTGGGAACCGCTGCTCTATACCTTAGTCATTTTTAATCTCCAGGAATTTCAGCCCTCTAAGTTTATTTTTATCGAGTTATTCAACTAATTTTCTTAATTTGTTATTACAAACCAAACACATTCCTTATAAAATATAGTCATTAAACTCATATTCAAAACATATTCCCTGTTAATCTAAATCAAATTGGTACATACATAGTAGGAACGAAAAAACAGCGAGCAATGGGGAAGGGGGTTGGCGAGCATCAGTGAGCATGGGGCTTGCCCCCTAGTGTGTATAAATATATGCACACATACTAGGGGCCCCGCCCCTACTTGCTTCACTTCTTTATTTTTTTTAGCATATTAAACCTCAAGTGATAAAAATGGTCCCAA
This sequence comes from Uropetala carovei, assembly GCA_036926305.1. Classification (NCBI taxonomy): domain Eukaryota; kingdom Metazoa; phylum Arthropoda; class Insecta; order Odonata; family Petaluridae; genus Uropetala; species Uropetala carovei. The sequence goes on from JAXCHB010000056.1 coordinate 8,684,602, forward strand.
AATGCAATGTTAGTGACAATGCTGCAAAAGGGTTCAGATATGTGACATCCCTGCAAATAAAACTATAAGTCAATGAATTAAAATGACTCAGTCTACAATTTCAAGTAAACTGAGGCCTAAAAATTCAGTTTTAAATGATGTGTGTAAGGCCTTTTTGAATGAATTATTGACTTAGGACATTGTTCCTATGGGAAAATTGGCTTCAACTCTCGTCGATTCGCTAATGGTCTGGGTTTACAGGAATCAATTAATAACTGTTATCGAGGTCCTACTGTATATATGTAAGGTGATGGAGGGTAAGTGTGCGCAGGCGGCTAAGTGTGCGCAGTCACAATTTTCAACCATTGGCAACACTGGGAAGATAATTGGCGGGGTAGAGAGTTAGTTGAGAAGTGTTGTGAGCCGGTAGCGTGGTGTCTCCGTCAATTTCTTGGAATTTGACAGGTAAAAAACGACTTTTTGCTCCTTAGACTATAATTTTTCGACATTGTAAGATAACACCGTGTGTCATAACAAAGGCAGTTGATCAAATTACTGTGACTGTCCCGCACAATACTGTTATTCTAGTTTGTAATGCTGTTGTCGTGATTTGCAAGTAATGATAATGCTGCCACCTAGCACAAAGTATACGAAACCATCTCGGAGGCGGTTAAGTGTGCGCACTAATTTCAAATGTGCGTACACTTACCCGCCCTCCGGCAATAGCTGCGACAATCTGTTATTCATATGTTATTCATTATTATTTAGCTTTCTCTGTCATAATCAATTTGTTGATGGTTTATCTGATTCTCTATGGTTTTTATTGTAGTTTTGAATTCGTAAAAATGGGAAAGTACAAAAGAAAAAACGAGCGAACTTGTCTTACTCAAAATCAGATTGATGAAGCAAAAAAATTGATCAACGATGGATGGAGCCAAAGGGCTGCTGCCAAGAAGGTTGGAACTAAAGAAGCAACACTTCGAAAGAGACTTAATATGGTGAGTGATTATCTCAAACTGGTATGGAACTAGAGGGAGGGTGAAGAAATGCACAAAAGAGCAAGATTTTTCTCATTTTAGGGCACAGTTGCTGAATCAATGGGAAGGTTTAAAAAAGTTTTCAATGAAGAAATGGAAGCTCAGTTAGCCAAGCATGTTCAAGATTTAGAAGCGAGGTTCTACGGAATGACTCGCAAAACTCTAATGAAAGTGGCGTATGAATTTGCTGCACAGAATGGATTGGAGCATCAATTTAATGAGGAATTGAAGGTTGCCAGGAAAGATTGGGTGTACAAATTTCTTGAAAGTTCGGGTCTCTCTCTGCGTACTCCAGAGCAATGCTGCTTGGGGAGAGCCATGGGCTTCAATAGGGTGCAGGTGCAGCGATTCTTCGAAAATTTGAAAGCGTGCTTAGAAAAATATAAGTTCCCTCCTCACAGAATATTCAATATGGACGAAAGTGGCGTATCAACTGTTCCTGATAAAACAGCCAAAATTGTGACAAAAAAGGGAAAAAAATCAGTTAAAAAAATTAAATCAGCAGAGAGGGGGCAAGTAATAACGGGTTTTTTGTGTAAATCCGACGGGAAATTCCATCCCACCTGCTTTAATTTTCCCGTGAAAACGGAATAAACAGGAGCTTTTTAATAATGCTCCTGCAGGATCTCTTGGGTTAGTTGCTGAATCTGGTTACATGAATTCGGAGCTATTTCCCGTTTGGCTGAGACATTTTGCTCAACATGTGAAACCTTCCGAGGATGATCCTGTCCTGCTCATCCTTGACAACCATGTTTCGCACTGTTCTCTTTCAGCTGTTGAATTTTGCAGGAGAAATCACGTAGTTCTGTTGACATTGCCTCCACATGCCAGCCATATGCTACAACCATTGGACAAGGTCATTTTCGCACCTTTTAAAAAATTTTACGCTGAAGAAATTGAAAAATGGATGTGCAGTCATCCAACGAGAGCAGTGACTCAGATGGAGGTATCTGGACTGTTTAGTAAGGCTTTTGAAAGGGTGGCAACTGTTGGAAAAGCTGCAGCAGCTTTTCGCGATACGGGCATCTATCCTTTTAATCCGGATGTGTTTTCGGATGACGATTTCCTACCTGCTGATCCTACTATCATTGAATTACCAGTTACTGAAGAAATCGAGTCACCTGTTGGAAGAGAACAGAATGAAAACGAAGATGAAAAACATAGGATGGCAGAAGAAGAGGAAATTCAAGAAGACATGGAAACAATACAAAGTGCATATACTTCCACCTTCATGAAAGTTCCAGTTTTGGTTCTTCACCCCCTACCAAAAGCCCAGAACCTAACTAAAACGAAGAGAGAAGGGCAGAAATCAGAAATTTTAACTGCATCGCCTTATAAGAAAAAGCTGTTGGAGAGACAGAAATAGAAAGAAGAAGAAGAAAGGAAGAAACAAGAGAGAAAGAAAGCAAGAGATGAAAAAGAGGCAGAAGATGAATCCGAAGTTGGCAAAAGATAAACCTAAGACAGCAAAATTGAAACCTTCGGCAAAGCTCAAGTTAAAATTCGAGTCCACTGATGAGCCTACCACATCTGCCCAGGATGTGAAGATTCGTGCAATGAAGACTGGGTCAAATGTAACGAGTGTGGTGACTGGTGGCATGAGCTGTGCTCATCGTACGAAGGACATGGACCGTTTATTTGTGATCACTGCTAATATCTAATTATCTAATTGTTTTTTGTGAAAAATCACTCAAGTATTATGATTGAAATAAACGAATGATCTTTAAATAATTTAAATTTTCTCATCACTGTATATTAATTCACTTTTCTTAATTAAAGAAATTAATATCTGAAAGTGCGCACACTTGTCTGACATCCTGCGCACACTTACCCACACATGGCGGGTAAGTGTACGCATTCGCTAACTTCAAGCAAAATCCGTGGCACATTAAAACTACTCATTGTAGAATTTTCTGTCTTACTCAATGTTATCTTGAAAAGTTTCTCTTTCATTTCCAAGAAAAAGCATCTTCAAAACTGGCGCAGTTAATATTTTATGGACAAACATAAACTAAGTGCATACACTTACCCTCCACTACCTTATATTAGGGTGTGCCAAAAATGAAAAATTTCCAAAAATTCACCGCGACAACCCATAAAAAGTTTTCCTTTGATGCAAAAACATTCCTTTCAAAATTTGGTGGAAATCTGATTACTTTTAGAGGTCACTATTTTGTTTCAAAGTTTTGGTTTTTATGTGAGAATACCATTGTCACATATTCCTTCATATCTCGTCATCAATAAGACCTACAGAAAATGTTTGAGAAGGTAAATTGTTAGTTTTGAGGTGTTCTATCATTTTGGCCCATACCCTACCTCAAAGGGGCAAACGTTTTTTTTCCAGCTGGAAAGCTTAAACAATACCATTATTCAATACATGAGTTTTGGATTGGTAAGAAATGAAACTTAATACATGCTTTATGCTAGTTAATGTCAAGAAGTCCAAAAATATAATGCAAAATGTAAGGAAAACTTTGAAACATGTCACATAATACACAAAATATTTTGCTAATTTTCACGACTGTTTAGCATTAGTACACTTTGGAAAGGTCTTCTTGTGTCTGAAGAAGAGCCTATTTACCCTCTCCATTTGTAAGAATGGTATTGTACATTTTCATCAGACCCACACCTCTTTCTGCGCTGTCGTTCATGACGCGCAAATGCTGCACTTTGCAAAGAGCTTCCTTAAAGCTACCATGTGACTCCCATTCTGTCGGCTCAGTGTCCATAAATGTAAGAGAAATACCAAGGCGTTCAAAGAAAACAAGTGATGGCTTGCTGGCAAAATCGTAGAACTCCAGACAATACACATCCACATCACCTTCCCTTATGAAAGCTCTCTTTGGTGGATTTTCCAGGCCATCCCTCTCCCGAAAAGCCTCCACTATCTTCTTTTTTGCTTCGTTTGTCACCATGAGGTCAAACAATGCAAGGGGAACCATTTTAGCACTCAAGTACCATAGATGGTTCGAAAATTTGTCTTAAGCTGCCTTCCACAAGCGTGACCGCCCGGCTTCCTTCTTCAATTGTTTCAGCATACATAGATCATTGTCCGGAGCCCACACAGCCGCAGCAGATGCGAACCAGAACTCGACATACATGGAAACAATAAAAACAGTTGATGCTCGGAAGACATCTTCTCCTCTTGCAAGGTGAAATTCTGCCCTAAAGGGCCAAATTTTCAGAACATATTGTATATTGCCTTGGCCATCCAACGGGCTCTGTGAAACGCCCCGGGCTGCTTGAAATCATCACTGATTTTTGACCACCCCGTATTCTCCTGACGTATCGTCGTCACGTTGGTTGTCTTCCTCACTACTTCCCTCCAATTCCACTTTAAGTTCAGAGCTTCCGCGACGAGAGGCTTCCTTCTCTAATCTTGCTGTCTCTCTTTCTGATCTAGTTAATGATCTCTTCTCCTTCAATGCCAGTTTCACATCTGCTGATCCCATAACCTCCTCAATCATGCTCCCTTTGCGCAAGGAGAGATTCCTGGTCTTGTTTAACAGTCATCAATGTCAAGGCATTTTCATGGACAATATCAAATATGCAGTCCACATCTTTAGTGAAATCCTCTCTATGAGCTCTCTGAGTTTCAGACTGATTGTTTCGGTTTTTCTTTAGTCCATCGTTTGTGGACTATGAGCAGCTTGTCGGTTGCACGGCTCACCGCCTGCCGCGTTGGTATACTGGCCTTATTCTAGAAGTTGACAGCTTCTTTGACGGCATGCATAGCACTGTGCCTTAGTGTCTCTTTCAGTGTGTTGTGGCGATGGAAGAACAACTGCAATACTTGACGGGTTGATGGAAGCTTACATCCTAATATTTTATCATTCGGCTGGCCTATGAGCCAAACTTTGGTGTCACTCCTCCGCTGCATATTGAGCGCGACTGCAGAAATGCACACGAGATACTACTAGCATGAGGGATATTTCCAGGAAGCAGCGAGAGCGAGCGCTGGACAGGCACGACTTGCAGCTCGGACGGACGGAAAGCGGCGGGCGAGGGAGGAGCAGAGGGAGAGGAGTGGGGAAGGGGAGAGGTAGGGGGGTGGGGGAGCGGGCAGCAATATCCCTGCTGCACTGAACATGTTAAACAAAATTTTCTGTAGGTCTTACAGGTGACGAGATATGAAGGAATATGTGACAATGATATTCTCTCATAAAAATTGAAACTTTGAAACAAAATAGCGACCTCTAAAAGTAATCGGATTTCCACCAAATTCTGCAAGGAGTGTTTTTGTATCAAAAGGAAACTTTTTACCGGTTGTCGCGATAAATTTTCAAATTTTTTTCATTTTTGGCACACACCCTAATGTATATTTATATCAGCTATCAAAGCTCTGGTCTTATTTTTTGCAAATTTTAATTTTGAAAATAAAACTTCACACCAATATGTACTTATGAATAGACAAATGATTTTTTGAGAATGCTTTCTACAAAGTATGTATTTTTCAGTTGTTATGAGTTTGTTATAAAACTCAGTTTGATCTTCCATTACAAAAAATGTTCTGAAACTCATTATTGCAGTGCAGATCTATTAATCCTAATTGCTATTCTTCCAGTAAGGAACTTGCATCAATGTAGACTTGTGAAATTTTTTAAAGTTTATCATATAAAGAATTTTCTCCAAATTGTTAGAAAGTGTGTAAAAGGTGCTGAAGCAATAACAACTGGCTATGCTACATAGATTACAATTTACACAAATAACCTTGGTTAGTAGAGAACAATTTATTAACCATACCAAAATAAACTAACAAAATAACAATTCTCACAATTTAATTCACTGTGTGGTTCAGGCGAGGTTAGCCTATCTCATGCAGTGAGGGGTTGTTCTCCTGCTGCGGTTAGGAAGAGAGTCAGAGAAAGCCATAGCCCGCTCACTGCCTCGAACAGAGTTCCAGGGGAACAGGGGAGGGGTTCACAGGTGACTCTGGAATTTTGAAGTGGTGAGTCGTGATTGGCGAACATTTGAAGGGGAGTATTTGGATTTGTGGTTCCAGTCTTAAAGTTCGTTGAGCTGGAAGGGAACTGAAAGGAGGACACCCCTTTTGGGGTATATATTTAGTCACCCAGAAAAGTCCGCGGCATCTCAGCGGAGCAGCGTCCAGCGGAGGGACGATTAGTTCGGGCTTGGTTTCTCTCGGGATTGTGGACAAAGTCCTGAGGGCAGGGAAAAATGCCACAGTGCAAAGAGGATTATGCTTGCATTTAAGAGGGTAAGGAGAGGTGGAAACATTATTTATTTTTATTATTTACTGTAATACAATATATTTAATCTTTCTGCTGTTCTCCCACTATTTGACTCTTCTTTTCATTTAACCTTTAACACTTCTATTGTTGTTTGTTCTTCATTTTGGTTGCTTTTTAAATATATTATTTTGGATTTTGTTTTTCAATCAAACGAGTCATATAGATCTGAAGGAGATATTTGTACAAAATGGAAAAACAACAAGAATATAAACCTCCACTTCAGGTTAACCAGTTTCGGCCAAAACCTTTTCAGATCTTCATTTGCTAATAAAAGTCTTAAATATAAAGTTTTGCAATGATCTGATCATTAGTTTTTCAGTAAGAGCACCCACAAAATTACTATCACACACACACACACAAACATCGAGAAAATAGACAAAATGTACTCATGGGGCCTCAAAACATGTATTTCCGTTGAAATCCCGAATCTGATTTCTTCATAAATACAATACTTTTTCATATACTATATATGAAGATAGTAAAATATTATGATGTATCGGTGGTTTATGTCTTACTTCATGATTTCTTTTGGATATCTGCAAATGTAATTCTAAAAATCCAGTAATTTTAAAATATGGAATAGCTTTGGCTTCAAGATTTCCAGTTTCAACATTCTAAAGGAATATTTTTACTTTCTCCATATGTAGTACATATAGGGAAAGTATGTATTGTGATCACAGAAAAAATCGACTTCAAGATTTCAACGGAAATACACGTTTTGAGGTCCCTAGAACACGTTTAGACTATTTTCAGAATGATGTGTGTGCGTGTGGATGGATGGATGTGATTGTGGGCGCTCTAACTCAGAAAGTACTTGTCATATTAATATCAAATATCATACATAACATTTTAGCATGAGCACAAAGAACTGATTAGTTTTTGGACAATACCGGTTAACTGGAAGTCCAGGTTTATTCGAAACCCAATTCGGTTTTTGCAATATTTCTCTGATAATACGTCATTATTGTATACATTGACCATTACAAAAAATGTAGAAAATATAATTTCCTACATCTTTTATTTCAAACAATTTTCCATAGCAGTTATTGTTTAGGAATTATTTATAAATAATCGGTTTTTTCGGTTTCCGTCAAATATCTCCTTAAAAACGTCGTTATTGGTAATCTTCGTGAGGACCAAAGTTGTAGAGAATAACATTTTTTCCATCTTTTGTTTGAAAGAATTTTTCGTAGAACCATCCATTTTGGAGATATTCAACTTTTTCGTAATATCCAGTATACAGTGCCACCACCATGTAGCGGTGAATTCTGTAAACATTCCAAATATACCTAATTTACGGCAATAAGGACGACTGTATTCTTTTACGATACGAAATAATAATTTTGCCTTAAAATGCTATTCATAATAATTTAAATATCTATACCGCAAATGTGGAGAAAGTCATGTGTTGGCCACATCAGATTTTTTTATATTTTACCCACATATGAAGTGAACATGAGGACTTATGGTGTTAACCATACTGTGCATATCTGTTCTATATTGATTAGCTGTTGTCGAAAAAATATAAGATATATTATTTAAGGTAATGATAAAAAAGTAATTTGGTCCTTTGTTAGTTTAAAAATTATTTTGCATAATTAATTGTTTTAAAAAAGATTATCTAATTTGTATGTAGGTTCACTAACATGAAATTTAACAAAGAATCGTAAACTTTAGGAGTGCTGGAACTTTTCATAATTTTATTGAAATAGAAAATAAGCAGGCCTGAGCAAGAATATTTCTCTTGATAATTTTTTTCAGAATCTCCATATTCTGTGACCACTTATGAAGCATGCAAATCTTCCAACCATCCAATAGCTTTCACTGCTAGGACAAAGAGATTATGGATGCAGTTCAAATCAAATGGAAATGACACAGCTGGAGGTTTTCACATACCTTTCGTTACATATAATGGTAAGAATATGATCAATAAGCTCTGATTTTACATAATTTTTTGGATTGGAACACGGCAAGCTTATGGCCTTTCAAATATTCATGAAATAATTCTTTTTATTTAACTTATAGGTTACCTTTCATCAGTGCCGCATTTAGCACATTTTGGGCCCTAGGCAAATCAGATTTCTGGGGACCTTGATTGATAATTAAAACATTATTTTAGAATGAAAGAAAATCACATTTATTTATCATATAATACTGTAAATAGAGGATATTTTGCCATTTAATATTTTTAAAGAACCATAAACAAAAACTAAATCTTTAAAATTACTAGGCACTTGCCTAGTTTGCCTTATGGTAAATGCAGCACTCTTTCATTGATTACAAGCTTTGTATGAGAAATTTTAAAAATCTCATTAATCCAATTAAATTGCATTTAATGATAATGAATTTAAATAATGAGCTAAGGAATATTTTTTATTCAAGATGTTTTAGCAATTCTATTCTGCAAATGACGAATACAGTCAAGAAATTTATTATAATGAAGCTTTCTTTGCCAATAAACCATTTCGATTTATTCACTGAAAATTTTGCTCTGAATTATTTCATACTGTAATTAAAACTTTCAATTAAACTGTTGCATTCACAGAAGAGTACCAAGCACTCATTGAAGATATTGTGCAAGACAGTAGGCTTTATGCTTCAGTAAACCATCTGAGGATACTTCAGGTAAATTAGTGTTTATTGTTTTTTTAATAATGCCAGAAACTGACACACCATATTTATCCAAAAAGAAGATTCTTTCATGTTATTATGCAGATTAAGCTGGAAGCAGGGGGAAAAGTTATGCACAGGTACTATGTTCAACGCTACAAATGAAAAAGATGGGGCCGGCCGGGTTAGACTGGTAGGCAGTGCGCCTGCCATCTAACCCAAAGGTCGTGGGTTCGAATCCCGCTTCGGTCATGGATGTTGTGATGTATGTTGATTTTCTCTAACAGAATTTGACAGTGCAAAATAACCTTAGCTGTTGATGCACCTAAAAAACCTAATTACTACTACGAAAAAGATGGGTGAAAGGCATTTTACGGTATGGTTGGGTTTATTAATACCAATACTGAAACACTTGTTTTTCTTAAGACCATGGCATTTGCTTACTTAAAAATACTCAAGTCTTCAGTTGATTTTTCATGAAATTGTTAAGTTTTCAATACCTTTTCAATGAAATTAGTTTCAGATCAAGCAAATTAATTTACTTTACGGTTGACCATACATAAATAACAAACCCTGAAAATTGTGAATTCCTTATGTCTTCCTCAGAAAATACCATGTCTAGTATTTTTTCTACAGAATCTAATCTCTCTACTGAAGACTCATGACTAAACATGAAATCTGACAATAAAACCCAGTGTCGTAGAGGCTACACAAAAATTTCGTCACTCTCAACTTCAGTGTTCATCCTTGAGTTCTATTACTAGTCAACTATCAAGTTGTAACTATTTTAAGATGAGATGGTAGAAAAAATAAGTCCCAATACAGAGAGGATCCTGCCATAAATGAGTTATGCAGCTAATTTTAAACTGATGGTGATAAATTGTACACAAAAACCAAAACCTGTATGCATAGGAAGAAAATACATTACGAGGGGCAAACATAAAAAGATCAAACTTTATAAATACAGTTGAGTGTGAGAAAGGTAGAAGTTATAGACAATGAGAGAAAGAAGGTGAAAATAAATGAATGTATGAGCAATCAAAACTAATGACAAGAAGTGTGACAGACTCCATACAACTAATTTAATACACCAAGGTTAATTTTCTGACCCTTCTATATATGTATTTGTGATAAATGACCTGAAAAATCAGTTTTTCTTATTATGGGATCATCTTAGTTTTAGGGTTTTTGTTTTGCATAAACACAGTAGATTCTCCATTGTGGACAACAATAATCATTGAAAAGAGAAATTTTTTCAGAGCTGGTACCTTAATATGGGCAACCTTTAACTTGCAACATTGGCGCTTGTTTTCTGTCTGCCTTAGACAAACTATAAAGCTGTAAACATACATTTGAAAAAAATTTGTAAAAGTTAGAGCATGACATTGCTGCAATGATAACAGATTTGAAGATAAAAGTTCATTCGTGCAAGAAAATGAGTTTAGTTAGTGATTACATAGACTGATTGTATAATAATGCATCAACTGATTAAAAGTACTTACAGTACAACAAAGTCAAAAATAAGCACTTAAATATCAAGAAGTAAAAGAAAGGTACTTATCTTCAATAGCCATAACAAGGCTATGAAAAACCATATGCGAATTTTAGGTACAATACAGCCATCTTCAGTGGAAAGTCACCAGAAGTAGAATCTACTTCCAGTGAACCACCACTGAAACCAAATGTGCATTTGGTTTGTTGTAAAGTTGTGGCTATTGGTTATACCTGAGATAAGTATGTACAGGTGAGCCCCGCTTAACGCGGCCCCGGCCAACGTGGATTCGTTATAACGCAGATTTTATTTCAAATTAAAAAATTTTAAAAATATATATATGTTATGCACAGTGTGACTGCAGTTTAATACACCCTTCCCTCACCAACCGCGGGAGTTATGTTCCTGAAAAGTTGGTAAATACTTAAGTATATTGGAAATTGGGGGTTAGGTTCCACGGTTCGTATTACTATACCATATATTATTGATCACTTACATTACTTGCTTATTTCTCACTTAAATATATTATATAAATATTACGAATACAATAACATGCTGTTCTTTCTTTACGAGCTCTCTGGTTTGGCATAGTCGAAACTCCCGTAGATGAAAAATGTTTGACGAAAAACAACCACTGCCATCTATGCGCTACTAAATGCGAGAAATAGAAGAATTGAATACAAAAGGAAACTATTTGAAAAATTCGAAAGCTCCGAATTTGTTGAAGACATATGCGGAATAGTCGTCCCCATCAGTGTTAGTGAACATAATGTTAGATCAGAGTGCAGGAGAAAATATGTCGAAACAATCGCTAGAACAGAGAAATACTACAGATCCTTTTTCCCAGACGCGATAAGACAGTCCAACAGAGGAATTAGTTAGAGTTCACTTGGTGTTGTGACACCCCCTGCCAAATGCTTCTGGCGGCTTGCAGGGTATTGATATAAATGTAAATAGCTTTCTTCTGCATTCCGCTGTTCGGAACTACATATTCTACCTCAGAATGAATTCTTTTTTTAAGAATTTCTTCAAACGTATCACACTATGCATAAGCCAAACTATTGAGTAAAACAATTACCGACTGAAGGATTACAAACGCCCCATAGGTAACAGAGAAATTACGTGCATACTACAACGTACATCACATCATTTTATACAATTTACTGCGGTCTTCTAATCTTACCCGGCGTTTTTTGCATTTAAACAAATATTATTACGCACAAATTCAGAAAAATATTAAACGTTTAATTTATTTAGTATGCTGATATGAATAATACACAACTAAACACGTCGTGTGGACTTGCGGTGCGTCAAAAGCATGAGTATGCTGATGTGAATAATACACAACTGATCGCCTCGTGTGGAATGTAGAGACTTGTGGCGGGCGAAAAGCATAATCGTACATTACGGCAACAAAGTAATAGCAAGCAAGTTAGAACAACAACGTAGCCTTTGTAAGTGAGTGTAGATGACAACAAAGTCATACGATGCGTGGGATTATCGTGTTGAATGCAGTGACTTGTGGCGTGTGAAAAGGATACGTAATCGTGTCCGTACGGCAACAACTTAATAGCGAGCAAGTTAAAACTACAACAAAGTATTTGTGAGTGAGTTAAGATGACAACAATGTCAAAATATGCTTGGTATTTAAAAGTTTTCTTGGTCTGAACCGTGGATACGCAAGGGAAATGTCCGCGGTTGGGAAGGGTGGGACTCAATATGTAGACCGCATATAGTCGAGGACCTTGGTTAATAAACCCGCGGTTGGAGAGGGAAGCATATATCTATGATTTTTTTAAATTTTGCACTAATCAAATTTCATAAAGTATCCAAAATATTGTGATATTTCAGCAGTGTTGCATAACATTGCATCGTCTGGTGGCCAATTTCACTCTTTTCCCTGTAAATGTCACAAAAAATATATCTCCTAAGGTGGAAAACATTTGAAAAATGGAAATAGAAATGATTCATGCTTCATGTTTCTTTGGCATAATTGGATCACAAAGAATGTTTTTGATGATTTATATTTTTAAAATCTATAATTTTCGACAATTACTTTATTACAATGTTAATTTACCGTATCATAAATAATAATAAAACAATAACGCTACACAAAAAAATTATATAATTTTATCTACATATGAAAAAACAAGTGGTATGCGCAGAGGGATCTTAATGCTTGAATGCATATAATGTATAATCAGTGATGAGCTGGAAAATAATTAAGAACCGGCTCTCTAAAAAAAAACTGTAGGAAGGAAATTTAGATAAGGGCGGCAGGAGACTTATATGCCAGGGGCACCATATCGCTCTAGTTTAGTAATACCATTCTGCTAGCTGAACAAGTGTTCGGTTCGTAATATATTCCATTTCATACACTGTCAGTAATTGACTATAAGATAGAGCAAAATGTACTTGAAAGGACAAAATCAATAAATTTTCATATTTTCTAAAAATTTAACAACCGGCTCACAAATTCTGAGAAAAATTAACAACAGGCTCGAGCAAGCCAGAGGAAGCCGGATTCAGCTCATCACTGTATATAATGATATATAAATTGCAGAAAACCCAACATGCAATACTATGGGTTTGATCTATAAGTGGAGCTGCAAGAGGATCGTTGATCAGTGCATGACTTTGTTGGAGGAGCACAATGACTTCACATGAGTGAGTGTCGTGAAGCAGGGCTGTGATGGACTATTTCAATGCTACCAACAAGTTTTATGTAATAAGCGACAAAAATCTAAGCAGTCGACCCTGGACTCTTTTTTTAATAAAACTTCGTAGATGTTCTGAGAAATATTTTGAAATTATGTAATCTACCACTAAAAAGCTTTTTTGTCTTACTGTTTACTAGGTAATTTTAGTTTGTTTAATAAATAATGTTCTAAAAATCCGGTAGAAATATGTTTTACATTGAATGTGGGTCCTAAAATACCATTTGGGAAGTTATTTCCCTCTGTGCGCCTAAAGGTTATAGTGCCCCAGCAAATGCGGATTTTCGCTTAATGCTGAGACCTCAGGAATGCATCCCCTGCATTAAGCAGGGCTCAACTGTACTTATTTCAATGTTTTCATATTTATAAGCTTATTCTTGAATTTATTTTCTGCCGTAAGACTAGCTAAATAATTCTTTAGTTAAGTATAACAAAGGCTAATGTTATTTTAATGAATGCTTAGTTCCTGAACAAAAGTTATTTCATTCCTTGTAAGCTCTGTTATTTTTACAGGATAGAAAACTTCTACTGGCTCTGATGGAAGTTATTGCACAGCCAATCAACTACTACAAATACGCCAGTGACCAGAGAAAAATACTGCCTAGTTCATTTATTCGTTTGATGACTCCTAAAGTGAGAAAGTTTTTTTCTTACAAATAAAAAACAAATCTTTAACACAAGGTTTCTAAAAAAACTTGCAGTTTGATGCCATGATTGGCAAAATCCTTTGCATTCAAGTCATGCATGCAAGTATTCTACTTGTTTAGTCATCTGAAGTACCTAAGTTGTCTGATCAGGCAAATTAGCATATAAGATTCCCTTTATTTCATTATGAATACATAATTATATGTAGTGTAAAAATGGAAAATATGTAAATAAATGTTTTAAATATTCTCAAAATGCACATGAACTCATCATTCTACTCTTCTTCTGGTTGTTCCTAATATCCAAAAAGTTTGTTTGATTTGATTTTGTTTTATGAATTCATTCTCCTTTAAACTTAATAAATAACTAATAACAGTAACTTTCCTTTCTGTGATGATTAGCTATTTACGACCGGGCTAACCAACTCTCCAGGTTTGACCCAGAGTTTCCAGGTTTTAGGGCATCTTCGAGTTCTGGGACAAGAGTCAAGTTCTCCAGGTCAACAAGAAAATTGTCGAAATTGGCATCATGCATTAATTTGCAATTAATTTTTTTAAATTTGTTGCAATGAGACTCAGACTGAGACTGTTGATTTAACATATGAGGGAGTCTTAATCTCTAGATTGGTTATTCAAAGCAAAGGAAGGGACACACAATAACTTTTTCTCCTTCTCAAGTCAGTGGTGCCAGGGAACCTGAAAAAATATTTTTATGTATAATCTCAGAATATTAAATATCTCATTTTAAAAGTCAGAAAGGAAATTTTAATTACTTTTTGTACTTCAATACTTTCAAAATTAAGAAAGCTCCTTAACCGTACAAAGCAGAATATTTAGAGACAATACAACCAATAAAAGTTAAAAAGGGTAATGAAAGAAAAAAGAGAAACAAAAAAAAGATGTTCCACTTACAGATTTATGGGGATAACTCCTCGCTGGTGACTTGATGTCAATTGCTCATACACTCATTCACTCCCACAAGAACTAACCCTGTCAGAAGAACATTCAGTCACACATGCACTCAAGTAACAAATGGGAATCTCTAAATACTCAGTGGGACACTATATACGTATTTCGAGAGCAGCTGATGTGGAATGAAGGTGTGGCATGTGGTTTGGGATATTTAAATGGAGTGTTTGTGTGAATGTGAAAGGAGGAGGAGGGTTGACCGTTAAACTGTAGAGGGGGGAATGGGGGAGAGGGCCGCAGTCGTTATTCATAACGGTGTTTATGTTTTTCAATAAGCATGCTTTCGTAGGCATCTAGTTAGTTTTCGTTATGTGCCGATTTTAAAAGGGTAAAATTTTCAATGGTGATAGGATGGTTGTATTCTTGTATGCATGTTGCTACACTTGAATTATTAAACCTATCATGTTTAAAATGTGCAATGTGTTCTTTGAATCGTATTTCCAATTTACGTTTTCTCTGTCGTATGTATACTTGGTCACATTTTCCACAAGATATTTTATATATGCCTGATTTCTGTAAAACTGGTATGGTGTCTTTTAGATTGTGAAGGAGGTTGGCGAGTTAACTGGGGTTGACTTGTACAGTTTTATAATCATGTTTGGAGAATAATTTGGACTGTAAAGAATTCATACTGGTTCAAGGTCACATATGTGCATGCTTGAATTTCAACCATCCATAGCTCTGTAACCATTAAGAATCGGACCTATGTTCATATGAAGTTTTTGACTGGGAATGACCTCATCTATTAGTTATGACAGTAATCCTATGATTTGTTAAATTATGTCAAAATAAGACCCAAATTTGCAAGCACTTCTTAGGGTTTGTAGCAGTATCAGTCAGTACAGGCAGTAGCAGTATCAGTCAGTACAGGCAAAGGTTTAGCAGATTCTCTTATAGAAATGCTCACTTTATATCATCTGCCACGGCTATGATAATGGTAGTAACATGTGGAGGAAAAACAGCTGTGTGCAAGTGCAAATTTTAAGAAAGAACAAAAGAGCATTTTGTTTCATGCAGTGGCCACAGTTTAAATCTAGTTATATGTGATGCAGCACGCTCTTCAATAAAAGTGGTTATGTATATAATTTGTTTGCTGCATCAACTCAAAGATGGGAAATGCTTAGAAAAAATTATAAATTGCCATAAAGTCGTTGCCTGGCACAAGATGGGAAAGAAAAATAATGCAACAAAAGCAGTGAGATTTCAGCTACCAGGTATTAAAAGATCTCTGAGAGAAGAAGCTGAAGCATCACTTTCAAAGGGTCCAAAAACCATTGCCGAGGTAAGAGGTTTGATCAAGGAAATATTTTCTTTTCATCTTATATTTTCGCTTGTTGTTTGGTTTGAAATTTTGCAATATGTTCAATGTGTTAATAAAGCTCTACGAAATCCACATCTTGATTTAATGGCAGAATTACAATGAATTGATGGTACTGAACATCAACATGAATCATTCCGAACATCAGGCTTCGAAGACTGTTGGGAAAAGGCATCGTAATTATTGAAGGAACTATATATTGAAACATATACTATAACAGTGGTGCACAACCTGCCAGCCGCATGCAGCCCGCCATGGCATTTTGTGTGGCCCATGGCCGCTTATGTAAAATTCTAAATTTTAAAAAATTGATAGGTTTCTTTATACATTGGGGGAACTAACCCAATTTGTAATCAATGGAAGCAGCTTTCATGTGGTGGAACTGCGTCATATTTAATAAAATCAGTAAAACCGTAAAACAGTAAAAGCATAAAAACAGTAAAACCATAAAACAATAAAAACAATTGGTAAAAGTTCCACAAGTCAAAAGGTAAAAGTTACGACATGTTTTGACTAGTCATAGTCATCATCAGGTGAGGGAAGTGGGTGAAGCAGCGAAATATATAGACAAGCGGAAGGGGGGGGACAACGGAGTTGGAGGGGGAAGGTAAGGAGTAAGAGATGAATGTGGTAACAAGGAAGAGGAGAAGGGGATGTTAGGAATTCGAATATGAGGTAGCTGCCGGTAAAATAGAGGCTAGTAATGGAGAGTGGCTTAAAAACAAATGGTCATTAGTGAGAGTATGTTGGTTTTTTCAAATGTAAAAGAATTTCCAACTGTTCAAGATGATTAAGCCTACAACCTTTCCGTTCGACGTGGATGATTTCTGGAATGAAGTCAGAGGAGTGGTTATTTTCGAACAGGTGTTTAGCAAAATGAGAAGTGTCGGATTTGATGGAGAAAGCATGCTTGCGTTCGTTGGCCTTAGTAATAAAATTTCTCTCTTGTTGCAGATAATAAGTGTCATTATAGCGGAAATAATTCTGCAAAACAGAGACCTCTAATAAGTTGCACAGTTCATTCACAATGTTTTGAGGAGTTCCAGAATTGAGAAGGATATCTTTAGCTATTTTTGTAACTTCGGAACTAAAACCAGCTTTCTACAATAACAATTCAATTGGGATGTCATTATTAAACGGTAAAGATAAAATTGACCTTTCTTCTAAAAGTGGCGTTTATAAACTTTGTTGTGCAGATTGTGATGCTATCTACATCGGCCAGACAGGGAGAAATTTTATTACTAAGGCCAACGAACGCAAGCATGCTTTCTCCATCAAATCCGACACTTCTCATTTTGCTAAACACCTGTTCGAAAATAACCACTCCTCTGACTTCATTCCAGAAATCATCCACGTCGAACGGAAAGGTTGTAGGCTTAATCATCTTGAACAGTTGGAAATTCTTTTACATTTGAAAAAACCAACATACTCTCACTAATGACCATTTGTTTTTAAGCCACTCTCCATTACTAGCCTCTATTTTACCGGCAGCTACCTCATATTCGAATTCCTAACATCCCCTTCTCCTCTTCCTTGTTACCACATTCATCTCTTACTCCTTACCTTCCCCCTCCAACTCCGTTGTCCCCCCCCTTCCGCTTGTCTATATATTTCGCTGCTTCACCCACTTCCCTCACCTGATGATGACTATGACTAGTCAAAACATGTCGTAACTTTTACCTTTTGACTTGTGGAACTTTTACCAATTGTTTTTATTGTTTTATGGTTTTACTGTTTTTATGCTTTTACGGTTTTACTGATTTTATTAAATATACCCGTATTTGTATGGGATCATTCATAAATTACGTTACGCTCTAGGGAAGAGGGTGGGGAATTTCCTGTCTTGAGTCTCGGAGAATTTTCATTCGAGACTTTTTTAAATTGGATTTTTTGTATTTAAACCTCGAAGTAGGCCTCAAGTCAGTATGATTCATACATGCTGCACTGCAGAAATAACATATCCTCTGACTGTCGGGTCGACTGAGCCTTATAATCAGGGCCAGCTCTAGGCGGTAAATGAGATGAGCAAGGCATTGGGGCGCCGAAAATCAAAAGGAGATGAACAGACTGTTGGCAGTTCTCTCATTTTCTCTTTGAATTGATAAATGATTCACGTTTCCTTGTAGGTTTTATTTGAGAGAAATAAAGATGCAAACGTGTTGTAGGTTTTGCTTGCGAGGTATACAGGTATAAATATATTCAATTACTTTCCGCCCACCCTGTACCTGTACTGGCGATCGCATCTTCGTTTGGAAGTCTCAGTCTTCCTCTCCAAGATGCACTCTTTCACCTATTCGGTACACTCTCTTGAATTTACGTCACATATTAGTTCTTCCTGAGAAAGGCAAACAAATTTTGAAGAGCAAGGGATACCCAAATCGTGGTCGTGGAGAATCTCTCCTACTGAATAAAACCTATCGCCTCTCTCTTGAGAATTTTCTGTTTCTGCCCTCCGAGGTGAGGATACTCTTGAGTTCTGTAAACATATTGTGGAAACAAACAACTGACATCAATTCCTACTCAAGAATGGGGGACGTGGAATTCTTAAATCTGGGATAACACCTCTATGACAGGGATGGCTAACCTTTCTGCATTAGGCTCCAAACCATCTGTAATATTACCCTACAAAACCCGCATGTTGGCCATCCTTAAGACTTGGGTAGTAAGGGAAATACCCGGAAATCTGGGATAACCCCTCTACGACAGGGATGGCTAACCTTTCTGCATTATGCTCCAAACCATCTGCAATATTACTCTACAAAACCTGCATGTTGGCCATCCTTACGACTTGGGATGTAAGGGAAATACCCTTATGATTATCCTGGACTGATCAGTGACTCAGTAGGTGGGAACTCGGTAAAGAATTGTGAGTGCAAGTAGTGACTCACTACTCGTGCCTGCGTCCTGCAAGTCTGCAACTACAGTGGTCATTAACAACCTTATGAGGAGGACATAATATTTTGTAGTAATATTGAGGTATGTTGGACAAATAAAATATTATAAGTTATAATTTATAGCTTTTCATTTTGTGTTTATATGGTAGTAGTCCTTTTGACTAAATTTTTAATAAATTAAACTCTTAAATTATATTTCCTGTTTGAGTGAATTTGAAAACTCACTAAATTTCTCGAGTCCCGGGAATTTTTAGAAAGTATGTCTCAAGTCCCGGGAAATAAAAAACCAGACAAAAATCAGAATCTCTAGACCAGGTTCAAAACTCTCACTCATAACTATAATAGTTACTGAGATGAAGTTTGGTATGAGGGTTCACATATAAAGTTGAGGAATTACGAAAAACCCAAACTTCTCAGTTTAGGTAACTCAAAGAAATTGATAAAACTCGAAAACTCATTTCTTGCTTCATTTTTCTGCTAAGTGATGGAAGTACGTCTCAGAGGGAAGACTAAGGTTTTGAGACTTATAAGCTCTCTCAAGTGTTTCTTTACCTTCCCCACTGCTTTGGTATGTATACAACTGCCAAATGTGAAGCCAGTATTCTCTCTTCTTGAGCCCCGCATTCCTTGACAAATGTAATCTATAACAGAAACCTGAATTTTCAGTTTATGGTTTACTTTCTTTATAAAGAAATGAACCCTAGAAGAAGAAACAAGTTAGGAAAGTGTACAATGTATCACAAATGGGCGCATTTCATGCAATGGAGTATTAGAAAGAAATTATATACCTGTATGTAAGGGAAATAGCATTTTAAAGTTTTTTCTTCGTCATAAATAATCCATTTTCTTACTATTTAAAAATAATGCATGCACATGCAAATAAATTAAACGTATGTTTGTGAGATTGTTTATGTTACCAACAATGAAGAAGTAAGCATGCAAGAAATTTTCTAAGTTCAACTCGAATTAAGACGTTTTTGTTTGATTTTCTAGATAACGGCAACTCCTACGATAAAAATGTATAGGAAAGGAAATACTCTACTTTACCAGTTCTACAACTTTTATTTGAAAGAAATTTTGATATGACTAATATTTTACGAGATATGACGAAAATTTCATTTTTGTCACCAGTAAAGTGGTACCCCTGGTTGGCGTACGTAATTCATTTCTGCGATTTTCTTATTATATTTGATTTTAAGTCCTTAATATCAAATTTCACGAAAATCCGTTTGGTAGAAGCCAAGAACAAACATGGGGACAGACCGATGATAATAGGCTCTCATGCTGGAAGCGAAATGCGCCTAAAAAGTGTTCCAAGAATATTGGACTGAAAGACATTGTTTTGTGGTGCAAAAAGATAAAATCAGTTGTTTCATTTGTAACCAAATTGTAAGCATACCAAAATAGTACAACTTAAAATGGCATTTTGAAACAAAGCACCCAGAATTCAATGAAAAGTTTTCTGGGGAACTTAGAAAAAAAAAGGTTTTTTCCCTGATTCAGTCACTGATAGCATAACAAAATGTTTTTAAGAAGTGTTCGGATACTTCAGAGCAGATTGTGGAAGTTAGTTTTGATATATCCCAATTGATTGCTAAATCTTTGAGACCCATGACTGATGGTGATTTTGTGAAAAAAAATGTGTAAGTATTGCGACACAAAAGCTACGTTGTACAAATTGCATTAAGAAGTTTGAAGTCATCAGCTTAAATCGGACGGCCATGCAATGGTGACCAAAAGATATTTCCTGTGATGTTGAAACAAAATTTTCAGAACTATTCATTACGTGCATTTACTTTTCACTGGCAGTAGATGAATCAACATGTCGTATCAACCTCACAAATGTGCATATTCGCACGTGGTGTAACATCAGATTTTGAAGTGTATGAAGAACTTGTAGAGCTCTATCCATTGAAAGATCAGACCAAAGGATCTGATTTGCTTGAGGGATTGCTTATAAGTCTTCACAAGCATAATATGGACTTAAATAAACTTGTGGAGATAGTTACTGATGGTGCACCTTCTATAACAGGTGCTCAAAACGGGATGGTATCTCTTCTGTCCAAACATGTCCAAAAGCTGGGGCTCAAAAATGAGTTGATAAAATATCACTGCATAATCAGAAAAACCTAATTGGGAAGTAAAGTTATGAGTGATGTTTTAAATGCAGTCGACTTCATCATATTACATGCACTAAACCACAGACAATTCAAAGCTTTTCTCGGGGAAATTGAAGCTGAATATGGCGATGTTCTGTACTATTCTGAAGTCTGGTGGCTTAGCAGAGGCAAGGTTTTTCAACATTTTATGTCACTTTTCGAGGAGATAAAAATGTTTCCGACTGAAAAAGGATAAGAAGTAAATCATCACAAATATCCACCATGGGTGACTTGGCATTTTTGACTGATATTACTGCACATTTAAACGAATTGAATCTGAGATTTCAAGGTAAAAACTACCTGATATTTGAACTTGCTAACAATGTATCAGGGTTCCAAATTAAATTATCATTATTTCAACAGCAACTGTTGAAGGACAATACCTGTCACTTTCCTAACTGCCAACAAATATTTTAAAAATACAATGTGAATAGTTTCAAATATGCCACTCATATAGAACATATCCATCAGTCATTTAGTGAGAGAGTTACAGACTTTGAGCGGGACAAAATGTTGTTAAAAACGTGCGAACCCTTTTGAAGCCTCATATAAAGATGCTGACTTCAGTTTACAGCTCGAACTCATCGATCTTCAGAGTAATGATGAACTGAGATCAAAACTTAAGGAGGGAATTCAGCTAAATTTTTATAAATGTCTTCCTAAAGAATCCTATTCATATCTACAATGGAAGGCAGCTATTTGCACAAGTCTGTTTGGAAGCACTTCCATATGCGAACACGCTTTTTCATTGATGCAATAGATCATATCGAAATATCGGAACCAGCTGACGGATGAAAATCTGTGTTCAATCTTGCAGGTGAACGCAACAAACATTACACCAGATATTAAGCGTTTAACAACGGCAATGCAGGTTCAACGATCACATTGAGGCAAATTAAATTCACTTTAAAACATAAAGGTTCATATATTCTTTTCTAATAATTTTGTGTCAGAGCTTTCTTATTTAAATGAAAGTTTAATTTATGCTGAAAATTAAGTTGTAATTATTATTTAAAACCATCATTATTTAATAAAAATTTTTTAAATCTCATAAAATGTAATAAAATAAATTTGAATTCAGGTTTTCCTTAAATTTATATATTCAATATAATTTTTTTTCATAATGCGGCCTGCGGACTCTGAGAAAATGTGTAATGTGGCCCTTTGATAGAAAAAGGTTATGCACCACTGCTGTATAAGAATCTTGTATTTGAAAACAAAATTTTTTGAGTATGAACGTAAAGATGAAGCAATAGCAAACCTTAAAAAGAAGCTTGAGGTTGAATTTTTTAATATTTTGGTGGACAAAGCTTTAATTACACTGAACAAGAGATTCGAACATATTGAAAAAATATGCAAACTTTTCAACTTGCATGTCATAACTAAAAATTTTACTAATTTAGATGAAGCAAGCTTAAATTAAATTAACAACTCGAAGAAGTTAGAAGTTTTAGCTGGAGAAAACGGAGTAAGTAATATGGATGGAGTAGATTTAGCATTTGAAATTAAATCACTCCAGCATGTCATGAAAAATCTTACACTAAGTGCTTGTGATATTTTAGAAAAGACTAGAATTGAGGCTAGAAGAAATTTATCCTGATAAAATCTTTGCCTTGAGGATATATTTGACATTACCCATAACCGTTGCAACAGAGGAACGATCATTTTCAAAATTAAAATTAATTAAATCCTACTATGCTGCAAGGAAGGTTGAATAGCCTAGCTCAGTGATGGCGAACCTATGGCACCCATGCCATAAGTGGCATGCAAGATGATTTTGGTTGGCATGCCAACGAAAGGCAAAAATCAATCAAAGCATTTATCTCACTTATTTAGTGCTGCAAAAACACTTATTTAATTAACTATTGTAAACATTAGTTTTATGGTTACAGATTTCAATCTCTTATGTCTTGATCAAGAATTTAATTTAGTTGCAAACAAAACAAATCTAGGACTTTTTTGTGGCATGCAAAGTAGAAAATATTAGACAATTCAGTGATATAGGCATGCAGGCAATAGAAGGTTCTCCATCACTGGTGGTCTAGTAGCTCTTATGTTTATCGAAAAAGAAATTTGTGACACAGGAGATTTGTAATAAATTTATAAGGGAAGAGTGAAGAAAAAAGTTTTAGTGTAAGCATAATACAGTCAAGCACCTTTAATCCGGCACCATCGGGATATGGGCTAAGCCGGATCATGGATTTTTCCAGACCCTGGGTGCTACGCAGTAACTTATGTATTTTTTTTAGATTCATCGGTATTTTTAATCAAGTAGCCGATGTTTTAATAACAAATTTTATTAAGTTATCCAATTATTACACATGGATATCAGAAATAACGAAGGATAGGAATTTGCAAATACATATAAACATTTAACATGATTTTGCAAACTGCACATGAAGAGAACATGAAATAAACTTAGAAAAACAATGAATTTCTCTATTATATGATGCTGCACATATATAAAGTAGATAGTGAAATACATTTGTGGCAAGTGAAAATAAAAATAATCCTATTTTAATGAAAACAGAGCTTGGAATTACGTAAATTAAATTTTAGCATTTGGTTCGTGAACAGCTGATGCATCTCGGTTACTTCTAGCCATGTCGTCAGGCATTACGTCACGGAAGACTGAAGTAGAAGCTTTTAGATTTTCCATATCAGTAGCCTTTGATAACTTTTTAAACACATATATATTAAACGTGCTTGCTTAATGTTTTTTGTTTTTTCACGGACAAGTTGACTTTGCAGCATGTAAATGTTCATGATTTGTTGCTCACTGATGAAACTATGCTGTTCTAATGCTGCTATGAGCCAAGTCGCGTGATAAATGCAATCGCCAATGGAAATTCTTTCTCGAATAACTTCAGCTTCATCATCTTCGGCTTCACTTTCACTTTTGTTGTTGTTGTTTTGCACCATTCCTACTATCTCCTGGTCTGTAAAATGATGAACAACTTGAGTATCTAGGTCAATATCAATCAATTTTTGTAAATTTTCAATTTAGATTTTCTTAAACTCAGGTTTATTCATACCTTTTGCATAGTGAAGCAACTCCATCATAGTCCGTTTTCCTTGTGAAATTTGGAACCTTTTGAAATCTGCAATTGTGATTTCGTCATCATGAAACCTTAAAGCAGGCCATAACTTAAACCATGCATTTCTTGAAGCATATTTTGGAATACTTTCCCATGCACGAGAAAGTGCACAAATTACATCTTTTAGATTGTATTCTTATATTATTTCTGTGACTGATTTCCCTGAATTTAAACCAATGAGAAACTGCATCATGTAATTAGATCGATACAGACACTTCAGTGATCTTAATATGCCTTGATCTTGAGGCTGTATTAGAGAAGTGCAGTTTGGAGGTAGAAAAATCACAGACACATTGTCTTTGATCAAAATTCTGGTTTAGGGTGAGCTGAACAATTATTCAATATGAGTAAATGTAGCAATTTCTCATGCTCTCAAGGTGTGGTTTGTAAACCAAACAACTTAAGTGGATAATTTGTTAAAATTGGATAATATGTACCAACTAGTAGAAATGCCCGTTGAAATTCAACGAGGAAAATACAAGAATATCTGTATATTAAAGTCTTTTATATTATCCCAAAATCTCAAAGAAAAGATTTAATCTACTCCATAGATAGCACCCGTCACAAATGACGGAAAAGTGTTAAAGAAAATAAGATTAATTTTGTTTATTATGTAATATAGAAATTATATAAACAATACATTATTTAAATCCAGCAATTTTTAAATGCATCTTTAAAATAATTTCCTTATACCACAACATTAGATGTTATATGTTTTGTCATGCACTCGTACCTTGATTTAAAATTAAATTCTTGCAGTTTTTATATAAACATATATTTTATATCAAAAACTTCTTTATACACACAATTGTCAATTTCAGATTTCTTCGCAACTACAGTAACTGAATTGAACGATTTGACTCTTGATAGAGCAACATATAATTGTCCATGGCTAAAAATATATGCTTACTTAAATACAGGCATATTTTATCGAACATTTGGCCTTGTGATTTATTGAGTGTCATTGAAAAAGACAATCGTATGGGGAATTGTCTTCGTTTGAAACAGAAGGGCAGATTTGTATCAGATGGAATAAGTTGGATTCTCGGAATAAATACTGTATCAGAGTTTTCTGCACCGATCACCTTTGCTTCGATTACATTTGTTTGTAATCGAGTTACAATAAGTCTTGTACCATTACATAGTCCTCTCAATGGCATTAGGTTTCTAAGGAGCATGACGACGGCTCCTACTTTTAGTTTTAGTTCATGAGGAGGCATTCCGGTTGGAGTAAGGCTATTTAAGAATTCTTCCGGGAATGCAAGTTGATCAGAAGCATCATCACTCACAATACTATCCACACTTTTAAAGACCACATCAGGTCCATCAATATGGCTAATTACTTGACTATTGAGATCAAGAGAGTCTTCGTTTGTTATGGTTAATATAGTTGAGTAAATATCTTAACATAATTTTGAATGCATTTGGATGCCTTACTTTCGAAAACATGTATAGAAGTGCATTAACTTAATATTTCGATTAATATTAATAATATCACATAAAGTTTCCGATCTTATAATCATACATAATAATATAACTACAGTAGAACCTCATAAATCCGGCACTCGAAAATCCGGAATTATCAAAAATCCGGCAGTTTTTGAAAAGTGCCTTTTTAAAACTTTCGCCGCGGGTAGCCTAATCCACTATGGAATGATAAACACACCGCTTCGCATCAAAATTCACGAATGCTAGAACAATTTGACGGCAGCAGTTATATTGTATGTGTGAGTGAGTCCAATTGTCAGCTGACCAATACATGTTGGTACGTGTTAGGGAATAGTTTCCACAGTCACACTGTATAACTTGTATACAGTCGCGTGTTCAGATTTGTAGCGATCGCATGTCTTTCATTAGTGTGATATTGCTCAAGTTCATATTGGAATGTCTTCAAAAAAAGCTGAAAACCCCTCCAGTAGTATTATGAAGCGTAAACATAAATCCCTTTCTATTGAACAATAAGTAGATTTATTAAGAAAACTTTAAAAATGTGCTTCGGTTAAGAGACTTTGTGAAGAATATAGCGTAGGCAGTTCTACTGTGTACAACTTGAAGAAATGAAAAAGTGAGTTACTGACATTTTATGCGGACAGTGACACTTCTAAGGCCGAAAAACATTACACACTTCCAGGGTCAACGATATCGATAGAGTATTGTTTGAATGGTTTCGACAAAGAGGAAGTGAAAGTGTACCGGTATCAGGCCTATTGCTAATACAGCAAGCAAAGAAATTCCACAACAATTTGAAAATCAATAAAGCTTGCGATTATTCGCAAGGTTGGCTTCATCGCTTCAAGCTTCGCCATGGAATACGAAAATTAGCAGTCTGGCGGAAAACTTAGTGCCGATTCGGATGCTGCCGAAGCATTTGTAGAGGAGTTTATCAAGTTAATTTCGGATGAAAATCTTACTGCAGAACAAATATATAACGCGGACGAGACAGGATTATTTTGGCAATGTCTTCCTCGGAGCACACTTGCAGCCACCGATGAGGATATGGCATTTGGAGTGAAGGAGTCAAAGGAGAGGCTGACGGTTCTTGTGTGCACAAATGCAGCAGGTACGCACAAACTAGAGCTAACTGTAATTGGTAAAAGTGCACACCCTCTTGCTTTAAAGAGTGTAAGGAATTTTCCTGTCAACTACCGTGCTAATAAACGTGCGTGAATAACTTCTCAATTAATGTTGGATTGGTTTTAAAATTATTTTGCACCGGAGGCACGTGCTCATTGTAAATCTAAGGGACTAGGTGATGATTGTAAAATAATTCTGACATTAGATAACTGTCCTGCCCATCCTGATGCATCACTTTTGGTACTGGGTAACGTGCGTGTGGTTTATTCATCTCCAAATTGTACATCTATTATTCAACCTATGGATCAGGGAATATTACACTCACTAAAATGCTATTACAGACAGCAATTTATGCAGAAATTGCTTGTTGCTTGTAATAGAGGCCAAGGTGTTGACGAATTTAAAAAGGAATTTAACATTAAGGACTCGATTTGGACTCTAGCTAAAGCATGGACTGATGTAACGGCCGCAACACTGAAAAATGCCTGCCATAATTTGTAGCCTGCAAGCATGTTTGAAGAATGTGATGAATCACCACCAGATTTTCTAGGTTTCAATGTTAGTGACAAAAAGAGACTGGTGTCTGAAATTATGGAATTTCCTAAGGGATCGACGAATAACGAAGGGTCTGGAAGAAGACGTTGAAAACTGGATGGAAATCGTCTATGAAGTGCCTGTAGTGAATCAGCTAACTGACGGAGAAATAGTTAAAATGGTTTTGGAACCCGAACGTGAGAATTATGAAAAAAGTTAAAGTGACGATGATGACAATGCAGCTGCAAACAAGCCTTCAATAGACCGTTGCATATTGGCTTTAGAGCAGCGGTCATGCATCGAATCACAGGATATGATGAATTTGTACCTAATTAAAGATAAACTTATTAAGGAAAGATCACTATGTATGAAGCAATCTGTGTGATATGTTCAAGACAGTTTCGCAAAAAAAACCTTCAAAAAGCTTCCAACACTGAAATGAAATGAAACTTGCATTCCCGCAACTAAAGACGCTGTCTCGACCTTATCGTCTAGCCATCGAGAGTAGAAACGAGACGTGTAAATTGGTATTAAATTGGCATTAAATTTGCTATGACCTTATTCCAAATTCGTCCACTTGTTAATGATTCTTTCTTTTATAAGTTTTGGCGTAAATTTTGGATTTTAATGTTATGTATTTTATTTTTTTTTACGCATAGGCCGTGATATGGTATGAAGGCGTAGTGGCGTAGCCAAGGATGGCAAGGCGTCTATTATGATTTATTTAATATTTTGCATGTTTATTTACATACCTTTTGTGTATGTATTTCATATTTTAAAATATTCTGGCGTGATTTCTGATTACATTTTGAAATACATTATATAGATTACAAAAAACTTTCGTTTTATCCAGCATTAGGCTGATTTGCTCCTGGATACTTAGGCAATGTGCAACATTTTCAAAAAACTGGAATTTTCTAAAATCTGGCTCGCGCTAAGTCCCGAGGGTGCCGGATTTATGAGATTCTACTGTATTAAGAATCAAAGCTTTACCCACCGAATGTATCGATTGAAATGATATGCCTCTTCATCCGTTTCTTACATCAAATAATTCTTTCCAATGAATTATTAAGTTAAGGACTAAATAAATTCTTCGCATATGGTATTCAACATAAACAAAGAAATACCTCATTGTAGGGTTGCTATCAACAATCAGTATATAAACTTCTTCATTTACTATCATAATTGAACATAACTTCTTTGTAACTCATACAATATATACCACTAATTACAGTTGAGTAAATGCTTGTAGTAAATTCTGTAATACTTACACTGTTGAATGTCTTACATACAAAGAACATTAATGATTAGTTCGTATCACCATCTATTGAGTGAAAAATGAAGCTGTTGCAGACGCAGTAAGAGAAATATATATAGATTAATTTAGTACTCTCAATTATTTTCACTAAATACATCGAAATTTTACCGATTTCTGGCTGGAGAGGTTATAATTCACCTCAGGAGTGGTATGCAGTACCATGAGGTTTAAGAACCACTGACACACAATTTTTTTTAGATTTCCCAAATTAGTCATTTTTGCGAATACTGCCAGACCACAGGTGTTCCCAGATTACGGATGTCCAGACTATGGATGCTCGACTGAAGTAAAAATTGCTTTTTTTGAACCTCCTATCAACACTATTTAATGTCACAGAATTATCTTTCTAACAAAAGATACTTTTAAAAATGAATATTAAAATGACAATAAATTTCACGATTTCATTAACGAGGTGCATAATATGTCAATCATAAATGTTAATTACTGGCTCCTTATATTCATAACTAATACACAAGCTACACTCAGTTCCTTTTGTTCAGTTCCAATTGAGTTATAATTCTAGCAGCCTATTGTGTTCTGCTTGTCACCTTATTTGTTTATAGCTAATACTGTGTATAATCTTTTGCTGAAAAACTGAAAAGAATGTTTCAATATTGCTTAATCGTCAACATTATGAGCCCAACATCATAAACTGTATATGTTCCAAGAACAAGGTTTTTTCTAGTAGATGTTTAAGTTAATTATTATATTATATAATTCTAATTAATTATATTATTATTAATTACCGTATTTCCCGGCCCATAAGACGCACTTTTTTTCTCGAAAAATGTGACCTAAATTCGACCTGCATCTTATGGGCCGAGGGTAAGTATTATTTCCAACCTTAGGAATACCCATACACATATTAAAACCATTTAAATGTAAGAAATAATAATAGTGAC
Organism: Uropetala carovei; assembly: GCA_036926305.1. Lineage (NCBI taxonomy): Eukaryota > Metazoa > Arthropoda > Insecta > Odonata > Petaluridae > Uropetala > Uropetala carovei. Next base: position 8,714,099 of record JAXCHB010000056.1, read on the forward strand.
ACTGTTTTTGAACTACTAATCAGTAATAGTGGAATAGTTTTGGTATTTCCCCGACAGTTACAATACTTAGTAAACATTTTCATATGTAAATCTCAAACGCAAAGAATGTAGCCTTTTTAATTTCATGCTTCCATCCGTAGACGCTCTTTCACGATTCTCAAATCATTGTATCACTTGTGAATAGCCTACTTTCCTATCCTGGGATTTACCCTAATGTATACATTGTATTACTATCGCCAGGCAGTATGGGTTACATAATAGCCCTGCTGATTTGCGTACCCGGGTACCTAAATAACCTGCTGAAGTAGCAGAGTGTAGTTCAAGTGCGTCACACGTTCCTTAAAGTATATCTGTTTTGTGTGCATTTACGTTTTTACAAACAGTAATTATAGAGTTACATTTAAAATTTCAAATCAAATAAAACCCTCATGGGATCAAAAGAGAGACGATTATCTTACAGTATTGCATTTAAACTTGAAGTCGTGGATTACGCTGTAAAACATGGAAACAGGGCAGCTGAAAGGCGTTTCGGCCCACCTCCGACAGAGAAGATGATACGAGAATGGAGAAAGCAAAAGGAAGATTTAATCAATGCAGATAAGAGTAAAAAACTTTACGTTCATGTGCTCCTAAATGGCCAAAAGTTGAAGAACAGGAAGAACGGAATTGCTGTTTCAACGAAAATGATTTTAATTGAAGTGAGAAGACTAGCCATTGAAATGTCTATTACTGATTTTGCTGGGGTAACGTCGTGGTGCGAAAGATTTATGAGAAGAAATGGCCTGTGTATGCGTACTAAAACTACAATAGCGCAAAAACTGCCAGTTGAGTATGAAAGAAAGATTATAGAATTCCATAAATATGTCATAAACATGAGAAAGAAGCTGTGGACGTTAAAGGTGCTAAGACAATTATGATAAAGACTTCTGGTAATGAGAAGACGCGTTACACTGTTGTTCTTGCGTGTTGTGCTGATGGCACAAAGCTTCCACCTTTATTAATCTTTAAAAGAAAAACACTGCCTAAAGATGTAATTCCACGTGGGATTTATGTTCATGTTCATCCTAAAGGATGGATGGATGGAGAAGGAATGAAGTTGTGGTTAGAAAAGGTGTGGTCCAAGCGTCCAGGTGGTCTTCTTAAAAAACCGTCTTTATTAGTGTGCGATCAGTTCAAGGCACATGTAACAAAGTCAACAAAAAGGTTTGCCACTGAACTGAAGACGCATCTTGCAGTGATTCCTGGTGGATTAACTAGTCAATTACAACCTCTGGATGTTTCAGTTAATAAACCGTTCAAGGGATTTATGCATGAGGAGTGGATAAAGTGGATTGAGGCACCAACTCATCTCATTACACCGACAGGAAGAATGAAATGGCCTTCAATTTCTAGTGTTTGCGAGTGGGTGAAAAAGTCCTGACAGCGAGTTAAAACTGAGACTATTGTAAAGTCTTTCAAAAAATGTGGCATTAGCAATGCACTAGATGGAAGTGAAGATGACATTTTGTATGAAGAAAGTGACGCTTCGAGTGAAAACAACCGTGAGGATGATTTTAGTGGGAGTGATGATGATTTTCTGGGTTTCTACGATGAATAAATTATATTATGGTTGCTGATTTTGGTATGTAACAATCCTGTTTTCTTCCTATAAATTACTAAAATTAAAATACATTCATTATTATTTTTTCTAAAATTTCTAACGAAAAAAACACGGTGCGTCTCATGAGGCCGGGAAATACGGTAGATAGTCATTATTTAGATTATTAGCGTATATCCTGTCAAAAATGACGGGAGGAAAGATATGATCGTTCAAACTATTTAGGGAGATCATATTAACATAAGAAACTTGAACTGTCTTGAAAATCGTTTTCCCCTCCCTCCCTCACCCCTCTCCCCCCTCCCTCTCCCCAACTCTCTCTCCCTCAATCTCCAAATTAAAAGCATTCAAAGCACGTTTATACCCATAAGAATTGAAATAACAATATGATATTGAGGTCTAACAATGGAATAGGTAGGCAAGGTAACATCCCATTAAAAATGGCAAGATTTCCTCAAACTGTGTGAATTAAACATTTACATCAAAAAATTTCGAACTATAGGAGGAAAAAGATGAAAAGAATGAAAAACCTTATAATGTTTTCTTCAAAATGGTTTATATCCAAAGAATGTAGGACAATTCTTTCTAATTTTAATCTAAAAAAGAATGAAAGCCTGCACGTCGAAATGTCCATTTTTACGTGTTACCTTATGGGAAATGGAAATTATCCCCTGGAGTCGAACCCAGGTCTTTGATCTCGATTTCGATAATTAATGTTTTGTTATTATATCATAATGCTATCCTGAAAATTTCACCAAATTCGGTTGTCGTTTGCAAGATATTAAGCTTTGATCTCGATTTCGATAATTAATGTTTTGTTATTATATCATAATGCTATCCTGAAAATTTCACCAAATTCGGTTGTCGTTTGCAAGATATTAAGCTTCAAAAAGCATTACTGACAAAGTGACACTGTCCTCTATATAGTTTGGATTATATTTGATGTAACAAATTAGATGGTATCATGTGCACATTCATGGCCCAGTAGCACATCTCCTAAATAAAGGTTGTATGAGACTGGGGCTTGCGAAGCCCATCTTGCCCGGGGAAAGTTCTGTCTGGCATTGTCGGCAGTAGAACATCCCAAAGAGATATTCTACTGCTTGACTGACTACTGTTAACTAGCAGAAATACCAGGCATTGCACAGGGAAATGCTATATTCCAATATTTTATGCATGGAAAATTGGAAAACATCCTATATTCAAGACATTTTGCCATCCCAACCAGATTTTAATTATAGCGCCCCATCGATACATAAATTTTACATTAAAAGTAGCAGGCCTACGCAGATATTCTGCATGTAAAGATAGAACCAGAACATCATTGAAGACTTAACCGTGTTATACAGTCTGGGTTGTGTATCTGGATCTGAAATTTCCGCGCAAGCAATTTTATCAACATCATCTGAATTGCGGATTTTATCAGCATCTCTTAAAACCAATAAAATATGGACATGAGGCAAACCCCTTTTTTGAAATTCTATTACCATTACCATAGCTAAAGGAACTCCCAAAACGTGTTTTTTCATTAGATCATCCATAATTTCCTGAAGCTTGATATGGAATTTCATGTAACATTTTCAATTAATGAAGTATATTAATGATTTTTACAATGAATAATCAAAAGTGTTAAGTAACTATGAAGCTCTGGCAACACTTTAACAATATTTAAGAGTAACATGGCCATGCACGATGAGCTTGTAATGAGTTTCATAATAATGAACTTTAGTTATAATCTATTATAGCACCAGTATTGGTTTCGTAACCTAACAGAAACAGTTGATAATCATCCCATCTGGTCAATACAAAATCTACAGCTTGAGTGTGGAATTGTGATGTTCCACAGTACCAAACAAATGCATGGAAACAGAATTAAACAAACAAGTTTTCATTGCCTAGAATAGAAATTACCGTATGTTCACGTGTACCGCGTGCACCTTTTTTCCTTGAAATCACAGTCAAGAAACAGGCTGCGTGTCTTACACAAGTACACCATCAAAGCCTTTGAAACGCAATGTATTATACCAAATTTGCACAATGTACTATATCAACAAATCATCTTTTAGTATGACAGTGGCGCAGTTGGTGCTGATTATTACTCCATCAAATCCCAGAGAAGAAGTACCAATGTAACAGCTACGAAAATTTTGATTTCGTTGATTTCACTAAAACAGAATACGTAAAAGCCGGCATCAGTACGTTATAGCAGTGTTGAATCCAGGGGGGTACCCGGGGGGGATTTTCCCCCCCGGGTAATATAAAATCCCCCCCGGAGAAAATGGTCAATTAATTCAGTTTTTTACGGGATTTTAGTGAGTTTACGCAACTTTAACAATATGTATTTTAATTCTATTTTCTACTAATATTTAAGCATGTTTAACTAAAATTGGGCTTTAAATATTGATTGTAACATATAAGTTATAAATATCTATTTTAAAGATATTTTGACATGTAGACTGCGTCATATATTTGCTGAATTCTGAAGTGTTGATAATTTGTTGCACGTGCAGCGTACAGAAAATATCAGTATAACATACATTGTACAAACTTTCTCATGTACGTACTAACCCGGCGTTTAGTTATCTTTAGAAAATGAAGATCGTATAAGCCTATTTCTAGAAAATCCAATTTTTGTTCAAGTTGCACAAGAATAAACTAGCCTTATACTCAGTCATTGAGAAAAATGAAATAGGTATAGTAATATTGCAGACGTATACTCAAGTAACTGTACGAAATTTGATCGAAATCGTTCGAACCGATTTTGAGAAAATCAAATTATTGCTAAAGTTACCTAGAATAAAGTAACCTTATATTCATTTTTTGAGAAATATGAACTATACAGTATTATTAAAGATGTAAACTCAAGTAACTGTACGAAATCTGATCAAAATCGTTACAGCCATTTTCGAAAAAATCGGATTGTTGTTAAAAATGCGTAGAATAAACTACCCTTAATGACTGAGCAATGTCAACCATTTCTATGATACATATACTCTGCTCAGTACAATAAAATGCCTAAGTACGAGATTTCATTTATTTTTACTCTACTGTTTAGGCTGCAGAGCCAGTAACAGACAAACAGACGGCATTGCAAAAACCACTTTTTCGGATTCGGATTCCGTAAAAATCTCGAGGTTGAATTTTTTCGCAATAACAATACTTTCTCAATACTTTGTATCAGAAAGTAAAAAAGAAAAACTACATACGGAGTTAGAGAATGAAGTGAATAGCGATTTAAGTGAGAAAAAAGAAGAGGATAGTAAATGTAGTAATAGAAAAGATTGATGGATTGAAGATGGGAAGACACTGGAAATTGAAGATATAGGTAACAGCAGTGATATCAGCAAGAAAACTAAATCAAAATATAATAATAAGTGGGAATCAAAATAGTATTCGCGAAGGAGCATATTGCAAATTTTGTGAGATATTTTTGAAAAACGATTTAGAAGCGATACAAAAATCTGGTGGTATTTTTATCAATGTACCTTTTACTAATTATACAATAGCCGCGGGAAAAACTGGTAAACTAGAAAAACATGCAAATTCCGAAAAGCATGCATTTAGTGTTTCTATGGAAACGTTGCGTCTCCAGGGAATGCAGAAACCAGTACATAGCATATCAATTAATGAGAGTGAAACACAGAAAGGCCAAAATCGTCGGTCAATGCATGCTCTTATAGAAGCCCTATATTTTCTAGCTAAAGAAGAAATACCTCAACAACCAAATATGAAGCATTAGTTAAAAAAAATTCTTATTAAACATGACGATATCCTCAATACTTGGTTAAAAGGCCAAAGCAGCCGCTCTACTTATATTAGCAAAGCCACTGAGTCAGAATTTATTTCGTGCATTGGGAGGTATTAGATAAACATGATTCCAGCATCGTTGTGAAAAATAAGTACTTTTCGGTAATAGCTGATGAGTCCACAAATATTAATAATATGTCAGAACTTATGATATTATTACGTTTTGTAGATAACAATAATATTAGAGAAATGTTCCTCTGTTTAATTAAATTAGATAATGTGGATGCAGAAACTATAAAGCAAACCATTTTATGTCAGCTAAAACAATGGAAAATAGATTTAAAATATTTAGTGTCATGTTCATTTGATGGAGCTGCTACTTTCTCAGGAAATATTTCCAGTGTACAAAAGAGACTATCAGAAAAAGTTGGACGAGAAACACCTTACATACACTCCAGAGCGCACGTATTATCCTTAGCTTTGACAAGTGCTAGAAACAAATATCCAGTGATTGAACGAGTGCTGCATGTTTTAAAAGATATTTACAAACTGTTTCATAGATCATCTAGATGGGAAAGAATGTTACACAATGTTCAATCCATTCTTGAGGAACTACTATTAAAAATTTCAGAAACCATAGAAACTCGCTGGCTAAGTAATTTTAGATCTATTGACGCTGTCAGGCTTTGTTACGATTCCATAATGATGACTTGTGAACAGACACATAAGGATGGTGCGGACCTTGCTTCTTTAGCAGGAGGCATTTATTAGAAATGGAAAAATCCAGTTTTTTAATAAAACTCTGTGTTTTACATGAAGCACTACCTGCTGTTTCAAATCTAAGTAAGATTTTATAAAAAGAAGATTTATGTTTACTCGATTTATCCAGACTTATTAATTCCACTATTAAACACCTTAAAACTATATTTCATGATTGCTTTGAAAATAATCAAGAAAGCACAATCTGGAAAAACTACATGTCCATGGTTAAAGATCTTGAAAATATACGCCCTGTAAAGGAAAACGAAAAACCTGAAATAAGCGTTAAAACAGCCAGTAAATTTGTCAATGAAATGATTAACCAGATGAGTTATCGATTCAATGACAACGCTATACTGTTGATCAAAATTACCTCGAAGTTGGAATCAGCAGAATCATTTCGTACTGTGACTGAACAGGATGCTAGGAATTTATCTGGTTTGCTGCATTTAAATTTCGATGCATTGTGGAACGATATTCGTTCCTTTACGTATGCTGTCCAATCCGACGACAGAATAATATTTTGAAATTAATATTGAAATCCAATATTGGATATGATGAACTTAAGAGTTTATGCGTAAAACTATGTTGCATTCCAGTGTCCACCGCAAGTGCTGAACGGTCTTTTATTACAATGAATAGACTGATGATGAAATTAAGAAGTAGGTTGGGACAAGAAACATTGCAAGACCTCATGAAAATCGCTATCGAGGAACATGATGAGTTACCAAATACTTTACTAGACGGTGTTATTGACACATATGCTAAGAAGAAACAAAGGAAACTGAGGTTAATTTAAACTGTTTAAGTTCCTTATCAAGTGTCTTGTGATTAAACCATAAATTCATATAATTATTATTTTTTATTAAGGCACAGGAATCTGTCAGTTTTTGTGAAATAAAACATTTTTTGTTACATTATGTCTATTTAAAAGTACTAGATGCGTAAATAGGTATAATTTCGTATATTTGTTTAGTTTTAGTTTATGCTTTTTTTGATCTTCCTGAGTACTAATGAATACACATTTATTTATTTCTTCTTTTCAATAAATATATATTTAGTGTTTTATAATTATATTACTTATCAAGACTAAGGTTTATTAAAGCGTTTGTTACATCTTTAATCAAATTTTCTAGGATTATTCCAAATATTAAATTTAGTTAATTTTGTTATTAAATGGTGATGTATAAAATTATATTACAAATTATTTGTTAATCCGCAATAAATAAATAAAATATAAATAAATCACGTTTCATTTTACTTAATTATTTAAACAATAACAAAAAGACAACTCCTACTAATTTTCCAGCAATATATTATATACCCCCCCGACCCATGCAGTTTCCCCCCCGGGGAAGAACGTCTGGATTCAACACTGGTTGTAGTTCAAGTTTCTCACTGCAAAAGATTGTTAGAGTTTTTTTATTCTAAGCACATGATTCTGCCTTACAGTGCTGTGACCACAGTTGAGCATGAGATGATCAAGTGAGGTATCCCAATTTTTAAGAAAATGTGTACACACAACCAGCAGAAATATGTAGAAAATGGAAGAATCAAATTGCTCCTATTAGATAAATGCATTTTTTAGTGCCGGCAAACAAAAACAAATCGATTCGTTGCATTTTTTGTTACGGCCAAAAAAGCAATTTTGTTTTTCGTTACGATAAAATCTAATTTCATTATGTTTAACGTTATAACGAAATAATTGCTTATGAGTACTTTTTATTTGATATTTATACCTCGTAAGTTTAAGTTTTTCATTTAGAATTATAGTTAAAAAAATTTTCTAAACATATGTTGCAGATAAGGAACATTTTTAAGCTTTCTAAGGAGTCGCAACAGATTTCGTTATTTTTTTGATCGTGCATACAAATTAGGATTTTTATATCCAACATTTAATAATCAAGGTTAATTGCCTTAACCCACATTAAGTACAAAAATAATGTAATAATTATAATAAAATACCGCAATGCTCATGTTGCATCGTAGAATTTTTTATAAGTAACTCGGAAAGTACACCGGCTGTACCAATTCTAATTCTTGCAACAGACCTAAAATTCGACAAAAACAAAGAAAATTGTCAAAAATCCAAGTTTTCCTCTCTGGGGTTTATTTTTGATAGCTTTCTTCCTTCTCTTATACCCTATAAGAAATACATGTAAATAAATCACCCATGGGTTTACAATATTGCATTTAATAACATTTTAGATATTAACAAAAGGATTCTTTTATTAAGTACATATATGAAAGAAGAGATACAGAAATGTGAATAGTTTGATAAAGTTTTATTTCACTGTTAATAACCATGAATATAGGTAATTTTTCAGGTAAAACAGAAAAATATGGAACCTTTACCAAATGTGAGCAGGGCCGGTTTCAGGCATAAGCGACGTAGGCAGTCGCTTACAGGCGCCACTTCAGAGGGGCAGCAAAATCAATGTTTCGGATTTGGACATTTTCATTTTTTCCAAAGTGTATTGCACAGAACTTCAAAACATCGCGAAAAACAATATTTCACGCAATGATGTCATTTACATTCAGGGTTGGTTCAAGGTGTAAGAGACGTAAACCTACCATTAACAGGTGTCACTTAAGAAGGATGGCAAGATGAACGTTTTAAAGTTTTACATTGTCTAAAAAACACGCTGACGCACTGTGAGCCTTACTTAACCTCTTCAGAGGAATGAAAGGGAGGGTTTTAAAAAGAGAGGTTTAAAAAGGGGGGTTTCAAAAGGAGGATTTAAAAGGGTTTCAAAAGGGGGGTTTCAGAAGGGGGGGGGTTTAAAAAGGGGGTTTCAAAAGAGAGGGTTTCAAAGGGGGGGGTTTCCAAAGGGAGATCTCAAAAGGGGGGTTTCAAAAGGGGGGTTTCAAAAGGGGGTTTCGACAGGGGAGGTTTAAAAGGGGGGGTTTCAATGGGGGATTTCAAAAGGGGGGGGTTTCAAAGGGAAGGTTTTAAAGGGGAGGTTTCAAAAGGGGGGATTCAAGGGGAGGGGTTTCATGCGCTTTTAGGGTTTAAGCATTGTAATTTCAAATAACCTTCCCACCCCAAATACAGAGAACCTTCAATACTAGAGATTTTGATTACTCAAGGATTTGTCTCTTTGTGCAAAAGCGTGATCGTAAAGTTACAATATAAAAATATTTGCTAATATAATCATTACATAGTCATTTTGTTATAAGGTCAGTGAATGTTTTATTTCTATTTTCTGAAAATATTCAGCTGAATATATTTTTGAAAAAACAAAACTGAGTAAAATGTTTATTTTCCTCTTTTAATATATAATTAATATTATTTCATGCACTGGTGGTGTAGTGGTTAGCGTGTTGGCTTTCCATTACAAAGTTCCGGGGTTCAAACCCCGTGAATGGAGGTTTTTCAAAAAAAAAAAAAACTATCATCGGTGCCTGACAGTAGGCAGCAGTACTGTCAGTATGGTATAGAGCCGAAAACAAATTATGTAGGCTGGGTCTATATTCAATAGAAGCTATTCATAACTTATCGCTCTGCTCACCAAAATTCGTTATATATGGGGCATATTGAGATATTATTGAAATCATAACGTATAAATGGTCTGAATTATGAAATAAACCAGTGTTTTTGAAGAAATTGTTTTGGTGGCAATATTACCCGCGATATGTGTCATTTCGTATGTTTTGCCTGAGAATAATATTTTAAGATAGCACGACGTTTAAGAGTGAGAAATACACTTTAAACTTTTTCAAACTTGAAAAATGTAAGTTGCACATTGTATGACTTTCTCCAAACAGAATAATGAATACTAACTTTACCTATCTTAAAGGTTCCTTATTAAGCATTCAGGCATTTATTTTAAAACTTATTTTTAATGAAAGATTTCAGTAAAAAAAACAATTGTCAATTTCTGGGTTCTTTCCTTACACTACAGTAAGTGAATCAAATGATCTGACTCTTGATAGAGCAATATATAATTGTCCATGACTAAAAACTGGCTTAGTTAGGTAAAGGCATTCATCAAATGTTTGGCCTTATGACTTATTGATTGTCATTAAAAAAGTCAATCGTATGGGGAATTGTTTTCGCTTGAAACTGAATGGTAAATTTGTGTCTGATGGAATGAGTGAGATTCTTTGAATAAGTATGTACCGTCTCTGAGTTTGCTGCACCGATCACTTTTGCTTTGATTATGTGTGTTTGTATTTGATTAACAGTAAGTCTTTTACCATTACATAGTTCTGTTCTGGAACTGCCACCCAATAAGGAGAGAATTGCCAATATTTCACATTTAAAATTGTATCATCAGTAATTTTGTTATTATATCTTGTATGTTTGGCGTAGGGAATTAGCGACCCCATCGCCCAATGATCCAAAGTCATTGCAATCAGCCCCCAGGTGAGAATCTGGTAAAACATTAATTTTCGGCCTTGTGCTATGCCTTTGTGTATACAAGGATGTTGTTCAAGGCATCATAAAGGATAATTAGACCTTTATGTATGTCTCCATGGCTCTAAATTTTTATTATTTAATGTAACCTGACCATGTGTTTGTTATGTTTCTTTGGTAATAATACCACTATTACCACAATAGTGTTTGTGCACTCTCCTCAATTGGGATAGTGTACCTTAAAATGTTTATAACACTGTATAATATTGTAAAGTCAGCCATCCATCTCAGACAGGGGAAATATACTAGATTTAAAATTGTTTCACTAATAATAATTATCTGTACTATTCTGAATATTACTTAATGTTATAATAATTATCTGTACCACTTGACTAAGTGGAAAGTTGGTAATGTCATACTGATTTTATGCCTTGTCTTAGAAGATAACTGCTGCTAAGTTTCCAGCATAGAATATTGTTTACTTTACTTAATGCTTTAAATTCAAAGTAATCTTTTGTTAAATTTCGGTACTTCCCAGATGGAACTACCATGAATTCTTTCCTTTGATATAATATCCATTGTCGTATAATGTGCCCTTATTGTAAGCCTAAGGCAATGAGTGGGCAAAAATCTTTGTATCGTGAGTCATTTTGGTAGTCTGAAACTACACACCAGAACACTTCATGATAATTAATATCTGTTATGGTGGAGACATAACAAGTTGGGCTATTGAATTTCCATCCAAGAAGACATATGACTCCAGTGTTTAGTGAACACTTTTCAAAACTGCCTTCAAGGAGTGTACTAAACCTGAACAGTGTTAATCAGGGGTGAATATTTTCCCATTTTCCCTGAGAACTTCAGATGGAACAGTGTCGCGGACTCTGATTATCAGAACGACATAACATTTCCAGTGAATTATTCCCAATGTACTTTAGTCACTACAATAACATTAAATAAACTATATTAGCAATACAACAGATAATTCCGGTGTGTGTGTGATTTAATATAAAGTGTTATTAAGCGAAGTGCTACAAGTAAAGGGTGTGAACAATTGGGAGGAAGAGATGGTCCAGGGAATCTCCCCCCACCCTTCAAAACTTTATTTTTTTCATTTTCTGAGGGAGGATGCAGCGATTTTCCCCACACCTACGCACTTAACGAAGCACTTGTCGAAGAAACGCGACGAATAATGCCCGGCCATTGAATAACGCCCAACCATCGAATATCGCCTTCCTTCGTTAAGTGCGTAGGTGCGGGGAGAATCGCTGCACAAGTTACAATAATGAGACCCGCTTACCGCGGCCCCGGCCAACGTGGATTCAATATAATGCGGATTTTATTTCAAATTAAATTTTTTTAAATATAGATATCTTATACACAGTGCGACCGCAATCTTATGATTCTTTTAAATTTCGCACTAATCAAATTTCCTAAAGTATCCTAAATATTGTGATATTTCAGCAGTGTTGCATAATATTGAATCGTCTGGTGGCCAATTTCACTCTTTTCCCTGTAAATTTCATGGGTCTAACACAAAAAATATATCTCCTACAGCGGAATACCTTTAAAAAACGAAAATAGAAATACGATTCATGTTTCTTTGGCATCATTGGATCGTAAAGAATGTTTGTAATGATTTCTATTTTTTAAATCTATAATTTTCGACAATTACTTTATTACAATTTTAATAACATGTCATTATAAATAACTAGTGTAATGCCGTTGAAATATCAACGGAAGAATTATACATAGATTGATTATTAATATTTGCATTTAAAATAATTATTAGCACACTTTTACATATGAAATATTTCGTCATATATTACATTTCTAGTGAATATTCTGTTGTCGTTTAGTAAATGCCTTTGGTTTTCATTTTCGGCTATAAAATTCTGTTATTCTTCTCCCACCTTGTTCTCGTCAATGCTGCATATAAATGTCGGTGTGCAAAGACCGGGAAATAATTATATGTATATATATACAACGTAGGGAAAATAATTAAATTTTGTGCACTTAACATTATGATTGTTTTAAAATTGTACTTTGTACTTACGAAGAAAGAAAGCTTACTCGAATCCACATTAATGTTCTCCGTCATTATGCATTACATATTTAAAATAAAACTCTTTAAAATATTTAAATTAAAAACTAATTAGTCAATCAGCGGAATAATTTCTTTGAATGCTATCTGAACAAAAACAAATCCATTTATTTCAACATTGTAAACTGTTCCCTTGACGATTGAATGGATTGTTGTATTGGAGATGCATACACACACATCCAGTGTTGAATCCAGACGTTCTTCCCCGGGGGGGAAACTGCAGCCTTCGTTTATGGTTTCTGAACCATGTATTAGTCACTACTAAGTCGTTATTAACACAGAATTCTACCAGTTTTTCTCCTCCTCGGTTTCTTTTCCCAAGTCCGTATTGACCGACAACGTTTTCTTCTTGTCCTTCACCAACTATGCTGTTCCAATCTCCCATTATTATGCAGTTTACCTTTCCTCCGTCTTCTTTGTAAATCTCGTTAATTTGTACATACATCTCCATTTCTTCTTCTTCATGAGTGGACGTTGGCATATATACCTGGATTATCAAGATGTTCACTGGGACTGCTTTTAGCTTTATTGCCATCAACCTATCGTTTGTTGCTGTTATTTTTGTCACGCTCTTCATCATATCTTTCCTAAATACCAGAGCTACTCCCCTTGCCCCACTATTTCCTCCTGAGTAAACTACCGTGAATTCTTCCGAGTCGAACTGTCCTTCTCCTTCCCATCTAGCTTCGCTCAGCCCTATGATATCAGTCCTATTTCTTCTCAATTCTTCTTTCAGGTTCTCTAGCTTTCCTGCCTTCCTCATGGTTTGTACATTCCAAGTATCTATGCGTAAGTTACCTTCGACAAATGCTTTCCTCAAGGCAGTCCCCGCCCGGAGATCCGATTGAGGGACTATTTTACCTCTGGAATATTTTACCCCGAGAGAACTCATATTGTCCAACCATATAATCATTACTAGGGAATTTTAATGTGGTAGTTTCCCTCTTGCTTTCCACATCGCAGTACTGCAGCTGTTCAAATCGTCCGGATCACGCCTACAGCTCTATTGAATATAGACCCAGCCTACATAATTTGTTTTCGGCTCTATACCATACTGACAGTACTGCTGCCTACTGTCAGGCACCGATGATAGTTTTTTTTTTTTTGAAAAACCTCCATTCACGGGGTTTGAACCCCGGAACTTTGTAATGGAAAGCCAACACGCTAACCACTACACCACCAGTGCATGAAATAATATTAATTATATATTAAAAGAGGAAAATAAACATTTTACTCAGTTTTGTTTTTTCAAAAATATATTCAGCTGAATATTTTCAGAAAATAGAAATAAAACATTCACTGACCTTATAACAAAATGACTATGTAATGATTATATTAGCAAATATTTTTATATTGTAACTTTACGATCACGCTTTTGCACAAAGAGACAAATCCTTGAGTAATCAAAATCTCTAGTATTGAAGGTTCTCTGTATTTGGGGTGGGAAGGTTATTTGAAATTACAATGCTTAAACCCTAAAAGCGCATGAAACCCCTCCCCTTGAATCCCCCCTTTTGAAACCTCCCCTTTAAAACCTTCCCTTTGAAACCCCCCCCCTTTTGAAATCCCCCATTGAAACCCCCCCTTTTAAACCTCCCCTGTCGAAACCCCCTTTTGAAACCCCCCTTTTGAAACCCCCCTTTTGAGATCTCCCTTTGGAAACCCCCCCCTTTGAAACCCTCTCTTTTGAAACCCCCTTTTTAAACCCCCCCCCTTCTGAAACCCCCCTTTTGAAACCCTTTTAAATCCTCCTTTTGAAACCCCCCTTTTTAAACCTCTCTTTTTAAAACCCTCCCTTTCATTCCTCTGAAGAGGTTAAGTAAGGCTCACAGTGCGTCAGCGTGTTTTTTAGACAATGTAAAACTTTAAAACGTTCATCTTGCCATCCTTCTTAAGTGACACCTGTTAATGGTAGGTTTACGTCTCTTACACCTTGAACCAACCCTGAATGTAAATGACATCATTGCGTGAAATATTGTTTTTCGCGATGTTTTGAAGTTCTGTGCAATACACTTTGGAAAAAATGAAAATGTCCAAATCCGAAACATTGATTTTGCTGCCCCTCTGAAGTGGCGCCTGTAAGCGACTGCCTACGTCGCTTATGCCTGAAACCGGCCCTGCTCACATTTGGTAAAGGTTCCATATTTTTCTGTTTTACCTGAAAAATTACCTATATTCATGGTTATTAACAGTGAAATAAAACTTTATCAAACTATTCACATTTCTGTATCTCTTCTTTCATATATGTACTTAATAAAAGAATCCTTTTGTTAATATCTAAAATGTTATTAAATGCAATATTGTAAACCCATGGGTGATTTATTTACATGTATTTCTTATAGGGTATAAGAGAAGGAAGAAAGCTATCAAAAATAAACCCCAGAGAGGAAAACTTGGATTTTTGACAATTTTCTTTGTTTTTGTCGAATTTTAGGTCTGTTGCAAGAATTAGAATTGGTACAGCCGGTGTACTTTCCGAGTTACTTATAAAAAATTCTACGATGCAACATGAGCATTGCGGTATTTTATTATAATTATTACATTATTTTTGTACTTAATGTGGGTTAAGGCAATTAACCTTGATTATTAAATGTTGGATATAAAAATCCTAATTTGTATGCACGATCAAAAAAATAACGAAATCTGTTGCGACTCCTTAGAAAGCTTAAAAATGTTCCTTATCTGCAACATATGTTTAGAAAATTTTTTTAACTATAATTCTAAATGAAAAACTTAAACTTACGAGGTATAAATATCAAATAAAAAGTACTCATAAGCAATTATTTCGTTATAACGTTAAACATAATGAAATTAGATTTTATCGTAACGAAAAACAAAATTGCTTTTTTGGCCGTAACAAAAAATGCAACGAATCGATTTGTTTTTGTTTGCCGGCACTAAAAAATGCATTTATCTAATAGGAGCAATTTGATTCTTCCATTTTCTACATATTTCTGCTGGTTGTGTGTACACATTTTCTTAAAAATTGGGATACCTCACTTGATCATCTCATGCTCAACTGTGGTCACAGCACTGTAAGGCAGAATCATGTGCTTAGAATAAAAAAACTCTAACAATCTTTTGCAGTGAGAAACTTGAACTACAACCAGTGTTGAATCCAGACGTTCTTCCCCGGGGGGGAAACTGCATGGGTCGGGGGGGTATATAATATATTGCTGGAAAATTAGTAGGAGTTGTCTTTTTGTTATTGTTTAAATAATTAAGTAAAATGAAACGTGATTTATTTATATTTTATTTATTTATTGCGGATTAACAAATAATTTGTAATATAATTTTATACATCACCATTTAATAACAAAATTAACTAAATTTAATATTTGGAATAATCCTAGAAAATTTGATTAAAGATGTAACAAACGCTTTAATAAACCTTAGTCTTGATAAGTAATATAATTATAAAACACTAAATATATATTTATTGAAAAGAAGAAATAAATAAATGTGTATTCATTAGTACTCAGGAAGATCAAAAAAAGCATAAACTAAAACTAAACAAATATACGAAATTATACCTATTTACGCATCTAGTACTTTTAAATAGACATAATGTAACAAAAAATGTTTTATTTCACAAAAACTGACAGATTCCTGTGCCTTAATAAAAAATAATAATTATATGAATTTATGGTTTAATCACAAGACACTTGATAAGGAACTTAAACAGTTTAAATTAACCTCAGTTTCCTTTGTTTCTTCTTAGCATATGTGTCAATAACACCGTCTAGTAAAGTATTTGGTAACTCATCATGTTCCTCGATAGCGATTTTCATGAGGTCTTGCAATGTTTCTTGTCCCAACCTACTTCTTAATTTCATCATCAGTCTATTCATTGTAATAAAAGACCGTTCAGCACTTGCGGTGGACACTGGAATGCAACATAGTTTTACGCATAAACTCTTAAGTTCATCATATCCAATATTGGATTTCAATATTAATTTCAAAATATTATTCTGTCGTCGGATTGGACAGCATACGTAAAGGAACGAATATCGTTCCACAATGCATCGAAATTTAAATGCAGCAAACCAGATAAATTCCTAGCATCCTGTTCAGTCACAGTACGAAATGATTCTGCTGATTCCAACTTCGAGGTAATTTTGATCAACAGTATAGCGTTGTCATTGAATCGATAACTCATCTGGTTAATCATTTCATTGACAAATTTACTGGCTGTTTTAACGCTTATTTCAGGTTTTTCGTTTTCCTTTACAGGGCGTATATTTTCAAGATCTTTAACCATGGACATGTAGTTTTTCCAGATTGTGCTTTCTTGATTATTTTCAAAGCAATCATGAAATATAGTTTTAAGGTGTTTAATAGTGGAATTAATAAGTCTGGATAAATCGAGTAAACATAAATCTTCTTTTTATAAAATCTTACTTAGATTTGAAACAGCAGGTAGTGCTTCATGTAAAACACAGAGTTTTATTAAAAAACTGGATTTTTCCATTTCTAATAAATGCCTCCTGCTAAAGAAGCAAGGTCCGCACCATCCTTATGTGTCTGTTCACAAGTCATCATTATGGAATCGTAACAAAGCCTGACAGCGTCAATAGATCTAAAATTACTTAGCCAGCGAGTTTCTATGGTTTCTGAAATTTTTAATAGTAGTTCCTCAAGAATGGATTGAACATTGTGTAACATTCTTTCCCATCTAGATGATCTATGAAACAGTTTGTAAATATCTTTTAAAACATGCAGCACTCGTTCAATCACTGGATATTTGTTTCTAGCACTTGTCAAAGCTAAGGATAATACGTGCGCTCTGGAGTGTATGTAAGGTGTTTCTCGTCCAACTTTTTCTGATAGTCTCTTTTGTACACTGGAAATATTTCCTGAGAAAGTAGCAGCTCCATCAAATGAACATGACACTAAATATTTTAAATCTATTTTCCATTGTTTTAGCTGACATAAAATGGTTTGCTTTATAGTTTCTGCATCCACATTATCTAATTTAATTAAACAGAGGAACATTTCTCTAATATTATTGTTATCTACAAAACGTAATAATATCATAAGTTCTGACATATTATTAATATTTGTGGACTCATCAGCTATTACCGAAAAGTACTTATTTTTCACAACGATGCTGGAATCATGTTTATCTAATACCTCCCAATGCACGAAATAAATTCTGACTCAGTGGCTTTGCTAATATAAGTAGAGCGGCTGCTTTGGCCTTTTAACCAAGTATTGAGGATATCGTCATGTTTAATAAGAATTTTTTTTAACTAATGCTTCATATTTGGTTGTTGAGGTATTTCTTCTTTAGCTAGAAAATATAGGGCTTCTATAAGAGCATGCATTGACCGACGATTTTGGCCTTTCTGTGTTTCACTCTCATTAATTGATATGCTATGTACTGGTTTCTGCATTCCCTGGAGACGCAACGTTTCCATAGAAACACTAAATGCATGCTTTTCGGAATTTGCATGTTTTTCTAGTTTACCAGTTTTTCCCGCGGCTATTGTATAATTAGTAAAAGGTACATTGATAAAAATACCACCAGATTTTTGTATCGCTTCTAAATCGTTTTTCAAAAATATCTCACAAAATTTGCAATATGCTCCTTCGCGAATACTATCGAAACAAAGCCATTCGTATTTTGATTCCCACTTATTATTATATTTTGATTTAGTTTTCTTGCTGATATCACTGCTGTTACCTATATCTTCAATTTCCAGTGTCTTCCCATCTTCAATCCATCAATCTTTTCTATTACTACATTTACTATCCTCTTTTTTTTCTCACTTAAATCGCTATTCACTTCATTCTCTAACTCCGTATGTAGTTTTTCTTTTTTACTTTCTGATACAAAGTATTGAGAAAGTATTGTTATTGCGAAAAAATTCAACCTTGAGATTTTTACGGAATCCGAATCCGAAAAAGTGGTTTTTGCAATGCCGTCTGTTTGTCTGTTACTGGCTCTGCAGCCTAAACAGTAGAGTAAAAATAAATGAAATCTCGTACTTAGGCATTTTATTGTACTGAGCAGAGTATATGTATCATAGAAATGGTTGACATTGCTCAGTCATTAAGGGTAGTTTATTCTACGCATTTTTAACAACAATCCGATTTTTTCGAAAACGGCTGTAACGATTTTGATCAGATTTCGTACAGTTACTTGAGTTTACATCTTTAATAATACTGTATAGTTCATATTTCTCAAAAAATGAATATAAGGTTACTTTATTCTAGGTAACTTTAGCAATAATTTGATTTTCTCAAAATCGGTTCGAACGATTTCGATCAAATTTCGTACAGTTACTTGAGTATACGTCTGCAATATTACTATACCTATTTCATTTTTCTCAATGACTGAGTATAAGGCTAGTTTATTC
This sequence comes from Uropetala carovei, assembly GCA_036926305.1. Classification (NCBI taxonomy): domain Eukaryota; kingdom Metazoa; phylum Arthropoda; class Insecta; order Odonata; family Petaluridae; genus Uropetala; species Uropetala carovei. Next base: position 8,733,028 of record JAXCHB010000056.1, read on the forward strand.
TTGTGCAACTTGAACAAAAATTGGATTTTCTAGAAATAGGCTTATACGATCTTCATTTTCTAAAGATAACTAAACGCCGGGTTAGTACGTACATGAGAAAGTTTGTACAATGTATGTTATACTGATATTTTCTGTACGCTGCACGCGCAACAAATTATCAACACTTCAGAATTCAGCAAATATATGACGCAGTCTACATGTCAAAATATCTTTAAAATAGATATTTATAACTTATATGTTACAATCAATATTTAAAGCCCAATTTTAGTTAAACATGCTTAAATATTAGTAGAAAATAGAATTAAAATACATATTGTTAAAGTTGCGTAAACTCACTAAAATCCCGTAAAAAACTGAATTAATTGACCATTTTCTCTGGGGGGGATTTTATATTACCCGGGGGGGGAAATCCCCCCCGGGTACCCCCCTGGATTCAACACTGCTCATGCCTGGCTTAGATGATGCTTTTCATTTCAGCCAAACACTAGCATATTCCAAAAGCTAGACAATTATTCAACAAATTACATGATTGACTGTCAGAGACATAGATGGGAGATATGGTTTCTATGAGCAAATTTTAAGAAACACCATATGTAGAATATTATTTTATTTGCGTTTTAATAAAGAATACTAGCATTTTTATTCAAAATAACTTTCACGTTTGATTATTAAATTAATACAAATTTTTGGGAAACTGACATTTTTCTTTTTATGGCTAATGTTTGGTGTCTTTTGTAAATGCCATACCATAGTTAAAATATGGTTGACTACCTTTAAATCTGAATTCAAAGGAAAATATAGAATGATTAGCTATTTACCTACAAATTAGTTAAATATTAAGATTCTTTCATTCCATTAAACTCCGTAATAAACAAAGATACTGAGATGTTTGATTAATTCATTCTGCGAAAAAAGCAGACAGGCATTTTGATTTTTTAAATTAACGTCTCTTCAGATGATTATGTATTTACATACTCGCTTCTATGGAAAATTGGAGGAAATTAAGCTAAGAAAATACAAGACACACATCTGGGGAGTTTTCCTTAAGTATTTTTCCCATTAAGCTATGAACAAAATCTTGAGATGCAATTTCGTTTTATGGGGAAGTTAGTAAAAATTTCATTCATTTCTTCATTATTATTCGATTTAATTCTCGGACTAACACCCTTCGAAGTTATTCTCAGAACAAAGAATGAGAATGCTAAATAACGGAAAAAAACACCTGAAGAGAGACTCGTCGGCTGCTTAATTAATTAAATACCTAATTAACTGAGCGATGCATTTAAAATAACTACACCTTTATGTCCAAAGGAAGAGCAGGTTCACTTGGGAGTTATAAAGGGCCTTCATGATGGTCACGGCCACTCCCCCTGAGCCCTATTACAGTTTGTCATTGGGGCACAACCATTTCTACATCGAGGGCCACATCTCTGGTTACAAATCCTTTGGCGGGCCGCATTGGAATTTGCCAATTCTTCTGCGGGCCAGATTAAAGTTTCAATCGGGAGTTATCTACATAATCTTAGGTGTCATTATTAAAAATCAAGTCTAAAGGGGTTTTTGTGGTAAAAATTCCACTATGTAAAATTTCATTATCAACATTTTCGTAAAAATGTATTAATTTGTGAGTCACATTTTTCCGATTGCTTTTTCATCACAGCGCGAGCCAACCACAAACCCTTCACGGGCCATAGATTGGCACCACTGGTTTAAGTCATCCTTTCTGAAGACATTAAAACCTTTTATTTTCACCTTGTCATTGTTTTTAAAATGCGTCTCTTGTAAAAATACACACGCAGGGTTGAAATCAGATATTAGGATCTCCAACTCTTCCCTGTGCGAATAAAAACCATTACGGCTCCACTGTATCGCAAAAAACCAGGTTTAATAAATTAATAAATAACAATATCTCCTTCCTTGGAATTAAAAACAAGTTAGGAAAGTGTACAACGTATCACGTTTCGTGCAATGGAGTATTAGAAAGAAATTATATACCTGTACATAAGGGAAATAGCATTTTAAAGTTCTTTTCTGCATCATAATTGCAAATGCAATTTTTAGTGGCTTTTTCGCCCCACTATTGCTCCATAGGAGAATAAAAATCAATCATGATGCGCTTAGAGATGAGCTCCAGATTTCAAATTTTCCACAATTACAGGATTTCAGTAACAACCAATGAGAAGCACTGTTCACTAGTACTATAAACGTACAATAATTTTTTTAAATGGTTGTGCTTCTGTAAAAGCAGACGACAGTGGAATGCTAAAAATATGCGATACCATCTGGAATAGATTTTCGGAATTTCCACTTTTTTAAATGTATCGGCACTTACCCCAGGATCATAACATTTTTTCCAATAGTTATCAGCAGAAATTAAACGAAAATTCCCTCTAATTGGTAAAAGTTCTTTAAATAGTTTGTCCATATTAAACCTTAAAATATTATCTAAATTTAGAGTAACAATGGTATTGAAAAAATCTTGATACTTTGGCAACATATCATTACAAAAAGGAGCTAAAGTTGATAACCAATTTTAGACATACTTAAATTTTTCATTAAACAGCTCAGACACGCAGAGTAAAAAGACAAAAATTCTTTTTTCAACTTTTCTGCATCGTGGGGAAGTAGCTTTTCCATTCCATATCAAGTTTGAAAACAAAAAACTGCTGTTCCTCCTATGCGAACTGTAATTTTTTATTTAAATTCGGACATTATACTCCATAATTCTATGCATGTAGTGTTATTTCTCTGTAATTTTTTTAAACATTTCTAGAGGAATGCTGCAAAAGTGCATATAAATTTCCAATTTACTGTCATCTGTTTCATTCACTTCATTTATCTAGAGAACATTTTTTATATGTTTGGGGCATTCATTCACTCAGCTTAAAAAGTATAATTTTAGAGCATCCCAGTTCCTTATAAGTCTTTCAATGCAAGGTTAAAATGATAACCAGCATGTAGTAATGTGTCTTAATATTTCAGTGAACTCAATGTCAACAAAATCAAAAAATTCTGAATCGCACATACATTAGGAGAAACATCATCATTGTCCTCACTCGTTGGTACTTCATTGATAGGCTCCTGATCGAACCCAATTAAAACATAAAAGAAAAATATATTTTGTCATTAAATGGACCCAAAAAGGCAAGACTGGAAAATAAACTCACATCTACGCTTATTTACATTAGTAAGGATTGATCAAAAATCACTATCATGGCAGCAGTGTTATTTGAATAAAACTTCAAAATTTAATATACCATATATTTCTATGGATATGAATGAAAATATCGGACAACATTTAAAACTAACCTCTCGAATGGTAATGCAGATTTGGTATCTATCCAAGTCTCAGGAAGTTAAGCCTGCTTTCCTTATTAGAAAAACAAAATTTACAATAAATGTTGATATAACTTGTAGAGCAAAAACAGAAAATTTATTATACCGTATTTAATACATTAAGTAATCCTGGTTATATGGCTAACATAAAGAATTAAAACTTATTAGTAAACTTTACCAGTTATCATGATATCATAAATTTAATTTCCTTTATTTTTGTCGAACAGTATGTTACATTGCCACAAAACATTACAACTTCTGTGTCTTAAGTTTAGATGCTGTCTTCTCCAAAGCAATTCACAAATTTTTTAAATTGAAACAAGTAAGATACGCTTACTAAAGCAGCAGGTGGAAGCACATTTTATTAAAAATTTTCAGAATTTTGTTTTGCCTCCCTAGTTGCAGAGTGGGAAACCTGCAATGTTGGAACGTAGACCCTCCCATTCATAAAAACGTCGCTCCTCTAGCTTCAGTAGTTTGGGTAAATACCATTTCAAAAGTCACCTAGAGGAAAAACTATGAATTACATGAAAAGTACAATTGCAGTGAACTTCATGGATGGATAAGAACTATCTAATTCAAAAAGAGTTTTCTAAATACCTCTTTAAAAATGTTGATTGTCCACTGACGGACAGACAAAGTTATCATAACAACATGTTTTGGCTTTTAAGAAAATGAGCTAAAAACTGTGGTTATGTGTAAAAGGATATTAATTAAAAATATTAATTATTTGTTCTATCCTGTGGGGATAGCTAATATTCTTCTAGGCTAATGGAGAATTCAATAATACCTCTTTAAATCAGTGATACTAACTTTTTAAATAACTCTGTACTCATACAAGAAAAAAAATTGGAAAATTTCATAATCTGCTATTTCATGGTACTAATGACTAAATGTTCTGATTACATTTGTGTTTTCTGGTGACTCAGTCTCTTGGGCTATTGTTAAACCAAATGTTCTGATATTAGCTAGTTTTACATTTGTAGGATGAACCCACAGCTGATATTTAGTTATAATATAATTCCACAAAGTAATATTGATTGCTCTGAGAGGTGACAAATCCATTATGCATGATGGCTGGTCATAAAAGTACTTACAATCTAGACTCAGCAGCGTGCCAGTTTTCAAGTCATAATAACTCGGAATTCAAGGATACTTTGGCATCAAACACATTCCAATTCTCCACAGGATCATCTCCTGATCGAACACAATTTTAAAGGAAAATATAGTTTGCTTGTAAATGGACCCATAAAGCCAAGATTTGAAAATAACCTCACATCCATGCTTATTTACATCAGTAAAGATCGATTCGAAAATCACTGTAGTGACAGCAATATCATTTGAATAAAACTTCAAAATTTAATATATTACATAATTCTATGAATATGAATGAAAATACCGAACAACTATTCAAACTCTGCTCTTCTGATTGGAAATGCAGATTTGATATCTCCCCAAGTTTCAGGAAGGAAAGCCTGCTTTCCTTATTAGAAAAACAAAATTTACAAGAAATGTTGATATAACTTGTTGAGAAAAGACAGAAAATTTGTTATATTTAATTAATACATATAGCCTCACTTCACTGAACATGACCAATCTTTGATGACAGATGAAGCAGAACCAACAGTGACAAACTGCTATTCTTGCTATCCTATATTATTGCGATCTCTTAAATGCGAAGTATGAGTGGAGGAGATGTAGGGGGAAGAGGTTATAAACAGCAATGTAAAACTATGTGAATCTCACCCATTAGGTCCCGGTAGCCATGTGATTCATTAGGGCATTGCTGCCGGTAGATCTTCTCCCAAACAGAAATGTATCACAAAGTAGGACATTTTGCATCCTAATTATCGTTAGAGTAGGACAGAGGACATTTTACCTCAAAGACTTGATGGAAGAAGTTTACATTTCCTTAACTGGGACACTATTGCAATTTCATTTGTTTTTTGATGGCCAATTATGCTATTCGATAATTACACTCCTGGCAACAGACATATCCTATAAACGAATTGTAAAACTTATGTCACATTTAAGCTCACTACAGTTTGATGTATAAATTAAATTAATTGATATAGAAAATCAAAGAATCATTTAAAGTCATCTAACGTTTACTTAATTTATAATTTAAATAAATACTCATGGTAAAATTAAAACATTTTATTTAGAGAGAGTTGCATCATACATTTATTAGCCTAAAGTATTATCTTCAGATATTATACAGTGATGTAGAAACTAACAATACAAGATTTCTTTATGAAATAGAAATCACAATTTAAGATAAACAACTATAAATTACATTTCAACAGTAGAATTCAACATAATTAATGCAGATTCAGTCATAACGTAATAAATCCTAGACTGGGAAACCTTTAGAACCTGTTTTGCATCTGATAACTGGAGGCGTTTTTAAAAATATGAATGAAATGATTTCTATACCCTTCAAGTTAAGCATATTTCCATTGGCACCCAGGAGGTAATGCTTAGGCCATCGTTGCTCATTATTTAACATGGCGAGCTCGCTGGGTTACCCCAGCCCTACACCATGCTAACGCTTGCTAAACTTAAGTACTCTCATCTGTCTAGCTAAACAATGTAATCGATGACAAAATGATTCATACATACAACCATCACCCATCACCATCACCCATCACCCATCACACACACACACCACCACCACTACCCAAAGATGTGCACATCCATGCACTACCATCATACACACATTCACACACCTAAATACTACTTCTACCTACATATCTAACTTTGTCGCACCTACAAATCTAACTATGTCGCACCTGCTAATCTAAGTTTGTCGCACCTACTAAACTAAGGTTGACGAACCTACTAAGCAGAGTTTGCAGCCCCCACTCTCCTAACTAAGCAGCACCCCCCCTCCTAACTAAGCAGCACCTTCCCTCCTAAGTAATCGGCATCTACGCTCCTAAGTCCACAGTTCCCACCCACTCGCGTAGTCCTCGCTTCCCTGCAAAAAAAATCAGCATGGTAGTTTCAAGAATATTTAGCACATGCTCATTTATACTATATTCTAAAATTATGTATCCGTGAGGTTTAGCTTTCGTTATGATACGTAATTCTAAAATAACAGAACCGAGTAAATGCTTACAAAAAGAAATTACCACATGGCCACATACACTTCAGGTATTGCATATAGTGCCAGTTTTACCTATACCAAATTTAAAATTAACATTGCTACAGGCTTTATATGTATGAGAAAATTGTGAAGCCTAGTTGATTTACATCTTTTGAGGTTTTAAATCCCGAAGCAAAATTGAAAACAGAAACATTACCAACAATTTTCATCTTTGAAGTCTTTAAAATAAAATACAATTAAAAAATCATCTTCTGAAGAAATATTTTTATATTTCATTTCCGAATAAACGCATCACCAAGTCTCTGTTCGTGACGTTAAAGCGCGCCGAATTTTCCACACATGCTACAGAAGAATCTGACTGCAGTACTATTCCTAAGTGGCAAATATATACTTAATCTGAAATTTCCCAATGGAGCGATCATGCTGAAATTGAACAACAGCTAAGTATCACAAACACAGTGCGATATATTCTATTCAACTTACTGACTGCAGAATAAGTACAGGTGATGCATTTATTTGAAAATAAACGGGTTGAAATAACAGGCAAAGAATTCTAAATATATATTAATAATAAATAATATCCAACAGTTACGAAAGTTTTTTCAACATGTCAACTGATGAAGTTGCCACATTCGGAAGAAATGTATTATTTGTCGTTATATCTAAGAGATATTTGAGTACCTGCATCGTCCAGACATTAGCAGAACCAAAATTGAATTTCACTCAAGATTAATGAAAAAAATACTTCCAACTTGAAGGGATGACGTAAATTCATATATATTAAAGAGCTATTGATCATTCGATATTTTAGTACGTGAAAACGTCGGGAAGTTCGTATCGCCAAAAAACATACTCGTACTTATAATCGGTTAATTTGAGAAAATTCAGTAAAATTAATCAAGACCTGAATATTTTATGGAAAAACACAAATATTCCCGTTCAAAGTCCTAGAGGTGGCAAGCCTACCAACAACAATAAACACTACATCTGAAAATGATACCGACTTAATTCAATTCGGTTCGAACGTATTTCTCGAATGATGTTCGTGATATCTTACACGAAATGACGTGTGCATTATAAATAAGGGAAATTGAGCTTACCGCGAGCGTCCATGTCTGTCCAGTGTGGCGTTGATGGTTATCTGCAATTAAGAGCAATCATTATATTAGCAATAAATATTTTAGAAATTTCTTAAAACGGTCTATTATTCTAACGCACGATTATAGGTATTTTATCCGTCAGCGTTTGTCTTTATGAGGAGAACTAAGGCCTCATACAGAACTATCACAAATCATTTTTAATTACCAATTCAACGTTAAGTAATAAAACATTGAATTGCCCAAGTAAAATGACTGATATAGGTACTTAAAAAATATTAAATTAAGAATTGATTATAAATAAACATTACCGTTGCATTTAGCAACTCAATGCAACACAAAATTTGGTTCAACATGTCTACTACTTATTTGTATCTTATGCATGGACATTAAAACTTAATCACGATATTAAAAAAGCACATAAATATAATAGATCAGGATATACTGTTTAAAGAATTGATATACTTAATTTTCACTTTAATTCTGGCAATAACACAACAATTTCTTCCGCTTCAACTCATGATAAGGCAGACGAATAAACCATAGACATATAAACTCATATTGGGTAAATCCAATATACGACAGCAAAACTACAGTCGCCGTTAACGACGTCAGAGAAATAATAGAATTTAGAAAAATTGCTAATTAATTATGATTATTCTTCTGAGGCATTTTATATGCCTGAGATCAGAATACGACTACCATACCAACTGTGTCATCCCTCCAGTGAAACCATTAATTACCTCCACTAGGAGATAACCACGCCACACTGCGATGATACACCCTGTGTTGGAGAGGAGCTCTGTAAAAACAAATCACTATTAAAAAGGAGAAATTAATAAAAACAGTACAACTACATCTAAACATACTTACTCCTGCATGATGAATGGTGTCTGGGCGTCTTCGTTCTTCACTCTTCGTGCATTCCGAAAAGAAATGCACGTCTCCAGCATCACGTTTTCGTTCAGGGGAAAAGATATTAGCGGGACATACGTTTCGAAATTCGATTTAGCATTTATCGTGGAAAATAAACAATAATATGACATAGGATAATAGTACATGTGTCAATTGCGTAAAACATCGATCGTGTGGAAATCGTATCGTGGTTTGGGATTTTGTGTGCACACAGGGTGGGAACCTTGGCCAAGGTCGGGGCCCCGGGAGGGAGGGTGGCTATGGGTCGACCCACCTGCCATGTCGTGCGTTAGATGGGGTGGAAAGACAGACGTAGATTTCAATTATGTATATAACCTTAAAATACTATTAATATAATATGTATAATATAGAAACGAAGTGTAGACATAATATAAAATTAACATTCGAACCGTAATTACCCGTTACCTATCCACAATCCACATTCGCACTCTGTCCTTTAGGACGGAGTACGATATGAACCGGCTGACCGCCCGCGTAACACTGCATTGAGTCCCAGGGGAACAGGCACCTCCCGATAAGAAATATGGCGACATCTATCGTTGGGTGGTGGAAACTGTCGATATTCTTTTGGTCTATCACGACTATGAAAATGTTATAAGGCGAACATTTTCGAAGCTCAAAAGAGTATTATATTATATATATTATTTTACCAATTTCCCTTTTGAGCAATTTTAAAATGGTTCGGTATGTTATAAAATGACGAAGAAATTAAGAGATTTTCTATTTAAATAGATAAGTATTGTACATAGATGTAAACTAGCCATAGGATTGTCATACATTTATTTTTATTATATTTGCCAAAATGCCTTTCCATAAATTAGCCAATTATCGTTAATTAGGCTGCTTCCAGCACATAGGAGAAAATGCTGTAATTATTTTATATCAGTATCCCTTCTCGTCAGGAGAATCGAGCATGCCATTTATTTGGTTATTCGTAGTCTTAATATTCGATTCTGAAATCATCCTTGTGAGCTGAAGGTAAGTGAAAAATTATAGTATTTAACATTCGCGCGCGCCTATATAACTTTGGACGTACCCCCGACCGAAAACGCTGATGATGGAAAGCGACTTTCATAAAATTCCAAGCTCATAATATATATATATAAACAAATAAAAGATCCAGAGTGTGTGCCCGGTGTCAGAAGCATAGCTCCAAGGAAATTAAAGTCCTGATAATTTGCAAACATAGTAAGGCGACTCTGGGGGTGTTCACCTGCGAGATATATATTTACTTTTGGTCTAAAAAATTATGTTCCAAGGTTCAGTCTTTGTTACGGGATGACGAGATTTGTTTACATAAAAAAAACAATGGCAGAAAAAAACCACCCACGGAAACTTCCTTTCCTCACAATAGTTTTTAAACGTTTAAATGTTAAACTTTAATAAGTTTTTGATATGATCAATGACGCAGGTTTTTGGTCTGTATTACAAAACTAAAGTAGGGTAAAACACACACAGTTTGTTAATAGATGGGAATGCGTTTAAGACATAATGAAAATATATTATTGTAAAACAATAAAATTTTGGTTATTGCAACCTATGCGGTTATATAACAAGCTGAAATTAGATAAAGAGAAGTGATTCATTGATGGCGACAAACGTTTACCATGCACCATTACACATATGTATAATATGTGGCTTTATGGTTTGATCTGCCAATATAAAATACGTATCAGTGCTACTCCAGCTTGCTAAAACAACCCAAGATATTGCCTCATCACGTCAAACCAACCAAACAAGCAAACCAGGGGCGGATCCACCGGGGGGAAGGGCGATGGGAGCGGTCGCCCCCTCCTTGGATAACCCCATTGCACTCCACTGGGTGCTTTCTTCAGTTCATTCCGCGCAAATATCCTCAATTATACGCCGCAGATTAGGTCTGTATAGCAAGGGAAAGAAGGATTCTGATAGGGTTAGGGATTTTCAAAATATAGGGCAGTTGGCAGGGGCGAATTCGATAGGTGGAGTAGCGATCGCGCGCCCCCTCCCCCATGAGAAGTTTCTGGATCCGCCCCTGATGTAAACAAAACGCGAACAACTCTTAAGTGAAGGGAAATTTATGAGGCAGATTACAGTAAAATCTCGATACAACGTATCTCTACGGAGTATGAATTTTTATACTGACAGTACGGTATACTGAATATACCCATAAGGATTACAGTATTTTTTCTGGAAGCATCTCAGTGGGGGATCGGCATTCTCCCAGGTTCGGCGCAAACCGAAACTGGCGATAATGAGTCTAACAAGAGATATATTTCCTATAACTTAAGATTATATCTCAATGCTATTGTGAAAACAACGATAGGGGTAACTGATCATCGGTTCTAAATTTGTCAGCTCGGAAAATTCCTTCTTTGGGATTTTGGCAGCATTCCACAGATCTTTCCGTACTAAAGACAAAAGATGCCTTCAAAATTGGTGTAGACGACTTGAATGAGCAACAATGAAATCGTACGTTAAAGCCACAAAAATCTTTTTCGGGACCTCTGAATTTCATACGTAGTATTGAAAATTACGTCAAGTTGAAGTACGTTATTTTGAAATATTTATACAGTATTTATACGGTAAAATTGACGGGGATTTAGAAAAAGTACGTTAATTTGAAATATACGTAATTTTGAAGTACGTTGTAACGAGATTTCACTGTAATATGGTTTTCCGAAATTATTTAATTTTACCAGGTTATCCTGAAATGGTATCTGTGCCCCTATTCCACTCATCTACGTATGTATATGCAGCGCGCTTTGAAAAAATACTTCGCCGGCTTCAAAGTCATATTTGGCTCTCGTCTTCATCATTGCATTTATTTTATCGCAATTATTGATACATACTCCAAGCCATTTTATTAACGAAGGCCACTTACGCTGATAAAACCATTAACGATTACCACAAAGTGGATCGAATACAAAATTCAAAGATCAATTCTTGCCCGTCGTGGTTTAAAACTCGGTGGAAGAGAAGAAAATTATTTTTTTGAACGTGAGAAATATAATGGGCATTCATTACTTCGACGAATGTACTTTAAATAGAAATTAAGAGAAATGGTGGAGATGTTGCTTGCGATCGCATGATATTATCAGCTCATGTCATTTGCAAATTTACAATGGCCCACGCGGCATATATTTCCAACTTATTTTTAATAGTGGAAAGCATTATTAGTAGGTGCGGTTTTTATGACGGGCCGAAATAGCTATCTAAATCAGAAGTTTTTTAAAGACATTTTGTATTTTAGTCGGGGGAAAAGCTATTTGAAAATGTATTTAACTTTAAAACTTCTCCATGTAACAATTTTAATTAAATGTAATGCAAATTCATTAATTAGATTTTAAGGGTCGCGTAATTAATTTGCGGGGCGTATAAAAACTAAGGGAACTACGCTAGATAATTTCCCGATTCGTTACCTAGCGATACTATTAATCTTTGGAGAGTGGCGAAATAGAATGTTCCGTTAAACTAAACAATTAAGATTGTTAACGAAATCGCAAGCGTTTCAATTAAAACAAAAGTTTTAAAATACCACGAAGACCGCTGAAATGAAAAAATACGGTGGATTTTCCGCGGCCATAAAACACAGGCAAAGGATGTTTAGTCAATACCTGCCAGAAAACGTGGGCTTAGTTGCATTTCTTCTTACAATTTCTACCCAGCTTTATCACTCGCACCACTATTAATAATATTAATAATAATAATAATAACAAGGAGTAAGGAATCTACATTCCATTCCTTAGCGTGAGCATTTTCCCACGAGCGACGGATAGAATAAACAAGAATTTGTTAAGGGAGTGGGTTCGCGGGACAATAAGAAGGAATTTCGGAGGAAAAAGATAAGGGCTGCAAGATAAGAGGCTTACGATATTACTTAATTGGGCTTCGGATACGGTTAATCATGGTTAGGGGCAGGTTACACGTACTGATGTGTCGGGCCCCTTCCGGAGGTCCACCTCCCGGTCGAATTGGAATACGATAAAAATTAGGGTACTTTGACTTCGATCAGGAGAGGGTCATTCGGTGGACATCTGACACGAGAGAAAGCAAGACTCATCGGACAAAGCGATACGCGTCTTTGACGTTTACACATTTAACTGGTGCCACAACTTTCAGAGATTCTAACACTCCCCAACTGTTAAAATTATAACTCGAACCTGTTGTTTTTTGCGTTATCTTGTAGAACTCTTCCACCGAGTTTTAAACCACGACGGGCAAGAATTGATCTTTGAATTTTGTATTCGATCCACTTTGTGGTAATCGTTAATGGTTTTATCAGCGTAAGTGGCCTTCGTTAATAAAATGGCTTGGAGTATGTATCAATAATTGCGATAAAATAAATGCAATGATGAAGACGAGAGCCAAATATGACTTTGAAGCCGGCGAAGTATTTTTTCAAAGCGCGCTGCATATACATACGTAGATGAGTGGAATAGGGGCACAGATACCATTTCAGGATAACCTGGTAAAATTAAATAATTTCGGAAAACCATATTACAGTGAAATCTCGTTACAACGTACTTCAAAATTACGTATATTTCAAATTAACGTACTTTTTCTAAATCCCCGTCAATTTTACCGTATAAATACTGTATAAATATTTCAAAATAACGTACTTCAACTTGACGTAATTTTCAATACTACGTATGAAATTCAGAGGTCCCGAAAAAGATTTTTGTGGCTTTAACGTACGATTTCATTGTTGCTCATTCAAGTCGTCTACACCAATTTTGAAGGCATCTTTTGTCTTTAGTACGGAAAGATCTGTGGAATGCTGCCAAAATCCCAAAGAAGGAATTTTCCGAGCTGACAAATTTAGAACCGATGATCAGTTACCCCTATCGTTGTTTTCACAATAGCATTGAGATATAATCTTAAGTTATAGGAAATATATCTCTTGTTAGACTCATTATCGCCAGTTTCGGTTTGCGCCGAACCTGGGAGAATGCCGATCCCCCACTGAGATGCTTCCAGAAAAAATACTGTAATCCTTATGGGTATATTCAGTATACCGTACTGTCAGTATAAAAATTCATACTCCGTAGAGATACGTTGTATCGAGATTTTACTGTAATCTGCCTCATAAATTTCCCTTCACTTAAGAGTTGTTCGCGTTTTGTTTACATCAGGGGCGGATCCAGAAACTTCTCATGGGGGAGGGGGCGCGCGATCGCTACTCCACCTATCGAATTCGCCCCTGCCAACTGCCCTATATTTTGAAAATCCCTAACCCTATCAGAATCCTTCTTTCCCTTGCTATACAGACCTAATCTGCGGCGTATAATTGAGGATATTTGCGCGGAATGAACTGAAGAAAGCACCCAGTGGAGTGCAATGGGGTTATCCAAGGAGGGGGCGACCGCTCCCATCGCCCTTCCCCCCGGTGGATCCGCCCCTGGTTTGCTTGTTTGGTTGGTTTGACGTGATGAGGCAATATCTTGGGTTGTTTTAGCAAGCTGGAGTAGCACTGATACGTATTTTATATTGGCAGATCAAACCATAAAGCCACATATTATACATATGTGTAATGGTGCATGGTAAACGTTTGTCGCCATCAATGAATCACTTCTCTTTATCTAATTTCAGCTTGTTATATAACCGCATAGGTTGCAATAACCAAAATTTTATTGTTTTACAATAATATATTTTCATTATGTCTTAAACGCATTCCCATCTATTAACAAACTGTGTGTGTTTTACCCTACTTTAGTTTTGTAATACAGACCAAAAACCTGCGTCATTGATCATATCAAAAACTTATTAAAGTTTAACATTTAAACGTTTAAAAACTATTGTGAGGAAAGGAAGTTTCCGTGGGTGGTTTTTTTCTGCCATTGTTTTTTTTATGTAAACAAATCTCGTCATCCCGTAACAAAGACTGAACCTTGGAACATAATTTTTTAGACCAAAAGTAAATATATATCTCGCAGGTGAACACCCCCAGAGTCGCCTTACTATGTTTGCAAATTATCAGGACTTTAATTTCCTTGGAGCTATGCTTCTGACACCGGGCACACACTCTGGATCTTTTATTTGTTTATATATATATATTATGAGCTTGGAATTTTATGAAAGTCGCTTTCCATCATCAGCGTTTTCGGTCGGGGGTACGTCCAAAGTTATATAGGCGCGCGCGAATGTTAAATACTATAATTTTTCACTTACCTTCAGCTCACAAGGATGATTTCAGAATCGAATATTAAGACTACGAATAACCAAATAAATGGCATGCTCGATTCTCCTGACGAGAAGGGATACTGATATAAAATAATTACAGCATTTTCTCCTATGTGCTGGAAGCAGCCTAATTAACGATAATTGGCTAATTTATGGAAAGGCATTTTGGCAAATATAATAAAAATAAATGTATGACAATCCTATGGCTAGTTTACATCTATGTACAATACTTATCTATTTAAATAGAAAATCTCTTAATTTCTTCGTCATTTTATAACATACCGAACCATTTTAAAATTGCTCAAAAGGGAAATTGGTAAAATAATATATATAATATAATACTCTTTTGAGCTTCGAAAATGTTCGCCTTATAACATTTTCATAGTCGTGATAGACCAAAAGAATATCGACAGTTTCCACCACCCAACGATAGATGTCGCCATATTTCTTATCGGGAGGTGCCTGTTCCCCTGGGACTCAATGCAGTGTTACGCGGGCGGTCAGCCGGTTCATATCGTACTCCGTCCTAAAGGACAGAGTGCGAATGTGGATTGTGGATAGGTAACGGGTAATTACGGTTCGAATGTTAATTTTATATTATGTCTACACTTCGTTTCTATATTATACATATTATATTAATAGTATTTTAAGGTTATATACATAATTGAAATCTACGTCTGTCTTTCCACCCCATCTAACGCACGACATGGCAGGTGGGTCGACCCATAGCCACCCTCCCTCCCGGGGCCCCGACCTTGGCCAAGGTTCCCACCCTGTGTGCACACAAAATCCCAAACCACGATACGATTTCCACACGATCGATGTTTTACGCAATTGACACATGTACTATTATCCTATGTCATATTATTGTTTATTTTCCACGATAAATGCTAAATCGAATTTCGAAACGTATGTCCCGCTAATATCTTTTCCCCTGAACGAAAACGTGATGCTGGAGACGTGCATTTCTTTTCGGAATGCACGAAGAGTGAAGAACGAAGACGCCCAGACACCATTCATCATGCAGGAGTAAGTATGTTTAGATGTAGTTGTACTGTTTTTATTAATTTCTCCTTTTTAATAGTGATTTGTTTTTACAGAGCTCCTCTCCAACACAGGGTGTATCATCGCAGTGTGGCGTGGTTATCTCCTAGTGGAGGTAATTAATGGTTTCACTGGAGGGATGACACAGTTGGTATGGTAGTCGTATTCTGATCTCAGGCATATAAAATGCCTCAGAAGAATAATCATAATTAATTAGCAATTTTTCTAAATTCTATTATTTCTCTGACGTCGTTAACGGCGACTGTAGTTTTGCTGTCGTATATTGGATTTACCCAATATGAGTTTATATGTCTATGGTTTATTCGTCTGCCTTATCATGAGTTGAAGCGGAAGAAATTGTTGTGTTATTGCCAGAATTAAAGTGAAAATTAAGTATATCAATTCTTTAAACAGTATATCCTGATCTATTATATTTATGTGCTTTTTTAATATCGTGATTAAGTTTTAATGTCCATGCATAAGATACAAATAAGTAGTAGACATGTTGAACCAAATTTTGTGTTGCATTGAGTTGCTAAATGCAACGGTAATGTTTATTTATAATCAATTCTTAATTTAATATTTTTTAAGTACCTATATCAGTCATTTTACTTGGGCAATTCAATGTTTTATTACTTAACGTTGAATTGGTAATTAAAAATGATTTGTGATAGTTCTGTATGAGGCCTTAGTTCTCCTCATAAAGACAAACGCTGACGGATAAAATACCTATAATCGTGCGTTAGAATAATAGACCGTTTTAAGAAATTTCTAAAATATTTATTGCTAATATAATGATTGCTCTTAATTGCAGATAACCATCAACGCCACACTGGACAGACATGGACGCTCGCGGTAAGCTCAATTTCCCTTATTTATAATGCACACGTCATTTCGTGTAAGATATCACGAACATCATTCGAGAAATACGTTCGAACCGAATTGAATTAAGTCGGTATCATTTTCAGATGTAGTGTTTATTGTTGTTGGTAGGCTTGCCACCTCTAGGACTTTGAACGGGAATATTTGTGTTTTTCCATAAAATATTCAGGTCTTGATTAATTTTACTGAATTTTCTCAAATTAACCGATTATAAGTACGAGTATGTTTTTTGGCGATACGAACTTCCCGACGTTTTCACGTACTAAAATATCGAATGATCAATAGCTCTTTAATATATATGAATTTACGTCATCCCTTCAAGTTGGAAGTATTTTTTTCATTAATCTTGAGTGAAATTCAATTTTGGTTCTGCTAATGTCTGGACGATGCAGGTACTCAAATATCTCTTAGATATAACGACAAATAATACATTTCTTCCGAATGTGGCAACTTCATCAGTTGACATGTTGAAAAAACTTTCGTAACTGTTGGATATTATTTATTATTAATATATATTTAGAATTCTTTGCCTGTTATTTCAACCCGTTTATTTTCAAATAAATGCATCACCTGTACTTATTCTGCAGTCAGTAAGTTGAATAGAATATATCGCACTGTGTTTGTGATACTTAGCTGTTGTTCAATTTCAGCATGATCGCTCCATTGGGAAATTTCAGATTAAGTATATATTTGCCACTTAGGAATAGTACTGCAGTCAGATTCTTCTGTAGCATGTGTGGAAAATTCGGCGCGCTTTAACGTCACGAACAGAGACTTGGTGATGCGTTTATTCGGAAATGAAATATAAAAATATTTCTTCAGAAGATGATTTTTTAATTGTATTTTATTTTAAAGACTTCAAAGATGAAAATTGTTGGTAATGTTTCTGTTTTCAATTTTGCTTCGGGATTTAAAACCTCAAAAGATGTAAATCAACTAGGCTTCACAATTTTCTCATACATATAAAGCCTGTAGCAATGTTAATTTTAAATTTGGTATAGGTAAAACTGGCACTATATGCAATACCTGAAGTGTATGTGGCCATGTGGTAATTTCTTTTTGTAAGCATTTACTCGGTTCTGTTATTTTAGAATTACGTATCATAACGAAAGCTAAACCTCACGGATACATAATTTTAGAATATAGTATAAATGAGCATGTGCTAAATATTCTTGAAACTACCATGCTGATTTTTTTTGCAGGGAAGCGAGGACTACGCGAGTGGGTGGGAACTGTGGACTTAGGAGCGTAGATGCCGATTACTTAGGAGGGAAGGTGCTGCTTAGTTAGGAGGGGGGGTGCTGCTTAGTTAGGAGAGTGGGGGCTGCAAACTCTGCTTAGTAGGTTCGTCAACCTTAGTTTAGTAGGTGCGACAAACTTAGATTAGCAGGTGCGACATAGTTAGATTTGTAGGTGCGACAAAGTTAGATATGTAGGTAGAAGTAGTATTTAGGTGTGTGAATGTGTGTATGATGGTAGTGCATGGATGTGCACATCTTTGGGTAGTGGTGGTGGTGTGTGTGTGTGATGGGTGATGGGTGATGGTGATGGGTGATGGTTGTATGTATGAATCATTTTGTCATCGATTACATTGTTTAGCTAGACAGATGAGAGTACTTAAGTTTAGCAAGCGTTAGCATGGTGTAGGGCTGGGGTAACCCAGCGAGCTCGCCATGTTAAATAATGAGCAACGATGGCCTAAGCATTACCTCCTGGGTGCCAATGGAAATATGCTTAACTTGAAGGGTATAGAAATCATTTCATTCATATTTTTAAAAACGCCTCCAGTTATCAGATGCAAAACAGGTTCTAAAGGTTTCCCAGTCTAGGATTTATTACGTTATGACTGAATCTGCATTAATTATGTTGAATTCTACTGTTGAAATGTAATTTATAGTTGTTTATCTTAAATTGTGATTTCTATTTCATAAAGAAATCTTGTATTGTTAGTTTCTACATCACTGTATAATATCTGAAGATAATACTTTAGGCTAATAAATGTATGATGCAACTCTCTCTAAATAAAATGTTTTAATTTTACCATGAGTATTTATTTAAATTATAAATTAAGTAAACGTTAGATGACTTTAAATGATTCTTTGATTTTCTATATCAATTAATTTAATTTATACATCAAACTGTAGTGAGCTTAAATGTGACATAAGTTTTACAATTCGTTTATAGGATATGTCTGTTGCCAGGAGTGTAATTATCGAATAGCATAATTGGCCATCAAAAAACAAATGAAATTGCAATAGTGTCCCAGTTAAGGAAATGTAAACTTCTTCCATCAAGTCTTTGAGGTAAAATGTCCTCTGTCCTACTCTAACGATAATTAGGATGCAAAATGTCCTACTTTGTGATACATTTCTGTTTGGGAGAAGATCTACCGGCAGCAATGCCCTAATGAATCACATGGCTACCGGGACCTAATGGGTGAGATTCACATAGTTTTACATTGCTGTTTATAACCTCTTCCCCCTACATCTCCTCCACTCATACTTCGCATTTAAGAGATCGCAATAATATAGGATAGCAAGAATAGCAGTTTGTCACTGTTGGTTCTGCTTCATCTGTCATCAAAGATTGGTCATGTTCAGTGAAGTGAGGCTATATGTATTAATTAAATATAACAAATTTTCTGTCTTTTCTCAACAAGTTATATCAACATTTCTTGTAAATTTTGTTTTTCTAATAAGGAAAGCAGGCTTTCCTTCCTGAAACTTGGGGAGATATCAAATCTGCATTTCCAATCAGAAGAGCAGAGTTTGAATAGTTGTTCGGTATTTTCATTCATATTCATAGAATTATGTAATATATTAAATTTTGAAGTTTTATTCAAATGATATTGCTGTCACTACAGTGATTTTCGAATCGATCTTTACTGATGTAAATAAGCATGGATGTGAGGTTATTTTCAAATCTTGGCTTTATGGGTCCATTTACAAGCAAACTATATTTTCCTTTAAAATTGTGTTCGATCAGGAGATGATCCTGTGGAGAATTGGAATGTGTTTGATGCCAAAGTATCCTTGAATTCCGAGTTATTATGACTTGAAAACTGGCACGCTGCTGAGTCTAGATTGTAAGTACTTTTATGACCAGCCATCATGCATAATGGATTTGTCACCTCTCAGAGCAATCAATATTACTTTGTGGAATTATATTATAACTAAATATCAGCTGTGGGTTCATCCTACAAATGTAAAACTAGCTAATATCAGAACATTTGGTTTAACAATAGCCCAAGAGACTGAGTCACCAGAAAACACAAATGTAATCAGAACATTTAGTCATTAGTACCATGAAATAGCAGATTATGAAATTTTCCAATTTTTTTTCTTGTATGAGTACAGAGTTATTTAAAAAGTTAGTATCACTGATTTAAAGAGGTATTATTGAATTCTCCATTAGCCTAGAAGAATATTAGCTATCCCCACAGGATAGAACAAATAATTAATATTTTTAATTAATATCCTTTTACACATAACCACAGTTTTTAGCTCATTTTCTTAAAAGCCAAAACATGTTGTTATGATAACTTTGTCTGTCCGTCAGTGGACAATCAACATTTTTAAAGAGGTATTTAGAAAACTCTTTTTGAATTAGATAGTTCTTATCCATCCATGAAGTTCACTGCAATTGTACTTTTCATGTAATTCATAGTTTTTCCTCTAGGTGACTTTTGAAATGGTATTTACCCAAACTACTGAAGCTAGAGGAGCGACGTTTTTATGAATGGGAGGGTCTACGTTCCAACATTGCAGGTTTCCCACTCTGCAACTAGGGAGGCAAAACAAAATTCTGAAAATTTTTAATAAAATGTGCTTCCACCTGCTGCTTTAGTAAGCGTATCTTACTTGTTTCAATTTAAAAAATTTGTGAATTGCTTTGGAGAAGACAGCATCTAAACTTAAGACACAGAAGTTGTAATGTTTTGTGGCAATGTAACATACTGTTCGACAAAAATAAAGGAAATTAAATTTATGATATCATGATAACTGGTAAAGTTTACTAATAAGTTTTAATTCTTTATGTTAGCCATATAACCAGGATTACTTAATGTATTAAATACGGTATAATAAATTTTCTGTTTTTGCTCTACAAGTTATATCAACATTTATTGTAAATTTTGTTTTTCTAATAAGGAAAGCAGGCTTAACTTCCTGAGACTTGGATAGATACCAAATCTGCATTACCATTCGAGAGGTTAGTTTTAAATGTTGTCCGATATTTTCATTCATATCCATAGAAATATATGGTATATTAAATTTTGAAGTTTTATTCAAATAACACTGCTGCCATGATAGTGATTTTTGATCAATCCTTACTAATGTAAATAAGCGTAGATGTGAGTTTATTTTCCAGTCTTGCCTTTTTGGGTCCATTTAATGACAAAATATATTTTTCTTTTATGTTTTAATTGGGTTCGATCAGGAGCCTATCAATGAAGTACCAACGAGTGAGGACAATGATGATGTTTCTCCTAATGTATGTGCGATTCAGAATTTTTTGATTTTGTTGACATTGAGTTCACTGAAATATTAAGACACATTACTACATGCTGGTTATCATTTTAACCTTGCATTGAAAGACTTATAAGGAACTGGGATGCTCTAAAATTATACTTTTTAAGCTGAGTGAATGAATGCCCCAAACATATAAAAAATGTTCTCTAGATAAATGAAGTGAATGAAACAGATGACAGTAAATTGGAAATTTATATGCACTTTTGCAGCATTCCTCTAGAAATGTTTAAAAAAATTACAGAGAAATAACACTACATGCATAGAATTATGGAGTATAATGTCCGAATTTAAATAAAAAATTACAGTTCGCATAGGAGGAACAGCAGTTTTTTGTTTTCAAACTTGATATGGAATGGAAAAGCTACTTCCCCACGATGCAGAAAAGTTGAAAAAAGAATTTTTGTCTTTTTACTCTGCGTGTCTGAGCTGTTTAATGAAAAATTTAAGTATGTCTAAAATTGGTTATCAACTTTAGCTCCTTTTTGTAATGATATGTTGCCAAAGTATCAAGATTTTTTCAATACCATTGTTACTCTAAATTTAGATAATATTTTAAGGTTTAATATGGACAAACTATTTAAAGAACTTTTACCAATTAGAGGGAATTTTCGTTTAATTTCTGCTGATAACTATTGGAAAAAATGTTATGATCCTGGGGTAAGTGCCGATACATTTAAAAAAGTGGAAATTCCGAAAATCTATTCCAGATGGTATCGCATATTTTTAGCATTCCACTGTCGTCTGCTTTTACAGAAGCACAACCATTTAAAAAAATTATTGTACGTTTATAGTACTAGTGAACAGTGCTTCTCATTGGTTGTTACTGAAATCCTGTAATTGTGGAAAATTTGAAATCTGGAGCTCATCTCTAAGCGCATCATGATTGATTTTTATTCTCCTATGGAGCAATAGTGGGGCGAAAAAGCCACTAAAAATTGCATTTGCAATTATGATGCAGAAAAGAACTTTAAAATGCTATTTCCCTTATGTACAGGTATATAATTTCTTTCTAATACTCCATTGCACGAAACGTGATACGTTGTACACTTTCCTAACTTGTTTTTAATTCCAAGGAAGGAGATATTGTTATTTATTAATTTATTAAACCTGGTTTTTTGCGATACAGTGGAGCCGTAATGGTTTTTATTCGCACAGGGAAGAGTTGGAGATCCTAATATCTGATTTCAACCCTGCGTGTGTATTTTTACAAGAGACGCATTTTAAAAACAATGACAAGGTGAAAATAAAAGGTTTTAATGTCTTCAGAAAGGATGACTTAAACCAGTGATGCCAATCTATGGCCCGTGAAGGGTTTGTGGTTGGCTCGCGCTGTGATGAAAAAGCAATCGGAAAAATGTGACTCACAAATTAATACATTTTTACGAAAATGTTGATAATGAAATTTTACATAGTGGAATTTTTACCACAAAAACCCCTTTAGACTTGATTTTTAATAATGACACCTAAGATTATGTAGATAACTCCCGATTGAAACTTTAATCTGGCCCGCAGAAGAATTGGCAAATTCCAATGCGGCCCGCCAAAGGATTTGTAACCAGAGATGTGGCCCTCGATGTAGAAATGGTTGTGCCCCAATGACAAACTGTAATAGGGCTCAGGGGGAGTGGCCGTGACCATCATGAAGGCCCTTTATAACTCCCAAGTGAACCTGCTCTTCCTTTGGACATAAAGGTGTAGTTATTTTAAATGCATCGCTCAGTTAATTAGGTATTTAATTAATTAAGCAGCCGACGAGTCTCTCTTCAGGTGTTTTTTTCCGTTATTTAGCATTCTCATTCTTTGTTCTGAGAATAACTTCGAAGGGTGTTAGTCCGAGAATTAAATCGAATAATAATGAAGAAATGAATGAAATTTTTACTAACTTCCCCATAAAACGAAATTGCATCTCAAGATTTTGTTCATAGCTTAATGGGAAAAATACTTAAGGAAAACTCCCCAGATGTGTGTCTTGTATTTTCTTAGCTTAATTTCCTCCAATTTTCCATAGAAGCGAGTATGTAAATACATAATCATCTGAAGAGACGTTAATTTAAAAAATCAAAATGCCTGTCTGCTTTTTTCGCAGAATGAATTAATCAAACATCTCAGTATCTTTGTTTATTACGGAGTTTAATGGAATGAAAGAATCTTAATATTTAACTAATTTGTAGGTAAATAGCTAATCATTCTATATTTTCCTTTGAATTCAGATTTAAAGGTAGTCAACCATATTTTAACTATGGTATGGCATTTACAAAAGACACCAAACATTAGCCATAAAAAGAAAAATGTCAGTTTCCCAAAAATTTGTATTAATTTAATAATCAAACGTGAAAGTTATTTTGAATAAAAATGCTAGTATTCTTTATTAAAACGCAAATAAAATAATATTCTACATATGGTGTTTCTTAAAATTTGCTCATAGAAACCATATCTCCCATCTATGTCTCTGACAGTCAATCATGTAATTTGTTGAATAATTGTCTAGCTTTTGGAATATGCTAGTGTTTGGCTGAAATGAAAAGCATCATCTAAGCCAGGCATGAGCAGTGTTGAATCCAGGGGGGTACCCGGGGGGGATTTCCCCCCCCGGGTAATATAAAATCCCCCCCAGAGAAAATGGTCAATTAATTCAGTTTTTTACGGGATTTTAGTGAGTTTACGCAACTTTAACAATATGTATTTTAATTCTATTTTCTACTAATATTTAAGCATGTTTAACTAAAATTGGGCTTTAAATATTGATTGTAACATATAAGTTATAAATATCTATTTTAAAGATATTTTCACATGTAGACTGCGTCATATATTTGCTGAATTCTGAAGTGTTGATAATTTGTTGCGCGTGCAGCGTACAGAAAATATCAGTATAACATACATTGTACAAACTTTCTCATGTACGTACTAACCCGGCGTTTAGTTATCTTTAGAAAATGAAGATCGTATAAGCCTATTTCTAGAAAATCCAATTTTTGTTCAAGTTGCACAAGAATAAACTAGCCTTATACTCAGTCATTGAGAAAAATGAAATAGGTATAGTAATATTGCAGACGTATACTCAAGTAACTGTACGAAATTTGATCGAAATCGTTCGAACCGATTTTGAGAAAATCAAATTATTGCTAAAGTTACCTAGAATAAAGTAACCTTATATTCATTTTTTGAGAAATATGAACTATACAGTATTATTAAAGATGTAAACTCAAGTAACTGTACGAAATCTGATCAAAATCGTTACAGCCGTTTTCGAAAAAATCGGATTGTTGTTAAAAATGCGTAGAATAAACTACCCTTAATGACTGAGCAATGTCAACCATTTCTATGATACATATACTCTGCTCAGTACAATAAAATGCCTAAGTACGAGATTTCATTTATTTTTACTCTACTGTTTAGGCTGCAGAGCCAGTAACAGACAAACAGACGGCATTGCAAAAACCACTTTTTCGGATTCGGATTCCGTAAAAATCTCAAGGTTGAATTTTTTCGCAATAACAATACTTTCTCAATACTTTGTATCAGAAAGTAAAAAAGAAAAACTACATACGGAGTTAGAGAATGAAGTGAATAGCGATTTAAGTGAGAAAAAAGAAGAGGATAGTAAATGTAGTAATAGAAAAGATTGATGGATTGAAGATGGGAAGACACTGGAAATTGAAGATATAGGTAACAGCAGTGATATCAGCAAGAAAACTAAATCAAAATATAATAATAAGTGGGAATCAAAATACGAATGGCTTTGTTTCGATAGTATTCGCGAAGGAGCATATTGCAAATTTTGTGAGATATTTTTGAAAAACGATTTAGAAGCGATACAAAAATCTGGTGGTATTTTTATCAATGTACCTTTTACTAATTATACAATAGCCGCGGGAAAAACTGGTAAACTAGAAAAACATGCAAATTCCGAAAAGCATGCATTTAGTGTTTCTATGGAAACGTTGCGTCTCCAGGGAATGCAGAAACCAGTACATAGCATATCAATTAATGAGAGTGAAACACAGAAAGGCCAAAATCGTCGGTCAATGCATGCTCTTATAGAAGCCCTATATTTTCTAGCTAAAGAAGAAATACCTCAACAACCAAATATGAAGCATTAGTTAAAAAAAATTCTTATTAAACATGACGATATCCTCAATACTTGGTTAAAAGGCCAAAGCAGCCGCTCTACTTATATTAGCAAAGCCACTGAGTCAGAATTTATTTCGTGCATTGGGAGGTATTAGATAAACATGATTCCAGCATCGTTGTGAAAAATAAGTACTTTTCGGTAATAGCTGATGAGTCCACAAATATTAATAATATGTCAGAACTTATGATATTATTACGTTTTGTAGATAACAATAATATTAGAGAAATGTTCCTCTGTTTAATTAAATTAGATAATGTGGATGCAGAAACTATAAAGCAAACCATTTTATGTCAGCTAAAACAATGGAAAATAGATTTAAAATATTTAGTGTCATGTTCATTTGATGGAGCTGCTACTTTCTCAGGAAATATTTCCAGTGTACAAAAGAGACTATCAGAAAAAGTTGGACGAGAAACACCTTACATACACTCCAGAGCGCACGTATTATCCTTAGCTTTGACAAGTGCTAGAAACAAATATCCAGTGATTGAACGAGTGCTGCATGTTTTAAAAGATATTTACAAACTGTTTCATAGATCATCTAGATGGGAAAGAATGTTACACAATGTTCAATCCATTCTTGAGGAACTACTATTAAAAATTTCAGAAACCATAGAAACTCGCTGGCTAAGTAATTTTAGATCTATTGACGCTGTCAGGCTTTGTTACGATTCCATAATGATGACTTGTGAACAGACACATAAGGATGGTGCGGACCTTGCTTCTTTAGCAGGAGGCATTTATTAGAAATGGAAAAATCCAGTTTTTTAATAAAACTCTGTGTTTTACATGAAGCACTACCTGCTGTTTCAAATCTAAGTAAGATTTTATAAAAAGAAGATTTATGTTTACTCGATTTATCCAGACTTATTAATTCCACTATTAAACACCTTAAAACTATATTTCATGATTGCTTTGAAAATAATCAAGAAAGCACAATCTGGAAAAACTACATGTCCATGGTTAAAGATCTTGAAAATATACGCCCTGTAAAGGAAAACGAAAAACCTGAAATAAGCGTTAAAACAGCCAGTAAATTTGTCAATGAAATGATTAACCAGATGAGTTATCGATTCAATGACAACGCTATACTGTTGATCAAAATTACCTCGAAGTTGGAATCAGCAGAATCATTTCGTACTGTGACTGAACAGGATGCTAGGAATTTATCTGGTTTGCTGCATTTAAATTTCGATGCATTGTGGAACGATATTCGTTCCTTTACGTATGCTGTCCAATCCGACGACAGAATAATATTTTGAAATTAATATTGAAATCCAATATTGGATATGATGAACTTAAGAGTTTATGCGTAAAACTATGTTGCATTCCAGTGTCCACCGCAAGTGCTGAACGGTCTTTTATTACAATGAATAGACTGATGATGAAATTAAGAAGTAGGTTGGGACAAGAAACATTGCAAGACCTCATGAAAATCGCTATCGAGGAACATGATGAGTTACCAAATACTTTACTAGACGGTGTTATTGACACATATGCTAAGAAGAAACAAAGGAAACTGAGGTTAATTTAAACTGTTTAAGTTCCTTATCAAGTGTCTTGTGATTAAACCATAAATTCATATAATTATTATTTTTTATTAAGGCACAGGAATCTGTCAGTTTTTGTGAAATAAAACATTTTTTGTTACATTATGTCTATTTAAAAGTACTAGATGCGTAAATAGGTATAATTTCGTATATTTGTTTAGTTTTAGTTTATGCTTTTTTTGATCTTCCTGAGTACTAATGAATACACATTTATTTATTTCTTCTTTTCAATAAATATATATTTAGTGTTTTATAATTATATTACTTATCAAGACTAAGGTTTATTAAAGCGTTTGTTACATCTTTAATCAAATTTTCTAGGATTATTCCAAATATTAAATTTAGTTAATTTTGTTATTAAATGGTGATGTATAAAATTATATTACAAATTATTTGTTAATCCGCAATAAATAAATAAAATATAAATAAATCACGTTTCATTTTACTTAATTATTTAAACAATAACAAAAAGACAACTCCTACTAATTTTCCAGCAATATATTATATACCCCCCCGACCCATGCAGTTTCCCCCCCGGGGAAGAACGTCTGGATTCAACACTGGTTGTAGTTCAAGTTTCTCACTGCAAAAGATTGTTAGAGTTTTTTTATTCTAAGCACATGATTCTGCCTTACAGTGCTGTGACCACAGTTGAGCATGAGATGATCAAGTGAGGTATCCCAATTTTTAAGAAAATGTGTACACACAACCAGCAGAAATATGTAGAAAATGGAAGAATCAAATTGCTCCTATTAGATAAATGCATTTTTTAGTGCCGGCAAACAAAAACAAATCGATTCGTTGCATTTTTTGTTACGGCCAAAAAAGCAATTTTGTTTTTCGTTACGATAAAATCTAATTTCATTATGTTTAACGTTATAACGAAATAATTGCTTATGAGTACTTTTTATTTGATATTTATACCTCGTAAGTTTAAGTTTTTCATTTAGAATTATAGTTAAAAAAATTTTCTAAACATATGTTGCAGATAAGGAACATTTTTAAGCTTTCTAAGGAATCGCAACAGATTTCGTTATTTTTTTGATCATGCATACAAATTAGGATTTTTATATCCAACATTTAATAATCAAGGTTAATTGCCTTAACCCACATTAAGTACAAAAATAATGTAATAATTATAATAAAATACCGCAATGCTCATGTTGCATCGTAGAATTTTTTATAAGTAACTCGGAAAGTACACCGGCTGTACCAATTCTAATTCTTGCAACAGACCTAAAATTCGACAAAAACAAAGAAAATTGTCAAAAATCCAAGTTTTCCTCTCTGGGGTTTATTTTTGATAGCTTTCTTCCTTCTCTTATACCCTATAAGAAATACATGTAAATAAATCACCCATGGGTTTACAATATTGCATTTAATAACATTTTAGATATTAACAAAAGGATTCTTTTATTAAGTACATATATGAAAGAAGAGATACAGAAATGTGAATAGTTTGATAAAGTTTTATTTCACTGTTAATAACCATGAATATAGGTAATTTTTCAGGTAAAACAGAAAAATATGGAACCTTTACCAAATGTGAGCAGGGCCGGTTTCAGGCATAAGCGACGTAGGCAGTCGCTTACAGGCGCCACTTCAGAGGGGCAGCAAAATCAATGTTTCGGATTTGGACATTTTCATTTTTTCCAAAGTGTATTGCACAGAACTTCAAAACATCGCGAAAAACAATATTTCACGCAATGATGTCATTTACATTCAGGGTTGGTTCAAGGTGTAAGAGACGTAAACCTACCATTAACAGGTGTCACTTAAGAAGGATGGCAAGATGAACGTTTTAAAGTTTTACATTGTCTAAAAAACACGCTGACGCACTGTGAGCCTTACTTAACCTCTTCAGAGGAATGAAAGGGAGGGTTTTAAAAAGAGAGGTTTAAAAAGGGGGGTTTCAAAAGGAGGATTTAAAAGGGTTTCAAAAGGGGGGTTTCAGAAGGGGGGGGGTTTAAAAAGGGGGTTTCAAAAGAGAGGGTTTCAAAGGGGGGGGTTTCCAAAGGGAGATCTCAAAAGGGGGGTTTCAAAAGGGGGGTTTCAAAAGGGGGTTTCGACAGGGGAGGTTTAAAAGGGGGGGTTTCAATGGGGGATTTCAAAAGGGGGGGGTTTCAAAGGGAAGGTTTTAAAGGGGAGGTTTCAAAAGGGGGGATTCAAGGGGAGGGGTTTCATGCGCTTTTAGGGTTTAAGCATTGTAATTTCAAATAACCTTCCCACCCCAAATACAGAGAACCTTCAATACTAGAGATTTTGATTACTCAAGGATTTGTCTCTTTGTGCAAAAGCGTGATCGTAAAGTTACAATATAAAAATATTTGCTAATATAATCATTACATAGTCATTTTGTTATAAGGTCAGTGAATGTTTTATTTCTATTTTCTGAAAATATTCAGCTGAATATATTTTTGAAAAAACAAAACTGAGTAAAATGTTTATTTTCCTCTTTTAATATATAATTAATATTATTTCATGCACTGGTGGTGTAGTGGTTAGCGTGTTGGCTTTCCATTACAAAGTTCCGGGGTTCAAACCCCGTGAATGGAGGTTTTTCAAAAAAAAAAAAAACTATCATCGGTGCCTGACAGTAGGCAGCAGTACTGTCAGTATGGTATAGAGCCGAAAACAAATTATGTAGGCTGGGTCTATATTCAATAGAGCTGTAGGCGTGATCCGGACGATTTGAACAGCTGCAGTACTGCGATGTGGAAAGCAAGAGGGAAACTACCACATTAAAATTCCCTAGTAATGATTATATGGTTGGACAATATGAGTTCTCTCGGGGTAAAATATTCCAGAGGTAAAATAGTCCCTCAATCGGATCTCCGGGCTGGGACTGCCTTGAGGAAAGCATTTGTCGAAGGTAACTTACGCATAGATACTTGGAATGTACAAACCATGAGGAAGGCAGGAAAGCTAGAGAACCTGAAAGAAGAATTGAGAAGAAATAGGACTGATATCATAGGGCTGAGCGAAGCTAGATGGGAAGGAGAAGGACAGTTCGACTCGGAAGAATTCACGGTAGTTTACTCAGGAGGAAATAGTGGGGCAAGGGGAGTAGCTCTGGTATTTAGGAAAGATATGATGAAGAGCGTGACAAAAATAACAGCAACAAACGATAGGTTGATGGCAATAAAGCTAAAAGCAGTCCCAGTGAACATCTTGATAATCCAGGTATATATGCCAACGTCCACTCATGAAGAAGAAGAAATGGAGATGTATGTACAAATTAACGAGATTTACAAAGAAGACGGAGGAAAGGTAAACTGCATAATAATGGGAGATTGGAACAGCATAGTTGGTGAAGGACAAGAAGAAAACGTTGTCGGTCAATACGGACTTGGGAAAAGAAACCGAGGAGGAGAAAAACTGGTAGAATTCTGTGTTAATAACGACTTAGTAGTGACTAATACATGGTTCAGAAACCATAACCATACGTAAGGGAAATAGTGTTTTAAAGTCCTTTTCTTCGTCGCAAATAATCCATTTTCTTCCTATTTAAAAATAGTGCATGCACACGTATGTAAATTAAATGTTTGTGAGATTGTTTATGTTATCAACAATGAAGATGTACCCATGCAATTTTTTGTCACCAGTAAAGTGGTACCCCTGATTGGCATACGTGATTCATTTTTGCGTTTTTCTTATTATATTTGATTGTAAGTCCTTAATATCAAATATCATGAAAATCCGTTAAGTAGAAGCCGAGAACGAACATGCGGACGGACCGCCGATAATATTCACTCATGCTGGAAGCGAAATGCACCTAAAAATTGACGTAGCCGTAAATAATTTAATTTCCTCAGAAAATTTGTTGCTTCTTGACATATCTTCTGAAAGGAATGTTTTTAGATACTTTCATATAAAAAAATTTAATTTTAAATTTTTTCCAAATTAATTTTTTTCCTATATCTTGATGCTCAAAAACGGGGTGCACATCTTACACGAGTGCGCGTGGTACATGTGAACATACGGTATACTAAATACTGTGTTTTCATAAGTAAATCTCTCATTAGATACACCTTCCTCAATTGCATTGCTCTTTTTTATCACCTTTCGTTTCTAATCAGATTCTTTCCTTCCAGTTACGCTTCGTTTTCGTCTTGGGGCCATTACATACAAAGAAAAACTAAAAACAATTTTAACTTATTAAATCAAACCAAATAAACAAATCTGTAACTGAAAATAACTGGTATAAAGGCAATATTAATAAAATTAAACAAAATACTTATAGTAACTGAGGAAAAATTTGAGAATCAATTGGATTTTAATATTTCCAAGTGGAGAGATCGAAAGGTCCAAATAAAAACAGGAACCAGAAGACTTGTAAATAAACAGATGTGTTATAACCTCACCTCAAATTGTAAAAATTACATTTTATACGATATGAACAATTTCATGCACTACCATTTAATACAAGCATACAAGTTTAAAATATGAAAATAATATGCCATACTTACAATTTCCGCTATAATATCTTCAAAACAATCGTTTTAATTCTTCCAAACAATTGTTTTAATATTAATGTGCTCAGAAAGATACCCACATCAATCTTTGTAACGTCGATCAACAGTAAATACTGGTTTCCCCTATCACTTATTTATTTTTAAGCGTCTCAATGCATTTTAAATGGGGAAAAAGAATTGCTGCCTGGATTCGAACCCGCGCATTTGCTCGACATTAGAATAAGAATGGACAAATCTACACGGAATTTGGATACGATGTGTGAAAACCGCATCTGTCTAGCTATCGTAGTTGTCGGGTTATCACTGGAATTAGGTGAATGCCAGATAGCCACATACATAGACATCGACGGATTTTAATATATAGATTTAATATATAAGATAATTATGTTGAAGTTTTGTGTATTTTTATGATTAAACAGTTTAATAAAAAAACAAGGCTTTATTCACAGAAAAATAAATTTCAATGTCACAAAGAAATTATAAATTGTGCGATACTTATTTCAATGACAATGAGAGTGATTGGAACTATTGCATCAATATACATACGCACAGATGAGGCTCAACCAATGGTTGTCAAACTTGTTGGTGCAGTAAGTTTCATAAAGAAGGCATCAAAAAATGCAACATCGACGCATTGCCTTATTCATAGACAAGCACGCGTTGCAAAACGCATGAATAAAGGCAGTGATGCACTTATCTAAAGCTAACGGTACAAATTGCTCTTGGAATGAAATAGAAAGGATGAAATTGATTCTTGATTGCAAAATGCACTTGGGAGTCTGTGAATGCTGCAAAGGAAGGGTGCAGGGGAAAAAGAAGCGATGAAATGAATGGAATCAAACGTGATCTTGGAAAGACGTTCCGAAAAAAATGATTTAAAAAATATGGGTTGGAATGAAAACCGAGCTATATCGTTGAGTAAATGAGACTCCAACTATATGACTGATTACGAACTTTAAGAGCAAGATGAACATCTTCTATTACTTGGAATCATTACAACAAAGGACAACTTTCGTTAGCAGAAGCAGCTTACGAATTTGTTACCAATTTAAAATTGAAAATTTAAAACGGCCTTCAGGATGAATTTCTTAAAAGAAAAGAAAAATCCCAATAATAGAGTTAATTACCACAAATTTTAAAGAGAAAAACCTCTACATTAAACTACTTCTCAAAAGTTGGTTCAAGAAAGAGTATAATAGCAACAAACTTATTTGAATTAAACTAAAAAAATAATTTAACCATACAACATGAAAGATATACCATATTTAATTGATTGTAAGCCGACCTTTTTTTACTTTTTTACCGCCTTAAAAATTGCCCCTCGGCTTAGAATCGAGTATAAAAATCGAAATAAATGTTTCAATAAATTCACTCCCGAGCCATCTTTAGTATGCACGTGCATGTAATCTTAGGATTCCATGAGTCAATCGCAATTTCCTCGTTCTTTTGCAAGTGTAAATTTTTGTCATTTACTTTGGCAAGTTTTTCAGTTTTTCTTAATAATCCCATAATGGAACAAATGCATTATTCTGCAGATTTTAAGAGAAAAGTGATAGCATATGCGGAAGAAACATCAAATCTTGCTGCACAATGGCGCTACGGGGTTGATGAGTAATTTATGTTGTCTTAATTTTAGTTGATAACTTTTTTATTTAATTACGAATTGAAAAAACCAGGGCATTCACACTTTTCAGTATTTTTTCACAACAAATCCTGGAAAACTAGTATGTCTGTATACCCAACATGAATTTTCCTTGCGTGCCCTTATGAAAAGTAGGGGTCGACTTACAATCAATTAAATATGGTATATAAAAAGATTGAATAAAAATATGTATATAGGTACTAACTTCCTGGTTTAGAAAATCTTCGTTGATCGTAGACTAGGTATAGCCCCAACTAACAGGGTGAAAAACCTGCTTTTATCAATGGGAAAAAGTAATATTTACACTAAATATTGACATCACTTCTTGAGCAAAGTCAAAAACACATCAATTATGCCCAAGGGAAATTAACCTGCTATAACTTGATAACAGATTCTTCAAACACTAAAAGATGCACACCACTCGACTGACGTTTCCACAACGATGGACGTCTTGGAACTAATGCGGACAAATAGTTCTTTTTCGATGTCACAGAAGGGAGGAGAAAATGTTGAAGGAGAAGGGGTTAAAAACAGTGGTGTGAGAATATATACCCCTTCCTCACACACCCTAACACAGCGTAGCAATTACTAAGAAGCAGTAAAAGAAACCCAAAAGATATATATTTCATCCTCAAACAAGAGCAGCAACCAATCAACTGAGAATTTTGAATGTGCCTGAATGAATGCACGTGGAAACAAAGAGGAACCGCAGGATATCGCGTATCCTCCTCAAGCTTTCTAAAGATTTCCTTGCTCTTGGATACCCTTGCAAATGTCTCCTGCTGGCCAACCTCTGATGAGACTGCAGAGGCTAGTAAGGCAGGGGCAATGCCGAGGCATCACCTTTCTCCCCACCCCTCCAACCTAAAGGAATGCTTCTCTTCAGGCCTTTGGTGCAAAGGGTGCATTGCACCCGGACATATACCCTCAGGGGTGGAAAATCACAGAGGGAATCAGCTAGAAGTATTAGGGGTGATGAGAACTGCTTTCACCCCATCGGCAAAGATCCCCGGCATGTGACAGCAATAAAATGTTGGTAAAACCACATCCAGCCATCTGTATTCAGTAGTATTCTCGGAAGCCGCTTTCAGAAATACTATTTTACCATTCGGAATAGAGCCTGGTTGTTGCCTCTGAACATTTGAAGTCACAT
The DNA here is from genome assembly GCA_036926305.1 of Uropetala carovei. NCBI lineage: Eukaryota > Metazoa > Arthropoda > Insecta > Odonata > Petaluridae > Uropetala > Uropetala carovei. The sequence goes on from JAXCHB010000056.1 coordinate 8,767,075, forward strand.
TTTCACAATTATTCAGCTGCAAACACTAAACATATCAATTGAAAACCAAATGGAAAAACTAAACTAAACTAAAGCGGTCGCTTGGTCTGCTTTATTGTTGAGTCGGCCCTGCTTATATCTAATTTTACAAGTATCCATCCGTCCATCTGACCCCATTTGTATCTTGAGAACCATTCATCATAGAGATATGCGGTAAACAGCGTTTTGTTTCTACTAGCTAGGAGGTCCCTAGAAAAATATTTTCATTTTCATAAAGTTTCGGGTTTGAATCTTAGGAATTATTTATATTTTCCATAAAATAAAAATATGTAAAAACTTCACTTGCAGGCTTTCATTCATTTGCTCATATAAAATCGAAATATTGACATACAAGCTTCAGACCTGAATCGTTTTAAAGAAAAGAAAGAAAGGATTCTTCTTTTTTCATTTACGATTCTAAATCACCCACATTTTAAGTCTAATGCACATAATTTCAAGGACGGATTCAGGGGGGGTAAAGGGGTAATTACCCCCCCCCAAGAATTTCTAAACTCTCAAAAAAATTACTTTTTAAATCCTGGACAGCGAACCAGAACAAAACCGAAACTGAAAAAACCATTATTTCAGCCAGAGTGAAACTGAACCCGAACCAAAAAAATAAATATTTAGAAAATGAACCAAAACCAAAAACGGTTATTTATATCATTTCTTTTTTTCAGTTCAAGTGTATCGAAAGAATGAATTTTCCCTTAGGCTCACTCATTTTGAAAAGATCGCGCACCCATGAGCTATCGTCTCATGCTACCTACGACATTCAGAGGCCTCTACGTCGACCAAGCCTCAGGTCGTTCTGAGAAAACGGCCTTCCCATATACCTGTCGAGGGATACGGTTTTGAAATAATATCTGCCGAATTCCTTAAGGAGCTAATGGTAGAATATTCCGTGACCGTCCTTATACATCTAGAGATGGCAAGGTTATGTCCAGCTGAGAATTCCTGGAACTCTGTAAATGAGGACTGGGAGAAAGGAAGTTAAGTAGTCCTCTTGGCTATCCTTCTCCAGTTTGCACCCCATGGAGTGTATAGGTACTTGGAAAAATATGTTTCTCATTTCCTTACAGAGATTTCCTTAAAGCTCTACCATTGGTGGAGGTTTATGTTCCATAAACTTTCATTTTCTTCCATATTAATTCCATCAGTCTTTACTCGCGAGTCGTCCACGAAGGGTTGTAATGTTTTCATGCTTTTGGTGAATTCTTGTATCTTTTGTTGATTGTTACAGGTCAGTGAATTTTAATAGATATATATTTTAAACAGAAATGTACATTTCTATATTAGAAATGGTTGAAAATAAATCAAAGATTAATGCATATTTGTTATTTGTAGTAAAATATTTAGTCGGCTGGAGATAGTTTTGCTGCATCAAAGGGAAAGCTAGTCATCCAGAGCTGAGTAAGTCTCATTTTGTATATGATTTTTTATATTTAATTTCAAGGAGAAAGCAAAGCGATTTTTTATATATAACAATAAAGTAGTGGTGACCAACCTTAAGCCCGCGAGAGCATTTTCTATGTCCCACAGAGATACACAGAGTAGGCTCTAAAATATTTATTTTTTAAATTGGTCATGAGTAATTTTCTAATCATTTCAAATAATTTATCCAGAAAATTTAACCTTAAATTGGCCTGAGAATTGCGTCGCTGATCTCCAAAGATTTCAAACAGCCATCATCGCTCTTACAGTAAGGAAGGAAAATACTAACGGTAGATTTTATTTAATTATATGTTAGATTAACATTGCCGTGTGCCAGGGTTTCCAAGACTGACTTAAAACTGCAGGAAGCCTTCGACGGGATGTGCGACGTTGACCACCTTACTTCAAGAAAATAGAAACGCCATTTATCCTGGGAATAAGGAATTACAGGAAATCGGATAAATACTGGTGAGTGCCTAAACGTTTTTCAGTTTATCACTTTCTGGAAATTCGGTGTCTTCGGAAACAATTAATGGACGCAGGAATAGATTCAGGTTTTTGACGCTCATAGGAACTATTTTTCGGTGGGCCTTTTTCTCTTTTAAAATATAATTATACCTATATCATTTAGACGTATTGTAAAAATATTATTTCAGTGTTTGTTAAAATTCCATGCAGAAATAGCGGAAAAAATACTTTAAAGAATTAATGTTCATCGGGTGTTTGCTTATCAGGAATGCCTTCCGGTCGTAATCGCCAATTTCCGTTCAAACGTCTGTGGATGGTCGTAATATGTATGTACACAAAATTTAAAGGGGTCCCTATTTTTCTTGATCAACAAAGTTATCCTGTTTTGGGGGAAGATCACGATAGAAAATTAAGGATATGTAACAATGTGAAATAAATATATTTTTAAACCTTAATGTTTATTAACGAATGGTTGGTATATAGGTGGTGGTGGCTTGTTCTTGGGTTCGATTCCCGAAAAATGAATTTAATTTTTCTCTCAAATGAACTTGTTTTTTTACTGTAGTTTTTTGCATTTTTTACCTTTTTGTTGATTGTTTAATTGTATTTTGCTTAATTATTTATGCCTTTATAACGGTTTTCACCCTTTCGCTCATTCTGAAGTGCGTTTTTACTTTCTTTATCTGTAGTAGAAAGTATTGTAATCATGTAAGATAGTGAAGTCGAGATTTCAACGGATTTAAATCTCTTAGAGGAACTTGAGTTGAAATACTTGTTAAATTTAGAAAACATTCCAGCTGTTTAACAATTTGACAGAAATTTTCTCGGATTTACAAATTTTTGGGGGTCTTGCGACCAAGAATAGGTTTTTGTCCAAGCTGTCTGTCTGTTGGTCTGTCCCGTCCGCTCTCATGGAGTCTAAACAGTTTTGGTGACATAAATAGAAAATTTCTATTTAGTCCCCTGGTGATGATAGTTTGAAACCTGAAAAAGATGGCCGGTATAGCAAAACACTTATGGGTTGTTTATTTAAACAAAAGTATAAACAAATTCCATTTACTCAAATATAATTTTGCTTTAATATCGCATTCCTCAAAAAATAGTTCTAATAATTTCAGTCAAATTTCGTTCGTTTTCACAAATTTATATCTTTAGCCATAATGCATGAACGACATTTCTCAAAAGTGTATGAGAAAGTTTGTGACGAGTATTTCACCGATCTTGTAAAACCTGTATGCCTTTTGTTAAAGTTTTTAAAACTTTTTCTTTAATCTTAGTTGCCATTTAGCACCTTTTTATTTATTCTAGCCAGTATTTCAAGCAAAATTCCAATTGACATTTAAACTCAAATAAAAAAATCACTTCAGAATTAGTAAAAAAGTAAAAACGCATAAAAACACAAAAACATAAGAAATATGAAAACAAACAATTAAAAAGAGTTCATTCAAGGGAAAAATGAAAGTTACATTTCAGGAATCAAAACCAGAAAACAGCCAGTGCATGTTTTCATATATTTTGTAAATACCTATATTGATATTTTGATTTATAAATTTAATTTAATGTAGTAATTTTTAAATGTGTTTCTATATTAGGGGCTACAATGAATAAAAAAAGAAGAGGAAATACTTTGGATGCTTTTTTAGTAAAGCGCAAAAAAAGTGAACCGAATGAAGAACAAAGTATAGTTATCGTAGAAAGTAGTACTCCAGCACTTCCAACTTCCGAACCAACTGAAAATCAACAATTGCAGTCAACATCAACCACTAATCCATTCAAAACAGATGAAGAACATCAGCTACCACTAACAACGGGTAATAGGTCACTATATATTGACATAGGGACATTTTTAAATAAAAACATAAATGATTTAGATAAATACAGATTGCTAAAATGTGAATGGTCACCAGATGGGAGTTACAAATTCCATTATTCTACACATAAGAAAGGAAATAAGTATATAAAATGCTATTTGTCAGAGAAACATTTTAAGAAGTTTAACTGGTTAATGTTTTCTGAATGTTTGCAAGGTGTATTTTGCAGATTTTGTTTTATTTTTGCAAAGTTCGGTGGTTTACACCAACAAACACGTCTACAAAAATTAGTTCTTAGCCCATTGACAAAGTATTCAAAATTATTTGGAAAAGATGGTGATTTAATACGACACGACAATAGTTCTTATCACAAAAGCAGTCTAGATAGTGCTCAAAGTTTCATTGCAACTTATGAATCTCCATCCAAGGACGTAAGAAATTTAATTAATGAAGAAAGAAGTAGACAGGTGAAAGAAAACCGAGAAAGATTAAAGCCAATTATTAAGTCTATCATATTCCTTGGTCAACAAAATATACCACTGCGGGGACATCGTGATGATGGACCATTAGTGCTAAATTCATCTATTGCTAATGAAGGTAACTTTCGGGAGCTTTTGCGTTTCCGTATTGCTGCTGGAGATAAAGTTTTGGAAAAACATTTGGAAAATGCATCTTCTAAAGCAACTTATATAAGTAAAACTACCCAAAATCAAATAATAAATTTTTGTGGAGAAGAAATAAAGGACAACATCATATCAAAAATACGAAGCAGTAAATTCTACAGTATATTATTTGATGAAACAACTGATGTTAGTCATTGCTCACAAATGTCGCTTATTATTAGATATTTGGACAATTGCGATGTGCAGGAAGATTTTATTGAGTTTGTAGATTGTCGAACTGAAAACTATGACGATTGTTCGTGTGAACCAATATTAAGTGTAGAAATATTGGCAAACACAGTCATAAATATTTTATGTAAGCATGGCCTTAATTTACAGCATTGTGTTGGTATTGGTACTGATGGTTGTAGTGTGATGACTGGTGAGCTAAATGGTGCTGTATCCAAATTAAAGCAATCCCTAACCAGTGCAATTAAATGCCCATGCTATAGTCATGCACTTAATTTATCTATATCAAAATGTTGTTCAGTAAGGGCTGTACAGAATACTGTTGGAACAATGAAAGAGGTGATTGCATTTTTTAATGCCTCGTCCAAGAGAAACAGTGTACTTACATCTATGAATAACGAATCTTTAATAAGATTAAGTGATACTAGATGGACAGAGAGACATGAGTCAGTTTTAAGATTTAAATCAAATTTACTATCAATTGTAGACGTTTTTGATGTAATTTCACTGTGGCAAGAAAGGGATTCAGCAGGTAAAGCAGAAATATTAAAGAATGCAATTACTAATCCATTGTTTGTTGTGACATTGTGTGCACTAGCTGATGTTTTGAGTACAACATTATCTTTAAGCAGAGTCCTACAGAAAAAAGCACTGGATGTAAAATTAGCTAAAAATATAATAAAGGACACTATTAAAATAATGGAAAATAAAAGACAAAATGCAACTAATACATTTAATACCATTTATAATGATTCTTTAAAAATACTAGATGATTTGGGATTAAAGATGTCTGTGCCAAGAGTTGCTGGACAGCAAGCTAACATCATTTAAAAAAATCCAGAAGATTACTATCGAGTAAATGTTTACATACCATTATTGGAGTGCATTCTCCAGGATATGCAGTATAGATTTAGTGATGAAACAGTAAGTGCATTTGACCTAAATGTATCTGTGCCAAACATATTATTCCAAAAATCTAAAAATGAAATAGATGATTCTATTAAAACAATGGTAAATTTTATGAGAAGAATTGATCCTTGTTTAAATGTTGAGCTTTTATCAATGAAACTACTATCCGAGTTTGAATTTTGGAAATTAAAATGGGAAGATATTTCACAGAAAACTGGGAACTGCCTGATTGTGCATTATATACATATACACAATGTAATAGTGATGTTTTTCCCACAATAAAAATTCTTCTGCAGATAATTTGCACACTACCTGTAAGTGTTGCTTCTGCAGAACGAAGCTTCTCTGCTCTAAAACGATTAAAATCTTGGTTGAGATGTACAATGTCACAAGAGAGACTGTCTGGTCTAGCATTGTTACATATACACAATGATTTTCACGTTAATGTTAATAATGTGATTGACAAATTTGGGAGCACAGCAAACAGAAGAGTTGAATTTATTCTTTAAATTTTAATTTAAAATCATAAAAAATTGTTGTTGTCTGGTATTATTTTTGTTGAACAGAATTCTATTTATTTCCTTTTTCTGTAGTAAATGATATAATAGACAGTGAAGTTTCACTGTATTCGCTCTTTTTGTTGTTAAGTTCTACATTTCCCTTTTCTTATTAAAATATATATTAAAGAAGATAGTTTCAAATAATTTTTTTTATTTGTAAATTACCCCCCCTTGGATGAAGCCTGGATCCGCCCTTGCATAATTTGCACTAAATTTGCCATTTTATCACTAAATATCTTGACGATGGACATTGTGGTGCTCGAAGTCCTATTGTTGTAAAACCGTATGTAGCTTACAAACGTAAATTAACGTGTTTTATAAGCCTTTTAAATGAAGAGTGTGTGAAAGGTAAAGGAGAGGAAGGGGAGAGAGGGTAGGGAGGGGGGAAAGGAGAGAAGGGAAAAGGATAGAGGGGAAAAGAGAGAGGTAGAAGGGAGAGAGTAGAAAGGGGAGAGACAAAGATGGGGAGTGGCAGAGGGAGAAAGAGAGAGATATTTCCATAATGCTACATTATAGTAAAATACGTCTTTAATAGAATAGTTTTACATAGGAATAACATTTGCACCATTAATTTATTCACATTATTATCAATAAATTAATTGAAAAAAATCTATGCAAACATTGCGCAGGTACAGCTAGTTAGCCTAATTGTTTTCTTTAAGTTACTGTTGGATGGGGCCATTCCTTTTATTGTCATTTTTTCCTTTGTTTTTTCATTGTTGATTGTTTGTCTTTGTGGTTTCTTTTCTGGGTTTTAGTTGTTCATCTGCCAAATTTGGTTCAAATCCAATCAGAATTCTAGATAATACATGGCATCTACGAATTCAATCAGCCACCGTTTTGAATAAAACGGGCAGAGAGAAACAAAAACCACTTATGAATTATTCCTGGGAGCCCTCCGCAATCATAACAAATTTTATTCAAATCAATAGCAGGACTCAGGAAAACACGAAGGTTTAAATCAGCCACCATTTTGAATCAAACAGGCAGACGGAAACAAAATCCCCCACTGACCTTCCTCTTGTTGTCCTCTATAACAGGGGTGCGCAACCCAGGGGTCCCGACCCCACTGGGGGTCACGGAAAAAGTTCGAGGGGTCGAGTCCGCTAAATAAGGCTCGCATTTCTGGAAAAAGGGCGAACGGCTGATGAGCAGGTAGCTGTTCGCGTTCGCTCGTCGTAAAAGCACATTATCAGACCCCAGTGTGTGGCTCTCGCTGGGTGGCTGGAATCTCCTCACCAGATTGGCTGCTGGCTTGGTGAGCCGTGCCTGTCGCTTACATTTAAACAAGATTCACCGCGTGTGTTTGACTGTTCCATCAGGAGAACGTTAAAAATATGCCGCCACTGACACCCAGAAGAAGGAATCAGATAGTTGGGTTGCTTGAAGCTAATGTGTCTTGTAGGGAAATCTGGCGGTGTTCTTTTATGTGACATTTTAGGGCTCTGGAAGTCTAGCCTATGTAGACTTTTCCACAGCTACATCACACTTCTGTTGGGGGTGATGGTGGGAGATGGCAAATTTTCTGTAGCATTTTTATTTTGAGTAAAAATAAAATCCCCGTTAACCTTTAAAATGCATGTATCTCAAAATGACCATTTTTTGAGCGCTTGTTATTATTAACACATATAAATAAGGAAGTTGCTGTTAATTCGTTAGGTATAAGTGCTACTTGGCGTAAACAGAAACTTCCTTAATATGATTTTTAAATTACGAACATAAGGAAATTTTGATGAATGGTAATTTGTGTTGAATTTAAAGAAAAACAGCATAAAAATTGCTCCACAAGTGATTAAAGAGCGCTGCAGTCACAGGGTTTCCTGCAGTAATGGGTTTGGTGTTTAATGAGGGTTCTTTGTCGATGGCTTCCACGGATTATCAAACTTGTTTCTAGTGCGCGAGTGACTCCTGAAATTTCCCACGGCGCCCAGAGTGTAACTAGAAGTAGAGACAAACCCAAACCATTAAATGATATTCCCTTAGCATGGTCGGGAAACAGTAATTGGAAGCAGAAACAAGGAATTAAGAAAACAAAAAATAACTTCTGAGAAAGAATTTTGCGGTCAAAGCATTGCAACTGACCATCTACATATGTAACATCTGCGGCCCATTGGGTGGCTATGGAGGTTATTTCTGAACCCGTTGCTTACTGCCCAGTTTAAGGATTCGCGTAACTCTCCTACGTCTTTTGCAAAGATCTACGATAAAATTAATAAAGCGGAAACAGGTAAACTGCAGATCACATTACTTCCCATATATCCCATTTAACTCAGAACGGGAGGGGACATCGTTGAAGACCCCTCCCTCCTCTTCCGTTCTTCCTCTCGCTTCCTTCCTCCCTTTAACCCCTTCCCCTCCCTGCCAAACCTTCAGCGTCCAATTCGGTACCTCAACGTAAAAAGTTCCCGGAGTCGCTTCAAAGTGTCTCAAATTTATTGTCCGCGGTGGTACTTGTTACTGAAACTTGTTCGTCTGTTTCATGGACGGGACATTCTTGGTTAAATTCGCGGACAGTGAAGTGTGAGAGATAGAGAGAGAGCACCCAAAAGTCTCATCTACTTTCCCGCATTTCAGTTATGTTTTGTTGAACTCACATTAACCTTTGTCAGCGGCATACGTCTCCGTCCCTCCCTTTCAAGTAAGTGTCTCTTTCCTGGAGTGTTGTGGCCATTCCATCAGACCTGAGTTCGTTATTTTCATCTCCATGTTTGTTGTTATATTTATATATATTATCAGTGTTTTTATATTTATATTTTATGTTTTTACTATAATAGGATATATATTAAAATTTAAAATACCCATATCATTGACATGGATAAATGGCTAATAAAAGTTAAACGATCACCAAGTGGCAAGTGTGAGGACGTAAGTCCAACTAGTGAGGCGTCAAAAAGGACGAAAACAAGCTGCCAGCCAAGTGAAGTGGAAACAAAAACTTTCATGGAATTAGGACAATCTTCGCAGTTTAAACCGGACAAGAGGATCAGGAAATACCAAGAACATTACATTAAGTATGGTTTTACTTATACCGTAATAAATAATGAACAACGCCCGAGGTGTGTAATATGTTTAGAAATATTATCGGGTGAGAGTATGAAACCATCCAAGCTCAAGAGCCACTTAGAAACAAAGCATGCCGATGTAATGGGCAAGGATGAAACTTTTTTTAAAAGACATGCAAATGCATTAGAAATGCAGAAATGTTTTATGAGCAGGTATACAACAGTTTTGGAAAAAGCGTTAAGGGCGTCATTAGAAGTTTCATACCTGATTGGAAAAACAACGAAACCGCATAATATTGGTGAAACTCTCGTTTTGCCCGCCGCAATAAAAATGTCTTCGATTATTCATGGTGAAAAATATGGTAACAATTTAAGATGCGCTCCTTTATCAAGAGATACTGTTTCCCGGCGTATTACAGTACTCGCAGATAATGTAAAATTATTACTGTTAAACAGATTGAAAGATTCCTCATATTTCGCAATTCAGTTGGTCGAATCAACTGATGTTGCTAAACTTGCTCAGCTTCTTGTTTATGTGAGATACTGTTACGATGGTGATATTTTATAAGACTTTTTATTCTGCGAACCTTTGAAAGGAAGAACGACTGGTGAGGAAATTTTCAATGTCGTAAATAAGTTTTTCCAAACAAACGCCCTTTTATGGTCTAATTGTGTAGCAATTTGTACAGATGGTGCAAATGCATTACTTGGCAAAAACACTGGATTTAAGGCTAAAGTTAAAGAGATTGCTCCACATATAGCTTTTCACCACTGCATTATACATAGAGAATCCTTAGCTGCAAAATCACTAGAGCCAACTTTAAATGAAGTACTGCAGGAAGCTGTAAATGTGGTGAATTTTATTAAAGTGAAAGCTTTGAATAGTAGATTGTTTACGATGCTGTGTAATGAAATGGGATCTGATTATAACAAGCTTCTTCTTCACACTGAAGTTAGATGGTTGTCACATGGAAAAATGCTTCAACGATTGCTTGATCTGAAAGACGAAGTTAGGATATTTCTTCTGGATCACAATTACAAACAATCTCAATATTTCTTAGACAAAAAATGGCTAGCTATTCTTAGTTATCTTGCAGATATTTTTGGAAAACTAAATGATCTAAATGTGAGTTTGCAGGGTCGATGTACAAACATTTTCACTCTCAGCGACAAGGTAGAATCTTTTAAAAAGAAAATAGCTTCATGGAAAAATGAAATTACACGAGATAATTTTGAAATGTTTTCATATCTGTCCGATTTTATTTTGAACAACAATATTGATTTACATGAAATTAAAACTACAATTTCAATTCATCTGACAAATCTGATAGAAATTTTTGATGTAAAATTTGAAAAATTTCTGGAATAAAATATGGGGTGGATCCGTAACCCTTTTTCTTTTGATAATTCAAGTTCGAATAATAACACCCTTAAAGAAAGAGAACAATTGATCGAGTTATCATGTGATGAAAATCTACACACAAGATTTAACGAGACAACAACAGAAATGTTTTGGATTTCCATCAAAAGTGAGTATCCAGAAATTTCAAAAAAAGCTCTAATGTCACTGCTTCCTTTTGGTTCAACATATCTATGCAAAACTGCTTTTTCTTGTCTAACTATAATCAAGACAAAGCATCGTTCTAGACTCGAGGTAGAACCAGATTTACGATTGGCAATTTCAAATATATTACCAAATTTCGACGAAATTCTACCAACTATCCAGGCTCAGGTTTCACATTAAATGTATTCATTCTATTAAGGTTATATGTTGTGTCATTATTGCTTTCTATTCTTTATAATGTACCAGTTTAATTGTATAAATATAATAAATATTATTCAAAACCTATAAATGACATAAATTTTATATATTGTTCCCTAGGAAAATAGATGGGGGTCGCATGTGATTGTCATCTCTAAATTTGGGGTCGTGAGTAGGAAAAGGTTGCGCATCCCTGCTCTATAATCATGCCAAATTTGGTCGAAATTGGTTGAGAAATGTGGGCATGCATAAAGGAAGAGACAGATAAATGGCCACCACATTGAATCAAGTGGTTGGACAGACATTTAAACCCTGTGTTGACATTTCCCTTTGTGTCCACTACAATCATGCCAAATTTGGTCGGGACTGGTTGATAAATCAGGGCATGCATAAGTGTATAGACAGACAGACTTACGAAAATATATAGGTGTAGATTAAACATGTTATCCTTACACTTAAGCAGATTATAGGAGATAACTAATATATGTAGAATAGAAAATAGGTTTTGTAAGTTTTGGAGTATGGGAATGAAAGTCAAGCAAGTTTAAAATGAATTAGTTACATGAATTTAAATCTGTTAATTCTGTGTATTATACACCACTGAAATACATCATTTTGTAGATTATTTTTATTAGAAATTTCAATTTATCCTATTTTGCTAGGGGTGTTATTTTTTTCTACAAAAGAACTGCAGCTTGCCGGAGAAATTTCAATCGGCCAAAGCTAGCCTGTATCCGATGCCTGATTTATGCATTGAATACAAGACGTTTAACACAAACCATCTTTAAGAGTTTTGATTGGGATGATTAGGAAATGTCATTGATAGCCAAGTACTAGCATAAGTGCCCATTGAATTTCAACGGGTTTAATGAATTTAAATTTTCGTCAATGCAACATGTAAAAATTGCAAGAATAAAATTTTGCACTGTTTTAACCATCGAATATTTCTATAAGTTTTTTAATTAATTAACTAAAATCTCACAGAAATTCCCTGTGAATAAAATAGTACCTTTCTTTCTACTAAAATAGCCATTGTTATTAGTTTTAAATTGATTATAGCATTAGGATTTCAATTTCATTAAATAAGCAGAATTCCAGTTCCAAAAAATTGGTTCAATCTTCAATTGCCTATGATAATACTTTAAATAGATTTTGGAATATAATGTACCATATATACTCGTGTATAGTACGAGTTTTTACGACCAAATTTTTATTGCAAATATTGGGGATCGTACTGTACACGAGTAATGCATTTGAGGATTTAAAATTCATGTATCTTCACGGGCATTTTCGGTGAAGTTATACCACCCGCACGCATTCTAATGGTGGGCTAACCTTAACAGTGAGGTCCTTTATCGTTGTTATGTTGCTTCGTGAAGAGTAGAATCTTTTTCATATATACAGCTTCAAATTCACAAATACTTGATATAAGTGAAGATTTACGGGCACTTCTTTTCTTGAATTTTATGTATGTACATCTTTGTTTGCGTCTTTTTACAAGGGATGGATTGGAATGAGTTAAACTAAAAGTATCGTAGACGGCGTAACTTTATGGAATTTCGACATCTTTGAAAAAGAAATTACTTTGTAATATTCAACAGTCTTTATTGTTTCTTCAATCACACACTGATCGGTTTCCACTACAAAGTCATTCTAAAGGTGTTACGTCGGTTAGTAACACCATTAGAATGATTTTGTAGTGGAAACCGGTCGGTGTGTGATTGAAGAAACAATTAAGACTGTGGAATATTACAAAGTAATTTCTTTTTATCCATTATCCCTACCTATTAAATAGATGAGCGAGTGGAACCATTACGTACGTGGAACGTAATCCAGACGTACTAGAATTGAAATGATTTTATTTCATCTTGTGCAATCATGATTCATATCACTTTTTATTAAATGTTTTAGGAGTAAGATACTTATCCGAATTTTAGTGTACTCGCAAGAAATAATATTTACGACATTTACTGTCTATTCTATGGTGGTGTGGAAGATCAAGGTTGTTCGATATGTCTCGCTCGTAACCATCGAGTCATCGAAACGAAATATATCGACCATGGTGGAAAGCTGGGGTCGTACTATAAATGAGATATTTGAAAAAATCAGGTTTGTTCACCAAAAAATCTGGGGTCGTACTATACATGGAGTCGGCATATACACGAGTATATACGGTACCTCAATATCGTTTATCGTCTGCTCAGCACTCTTGTCTTCTCATTTTCCAAAACAACCACTTTCACCAGTTTTATATGGATTTCAAACTTAGAAGAGAACTTGATTCAATTCAGTTATAATAACCACATAACAAACTTCTTATTCCAAAGAAAATCCTTTTATAATATGCAATGTTAACCTAGAATTCATTCATTCTGAAAAGTGAATAAAAGTACCATGTACATATATTTCTTTCAACTAAAATAGCCACTCTTAACAGATTTTAATGGATTAATGCATTAGCATTTCAATTTCATGAAATAAGCAGAATTCCGGTAACAAAGAAATTTGTTCAATCTTCAATTGCCTCTGATAATACTTTAAATAGATTTTGGAATATAATGTACCTTAATAACGTTTAGCGTCCGCTCACCACTCTGGACTTCTCAGTTTCCAAAACAACAACTTTCAATAGTTTTAAATTGATTTTTGCTTGGAAATGGTACTTTCCTGTTAACGGGACTACCTCAAAAAATAAACACGTATTGTTGTGATATTTTGTTTGTTAACAATGCGTAACAAATTTCGTTAAGATATTTACGTTGATCCCTTAATGATGAATTTGTGGAGCTTGCCGAGGAGTGAAGAAGAAGCTGTATCTTTGTTTCAAGACCATGATATTTTATTTAAAGGGCGAATGTGCAAGAATGCGTATTATGAAACTTCACTTCTGAGACAGAATATTTTGGAAATGCAACGCGAAAGCCTGTCAGCAGAAGAAATCATGTGGCGACAACATAACAAAGAAATCAACATATTTCCAGCTATTTTAAATGCCATAAAGACATATTGACCCCCTACTAACATAAATTTAGATTGTATTAGTAATTATGTTGCTTTTATTAATAAATAAGTTTAAAAAAAGTATGATTTTTAAGTAATTCCCCCATTGTTAACAAACAAATATGTCGTAACATACCACAACAATACGTATTTATTTTTTTGAGGTATTCCCGTTAACAGGAAAGTACCCAAAATACTTGAGTCAATTCAGTACAATTTCCACTTTACATACTGTAAATTCCAAAGTAACTCCTTTTATACTGTATTGACCCGAATATAGTACGATGTTTTTTCATCAATGGTTACCTTTAAAAGTCGCATTCGCACTATATTCGAGTACTTTTAAGAAGTGCATATTGGCACGTCTCGTGACGCATTTCAGACGTCAGTTAATAATTGCTACATTGTAAGTAAATTGGGTGTTCATGTTACGATGCTACATTGTACAAATACACTGGAAAAGCATTTGAGAAGAAAACTGAAAATAGATCACGGTCAAACTGCAACAACTTCGCGCACGTGTTGTCCGCAGCCGGACCCCCCGCAGTACCGGTAGCTCTTATGTCAGTGCATTGATGTTTTTTGTTTTTCCAGTTTCCGAAGTTTTTACCCATTATTATTTTAATGATGGACGGCCAAAAGGAAGTTGATCATGTTGAGAAAAAGGCTTCTTCCAAATCCCAAGTTAACAGAGGAATTCGACGAAATTATGACATGAACTTTAAAGTACTTGTGACTCAAGAGGCACAAAAAATAAACAATCTTCAAGCTTCGAAGAAGTATGGTGTTCCGGAAGCAACTATACGTTTATGGCGGAAGCATTTAGATAAGTTTAAATTTGCTAATTCAACCAGGAAAGCATTTAGGGGACCTTCAAAAGGAAGATTTGAAGACCTTCGTGATGGAAAAACGAAGCGAAGGATTTCCCATCACTCGATAAGACATAATGATAAAAGCTTGGGAAGTGGCGAGTGAATTTAAAATTCCACACAGTGATTTTAAAGCAAGCATCGGCTGGTGTAGACGGATGATGCGAAGAAAAGGTCTTTCTCTTCGATGCCGCACTTCTCTAGCTCAACGCCTTCCTAGTGACTATGCCGAGAAGTTAATTAATTACCAAAGGTATGTCATAAACTTATGTAAAAAGCACGGCTACCTGCTAGGGCAGATGGGAAATGCCGATCAAACTCCTGTTTGTTTTGATATGCCATAAAACATCACTGTCAATGTTAAAGGCGCTAAATCAGTGTTGATCAAATCCACGGGAAATGAAAAAAATAGAATCACGGTAATGCTTGCAGTCATAGCCGACGGGCGAAAACTGACTCATGTTATATTAAGGCGTAAAACGATGCCGAAGGAAAAGTTACCGTCAGGAGTGATCTTTCGTGTGCATGAAAAGGGATGGATGAATGAGAACCTTGTTTTAGACTGGCTGAATGAAGTTTGGGGTAAGCGCCCGGGTGCGTTACTGCATCAGAGGGGAATGCTCGTACTCGATGTGTTCAAGGGTCATATGACAGAAAATGTTAAGAGAAAAATTGCTGAAATACGCACGGATCTGGTTATTATTCTGGGAGGGATGACATCGCAATTGCAAGTGTTAGATGTCGCAGTTAATAAGCCTTTCAAAGATTACTTGAGAAAGGAATATAATGAGTGGTTATTGGCAGGAAACCATGAATTTACTCCGTCAGGAAAGACTAAGAAACCATCAGTCTCTATGTTAGCGAAGTGGGACAAAATCACCCCCAAGTCCATTGTACGTGGATTTAAGAAATGCTGTATATCGAACAACATGGATGGTATTGAAGACAGTGTCTTGTGGGATGAAGAGAGTGACAGCAATGACTCGAACTTTGCTTCAACTTCGGGAGATGAGGAAATAGAAGAGGAAGGAGATTTTGATTAAGCGCTGGTAGATAGTTTCTCGTAAGTCCCTATAATAGCTATACTTAATTAATTAAAATGTTTGCATTAAAATTTGTGCTTTAAATCGTTTTCAGGAGATTGAAGAAACTTCGGATATTTAGTATATGAGTTTATACATAATTTAAATGTGTAAAACAGAGAAAATTAAATGTTTTTTCATCTTTTTCTAAAATTCCTTTCAAAATAGTTGGGGTCGCACTATATTTGGGTCAATACGGTAATAGACAATGCCAGCCTAAAATTAATTCATTCTGTAAAGTGAATAAATAAAGTTCTTTCTTTAAACTATAATAGCCACTGTTATCAGATTTAAATGGATTATAAGCCTTAGAACTTACTCTGTATTAAATAAGCACCAAAATTCCTTTTATAAAAACAAATCAATTCATTAAAAGATCCCCTGTTGTTTCTTCGAAAATTGCCTGTTAACAGTTTTAAATGTCCTTTTAATTTTAATTGAATTTTAATTTATATTCGTTTCCAAACTTAGGCCATTGTTACGAAATTAATTCGAGGAATAACAATATAAAATTGTAAGCACATATGGTTTACAAAGAATTTAATTTAAGAATGCTTTTTATTTACAATTTTTCTAATATGACACTGTTGATACTTAAAATTTTTTATATTTACGTTATTATACTTATTTTCCACAAAACACGCCAATCTCTCCCCTTCCTTCCTCTCTCTCTCTCTCGTATTGCAGCTAACAATGATAATGGTCGACATAGCAACATCACGTTAAAATGGCGAGATTTCCACAAAATATGCAAATTAAACGTTTAACATGGAATATTTCGAACTGTGTGCGAAAAAAGATGAACGGAATATGAAACTTTATAACTTTTTCTTCAAAATGGTTCAAATCCAAAGGTCGTCTGTTAATTTCTTCTAATTTTAATTTCCAAATGAATAAAAGCCTAAACGTCAAAAAATCGTGTTTTACATGTAAAGTAATGGGAAATGGAAATGCCTCTCTTGTAGACGAACTAAGGAATTTTTTCAAGATTTAAATTTGTCATTCTCTGAAGAAGTGTTAATCAAGCATCCCTACCAAATTTCGGGTTTCTATCATTATTATTTCTCGAGTTATTAGCGTTTGCATAGTGTGATCAACCAACCAACCAACGGACGACGGCTATTATTATATAAAATTCTTCCAAGCACACACTTCTTTCAATCACAGATGGAGAACCCATTTTAAGAGAAATGCATATACAGGCGACCCCCGAGATTCGACAGGGATGCGATCCTGATATCGTGCTCGAATCAGCACAAATTCAAACAATTAGAGCAGAAATAACAATGTCTAGACTGAAACCTCTCATGGGCGGGCAGGCAGAAAAGTACTTCGCATAAACTAGTTTCTAATTCGACCGATCGATCGGCTGGGTCGAATAAGCGGGATTCGACCGGTCAAATTCTCGAGTTGGTCGAATCTCGAACAGTCGAATCTCGGGTGTCGCCTGTATTCAGAATGTCAAGTTAAAAATCATAATAGGGGAGATTAGAAAATCAAGAAATCTTTAACAAATGCATAATCTTTGCGTTGTATTGCAACAACAAAAAAATCTGATGTGGCCAACACATGACTTTCTCCATATTTGGGGTATAGTTATTTAAATTATTATGAATAGCATTATAAGGCAAAATTATTATTTCCTATTGTAAAAGAATACAGTCGTCCTTATTACCATAAATTACGTATATTTTGAATATGATTACAGAATTCACCGCTACATGGTGTTGGCGCTGTATACTCGAAATTAAGAAAAAGTTGAATATCTCCGAAATGGATCGTCCTACGAAAATTTGTTTCAAACAAAACTTGGAAGAAATATTATTCTCTACAACATTGGTCCTCACAAAGATTACCAATAACGATGTTTTTAAGGAGATATTTGATGGAAACCGATTATTTATAAATAATGCCTCAACAATAACTGCTATGGAAAATTGTTTCAAATGAAAGTTGTAGGAAATTACATTCTCTATAACCATTGTATTGAATTGTATATACAGTAATGATGTTTTAACGGAGAAATATCGCAAAAACCAAATCGGGTTTCGAATAAACCTCGACTTCCAGTTAACCGATATTGTCCAAAAACTAATCAGTTCTTTGTGCTCATGCTAAAGTGTTATATATGAAGTTTGATAACGATATGGCAAGTACTTTTTGAGTTAGAGCGCCCACAATCACATATATATATATACAGGTAACCCCTGCATAACGTGCCCCCGACCAATGCAGATTCGTTATAACGCAGATTTAATTTTGAAAAAAATTTTTTTAAAGAAAGATATATATATATTTGTATCTATACACATATAAATGCATATCTACAATTTTTGACAATTACAATGTTAATTTACCGTATTATCATATCATTAAAATCTATACTACTTATATATTAAAGATACCCAATTCTCTTTTTCTGTGTGTTTGCACAGATATAGCAAATGCAGTACATCACATTTTTCATTTGCGTTTTAAATCACTTAGATTAGCGATACGATTGCGGAACTTGCACCAAACAACACCTAAAAGAACGGATATTCATTTTCCTGTTATCGCTTTTTGAATACGCGTCTAATCTTTCCACAAAATCGTTATTAACACGAACATTTACAAGAAAAAATTTCGTCATCAAGGCGATGGTTTTGTTGTGATCTAGCAAAAATAAGTCTGTATCTAAAGGCAATGACATGAAATTTGATATTGTATTTGAAATCAATTGTGAGAACTATTCTTATCTATTTTGAATGCATTTTAATCGAAAGGAAAGTAATGAAGACTTACTTTGAACTAAAGTTTTTTACTGCATTACCATATCCAAGGCGTAGAATAAATGCGAAAGAACATATGACTGCTAATATTATAATTAGCATTTTGTTTTGTTTACCTTAACAAATAAATAAATAAATAATGAAATATAAATTGCAGAAAACCCAATACGCGGGACTACTGATTTGATACGTGGAACTGTGCTCTTTTACCATTAGCCCTTGCCTCCCTTCCATGTATGAGTCGAGTTATATACAGACAAATTCTACGGAATAAGCGGAAAAAAGCTAAGCAGACGACTCTGGACCTTTTTTAAATAAAACATAGTAGGTGTGCGACGGTATTTTCAAATTACGTAATTTTACCGATAAAAATGTTTTTTTGTTTACTTTGTAATTTTATCGTTTAAGAAACTATTCTAAAACTCCGATATAAATATGTTTTACATCGAATGTGGGTCCAAAATACCATTTGTGAAGTTATTTCATCTGGGCGCGTAAATTTTAGGATCCCCCGGCGAACGCGGATTTTCACTTAACGCGGAGACCTCCGGAACGCATCCCCCGCGTTAAGCGGGGGTTTACTGTACACACTCACAGGCACACACAGACATCATTCCGAAAATAGTCTAAACGTGTTCTGGGGACCTCAAAATGTGTATTTCCATTGAAATCTCGAAGTCGATTTTTTCGTGATCACAATACTTTCCCATTACTACATATGGAGAAAGTAAAAAGTTAATTATAGTTTCAATAACTGTCAACCCAAAACATGTTTTTTTGGACTTTATTAACAAATTTAGCATCCAAAACAATGCTTAAGAATCATTTCCTTTAATTTATCCAAATACACGATGGAATCTGCTCACCAGATAACAATGGTTCCAATTCTCTGAAATAATAATACTTGATAATAGCTTATAACTATTCTGTGTCCATTGCCACTGCAGGTTGAGGATCACGTGGTTCATCCTCTGTCTTCGGTACAAGCCTAGCAGTTGGAGGTGGGTCTCCACCTGGTTCTCCTGATGTTCCTCCTCGCTTCTCCTCTCCCACAATAGACGTAAGGTATCGAGAGGTTTCCTCCTCATCATAAATAGTGAACTCGGTCCCTTTGCCCACAACTCCAATGGAAACATTCTATTAAAGAAATATATGGTTGGTTAATAAAAAATGATGTTATGGGCTATTTAGTGTCAATCATTTGTATTATATAGCATAACATTGTCATTCATGATTACAACTCAACAACATTCAATCCACTTTGAAAAACACTGAAAAGAACAAAAATATTTAGAATGCAAGATAAATCCAGGTTATATAAAGTTCTAAAGTATAGTAGGGCACGTATATTCCTAGCCCACATTACATAAGTACCTTGATGGTGTAACGAAGCAATAAAATTATTGTGATCACTGGAGGCTGTTTCTAATTTTAAGCATATCAGTCAGCTACTAAAGAGAATAAACTCCAAACCCGTAATATAAATAGTGCACAAAACAGAGAGAAAAAAGACATTAAATGGTAAGTTAATAAAAGCAAAGAAAAGGAAGTTAAAGCTTTACAGTTTTGTAGAAACACAAGTCTTCCACGGAACATGCACAAATAAAAAGATCTAGCACCTGCACATAGTAACACAACAGGAAGATTCCAAACAAAAATGTAACAGATGCCCAGGAATATAAAGAAAGGAGAATTTCAAAAGGATAAAAGAAAATAAAGGAATATGAATGGAGTAAAGGGAAAAAGAAAAAAAATGACCCAAGAACAGAAAAGGAACAAACAAATTAAAGTTGACAAAGAAAAGGAATGAAATGAAAAGGAACTAGAAAGAAAAAATCAACACTCTAAAAATTGCATTTTTTAGGCGTTTTGCTTCCAGCATGAGCGCCTGTTAGCTTCGGTCTGTCATCTGTCCGTCCGTTCGCATGTTTGTTCTTGGCTTCTACCAAACGAATTTTCATGAAATTTGATATTAAGAACTTAGGGCCTTTTTACACAGGGCCACCAATACAGTCCAAGCCACCAAATTAGCCACCACAGATGCCATCAAATTCGTCAGTTCCAAAATGGACGTTAAAGAGACAGCTGCTTTGTGTTTTAGAAAAAGCAGTGACCCGTCAGGAGCTCTAGAGCCTAACATTTCTCCTGCAACGACCCGAACTAACTCAAGCGCTGGCTCCCAAACGCTCTGTTGATGGTTTCTCATCTGAAAGCACTGATGCCTTTACATGTATCTCAAATGGTCCCGCCACCAAGTTGAAGTGGGCCACCACAAAGGTAGTCACGACTGATCCTACTGGCCGCGCAGCCAAGGCGGTGGCGACACCACCGTGTGAAAAGGTGCATTTAAAACCATGTTCCTTGTGGCAGTGCCACCATGGTGACCACAGCCATGGTGGCCCCATGTGAAAAGGCCCTTACCATCAAAGATAATAAAAAAATCGCAAAAATGAATCACGTAAGCCAATCAGGAGTACCACTTTACTGGTGACAAAAAATGAACTTTCCATTATATCTCGTAAAGTATTGGTCATATCAAATAGTTTTCAAATAAAACTTGTAGAACTAGTGTAGTATTCATTTTCCTATGCATTTTTATCGTAGGAGTAGCCATTATTAAGAAAATCAAGCAAGAAAAACTTAATTCAGGTTAATATTTCTTGTATGGTTACTTCTTCATTTATTTGTATATAATCTCACATACAGCATATTTGCCATTTTAAAGTGAAATGTTAACAAAAGAAAAATACATAAATTAACTTAGAAAAATAAATAAATAACAATAATTACATAACAGTTGGAAACATAGAACAAACTGTCTTCATTTCAGTGAAAGGTGTGTGATTCCTTGTTTAATGAATGATTGTAATGATAAAGGAAAAGGATCAATATTTATGGGTAGTGAATTCAAAAGAGAAGGAAGACGAAAGAAAAGAGAACGTTTGCATAGAGAAATACTTGGGGTAGGCATATTAAACAAGAAAGAAGAACGAGTAGTTTTAGTAGGAATTCGGAAATTTAAATGTGATAGAAATTCAGAAGTCTGTACCAGAATTTAAAATATTATAAATAAATGAAAGATCATATTTAGTTCGAGTATTGGAAAGATTATCTAGAAGGAGAGTAGATAAAACAGCTGCATTAGAGGCATAGCGAAGAGATGTCACACGATATTTCACAATTCCAAGAAAGAAATTTAAGACTCTGTCAAGGGAGGAGAGACTAGAAATAGTGGACATAGTCCATATCGGAGAGCAATATGTTATAACAGGCAAAACAATGGTGGAAAAATACATTCTGAGCGCTAAAGGATCCCTAATATATGTAAAACAGTACAAAATGCCTAAGAGAGACATAGCTTTATTTTTGATTGCTTTAATATGTTCAGAAAAAGTTAGTTTGTTATCAGTAATTACACCTAGATCTTTCTGCTGTAAGACTCTAGCCATTAACTCCGAATTAATACAGTAATTAAAATTTATAGGGTTTCTATGAATTGTGACAGACATAACATTTCTTTAAATTCAATTTTAGCTTCCAAACATCACACCAGTTTGATACCAAATTTATAGATTCTTGGAAAGATATACAGTCAGCCATTGCATTTACCTGTTTAAAAATTTTGCAGTCATCTGCATAAAGAAGAGTCTGAACCTCCGAAGCGTACAGGGAGTACCAGAAAGTACAACCCTCTGTGTACGATTTTCCAAAAAGCTACTCAGGAGATTTAGAAAATTCCCATGAGTATTAAATTGGTGGTTAAGTTTGTGAATTGAAAGGTTATGATTTATGGAGTCAAATACCTTAGAGAAATCTGAGATTTATTTGATATGGCATCAGTAGCATATTGCTGGAAAACTGCTAAGTTAGTCAAGCAGGATCGGGCTGGAACAAATCCGTGTTGCTTAGTGGAGAGATAGGGGGACATAAAATAATAAAGGCGGTTTAGAATGATTCTTTCACAGATGGAAGAAAAAATTGAAAGTAACGAAATGGGATGATAATTAGCTACATCATGTTTTGAGCCAGATTTACGAATAGGAGTTACATTTGCAGATCTCCATTGCGAGGGAAAATTACCAAGCGAAAAACAGCGGTTAAAAATAATGCATAGGGGAATAAACAGAGAAGAAGCACAATTAGGAAGAAATAAAGGGCAAAAGTCATCTGGGCCAGGGGTACGATACGGGGAAATTTTAGAAATGAATTGGAAGACTTCCTGAGGGGTTGTTTGAAGCTGACATAGAGAGAAATTACATACAGGTGAGAGAGAGGCATTATTAATGATGTTCAGAGAGGAGTTAATAGGGGGTGCGAAGCAGTTGGAAAAGAATTTATTAATTAGAGCAGACCTGTGAGAACCAAAAGCATTAGTATTATCATAATAAATTTCATCAGGGATCCTGGAGTGATTGCAACAACCATTTACGAAATACCTAAATTTTTTGGCGTTGGAAGAGATAGAATCAGACATATTTTTTGTATACTCAGCATAGTCACAACGAATTAAAAGTTTGGAAAACCTACGTAGGTCAGAAAAAGATTTGCGGGTTTCTTCACTTGGGAATGCTTTCCATAAATACCACGCACTATTCTTGTTTTTCAAGTAGTGAATAGTATCAATTTTGTACTAAAATGGGAACTTTTTAGGCTTAGTAGTTACAAAGGGGACAAAGTCCTTTATCACACCGTCAATGAGGTCGTAGAAGAGACTAACTGCCTCGTCAGGTGGAAGAGTGCTCAGCAGACACCACGAAATGAGGTTTAAATAGCGGATGACGTCATCCCAATGAACCTTCGACCAAGCGGGAAAGGCTCACGAGGGGGGTCAGCATAGGGCTTCTTGGTACCTGGAATTCTGAGAACTGCATCTAAGAAGTCGTGGTCACTTTCGAAAATATTCCGACCCGGAGCGATGGCGTTCAGAGACAGAAACAGAGGAAACAATGTAGTCCAATGTTGCCATATCGTGGGTAGGGTGAAGATTGATTTGATACAAACGGAGACCAGATATAAAGTTCTCAATAAAATAATCATCCACAACAGATTTAGAAGAGCCACACATTGGATTTTCCCAGGGAGTGGAGAGGTAAAAGTCACCAAAAAGCACAACAGGGCCAAATGGTAGAACATTTAAAACAGATGAGAAACAATTTTCAAGCACTGAAAGATCACTAGATGGGGGACGATAGAAACATCCCACAAAGAGTTTATTTTTAGCGTAACTTTTGGGGGCACCAACACAAACTTCACACCAAATAATTTCACAATTTGTTTCTAAGTCCAAGCAGCGTTTAGTGGTAAAAATCGATTTAATTGCAAGAAGCACATCACCACCCTTACCGTTGCGGTCGCGTCTGAAAATCTGGTGGGTGCGTGAAAATGACAGTTCACAGTCACCAACATTTGGAGATAGATGATGTCAAATTTTGATAACTCGAGTAAATTAGAGTCACAAACCGATAGCTTGTTTTTCAAGCTTCTCACATTTTAGTAGTACGCACTAAAAACAACGTCTTTGCTAGGTCCCGGACTAAGGTGAATGTCACCCGAGAGAAGGATCACCAATAGAACGAGTCCGGTGGGAGATGGGGAACTTGAACGCACCGGTGAAGGGACTCGTTCACGCCGGTAAGACGATGGGCTGGGAAGGGAGCCGGAGAGAGAAAAGCATGGAAACACAAAACTTCTCCTACTACACAAAAACATAAATGTATCACCATCACTGATTAGCATAAGGTTCTTTGTAACCACATGAGAGGAATAAATTTAAAAATATGATGAAAACTGAAGATGTATCGCCAAAAGCGAGATAACAAACAGAGAACCAAAAACACACGACTTCTTTGTGGTGGCCATCTTAGAATTTATCCTTGTTAAAATAAACAATCTCACAACCATACGTTTAATTTACTTACGTGTGCGTGCAATATTTTTAAATAGGAAGAAAATGGATTATTTATGACGAAGAAGAGAACTTTAAAATGCTACTTCCCTTACGTACACATTTCTTTCTAATACAGTAAAACCCCGCTATACATTGTTTCACATATACGTGTCAATCAATTAAGGAACATGTTTCGTTATAAGTTGTATCACTTCACATATACGTCGTTTGTGAAACGAAAAAAGGAAAATTTCATAAATTCCAATTGCGGTGCATAAATTACAACTACAACAATAAAAATCCTCTATTCGGCTTTTGATTTCATGTTTATTATTATTTACAGGCGACTCCCGAGACTTGTTGGGGATGCATTCCTGAAAACGTGTTCAAATCTCGAATATTCGAATGTCGAATGCTGTTTTTCCATATACTTGCATGTTATAATCGGGGGACACGTTCCTGCATCTCGGGAAAAAGTCTCCCCTCACGTTCTATAAAGATAAAATAACATTACTGATATGTTAATACAACAATATTAAATTATGAATAAATTATATAATAAATGTTTAAATGTGTAACTTATTTTTTGCACTAAAAAGGAAAAAATAAATTTGTGTTTCGAATGTCAAAGATGCAATATGCTTTACAGACAGCCCGGTCCGGATCGCACGAGTCGTTTGTTACAAACGACTCGTGCGAGCTGGATAACGGACCTGCATACATCTATCTAAACATACAACTATTTATCGCAGCGAAATTAATATAAAAGTTATTAAAATTGTACAAAATAACTTAAGAATAAAGAAACAATAAAATTAAAAATATTTTCATACCTTAAATCTTTTTCAACTGCGCTTACTGGACTTGGTTTATTAATTGAGAAGTTGGAAGATTTTAGCTAGAAGAAGAGGAGCTATTGGGTGGGGAACTGTTTATTGTTGTTATAAAATTACCTGAATTTATCACGTTCTAGAATTTTTTCCTTCTGTTTCACATAAGTGCTAATAGTTGACACATTCCCAACGATCGTACGATTTCAGTATGGTTTTCAGTATGCGTTTCTGACACTGATCATCTACCCAAAGTTTTAAAAGTTTTTCCATTTTAGGAATCACAACACCACGTCTAGGACTGTTTACTGTTGTTATCAAATTACGTGAATTTATCACATCTTCTAGAATTTTCTCCTTTTGTTTCACATAAGTGCTAATGGTTGAAGGACACATTCCCAACGATCGTGTGATTTCAGCTTGGCTTTCATCTTTCTCAATATGCTTTAAAATTTCTAATTTCAATTCATAACTATGAGTCTTATGCCCTCTTTTATTTGATTCCCTTACATTATCACTATTACATTTCCTTTTAGATGCCATGTCAAGTGATAACTTCATAAATAAATCAATTAAATAAATAAATTTTAATAAAAGATTAACAGAAAAAAGAGTGAAATCAGCACAAATTCAAACAATTACAGCAGACATAACTACATCTACACCAAAACTAAACCTCGCGTTTGGTCGGAACCAATAACTACTTGAAGTTCATTCCACGTATATTATTGATCGGCGGGATCGAAATCTCGAATTAATCAAGACTCGGGAGTCGCCTGTATATGAATTAATTTAATTTCGTGTTTATCAATTCGTGTAAAATCATACTCAGAAAAAACATTTCCTGGCCATGTGTCTGAAAGATCATGATGGGTTAGGTGGTTCACAAGTTACACAGGGAATAAAAGGGACTATCCTAATTTTAACGATGATGTGTAAAAACCTATTTCTGAGCGACAGTCAGCTATAAGGCGAGCAAACAGGGATGAATTCCAGTGCCGAAGCTTGCATCCCCTAAGACGTGCCGAGCGATGTGGCGTTTGGGAGTGCCCGCTTTCCCGGGAGCTGCCGGAGATTCCAAGTCCCTCTTGAACGGGGCCACGGCCCAGAGAGGGTGCCGACCTCCGCCTGCCTCCCGGGAGGGACGAAGAGAGCTTTGTGAACAGTTGTGTCTAACATTTTGTGTCCTTTCGTCCCGATTTACGTTTGCATTGATATCTCATGACATATTGGATATTCAGTGGAATCCCCATTTAACATTTGCATCGGGGACAAGTTTTTTGTACCTTAAATCGAGTAATACATTAAATGGGGGGTTATCTAAAATTGAAAGACTAAATGGCAGTTCATTAATGCCAAATATGTTTTATAAGTTAAAACACAAATATTAAGAGAAAGTTTTCTCGGGTTTCCTGCTGGGTGGTGTGGAATAAGGCTTCCGACATTTCGGCAACTCTCTCTGCTGACATCTTCAAGGAGAAGTGTCGAGTCAAGTTTCAGGTCTGGCATTTATATATATTTAAATACCGGATCTGAAACTTGACTCAACACTTCTCATTGAAGATGTCAGCAGAGAGAGTTTCCGAAACATCTGAAGCCTTATTCCACACCACCTGGCTGGAAACCTGAGAAAACTTTCTCCACATCATTCGCCGGGAAAGACTCAAATCTTTTCACAAATATTAAGTGTATAGATTAATTATGATCAATTTTTTCATTCGTAAAATTTCACAGAACAAAAATGGTTGAGAATAATACCAACTGTAAGTCCTTCGGCAAAGGTGATTCTTCTAACTTATGGTTTTTTTGCCAAATTAGTGGACACTTCATGGCTGTGACCCTCATTGCACCTCCTAGCAGTGAATTTGCGATCTTTAATTTTTCCGAGACAAACATTCTTAAAACTTTTAAGCAAATAAACACACTTAGTTGAAGCGCTCCTATATAGGAGGAATCAACCAAGCGTGCAGATCCTTTCAGTTATTTAAGTTCACATGCTATAATGAATACATGATATTATTGGGCTCGCATGGGTTGTATAAGATAATACAGTAAAACCCCGTTATGTCACGGGTTTCGGGAGACAGAATGTACACCCGCGTTATCGGCAACCCGCGGTATTTTGGGAAATAATTTTAAAAAACGTGAAAGTATATGCGTTATAACAAATTGCAAAATACTATAAAAACTGATATCGTTTTTTGATTTTAATGCATACCTTACTTTAATCGGTGTTTTTAAAATAGTCCGATATTTTCTTTTGGCGCGACAGTTGATGGCGTTTCTTCGTCACATACGTCTTAATGTTTTGCAAATGTAAAAGATGAAGATGATCACAATCACTCTGTCTCTCCATCCAATTCATCACTTCACTGATGTTATCCAATACTTTGCTTATTTAAGGGGTCTCAACCTCACACATCTCTTCATTCTCACTGTCATCATCTGATAATTTTTCTGCTCTTCCGCAGTTCTGGACTTCAGCTACAATTTCTTATCATTCTTATAGACAGCGACAGGAGTTTAGCATTGCAGTAAAATTTGAACCAAGTTGTTTACAGAGGAAATAAATCCCGGTAAAATTTGAACCAAGTTATTTACGAAGAAAATAAATCACGGTAAAATTTGAACCAAGTTATTTACAAAGAAAATAAATGGAATCATTTTGGGTG